>CAXIVR010000009.1:82639155-83239155 GCA_964035755.1 Teleogryllus oceanicus
TATTGTAATATTTAATCAAGTCTACATAATACTAAAAATTTCTTACCTTTGTGGCAAGATATAAATCGTCTGGAGCTATTGTTATAAATTCATTTATTTGTTCTGGAGTGAATATTTTTTATTTTTTGGGTTCATAGTCTTCTCTTTTCC
Source organism: Teleogryllus oceanicus (assembly GCA_964035755.1). NCBI lineage: Eukaryota > Metazoa > Arthropoda > Insecta > Orthoptera > Gryllidae > Teleogryllus > Teleogryllus oceanicus. The sequence goes on from CAXIVR010000009.1 coordinate 82,639,306, forward strand.
GCTTCAAGAAAGCACGCAGCTTCGAATATTTTTCTATATGTATTTCATTTTTTATACTCAGTGTGCTTCTTAACATTTTTCAGCAAGCATTGTAAAATAAGTCAATACAACGTTCTCAGAAAAGGAATTGGTTCTGTTTGAATTTCGCCACTCAATGAAATCATTGTATGATTTATCATAAAATTTTCTTGATTTTCCTGGTAACAAGTTGTTTGTTGATGCTTTCGCAGCTTCCACAATCTCTGGCAGTGTGCAGTCTACGCTATCTTCATCACTATTGCTGCTGCAAGAATCCATAATTATAAATCAATGTGAGCGTTTTAACCTTACAAACGGGCCACAATCATGTGAACTCGCATACTACTCGCGCAACATTTCTTGAACGATGACCTTGCTTCCTCCTCCCTTGAGCAATGAACAGTTGAAGGCAAAAGCTCGCAGCGAGCACTGATAACAACATTCCAAGCATTAAAACTTCATTGGCGCGAAATAGAAGACAGTCAACGCTAGTCGATAACTTTTGTTCAGCCTTATTGCCATTATCCACATAAATGGCTGCGACAGGTCCAGGTCCTTCAAGGGAGGCACCTAAATCTCCTATCTTGTGTCCCTGCAGTTGCCTACTCAGAGCGGTGACCTGGTCGCACACGTAGCAAGTTTGACTTTGATTTTCCAGAGGTTGACATTATTGTAAATACTCTGGTGGCCGACTTTGTTACTTATACCCCCACTCCGCCCGCATTTCTTCAATCTATCGTTCAAGAAAAGTTGCGCGAGTAGTACTGTTTCGTGGTTCACCTGTCTTACGATAGTTGCGGAAGAGCACGCAGCGCCTCTGTAGGCGACTGCGAGAACCCTAAGTCGTTGTGTAATGAACTAAGACGAATGCGATTGGTCGACAGGTGTGTTAGAATAATATTCTCGCACGGCTTGTGGAATTGGCATGATTACTGCATCCGATAACATGGAGAAATGAATACATTCTGCTATGGTCGTAGAGAAACCCATTTATACAATCCAAATGGTAAATAATGCATTATGTATCATTGTTAAAATTAATGTTACTTTTCTTGTGATGCTCAGTATAGTCTCTAATTGTATAGAAACAGTTTTGCAGCAGAATCGATTTCACTTGGGATTTAAACTTTTCTATCGAATTTAATCGTGTAATGTCATCTGGCAAAGTGTTGTAAAATAATGTACATGTATTGTATGTGAAATATTTGTAATGAGCTGTTTATACTGTCACCTAATGAATATGATTTGTACGTCGAGTGTTATAGTAATAGACATCGGCATCTTCTAAAAATATATTCCCGCCATTAAGCAAGTCATTTTTGCCAAAAACCACTGATTCGTAAATAAACAGACAACGTAATGGTAAAATTCCTAGATTAATGAAGAGAGGCTTACATGCATCACGTGGGTGGAATTTGGTTATTATTCGTACAATTCGTTTTTGTAATCTAAAAGTCTAGGAGCTATAAGATGTATTTCCCCAGATTATTATGCCATATCTCAGGCGGGAATGAACATTTGCCATATATACACGAGCAGTATGAAGGCTGACGGAATTTGCAAGAATTCTAAACGCGTAGCATAATGAACTTAATTTTGTGATCAATTCATTTAAATGGACGTTCAATTTAAGGTTTGACTGAATTGAGAGACCTAAAAATTTTGTTGCCTTAACATCAGTCAATGGTACACCGTTCATTTTCAATGGAGCATAGAATTGTTTATTTGAAATGGAAAACCGCATTAAAGCAGTTTTCTTTTCGTTTACTATTAATTTGTTATTTCGGAACCAATTTCAAACATCTGATATTGTACTATTTACGGTTTCTCCAAGTTCACCAAGTTATCATCATGTTCCTATCATCCGAGACTAAGTTCGATTACCATTGCCCGCTTAATAAAATTTACAAGTCCCACTTTTGGCATTCACTGTTCACTTCGTATAAAACAATTTCTGAGTTCTATCTTTATAAACCAACAACGACAAATCACAACGTCCGAACTCGCGTAAATTTTCTACGTTCTGCTAATAACGTGTTATTTTTAATAAAGTTCAATGAATTTTATATTGGTGACAATCTGGTATATCACAGTATGGTCAAGCAATGAATGGAAAAGAGAAACATGGAAGACTCAAAAGAAACAAATAACAAACGACGTTAATGAAAGGAAGGTAAATATCTGAATAAGTGCGTGTAAATAGTTAAAGAATAAATATTAGTGCTAAAACTAAACATTTCTTAAGGACTGGTTCATCTGTAAAGATAAGTAGAACCACTCCTGTGTTGTACCATTTAACTCAATATGTAGAAACAGCGTTACATAAGGCAAATGTTGCACGCAAATCAGAATTAAAGCACTCTTAAAAAACATTTGAGGAATCCACCAAAAAGAATGAGTTTTACAGAATTGTGTCACGCAATGGTAGAAGCTAAAATCCCATTCACGAAACTACAAAACTCAACATTGAAAGCGTTTTTGGAAAAATACTGTCAAAAGGCCATCCCTTCCGAATCAACTTGACATAAAAATTATTTAGATAGCACCTATAGGAACATAATAAAAAAATCTTGTAGTTCTAAATGTCTTTCCGAATTCCCCTTTTTGTGACTTTATTTAATTCTGCATAGTCAGTTTTTGCTTTCTCAGAGCAATTCATTGTTAATTTCTTCTTTTCCCGTTCTACTATTAATAGCACTGTTTTCGTTGAAAGTTTCTGTCTTTTTATTAATTCTGAGTTATTATTCTTCATCGTTTCTTTTGCGAAATTTATAAAAAAAATTTTTGGGGTTTTTTTAATTTTTTTTTTATTTTCTCTTAAGCCGTTTAGAATGTGAGTGTTTGATATTACATCCAGTATATTACTGAGTATGAAATCAATTTCATTTCTCGTCTTTGCATTTGGGGACTGTCACGATGATTTCCCTGCTGGAATTTTCTTAAAAAATGTATTTAGAATATTTAGTTTATGACTATATGCTAGCAAATCACCTCTTTCATTTCTCACTGCATATCTATAGAGCCCATTGGTTCTTCTTTTCTATGTATTGTTTCGTGCCCACAAGCCTACTGACTTCTGTGGAAACGCCACGTTCTTGTTATCAAGGCGATAATACTTTAGTAATTGCAAGACCATGCAACGAACAATGAAAAAACTGCATGTATTCAAGGGTATACAATATCTTTCGTGGGGTTTTCTTTAATTGTTCGTAGTATGGTCTTGCAATTACTAGCGTTATCGCTTTGATAACAACTGGTTACCCGAGAAAACAGCAAATTTTGTATTGCTCAAAACGAAACACAATTTCACGATTATCTAGGCAGAGCAATTACGGCAAGTGGAGCAAGTGGCGTATCTAATCTAGCAAAGTATATGATTTCATAAACTTGATAATTTCAGTAGTAATTCAGGTGGATAGTTTTCTACATTTCCATAAAACTTACGTAAAGTGGAAAATTGAAAACAGGTGATCGACTCGTGGAATAATGCGCAATGTCGATCAATAAATTATTTAATTTTCTTAATAGAACATTTGCTCCGCTTGTACAGCTTCTGTACTTCGTTATCACTTACGAGTGATAAAAAGTATCTATCGTACCCTTGTAAGCGCTCTTTGCGATGGCGAATGCACGCCAGGCACCGTATCTGCAAAGTCTTGACTAAACTAGCGTATTTAAATTAAAAAATACTTCTCCTACATGTTTGCATATACGGATTATAATACGATAAAGCTATGTAATGATGCGGAAAATTGATGTCAAGATATTAATGGAAATAAAAGTTTTGGGGTTCCTAGTTATTTTTTTAAAACGCCTGTCTGTGAACAATACTGGCGACATTCTTAGAATTCTTTCGACTTCTTTCTGATCGATCTGGTCCGAGTCGAGACTGTAACTGAAACGACTCTTTCACACCAAGCCTCTAAGACATTTCAAAATTTTCCTAAAAATAACTTCAAAGGGTTAAGCCAAATAAGGCGATGAAAAGTGTTCCCGAACTAAATCGATAATCGTGACGCTCATATCAAAGAGAATAGAAAATGAAGTAGATTCACAAAAAATTAGCCTCCTAGGGCAATCTGTTGCTGTGATACAACATGTTTTTCATGTTTTATTTTTTTCTCAACATCTATTGCGTGTCTTAGGTTGAAAAAAGTGAGGTGGTAGGAAACAGAGATGAGGAAACATAGCATAATTTAAAGGTATTTTTGTCAACAGATTTTGAAATTTCATATAGAAAATAGTTTTTTCATATAGAAAATAAATAAGAACATTTTTGAAATTCATTTTCGACGTGGTAACGTTGGAGTACTGACTCAATTTTGCCCCCTAAAATGAGTCTCGTAACACACTAAACATATATTTTTCCAGATTTTTAAACTATGTGGACAGTAGTAAAAAAATTAAAATCAATTTTTTCAGGTCAAAATGTGATTGGAATTTCGGGTCAAAATGTGATTGGAACAACTTGTTTCACATTAGTACTTGTTTTACATTAGAGGCAATTTCTTCACTTTGTTATATTTATGAGTTGATGACGTCGGTAAAGCTAGCACCCCCACTTTCAAAAAACTGAAAAATTTTTGCACCATAATTTTGGGCTAATTTTGGGCTAATCAAAATTTTGGGCACCTCCCAACACCCCGAAATTAAAATTTCAAATTTAGGCTGGTAAAGCTAGCACCCCCACTTCCTCAAAATTCAATTTTTTTTGTACGGTCTGATTAAGTGAATTTTGGGCTCCCGAGCGCCACTTTTGGAAATTCCGAAACTCACCCCTAAATAAGAAAACCAAAAATCAAAACGCCCCAAATTCCCAAAACTCAAAAATTCTTGCGCCATAATTTTAGGCTAATTTTGGGCTCTTCAGTGACACCAAAAACATTATTTTTGATACCCTAAAACCTCCCAATTTAAGATTACAAAATAGGGGGAGGTTAAGTTACTACCCCGACTTACTCAAAATTCAAAATTTTTGCATGGTCTAAACAATTGAATTCTGGTTTTTGTATGGGCCACTACTCAAAATTTTGAAACTCTCCCCTAACTACGAGAGAGAGAAATGAGAACCACCCGAATATTTCATAACTAAAAAAATTATGCGCCATAATTTGGAGAATTTAATGGCACCGAAATCATTTTTTTCATCCCATTACGAGTAAAACCCAAATTTTTTCATCTACATTACAGATTTAAACACGTTATCCTTATTACGGTTCAAAGAAATTAGAGCCACAATTCCATCCATTATAAGCAATTGCAAAATTTTAGTTAACGAAAGATTTAATATAGATAATTTATCACATATTTGTTTCATTTCTTTAATATTTAAATTTTTATAAAACCTAAACTACAAGACTTTCTCTTCCAGGAATCGAATAATCTCTAAATTACATTCACGTAAGTTCCACGAACGCCAAAAACTGCGTATGATATAAAAAACTTTCGAGCATTTTTCAATTGTTCAGATATAAACACAAAAATAATGAACGTATACGAAGAAGACATTTTTTGACAATTTTCCACATAATTTTAAATTACACGCGTTACTCAAATAATTTTGGGCTAATACAGTATTGATTTAAAAAATTAAAATTAATAAAAATAATCCCACAATTTATCAAATCTTTTTTCTTCCTTTGTTAGGTTTTATTAAACCTAAATTACACGACGTTCTATTCCAGTAATCAAATATATTCTAAAACACATACAATGGAGTTCAAAAATGCTCAAAAATAATTTTGGGCTTCTGTTATTTCTTTCCAAAACTCGAAAATTCTCGTGCCTACGATATTTTGACATTATGAGTTATTTCACATTACCTAAGAATAATCTGATAAACAATGAACGTATACGAATAAGACATTTTTCACAATTGTCTGCACAATGGTTAATGAAACGAAACACTCAAATAATTTTGGGCTATTCTAGTACGTATTAAAAAAATTATAAACTAATAAAAGTTATCCCACACTTTTTCCGATCACTTTTTTTATATTGTTATAAAACCTAAACTACACAACATTCTCTTTCGGTAATTAAATATTGCATAGAACAGATACAAGGGAGTTATACAATGTTCAAAAATAATTTTCGGCTTCTCTACTTTTAATCCAAAAAAAAGAAATCTCGTGTCTAGAATATTTCGCTCTTAGGAATTTTTACACATTATCCACTAATAAACTTAAAAATAATGAACGTATAGAAACAAGACATTTTTTGTCAATTTTCCACATAACGATTAATGAAACGAGACACTCAAATAATTTTGGGCTAGTCTAGTACGTATTAAAAAAATTATAAACTAATAAAAGTTATCCTGCATTTTTTCCGGTCACTTTTTTTATATTGTTATAATACTGAAACTACACAACATTCTCTTTCGGTAATTAAATAGTGTATAGAACAGATACAAGGAGTTATACAATGTTCAAAAATAATTTTGGCTTTCTACTTTCCATCCAAAAAAGAAATCTCGTGTCTACAATTTTTCGCTCTTATGAATTTTTACATATTATACACAAATAAATTTAAAAATAATGAACGTATAGAAACACGACATTTTTTGTCAATTGTCCACATAACGATTAATGAAACGAGACACTCAAATAATTTTGGGCTAGTCTAGTACGTATTAAAAAAATTATAAACTAATAAAAGTTATCCCACACTTTTTCCGATCACTTTTTTTACATTGTTATAAAACCTAAACTACACAACATTCTCTTTCGGTAATTAAATATTGCATAGAACAGATACAAGAGAGTTATACAATGTTCAAAAATAATTTTGGGCTTCTCTACTTATCATCCAAAAAAAAAAAAGAAATCTCGTGTCTACAATATTTCGCTCTTAGGAATTTTTACACATTATCCACTAATAAACTTAAAAATAATGAACGTATAGAAACACGACATTTTTTGTCAATTGTCCACATAACGATTAATGAAACGAGACACTCAAATAATTTTGGGCTAGTCTAGTACGTATTAAAAAAATTATAAACTAATAAAAGTTATCCTGCATTTTTTCCGGTCACTTTTTTTACATTGTTATAAAACCTAAACTACACAACATTCTCTTTCGGTAATTAAATATTGCATAGAACAGATACAAGGGAGTTATACAGTGTTCAAAAATAATTTTGGGGTTCTCCTTTCCATCAAAAAAAATCTCGTGCCTACGATATTTTGACCTTATACGTTTTTTCATATTATCCAATTATAAACAGAAAACAAATGAACGAATACTAACAAGACATTTTATTACAATTGTCTGCACACTGCTTAATGAAACGAGACTCTCAAATAATTTTGGGCTAGTCTAGTACGTATTAAAAAAATTATAAACTAATAAAAGTTATCCTGCATTTTTTCCGGTCACTTTTTTTATATTGTTATAAAACCGAAACTACACAACATTCTCTTTCGGTAATTAAATATTGCATAGAACAGATACAAGGGAGTTATACAATGTTCAAAAATAATTTTGGGCTTCTCTACTTTCCATCAAAAAAAAAATCTCGTGCCTACGATATTTTGACCTTATACGTTTTTTTCACATTATCCAATTATAAACAGAAAACAAATGAACGAATACTAACAAGACATTTTATTACAATTGTCTGCACACTGTTTAATGAAACGAGACTCACAAATAATTTTGGGCTAGTCTAGTACGTATTAAAAAAATTATAAACTAATAAAAGTTATCCTGCATTTTTTCCGGACCCTTTTTTTATATTGTTATAAAACCGAAACTACACAACATTCTCTTTCGGTAATTAAATAGTGTATAGAACAGATACAAGGGAGTTATACAATGTTCAAAAATAATTTTGGGCTTCTCTACTTTCCATCCAAAAAAAAGAAATCTCGTGTCTACAATTACTCGCTCTTATGAATTTTTACATATTATACACTAATAAATTTAAAAATAATGAACGTATAGAAACAAGACATTTTTTGTCAATTGTGATTAATGAAACGAGACACTCAAATAATTTTGGGCTAGTCTAGTACGTATTAAAAAAATTATAAACTAATAAATGTTATCTTGCATTTTTTCCGGTCACTTTTTTTATATTGTTATAAAACGAAACTACAACATTCTCTTCGGTAATTAAATAGTGTATAGAACAGATACAAGGGAGTTATACAATGTTCAAAAATAATTTTGGGCTTCTCTACTTTCCATCCAAAAAAAAGAAATCTCGTGTCTACAATTATTCGCTCTTATGAATTTTTACATATTATACACTAATAAATTTAAAAATAATGAACGTATAGAAACAAGACATTTTTTGTCAATTGTCCACATAACGATTAATGAAACGAGACACTCAAATAATTTTGGGCCAGTCTAGTACGTATTAAAAAATTATAAACTAATAAAAGTTATTTCAAAGTTTTCGGGGCACTTGCTGAAAAGTGTATGCCTAAATGTACTAACTCAAATGTTCTTACAAATGCCTTCCTTCCAAAACCAAAGGATTATTAGTAAAATCTCACTTGCTCCCTTTGCTTGATTACGGTATATTGTCTATGGTAACGTAAAGAAATCAATCGCTGACGCTCTTCAGAGTTCAAAATGCGGGTGTTAGATTTTAATATAATATCAGAAAGTATGATCATATATCTGGATACTACAAAGCAAATAACATATTAAACTTGAAAGGTAAACGCATGCTTCATAGGTTGTGCCATTTGTGCATCGATTTTTTGGAAAGAAGTGAGAGAAGACCAAAATTATTTTTGAACATTGTCAATCTCCCTTGTATGTGTTTTAGACAATATTTCATTACTGGAATCAAATATCGTGATGTTTAGGTTTTATAACAATGAAAAAGATGGTGAACGGAAAGAGTTTGGGCTGAATTTTATTAGTTTCCATTTTTTTAATATGTACCGTACTAGCCCAAAATTATTTGAGTGTCTCGTTTCATTAAGCAGTGTGCAGGCAATTATGAAAAAATGTCTTCTTAGTATTCGTTCGTTTGTTTTCTGTGTATTATTGGATAATGTGAAAAAACGTATAAGGTCAAAATATCGTAGGCAGGAGATTTTTTTTTATGGAAAGTAGAGTAGTCCAAAATTATTTTTGAACATTGTATAACTCCCTCGTATCTGTTCTATGCAATATTTAATTACCGAAAGAGAATGTTGTGTAGTTTAGGTTTTATAACAATGCAAAAAAGTGATCGGAAAAAAAATTTTTTTTTTTTTAATAACCCAAAATTATTTCTTATCGTTATGTGGACATTTGTCAAAAAATATCTTGTTTTTATAGTTTATTATTTTTTAGTTTATTACTGGGTTATGTGAAATAACTCATAGGGTCAAAATATCGTAGGCACGAGATTTATCGATTTTTTGGAAAGAAATGAGAGAAGCCCAAAATTATTTTTGAACATTGTCAATATTCCTGGTATGTGTTTTAGAAAATATTTCATTACTGGAAGGGAATATCGTGTAGTTTAGGTTTTATAACAATGAAAAGAAAGGTGAACGGAAAGAGTTTGGGCTAAATTTTATTAGTTTCAATATTTTAAATATGTACTAGACTAGCCCAAAATTATTTGAGAGTCTCGTTTCATTAACCATTGTGCAGACAATTGTAAAAAAATGTCTTGTTAGTATTCGTTCATTTGTTTTCTGTTTATTATTAGATAATATGAAAAAAAGTATAAGGTCAATATATCGTAGACACAAGATTTCTTTTTTTTATTCCTTATTTTTTGGATGAAAAGTAGAGAAGCCCAAAATTATTTTTGAACATTGCATAACTCCCTTGTATCTGTTCTATGCACTATTTAATTACCAAAAGAGAACGTTGTGTAGTTTAGGTTTTATAACAATAAAAAAATGTAATCGGAAAAAGTGTGGAATAATTTTTATTAGTTTATAATTTTTTTAATACGTACTAGACTAGCCCAAAATTATTTGAGTGTCTCGTTTCATTAACCATTGTCAAGACAATTGTGTTAAAATGTCTTGTTCGTATTCCCTCATTTGTTTCATGTTTCTTATTGGATAATATGAAAAAACGTATAATGTCAAAATATCGTAGGCAGGAGATTTCTTTTTTTTTTTTTTTGGTGGAAAGTAGAACAGCCCAAATTTATTTTTGAACATTGTATAACTCCCTTGTATCTGTTCTATGCAATATTTAATTACCGAAGGAGAATGTTGTGTAGTTTAGGTTTTATAACAATGTAAAAAAAGTGATCGAAAAAAGTGTGGGATAACTTTATTAGATTATAATTTTTTTAATACGAACTAGACAAGCCCAAAATTATTTGAGTGTCTGGTTTCATTAATCTTTATGTGGACAATTGACAAAAAATGTCTTGTTTCTATACGTTCATTATTTTTAAATTTATTAGTGTATAATATGTAAAAATTCATAAGAGCGAAAAATTGTAGACACGAGATTTCTTTTTTTTTGGATGAAAAGTAGAGAAGCCCAAAATTATTTTTGAACATTGTATAACTCCCTTGTAACTCCTATGCAATATTTAATTACCGAAAGAGAATGTTGTGTAGTATAGGTTTTATAACAATATAAAGAAAGTGATCGGAAAACGTGTGGGATAACTTTTATTAGTTTATAATTTTTTTAATACGTACTAGACTAGCCCAAAATTATTTGAGAGTCTCGTTTCATTAAACAGTGTGCAGACAATTGTAATAAAATGTCTTGTTAGTATTCGTTCATTTGTTTTCTGTTTATAATTGGATAATATGAATAAAACGTATAAGGTCAAAATATCGTAGGCACGAGATTTTTTTTTTTGATGGAAAGTAGAGAAGTCCAAAATTATTTTTGAACATTGTATAACTCCCTTGTATCTGTTCTATGTAATATTTAATTACCGAAAGAGAATGTTGTGTAGCTTAGGTTTTATAACAATGTAAAAAAAGTGATCGGAAAAAGTGTGGGATAACTATTATTATTTATAATTTTTTTAATTTTAAGTTTATTAGTGGATAATGTGTAAAAATTCCTAAGAGCGAAATATTGTAGACACGAGATTTCTTTTTTTTTTTTTTTGGATGAAAAGTAGAGAAGCCCAAAATTATTTTTGAACATTGTATAACTCCCTTGTATCTGTTCTATGCAATATTTAATTACCGAAAGAGAATGTTGTGTAGTTTAGGTTTTATAACAATGTAAAAAAAGTGACCGGAAAAAATGCAAGATAACTTTTATTAGTTTATAATTTTTTTAATACGTACTAGACTAGCCCAAAATTATTTGAGAGTCTCGTTTTATTAAACAGTGTGCAGACAATTGTAATAAAATGTCTTGTTAGTATTCGTTCATTTGTTTTCTGTTTATAATTGGATGATATGAAAAAAACGTATAAGGTCAAAATATCGTAGACACGAGATTTTTTTTTGATGGAAAGTAGAGAAGCCCAAAATTATTTTTGAACATTGTATAACTCCCTTGTATCTGTTCTATGCAATATTTAATTACCGAAAGAGAATGTTGTGTAGTTTAGGTTTTATAACAAAGTAAAAAAAGTGATCGGAAAAAGTGCGGGATAACTTTTATTAGTTTATAATTTTTAATACGTACTAGACTAGCCCAAAATTATTTGAGTGTTTCGTTTCATTAACCATTGTGCAGACAATTGTGAAAAATGTCTTATTCGTATACGTTCATTGTTTATCAGATTATTCTTAGGTAATGTGAAATAACTCATAATGTCAAAATATCGTAGGCACGAGAATTTTCGAGTTTTGGAAAGAAATAACAGAAGCCCAAAATTATTTTTGAGCATTTTCGAACTCCATTGTATGTGTTTTAGAATATATTTGATTACTGGAATAGAACGTCGTGTAATTTAGGTTTAATAAAACCTAACAAAGGAAGAAAAAAGATTTGATAAATTGTGGGATTATTTTTATTATTTTTAATTTTTTAAATCAATACTGTACTAGCCCAAAATTATTTGAGTAACGCGTGTAGTTTAAAATTATGTGGAAAATTTTCAAAAAATGTCTTCTTCGTATACGTTCATTATTTTTGTGTTTATATCTGAACAATTGAAAAATGCTCGAAAGTTTGTTATATCATACGCAGTTCTTGGCATTCGTGGAACTTACGTGAATGTAATTTAGAGATTTTTCGATTCCTGGAAGAGAAGGTCTTGTAGTTTAGGTTTTATAAAAATTTAAATATTAAAGAAATGAAACAAATATGTGATAAATTATCTATATTAAATCTTTCGTTAACTAAAATTTTGCAATTGCTTATAATGGATGGAATTGTGGCTCTAATTTCTTTGAACCGTAATATCATGTGTGTGTGATTACTTCTGATCTTCTAGTTCTGAGCATGGGGAGCATTTCAATCCCCTTTTTGGCTAAGTTGAATTTGGGTGTTTTTACTCGTAATGTGGATGAAAAAAATGATTTCGGTGCCATTAAATTCTCCAAATTATGGCGCATATTTTTTTTAGTTATGAAATATTCGTGGTTCTCATTTCTCTCGTAGTTAGGGAGAGTTTCACAATTTTGAGTAGTGGCCATACAAAACCAGAATTCAATTGTTTAGACCATGCAAAAATTTTGAATTTTGAGTAAGTCGGTAGTAACTTAACCTCCCCTATTTTGTAATCTTAAATTGGGAGGTTTTAGGTATCAAAATAATGTTTTTGGTGTCACTGAAGAGCCCAAAATTAGCCTAAAATTATGGCGCAAGAATTTTTGAGTTTTGAGAATTTGGGGCGTTTTGATTTTTGGTTTTCTTATTTAGGGGTGAGTTTCGGAATTTCCAAAAGTGGCGCTCGGGAGCCCAAAATTCACTTAATCAGACCGTACAAAAAAAATTGAATTTTGAGGAAGTGGGGGGGTGCTAGCTTTACCAACCCTTTTTTTGAAACCTTCATTTGGGGGGTAGTGGGGTACAAAAATTGTTTTTGGTGTCACTGAAGAGCCCAAAATTAGCCTAAAACTATGACGCAAGAATTTTTGAGTTTTGAGAATTTGGGGTGGTTTTAGTTTCTGGATTTCTTATTTAGGGGTGAGTTTCGGAATTTCCGAAAGTGGCGCTCAGGAGCCCAAAATTCACTTGTTTCGACCGTACAAAAAATTGAATTTTGAGGAAGTGGGGGTGCTAGCTTTACCAACCCTTATTTTGAAACCTTCATTTCGGGGGGTAGTGGGGTACAAAAAATTATGTTTTTGGTGTCACTGAAGAGCCCAAAGTTAGCCTAAAACTATGACGCAAGAATATTTGAGTTTTGAGAATTTGGGGTGGTTTTGGTTTTTGGTTTTCTAATTTAGGGGTGAGTTTCGGAATTTCGAAAAGTGGCGCTCAGAAGCCCAAAATTCACTTGTTTCGACCGTACAAAAAAATTTGAATTTTGAGGAAGTGGGGGTGCTAGCTTTACCAACCCTTATTTTGAAACCTTCATTTCGGGGGGTAGTGGGGTACAAAAATTATGTTTTTGGTGTCACTGAAGAGCCCAAAATTAGCCTAAAATTATGACGCAAGAATTTTTGAGTTTTGAGAATTTGGGGTGGTTTTGGTTTTTGGTTTTCTTATTTAGGGGTGAGTTTCGGAATTTCGAAAAGTGGCGTTCAGGAGCCCAAAATTCACTTGTTTCGACCGTACAAAAAAATTTGAATTTTGAGGAAGTGGGGGTGCTAGCTTTACCAGCCTCAATTTGAAATTTTAATTTCGGGGTGTTGGGAGGTAGCCCAAAATTTTTGAATGGGGGCTGAAATTAGCCCAAAATTAGCCCAAAATTATGGCGCAAAAATTTTTCAGTTTTTCGAAAGTGGGGGTGCTAGCTTTACCGACGTGTGTTGATGTACTAAAAATAATGCCATATAAAGTTTCTGGAAAACTCAACTAAAATGAGCTCAAAATTCCACATTTTAAGAAACACTCAAACGCCATTTTCTCAAATATGGCTCCAAATTCCGTTTCAAACTTTTCCCATGGATAGTCCTGATTACAATGTTTAATATGACGTAAAGTTGATTTTGATGAATTCTTTTTTTTTAATTACACAAATTGATTTCTTTGACATAACTCTCACTCTGATAATACGTACATTTCCATCGATTTGTATATATTATTGCATTTGTGGGTGGAAGTGCTTTAAATGACTTTCAATGATATTTTTCGAAAACTCAATCGATTCATGTGAAAAAGAACTTAAAATTGACTGTAAATTTTTGCAAATTTATAAAAAGTGTTCGAATTTACAGTAACGCTTAATCACCATTTTCTTAAAAACGGCATCAAATTTTGTACCGAAAATTTGTATGTTGGCGAGGTTTTACCCTTCTTTGATACTTTTCAAGGTATATTTCGGTTCTACTACTGGGAAATCAAAAAGTTTAGAAAATGTCAAAAAATGGGCCACGATAGATAGCAGCTGGGCAGAGGATAGGGCAAGATTGTAAAGCCAGTCCACACCAAGGAAATTAGAAAACTTTACTACGAAACGTCTCTGCAATTCTGTAGCACCACTAGTTTTAGTATTGAAAGAAATGCAGTGTTGATAATTTTTAAGATAATGTAACATTGTTGCTACGGAAACAAATTGAGAGAAACTCACTAAAATATATAGATTTAATGCTGCGAATCATATTATAGGCCGCGTATGAATAAAAAGATTAGTTTTATTTACATTATTAATTTTATAAAATTATTATTTTCAAAATTGTAACATTTTACAAATAGTAGGATCTAAAGAATTTTGAATTCTTTAACATCAGAACAGCGGTAAAATATGTTTGCTATGTAACGTACTATACGGAGAAGTGCAATCTGTGAACAGTTTCTTGCGCTCTGGGATCTCTATACTATATTTAGTTGAATTTTGAATGTAAGTAGCAACGAGCGTTTCTGGCAAGAATTTATACGAACTTAGGCACTCCTCAACGTTATTTCCAAAAGCAAATCAGATACAAATTTTGGCGGTTACCCCATATTGGCACTACATCAGAGAATCGTCTTTCTGCCGCCACAACATGAACAATTATTTGAAAAACTATACTATTCCCTTTGCTCATGAAAACAGGTAGTGAAGCTACATTTATGTCCTGAACGGGCTATCACAAGTCAATGCATCAGGGAAACTTGACGAAGAACCTAGCCGATATGTGGGTTATTGACCTAGAAGGGTACAATATTTGTTATAGGGATGTTTAAAATTTTAGAATTATGTAGTAAAAATTTTACATTAAGTGTCATTGTTATAATCAATATTATTTTCCTTTTGATGTTCACTATAGTCTCTAATTGTATTGAAACAGTTTTGCAGCCGAAAAATAATTAGTTGATATTTAATCTTATATATCGATTTTGTTTAATGACTCAATGTTGTAAAATAAGCTCGTGTATTGTAGTGAATTTTTGGTAGTGAACCATTCATACTGAAACCTGATAAATAAGGTTCGTATTGTTTATAAACACATGTTTGGAATTAAAATATGTTCCCAACCATGAATAAGTCATATTTGACAAAACCCACGACTTCGCAAATCTGGAAGCAAAGGAATGGCAGAATTTCCAGCTAAATAAAGAGAGGCTTATAATATTAGGCCTCATGAGACAGGAGCTTGGGTCAGGTAACCCGAAGTGGATACTAACGCAGTGCTTTTGGAAGTCTTGAAAGGCATGAATGTTTAAGACCGCGTGTTGATTGTTTAAGAATGTTTTAATCGTGGAGACAGAAATATTTTTTTTTGCCTTTTCAATCGCACTGTGCCTAGAATCCACTTCCATGTGACCATTTCTCATAAATTTATGTTATATCACTTGAAGATATGTATTCTGAACTAAATACAATAGAAGTACAGTGATATGTTGAGCTTGGCTCTGACCACCGCACGTATCAGAAAATAGAGAAACATCAGTTGCCGTCTCTGGAATACTTGTCAGATGCTTGAGCAAACATGAGCCAATTTCTGAGCAACCTCTTTTTCCATTTTTTTCAGTCTACGCAAAGCAATAATCAGTATTTGGTGTAGCTGATTCATAAATGGTTAAATTATAAACACAAAATTTTCTACTATAGTACATCTGGCTGACATATGAAGATGGTATTTGTAGTACCGACTGCAGGTCTAATGTGACTGAAGCAAAATTATCATCACTAAGTGCTCTCTATTTATCCATCAATTTGACTGGGTTGCAGTGTTCTTTTCTTTGCGTATGAGCGACGTAATTTTCAGCAGCTTCATGTTGTTCAACTCCCCCTGTACTTTCGTGTGTTATGCAGAGTAAGCACTTGTCTTTCTTGGGTTTAAAAATGCCAAATTTTAATCATTACAGGAAATACGTGACATAAGTAATAAGTGACACAGGTACAGATCTTCCTTCATCTTTACACTTGCTCTTACATAACTCATACAGTAAACTTATACTCAGTTTTGGATCCAAATATTTTCTCTGCGTAAAATTTCTTGAATAGTGTGAGTTCACAGATGGGAAACTTTCAATGTGACGTTTTACATCTTCAGTTACACTGGGTTGTGTTTTATTTGCTGGTGGTTGCTTTCCTCTCTTGTCTTCAACAAGTAAGGCTCCACTCTTCCCTTTATGTTTGAAAGCTGTTTCAACTAAATCTTTACCTACACATGGCGTTTTAAGAAAACAATGTCTGGAAAACTCTTTTTTGGTACCATTTAATTCAGGTAAATGATATTTTCTGGAAATGTCCCTTAATTGCATATTTCCTTTACTTTGCGTTCTCCTGCTGGGGGTACCTCCATGAACGTGTGCGAGAATGACATCTTTCTGCCGTTTGTAATCATCTAATAGCCAATAAAAACTGCAAATATCTTTTCTTTGGCCTTCAGTAAAGAATTCTGCGCATCTGAAACGACAAGTTAAGCAATTTACAGGTTGTGGCGGTTTAGCCAGTCTATCTTTGTTTTTAATTTTACAAGACAAACCAAGACTACGTTTTTTCTTTTCTTTATCACGTTTCACGAACTCTCTTCTTTCTTCCTCCATCTACTTCTATTCTTTTCAACTTCATGATCCTCATCATCAAAAGTATTTGATATTTCATTATTCTCTTGTAAATTTGACACATCTGTCGGCTGTTCTCTTTCTCGTTTTTTTTATTGCATCTGTGTTTTTGCTTTCTTATTCCTAATTGCTGTGTCCCATAATAATCTTCATCTGATGCTTCATTATGTGGAATGTAATCAGGATTCACATCAGAAAAATCAGATCCTAAATCTAGCAGCAAGTTACCATTATTTGATATTGTTTCCGTTTCAAGATTTGATCAGTCTCTAATTTCCCTTTCTTCAGTCAAAGAAGTATCTGTAGATTCAGTCTCCAACATTAGTCATCTGAAAATTTCAAACATTCCTTACTTCTATTCCAGTCGTATTACAAAATTAATGCCGAATACAAAACACGTAATCTTACCTGAATTATTGAGGCCTTGAAGGGCAAGCATACTTAACTTTGCGCTCCTACACCTCCTTTTCACTGTTCAGCGTAACACACTAAAAGTACTTCCTTGTCAAGTAGTCGATGCGCCAAAGGGGTGTCACGCATGGTTTGCAGCGTTTGCAGCGTTTGAGCTTGTCCCGGATGGGGCGGTGCCTCGCTGGTGGGAGAGTCCTGGTTAGGGGGAAACACCACTAGCCGACGGCAGGTCGGCGCCGAATCTCACCATCCATCGGGGGAAGATCACTGCCAGCTCCCGAGAAAACACATGCACTACACTAACTGGACTAATGACCAAAGCAGTTGACACGCCCGGAAACACGAAAAAATCAATCGATCAAACGAAGCGTCATCTGTCTGTAGGAACGCTCTTTATATTGTGGCGGAACACACACGCCGTGGACTGGCCTCCGGCGCGCCGCACACAATGCAACCTGGTCTTTGATCAGGGGTCGTTAGCCCTGAGGGTGTGAAGCACCGCTCGGGCGTTACCAGCGCCGTGCGGCAGCCTACTGTCGCTCCGACGCCAGGCCTGTCAGGTTGTTCGTTGTCTTGCCTGTGAGAGGCAAATAGGGTAGCTTCCAATGGATAGAATCAGGGCGGATCGAATTCTAATGAAACACTTGGATGGCTCTGGTAAAATTAGGCATGTATTCTTAAACTTTTTCCAGAGGCACATACACATACACACTAGATTATAATAAACAAATTGCAATCCTATTTGTATTATAATTATAATCCTAAGTCTGGATTAACGTTCTTGCTCCATCTTGTGCAAATAAACAATAACCTCCCTACCTTAAATACTCAAAAATCATATCTTGCCCGCTAATTACAATACTCGGGCAATTTAATTGTTTATGCAAACCTACTGATCTTGGCACTAAAATGTTCTTTCAGTCTGTTCGCTCCACTATGTTGGATCGAACTGAATTCCCGTGTTAAGCGTTCGGCAAGAATACTTCCTAGTTATACCTTTTTAATCACACCTTTGAAATATTACGACCTCGCGGTCTGAATGTCGCACGGGTACTCACGCTTCGGCGATTGGGGAACACGTAACCTGGACCTCGGCCAACGCAGTGACCGACCTCAGCTGCTTATCGCTGCGAACGGCTGCTCGCGCCGCAGTGACGCTCGGCCTCGCCCAGCTCGCTGCGCTATACGCTCGCCGGTCCGCGCTGCTCCTTGGCTCGCTTGATGCTGCCTCCGTTCGCCCGTGAAGTAGTACAATTTTCTCCGGTCGTCCCGTAGAACGGCCGTGCCTCTACGCCCGTCTTCCGTTCCCAACAAACTTGCTTCTTTGGCTGTGTGGCACCAGGAATGTCGCCTCAGCCTTCCGCTTTGGCGATGCGGCGTAGTTGCGACGTAATGATCGTATACTCGACCCTTCGGCGATCTCTATCAGACTGTTCGGCGGTTTGTCTCAGAATGTTCTGCGATTTCTATCAAACTCTCCGGCGGCCTTTCTCCGACTGTCCCTCGGAGACTGTTCCCTCGTTTTTCTATCAACGTGCCAATCGCAGGATTTAATTTTCCAGCGCTTATCGCCCCGAGAAATCATTGGCGACCACTCGTTACGTCCGACTTCAGCCGCGGCTGACGTCAGATGATGACGTACCAACGCGCCACATTCGAAGTGGTAAACACCCGCGATTTATCTTGGGCGTTTTTGCCTGGGGTTCTGCTTCCTCGCTGGGGCGCATATCAGAGCTCGTCTCAATATTCATAGTTACAATTACTTCATAAACCGGGAGCGGTAGCCCAGTGCATCAACTGATGTCACTCTAGCGCCTCTGATCTGGAGGTTCGAATGCTGACGGCGGCAGGATTTGCGACACTAGCTTTTCAGCTAGGTCGAATTGAGTCGCTGTCTGGAGGAGAATTCTAGCGGTCGGCTGCTCTGATCGGTAGTTTTTCGTGTTTCTCCGATCAACACCAGGCGAATGCCGGAGCAGTACCCTATCAAACGGGCCACGGACCGCGTGCGATCTTTCCTTCATCTTCCTTGTCATACCCTTTCCCCTTACACACATACACTTACACTAACATGGAGTTAGAATACTTCCTTCGGTTTATATCTAAGGAGATATCACTAAGCGGGTTCTCTCAGACTGTGAAGCAAAAATTCTGTATTTAGATGTCCTAAAAAATGATTTACGCTTAAAAATGGAGTTAGTGGGTTTTTCTTGTAAGCATACTATATATATAATACATATAGATAACTTAACAGTCGCACACCATTCTCTTTGTAAAACATCTTCATATATCCCCTCAAATGATAATTAATTTTCTACATTCATTACTACATCCCCTGTATGGCTACTAATCGAGTCACTTTTTATAATGGTATATCCTTGAATTACAACTAAAGTATCTTCATTAATATCCTTTAAATGGGATTCTACTATGACAATCAAACTTGACCTATTCTTTTGTAAAAATACTGCTAGTTTATCTCTTTTGACTATCAATCCTTGAACATTCGAAACTAACATCCCTGTACTTGTAGGGATTTCTTTCCTCTTTGATTGCTATATATTTTCTTCCATACTAGACAGCACGTTTTTTTCATATCCATCCTTCTTTTGTCATCATTGATTAGGCTAAGTCGAATTTGACACGGATGAATCTTGGAGTGGTGTAACGACGGAGAGAAGAACCGTTGGTAGAGATATAGTAGAATGATGGGGGTCATCGGTAGTACAGGAATGCTATGTATTTATTAAGTATTAATTGTTTTAGAATTTTTGTACGACTCATCGGCGACAAATTGACAATAAAGTATCAGAATTGGTTGTAAAATTATTTGATACTATAGATTAATTTAGAACACTGTAAATATTACGGAGGTTACTGAATATCATTTCTGCAACCAAGACTTCCATACGGAAAGTTTTTTCTGCGCACTGTCTAAAGCCTTCGCAGCCATAACCATGCTTGCAAATAAAAGTATCCAAAGTTTTTTATGACAATTCTTTATTCCAGCAATTGCACAACGTTTCGTAACTAGTTTTGTTACATCATCAGGTGCTTAGTGAGGGAACTGCTATCCCATTGAATTACCTCTGCAGTAGAACAGGCGCATTCATACGCCTGTTGGTGTCATTCATTCCTTGGCACTGGAGTGTCTGTCGTCAACTGTTAGTTATCTGATATCACCTGTAATGAGTGTGAGTTAATTTCATAATGTTTCCTCGATTGTTCTACTGCAGAGGTAATTCAATGGGATAGCAGTTCCCTCACTAAGCACCTGATGATGTAACAAAACTAGTTACGAAACGTTGTGCAATTGCTGGAATAAATGATTGTCATAAAAATCTTTGGATACTTTTATTTGCAAACATATATTCACAATCAACAAGAAATATTGATTTACATAACCATGCTTGCAGCAGCAACAACAATAACGGCTTATTTTCTCCCCATGTTTTATTAATACTTAAAAAATTATTAAAAAGTTGCTCAGAATGCACATACTACACAAATGGCAAGAAGGAATGTACTCGGAAGGTACAATTCAGAATTTCAATTGCACCGTCAGAGCCCTTAGCAAATCTTTTTTTCTTTTTTTCTTTTCAATTTTTTGCGTCTAAATTGACGCAACACGTCTCCAAGCCCTTGGAAGGGGTGGGCGTTGAGCGCTTTGCGCTGGGGAGTAATCCTCGATTAACCTATGCGCATAGAAGTAATCCTGCATTAACGGTATCTGCCGTTATATGCCACGTCAAGTCGCAGTCAGTTGTCAAGAGGACCGCCAGGTAGCATCTCGGCGAAACTCGGCACCTCCTGCTACGCGCTCCTGCGTCACTACCCACCGGCCAGAATGGGGAAGGAATTAGGACGTAGGACACTTCACAGGGGTTGGACTAGCCCTTGTGAAGCAGCCGAACTCGTTTTGTTGGAACAAATTTCTCAGGAAATTCGAAGGGAATCGAACCGGGACCTCCTTGGCGAAAGGCGAGCGACTGCGCTATGTGCCACGAGTTGACAATGTGTGCAGATTGTAGTGAAAGAGTAGTGGCAAATCGTACAGAAAACGAGCATACCGTGTTAACACATCTTTAGGCTTTTATTCTTCTAGTTTTGGATCTTGAAGTTTCTGTACAGTTTCTGTATGAAAATCTACACGAAATGTATTTGGTGTGAAAGAGCCTGTACAATATTACTTAACCGTTAGTAGTAGGAGATTGTCCTGATAGTGACTAATAGGAACTGATGTAGCACCACCGGTTCGTGTTCAAGCATCCGTGCACTGCTCCTGTGTGCGCACCGTACGTTCCTAGTCGCCCAGCCGTCTCCGGCGTTCGTCCGTTGTTTTTGCCCACCTACGCCGCCCCGCGCTGCCCGACAGAGGATGTGGGCACTTGACGAGGCTTCCTATTAACTCTAATTTCCTGCCCGCTCGACCCGCGGCGGCGGCGGCGGCGGCGGCGGCGGCGGCGGCGGCGGTGACGGTGGCGGAGGCCAGAGCACACTAGGCTGAACAGTGCGTCAAACAAAAAAGAAAGAAATGTTGTTTCCATTTAATATAGTTTACATCTTAATATATATTCAAATACTCTTATCCATTCATAAGCCTCAGCAAAAAATTTCCCTTCCAACCATAGTAAGTCATTCCAGGTTTCAGAGGCCCCATGACAGATTCTCTGAAATAAATCAAAAAAGAATGGACAATATGCAGATCAATAAAGATCAAACAATTATGTGACTTAAAAGGGGAAGAACGAAGCCAAAATCGGAAGAAGTTGTAATAATTGCCCAAGATCAGCCGTTGAGAACACAACATTATAATACAGCGGTTCCCAAAATTTCCCATGATAAATGTTGCATTTGCGAGGCACAAGAAACCTTTGATCGTATCGTTTCAGCTTGCGCAATTCTAGCGAAGAAAGAATACTTTAAAAGACACGATACGGTGGCTAGTTACCTCCATTGTCAGATCTGTAACGCCTCCAAGTTACAAACCCATGATCCGTTGTGTGAACACTCACTAATAGGGGGTGACATCTGTTGAACTGTGTACAATTTTGTACGACCAACAAATTCAAACTGATCGCACGATAGCGGCAAACAAACCAGCTATTGTTATTCGGGATTTGGAGAAAAAATCATGTCTACTTCTAGAGGTTGCCTTGTCAAGCGATCAAAATGTCGTAACCAAGAAGGCGGAGAAACGTCTTTAATATTAGAATTTGGAAATCGAGATCAGCCGAATGTCGGGCGTAAAAACACAAGTCGTGCCGATAGTTATAAGAGCTCTGGAATTGTTCCTAAAAGTGTATGTAACGACTTGGCTAAAGTTCCCGGTCATTGAAATGGAAAGTGCAAGAAATTGCTTTATTTGGAACAGACCACATTTTGCACAACGTTCTGTAGAAGCACCGATAGTCCCTTCTTTAGGGAGCTGGTTGTAACCCGGAGTAGACTATGTATATATATATATATATATATATATATATATATATATATATATATATATATTGAGACGTACCGGTAAGCCCGGCTTGTTCACAGAAAATTTATTTACAAGGGACAGGTGTTCTTTTTTGTGAATGGGCTCGGGGTTATTAATCAGACACCACTGTTCCGTGAACAAAATAAACATGAATTATTTATTATTCTACACAAATCACTATTGATTACAAATATCTGTGGTGGTCTTTATCCTTTTCTTTACCTCTCCCAGAATCAGTGTTAGTTCTTTCGATCTTACATCGATCGAGGAAATATTTACCGTTTAATACTCCCCCCTCGAGCGTCGGCGGCTTCGGGGACTCTCGGGTTGTCTCGTACTCCTTCGCTGTGCTGCCTATGGCCGCTCCACTGGAGGGGCCAGCCGATGCGATGCGCTGCGTTTCCGAAGCACTTTCTCCAGCGTAATCTTCCCACGGTGCTTCTGCGCCTCCCCGCTGAACTCCTTTCCAGTTCACCCAGATCTACTCGATGTCATCTTCCGCGAGCTGACAAACGCCACTAATTATTCAAGGTACAGTTTACTAGCACGTGTCTCACCATTTCACCAGGCTACTAGTCTCGTGGCGTACTCCTCTGCACACAAGTTCTCTCGATCAGTACTACCCCGGATAATAGCTGTTACTCTGGCACTACGTCCGAGTCATTAATGATGGTTATATCTAGCACAACTCGTCCGTCAAGCACTTTTTTCAGCGCTCATTCGTTCGCGACACTATTCTACCTTGTTCGAGCGCGGAGCAGCCCCAGGTACTTCCTTCCTTCCAGGCGACCGGCCGTACACTGAAGCCTCGCGGCGTCTTTTCTCACGCCTTCGGCCAACCGACAACACTTCGCCGCCCGTAACTGTTTCTTGTGGCTAGCGGGCGCCCTCTGGCAACCGTTTTGCCGCGTGCTTACTTGTTGTATCACCGTTTCTTTAGGCAGAAACGCGGTGCGTTTCAATATATATATATATATATATATATATATATATATATATATATATATATATATATATATATACATACACATATATAGATACATACATATATATTGTGACGTCATGGGATTAGACAACCCCATAACGCTGCCATCAGCTACGAAAAGTCCACTAACGGAAAGGAGTAGGGTACGCGGCGAAGCGATGGCTTGTAAACGCGCCATCTACCCACAGCTTTTCGAACTCTGACACCCAAACAAGCGAATAATGTTTTTCCGGGAGGTCACGAAAAGATGAGAATATTCACCCCTCCAAAAATTCTCAGGCGCGAGTACAACAAGTATCGCGGCGCGTCTCAGAGGAGCTCTCTATGATTGCAGCAGCGACGGCGACTAGACTGAGTTTTGAAGGCGATTGTAACTTGATAGCATAGGAGTTTATTTTAACTTGGTAGTTCAAAGTTAGCTTGAGAAGCGTATCAACGAAAGTGATGTAATTGAGAAGTGGAGTGCACGAACATTCTTCGCATCACAGTCACAATATTTGAGAGAGCAAGTGAAGTGATTGTTTGGCTTCGAAATAATTTCAAATTTGTAAAATTGGCGCAGAAGGACATTAACTAAATCCAGCATCTCATATTGCACGCTGAGACCACACACGCGCAAAGTGTAGGAGGTAGGCCGAGCATTTAAAGCATAACTTCAGCAACATTCATTATTCGAGGCTGCGAACAAACTTGTACGAGGCGCGGCAGAAGGACGACCCCAGGAAGAGTGAAGCTTAGGTGAGAAAGATTTGGATTGGAACGAGAATCGTACGAGTCCGGAGAACGGGAGAAGGGTGTGGAAATTGGAGGGGGGGTCCGAGCTCGGAGGGAAGGAAACTGGTAACGTCGTGGGACAGCAAGCGGAGACGGGGCAACGCGAGGCTGCGAGCGGCAGAAAATCCCCAAGGTTACCTACAGGCGAGCGATGCGGAGCTGTTGAGGTAAAAGAACTGGCAACTTTTATGCGGCGATCAGTTGGGGAAAGATAATAGCAGTAAGTACACGACAATTCGTGTTAAAAGTGGGTGAAGAGTCCAGAATAGGTGGGAGAAGTATTCCGAACGATGTGAGTGGCAATTTCAAGTTCATTTACCGCGCGTGTTATTGAATTCATTCAAAGAGGCCATACCTTGTACAATTTTACTTAAATAAATCATGATTTTCACATGTTGTACAGTTGATGTTACCTGGAAAAGTCATAGTTTATTGTATTGTGTTAAAAGTAATTGCTTTCTGTGATATGTAAAGGGATCAGATTTAAGGAACGTGTATGTTACGTTTTGTTGTTTTTTCTCTTTAAAGTTCACAGTGTTATAGGAAATGGGAAGCCCAAGGCTAGCACCTGTGAACGGGATACCTCAGAACAAGTGTAAAACTCATTTTAAAAGCTGTGCACGGAAAAACTAGAGAGTAGAAAGAGTAAAATAATGTGGTAGATAAAAATTCAGAAAGAGTAATGAGCAAATTGTGAATTGTAATTGGTGAAAGTGTGTTCAGGCAGTCGAGGTGACGCCAATTTTTTGTTTTGCCTTGTTTCCTGTTTTTTTTTCAGTGACCAACTATTTAAAGTGCATAATCCTATTATATAATTGTGCCACTGTAATTTTTCATTGAATATATGCTCATTTTATTCGTATTTTATGTGATTCATTGTGTTTTTTTCTTTAAATTTTCTTTCAATTGACCTCTATCACGTAGCCACGTCCGTCCACCATCTAAATTTCAGGCTCTACTCGCCTCGAGCTAGTCGGCAACACGAACCCAGGTAGGTGCGACCAACCGTCGGAGTTACAATAAATTCTTAAAATAAGTTAGACATTCCTCGAATTTAATTATATGTATACCTGCTATGTCTTCTTTAATTTGAACTTCAAAATACTTTGTTGATTGAAATGTTATATCAGGGACTATTTTAACTTAGGATCTAACTTAGGATCACTGTAACGTGGAAAGGGGCTGGCCCCGTGCAAACTTACATCAAAATAAAAATATATTTTTACTTCCTCGTATACGTACGTATATACGGAGTAATATAAGTAGTATAGAGAAAGTTAAGTAATGCTGCGCGAAAAAGTTTTCCAATTTTCGGCAGAAAAAAATTAATTGACGGGCTCTGACGAAAAAGTCCATAAAACTAGTTGCTAAATTAAGACAGAAAAATCTTGTAACACGTGGTGTAGTCAGAATCCCTGTTTTGTGGGTCCTTAATGCCGAAAAACCAATTGGAAGCAAAACGTCCGTCTGTCCCTCTGTCCGTCGGTCTGTCGTTTGTGAACAAACCTATTGCCTAAACCACACATACGATCTTTTCCAAATTGAAGAAACCCCTGTCCATCTGGCTCTAGTTGAAGTTTTGAGATTTTGAAAATCATTCTTAAAATTTGGGGGTACTTTACATTAAGCCCTCCGGACATTTAAAAAAATTTCTCAAAAATGGCTCGAAATTTTTTCTTTAATTTTCTTGTAAGAACAGAGTAAAATACACTTATAAAAGTGGCATAGGTTCTATTTCCACGGTTTACTCTGAAGTTTCAAAAATTGCAAAAGTTTGATTTTTTCCGGCGTCTTCCTACTACTACAAAGTAAAAGACAAAGGTTTTTCTTACAAATCAAATTTTTTGCTCATAAATATATCCTATAACTCACTAAGATCATGTAGATTTTTTGGGACATTTTAGTAGTATTCGTGCAATACTGCATGCAATATTTTAAAAAATATTTTTAAAAAAATTTAAAAAATAAAAAAATTCTCAGAAACGGCTCCAATTTTTTTAATTTTTGGTTGGGATAGTACCATATGCATCCTATCCCATGACATAAACACCATATTGCTCTATTCTTTTGTTTTTTCCAAATTACAAAAATGTATTTTTTACATGTCTCTCACATCGTTAATATTTACATTAGAAGCAATTTCCTTGCATTATTATATTTTTGAGTACCTGTGCTTTAAATAATGTCAAATAAAGTTTATCGAAAACTCAACAGTTTTCTGTAAAAATGAGCTCCAAATCCCGCATTTTCAGAAACGTTCAAACGGCATTTTCTCAAAACTGGCTCCAACTTTTTCCTTCAAAATTTTCCAATAGATTGCGCTAATTGGACTGTCCAATATGACGTAAAGTTCATTTTGATGTATTCTTCTTTAAAAAATTACACAAATGTAATTTTTTTTTCAATAACGTTCACGTTATTAGTATGTACTTTTCCATCGATTTCTATACATTATTACATTTTTGAGTGGAAGTGCTTCAAAGGACTTCAAATAACATTTTTCGAAAACTCAATAGATTTCTGTGAAAAAGAGCCAATTTCAAGTTTCGCATTTACGGTAATGCTTAATCGCCATTTTCTTAAAAACAGCTTCAAATTTTTCAATGAAAATTGTATTTAGGACCACGTTATAGCCTTCTTTAATATTCTTAAAATATAATTTAGGTTCTACTATTTGGAAACCGAAAAGTTGCGAAAATTTCAAAAAAAAATTCTTTGGGCTGCAATAGATAAGCAGCAAGAAGGATGGACAAGACTGTACAGTACTAGTCCACAGCCAGGAAATTAGAAAATCTACTACTAGAAAGTCCGTTCCATTCTGTAGAACCTACAGTTTTTTCCTAAAAACCGCGGGTTGACTTCCAGAGAGAAAGGGAATTCATTTTTCTTATGAAACTTTTTGGAAGGACTGAATTGCTTTCCAAGATGGCCGTTAGAGCGCTTCACAGTCCAGACACCACGGTGTAAGATATATTACTCCGTGCTAGACACCAAGAACGATCAGAATAGAGAATGTTGCATATTGTCGCAATTTCGCGGTATCCTGTCTCTTTCCACATATGGGATCGCACTGTTTAAAATAAGGAAACCGAGCAGTTTGGTAGCGACTCGCCTCGCTCGTGTAAAAAGCTAGTAATGCTCGCGTATGAATCGAGGGCACTGACAGTCAATGCAATTGCGTTAGGTTGATGTTGGGACCGAGAGCAGAATATGTGGCGTTTAATAACATAAACACGCACGAATTACGAGAAAAAAGCAGAGTAAAAGATTTCCGTCTCGACCAGACAAGTAACACTGACAATTTCTGCAATACTCAATAATTGTTACGCTGAGGTATGATACTAATAGTTCATAAATACCTGGTTTTCAAAACTTTCCCTTATGTCAAAGTATTAAAAGACGACAACAGTCTTGTTTCGACAAGAGTATCTGCAGAAGCTCTCCCAAAATGCTCAAGCTATATTCGCAGCCTCGTCAGAAACCTTCCCAAACCGCATTATTTTTTGCCCCTATCGAGTCTTACACAGATTTTACTATAGGAGTATGTAAAATTACAAGGGCGAGATATGTCCATCACGGGCAAATATGCCCATGCGACGTTCGGGGTGCGTCAAAATGCTTTTCACTGGCAATATCCCCGGAGGAGCAATGAGTGGAACTGATAGGTTAATTAGACGCCGTTAGATAGTAACAGGGAAGAAAGTGGGGGAAAGACCAAAAAGCTACTGCCGTGTCAAAAGATAAGGAAACTATCTAGTACGAGAAGGTATGTAACATTCACCAGCACCACTAGCTTATATGTTGAAATGTGTGTAGGAAGTGACACCAACATTTATCTGGGAAAATCCAATCAAGCTACGCTATTGCTCACAAAGACGCTGAAGAAACAGTGGAATGTGAAAATCTCTAAGTCATAAAATTTCTCTGAAAAAACTACAAATATGTACTTGGAAATGTTACGAGTAACAAATAAGGATTATTGGTCACATGACTTACAAAATCACCATGCAACATAATCCTTCACATTCCACTCATGATAAAATGGCTTTGTTTTCAAAACAAGCTTAATAAGCTCTTAGTCTTAAAATAGGCAAAACATAAAAAGATGTAGTATATGGGCAATATAAAATGTAGGCGGGAACATTCAGACGGTCAGATAATGAGTTAAATTGCGTACAATTCCAAACAAAGCAATAAAAGAAACTAAAACAGTAACTTTCTCGAGTCCCGAAGCTCCGTTTCTAGTGATAAGCTATTAATGTATCATTACCACAAACCACTCAGTCAATGTCATCCACGTATCTCGATGGTGGGTGGTCTCTAGAGCCAAATTCCATTTCAAAACACCGATTTGTTGCATTGTTTGCTATCTACGATATGTGTTAAAAAAGGTTATCAGTTTTTAGAACGAACAACTGTCTTCCCAGGTCTTTTGTGCTCTTTTTTCGCAACGGTAGTGCTTGCTGGTACTTCAAAGGCAATGTGGCACAATTGCTCAGTCATCTCGCGTTATCAGTTCTACTTCAGTTTCTCTCATCCACAATCCACTACAATACCATCTCTGATTTCCAGAGGTATATTCCGCTTTTTACGTTGTGAAGGCACAATGGGTGTTATGGAGTATCCGCGCGTTGTTGCAGACGCGGCAAGTTCGCTTGCCCACTCGCTCCAGAATCGTCAAAATCACGGCTACCTTTCTCAATACATGCATCTATTGAAAAAAATGTTTATTTGCACACTTATTATTATTATTATTATTATTATTATTATTATTCGGCATATTTTAAAAAAATTAACCAAGTTTAATTTTTTCCTTTGTTTTTTATTACTTAAAAATGTTATGTTTATTGCCAACCGCTTGTCAAATGCTTTCGAAAAGGCACATGCTGCATGTGCGAAACGTTAAGCAATAAATAAATTTATATGTCTTATATGAATTATACGTCTTAATTCCTGATATCATCGTGGATTGATCCTATTTGGTCAAATAAATTTAAAAAGATTCTTCTTTCTACTATATTATTATTATTATTATTATTATTATTATTATTATTATAATTATTATAACCGTATTGTTTTTTGAGAGTAAATATCTAATACACAGGGTCCCATTACATGTATTCTATTATAAAATGAAAAAAAAATCGTTAATTGTTGATTGGGCTGTCAAATATTGATTAATTAATTTACGCAATAAACGAAACATTATGACTAACATTTATCCATCATCACCTTAGTACATTAGTTCCGTTTCTTATTTGTAACCTGTAGCATGTCGGCACATTATTATGTCATTTCTTTCTATCATTGCTGTCTTTTTTTTCTGGGTTTTTCAAATTCAAATCTCATTTCTATCAATAAGCGGTATAATGTAGAATATTTGCAATTTGGTAAATAATTATCATTAACATCTTTCATTACACACACAATCGTTGCAGGAACTTTTAAAATAGAAACGCATGGAATGTGAGAAGTACAACATATTCAAAATCGTCGTACTTTTTATTTTTATATATTATTATACTTATTATTATTTTATACTACACGTCATTTAACTTATTGTCTCAGGGTAGATTGTTTCCGTTCTCATTTTCCATTTTCATCCTAAAAAAGGAATGGTCACTGTTGTCTGAGGAATGATGACTGAATGTTTTCATGAAGGCTGATGCCTGTGGCTCTGCAAAATTCATTCAAACGATTGACTCCGTTTTTGGATATTTTCCTTTTAAGTCCTCGAATATTTTGAAACTTTTTTCACCGCTTTTAATTATTTCACCCTCTTTCTGTGCGATCCATTTTGATCTCTTAAAATTAGGCCACTACACGATAGACTTAATTGCATACCATCTTTTCTTTACCATTACCCACCCACCAGCAAAAATCGACTGGTCAGAATACCCAGTAAGATGAAATTCTCAAAAGAGCTTCTTGTGGTCATTTGAGTATTGATTTGGATGGTCTCTTCCGCTGATGGCATTATAGAAACAAACACTTCCTTTCAGCCTTCCGTGTTACATATCCTGCGTCTGTGCCTTGTCTTTTCGTCGCGTCTTCCGTGGAGCCTGACGTCGCCCGCAGTTCGACTTCAAAACAAACAACAAATACACAGCAGTAATGCATCAGAAGGCCTTCGGGTCATAACAGAAAATAATTTCATAATTTAACCCAAAACTTTGTCGCTAGAAGTTCATAATTGCACATCGAGAACAAAAATATTCCAGCGATGATATAGTTTAATGCACAAAATTAAAAATGTATTTATATATTGTTTATTGGCAATCATCATTTTTTATTCATATTTTCGTTGGCAATTCATTTTTTAAAGAGGCGCATTTTCATGTATTGATAAAATAAAAGCATTTCCCCCAGCTGAAGAAACTGAAATATTTTATCGATTTTTTCCAAAATAATTCCACCAAATTTTGGATATATTTTAACGGTCTGCATAAAAAGGTTTTCATTATTTTATTTAAAAAGTAAATGAACGACACACTTTTAATGATTACCATCGTGATCCCCGTCATTTTCTCTACAGGACCATGCTTTTGCTACTTACTTTCGCAACAATCGATTTGGCAACACCGAATGAGATTCTTCCATAAGAATAACATTGTCCATTCGACGGGAAAATGCACCCATGGCGTGCCCTAAATTTTCTCTATTTCTAGCGTTAGTAGCTAGAGTTAGCTGAGTGTTAGACTTGCTAAGTACCGTGATGAACTTGGCATTGAGTCTCGTGATATCATAAAGAGGAAACTCAACCCTCTTCCCCCTTGGGATCATTTCTCCCTATCAATCAATACGAAAGCTACCAAATTTACACATCCTGATATCCCTAAACCTACCCTAAAGCAACTAATCCTGGACTTTCAGCACAAATTTGCAAATTATAGCCAGTTTTTCACGGATGGATCCAAGCAACAATCAAGATCCAGTGGAGCTGTTATTTCCATTACCCCACCCCTTAAGGATCTTTAACGCCTCCCGGATTTCTATTCCATATTCTCATGTCAAGCTTGGGCTATTATCAAAGCTATTGATATTAGCATACTAAGACTATCGAACTCAGATATTGTTAATTTTTCTGACTCACTATCTGTTCTATCCTCCGTTCGCAAGCGACATTCCTTAAATCCCCTAGTCCAAGAAATCCATGAAAAGCTTTATCACTCCTTCCTTAAAGGATACCGCATTACAATTGCTTGGCTTCCTTCTCATATAGGCATCCAAGGCAATGAAGCGGATGCAGCAGCGAAAGCAGCAATCTCTCTCCCCGAAATTCAAACTGAAACTGGCGGTTCACTTCCTGACCTTAAAAACTACCTCTTACTTGCGGTTAAGAAGCTTTGGGACCGGAACTGGAAAATGTGGCCTTCCAAATTGCATTCAGTGAAGAAGAATATTTAGGAATTTCCCGTCACATCCATTAGACTTAGCAGAAGACATCAAGTGGTTATTACCAGACTCCGTATAGGACATTTTAAACTTAGTCACAGCTACCTGATTAAAAAGGCTACTCTTGAGCCTTGCCCAAATTGCGGCCTCCCAGTTTCCACTAAACACATTATAGTTGATTGCCATGTAATGACGACTGTCAGAACAAACCTCAACATCCATGACAATCCCCACTGTATATTGAATTGTGATTCCGGTCACATGAAAATTATATACCTCCTCACCAAATTTAATCCGTAAATAGTATTTAGCTAATGACTATACATTGCTCCATGTGCAATATTAACATTAAGGCTTTATGTGTATGTGTATCTCATGAAATTGTGTAACCAGTGTGTGTATTTGTAACTACTGTATATTTGTAACTGTGGTCGCTAATGACCTAGTTGTTTATAAGTGGATCTTAAATAAATATTTTTTTAAATTTAAAAATATACTGAATGCAACTACCTTCTACCAGTAAAAATATGTATTTACATGAATATCCTTTCCCTGCTACCAATATACATTCGTAGCGCGCGTAACAACCAGAGATATTTAACCCTCTGCCGCCACAGATCTCGCGTTCAGAACTATGCGATTCCCGTGAGTGCGAGGCGCCTATTTCCTGCACAGGAGTCCTCGGGTAATTGCCCTCCCTTGCACAAAACATCGTATCAGTTATGCAAATTCGTTCTCAACGCACGAGCATTGTAATTTGTCGATAACCCATCCTCTATTAGCCAATACCCGAAAGTAGTGGGATAAGATATAATGATGTCTATACAATGTCACAAACTCTTCTGGGAGGGTTGTCATTTGCACTTGAACTTCCTCAATCGGCAGTTACCAGAACCCTCAGGAATGATGAAACTACTTGTTCCACTTTGTCTGGTTGGTGTTGCATTAGGTACGTATTAGAGTTCAAAATTTCATTTCTCATTCTTTCAGCTTCTAATGGAACATAAATACTACATTCTCAACAAAAAGTAAAACGTCCATGCATAAAATCTTCGTTGTACGATAAAATTCTTGCAATTTATTCTGCTGTAACGTTAAGTCGGCAACATTTTTTTAAATATATTTTCTTAATATTTCTGTCTCATATTGGAGGAACTGAAACACTACTTTAAGAATATTTTAAAACAGTACAACTTCGTGATATATTGCAATTTTCTTTGAAAAATTTAAGGCTATTTTACAGAATACGCGGTTTGAGCGTTTCTGTAAATACACAATTGAAGCTCATTTTCACCCAAAACTTTTGACTTTCCAAAAAACTTTGTAAGAAATTATTTGAAGCAATTGTAATCACAAATGCAATGAAGAATAGAAACCGCTGGTAATGTAAATTACCATTTCGTAAATTTCAAACGCAAATTACGCAAAAACTACTCGTTTTTTTTCAAACAAAAAATGTACATGACCTGTTTTAAAGTTTAATTTTTGTACAACAGTCTTTGTCTGAGGCAAAAATATCTATCTGCATTTTTAAGTTTTGAAATTTGCAATTTTCGAAACAACCGAGAGATACCCAAAAATGCATCTAGCATCGTAGTTTTTACCGTCCCTTATTAGATACGTAGAGCTCATTTTCACAGACAACTTTTGAGTTTTTGCGAAACTTTTGTAAGATATCAATTGAAGCACTTGTACTCGTTAATGCAATAATGGATACAAATCACAGGTAATGGAAATACTAACGACGTGAAAGACAAGTCAAAATAGTTATTTTTATATTAAGTGTGTGAACTTTCCGTTATTTTCATGGTCGAGATTGAGATTTTTTGCTGAGACCGTAGGTCGAGGCAAAAAGTCTCAATCGAGACCATGAAAGGGCGGAAACTTTACACACGAAATATGAACAACATTTTTTCTACAACTGCATAAAAATATAATACAAATAGTTTCGTAAACTTGTATTAGAAAAAGAACCAAACGTGCAAAAATGTATTCTAAAACCGTGCAAAAAAGACTTTTTTCACAGTAACAAGATAGTTGTCTTGGCAACGATCTTTTTTTTAATGGCGATTAAAAAATGACGAAGTTCATGTACTGCTAGCGATGCAAAGAAGTTGTCTTTTTTATGCAGTTGTAGAAAAAAGGTTTTTTTGTATTCGTTAGATATTTTTTTAATATTGCACAAATTTTACTTAAAACTGCGCGGAAACTACTAAAATTTTCAAAATAATGTACATGACGTTAAAGAAAGAACTAATTATGGAGAACAGAATTCATTCGAAGAAATCGCGTGCCCGAGTTCGAACTTACCGGCGCTTCTCTAGCGGCCAACAGCGAGTTAATGATGGCGTTGAGTCCCAGACTGGGAGCGCAATTTTTTTTCTGCTTGAAAACATTTTTGCATATTTATGTTGTAGTATAATATATCGAAGCCCTTAGAAATAATGCTACAAGTCCCGGAAGAAGACTTTATACCATAAATAATTTTAACCATTCGTATTGCATTGCTATTTTGTCATTATAATTATTTGAAAAGACGGAGGTAAAGGCCTAGAAAAAGACGCTGTTGTTAATTTTTCATTTGGAGTAAATATTTTCAATTTTTTTCAAATACAAAATGAATATATTTTAAATAATATACAATTAATTGTACGTAATTTTATTTATTTTAATACACGAATATTTAAAATATGCATAATTTCAGGTCCTAGATTTATTAAGAGCCGATCCTACGAACCTCAAGACCGTATTGTCGGAGACTTCTATAACCGATTATCCTTATGCGGTAAGTAATTAATAATACATTTCTGTACTGAAATGTGCGTCGTTTCAATCTTTATTTTACCGGGAGTGGTAGCTCAGTGCATCAACTGGGGTCACTGCAGCGCCTCTGACCGGGAGGTCCTAGGTTCTAGTCCTGTCGGCGACAGGATTTTCGACACTCGCTTTCCAGCTAGGTCGAATTTAGTTGCTGCCTGGAGGAGAATTCTAGCGGCCGGCTGCTCTGATCGGTAGTTTTCCGTGGTTTCTTCGATCAACACCAGGCGAATGCCGGAGCAGTACCCTACCAAACGGGCCACGGACCGCGCGCGATCTGTCCTTCCTCTTCCTTGGCCTATCCGCTCCCCTTACACACACACACACACACACACACACACACACACTTACACTATCATTCACTACACTACCACATATTCGGGAGGCCGGTCGGGAGCTTAGAGCTTGTCCTTGCTAGGGCGGTGCCCCGCTAGTGGGAGAGTCCTGGTTAGGGGGAAATCCCACTAGCCGACGGTAGGTCGGCGCCGGATCTCGCCATCCAGCGCGGAAACATCACCGCGCATATCCCGAGAAAAAAACATGCACTACACTAACGGGACTAATGACCAAAGCAGTTGACGTGTGTGTGTGTATAACGGAGTAATAATGCTAAGAGATAGTTATATAATGCTGCGAAAAATTGATATCGAGATTTGAATGGATAGTCTCTGTGGCTCTCTACCAGCCTCTGTGTCTCTCTACCAGTCTCCACGTCTCTCCACCTAACTCTGCGTCTCTCCACCTAACTCTGCGTCTCTCTACCAGTCTCTGCGTGTTCTACAGTCGTGTCGCCAGTCTGCCTCCTCTTTGTCTATCAATCTGTGTGTCTTCCAGTCTGTGTCTGTCTAGTCAGTCACAGCCTGAATCTGTCTGCCAGTGTGAGACTATTTTTATAATAAACTTTATTCCACAGCATGTAACACTACAATCTTTCAAATGCATGTGTAGCTTAGTTTAACAGCAATAAAGAATAATTAACAAATTTTAAATATGTATTCGTGAACATGAAATATTTAACGTGAATATACAAAAATTTAAAATGAAAATACATCCACACAATTTGAGACAACTTTATGTAAACACTAATTGTTAAATGTTCGGAATTAAGTTGTTGTGTCACTAACATCAATGTTGTGTCACTAATTTCTCAGGTTTTGCGAGCCAGGATCGTAACATTTTTAGCTTCTGTATTAGTTTTTTTTTTCTTTTCACCTATTAGTAAAGAACATTCATAAATGATGTAGTATCCTATTTGGTCTCCCCTACCACATGCATATGCCGAATTTCTTATAATGAAAAATATATGTAGATACGAATTAGTGTTTCCTTGGGCTGTTATTATTTAAGTAAATTCTGATGCTGTAGGTAATTTTTGCCTTATTCTGTTGTTGTTATCTATATACTTAAAAAATAAGGTATTCTGCCATGTCTTCGTTTAGATCTTCTACTGAACCGATTGTAATATTTTTTCCTTTAAATGAAAGAATGTGATTCCTAGATGTGTTATCAGATATTGTTTGTGTTGATTCACCAACATTTACGGTGTAAATTAATTAATTAAATAATTCTTTAATAGTACGCTTATCAATAGTCAATTGTTTTCCCCCAAAGGTTGGCTGTTTTAAAATTGATATACGAGTCGATAGATGTGAGTCCACGCCGCTTCATGGTGGCGCTACTTGATGTTTTGTTTTGATTGTTGAGATTTGTTCACAATTCGTCAAGGTTTTGTTTCAGTGTAATAATTGCATGGCGGCGTTGGCATTTTGCATGTATTTGCTTTTTTAGTGTATTTTGTACAGAACATTCGGACAGTGGGTTTTGCTCGATTGTACTGAAGTAGTGAAGTTGTTCACAGGTTGTATCGAATTCCGAATCGTTGCTCATGCGCCCCAAAAGACGCAAACGTAGTACATTGACTGGGAGCAGGGAAAGAGAAAGTCAGCGTATGTGTCGTGATAGTGAGGTCATTTTGTTTTCTGTTGGGTGATTGCCTATGACATGTCAGTTTTGTTTTACTTTGTACTTCCCATGTGAGAGAAATTATGTAAACGAGTTTACTCTGTGTTGCTAAAATGGAAAAATAAATTTACCTTCGAGCAATATTCCAGAAGAAATCAAACAGTTGTTTATAGGAGATTATGACACATCAAAAAATCTTTAGAAATAATATCCATCAGTATAATAATGCTCTTTCTTTTGTGTAATTTGGTGCCGATATTGCATTGACACCTGGTCATAGGTCATACGTGTTCAAAATTTGGGAACTCCACATTACAGAATATTTTCGTTATACCCTGAAGATTCAAACAATGCAACATATTGTGAACATTAATCTGGGCACAGTATTTTACATTTATCTCAGATCATACCGTCAAATTTTGACGGGTTCTCACTAGTTGTTATTATTATTATTATTATTATTATTATTATTATTATTATTATTATTATTATTATTATCATCATCATCATCATTATTCAAAGTCTATTTCGTAATTTTGCCTTACGTTGTTTGGTTCATTTGTGCAGCCAAATTTGTATTGCATCATCGTTAATTTTTTTTTGCTACTGTAGTTTTTGAAATAATAATAGGTAAAAATCTCCATCTTCAATACTGTCTTTGTCGGAAGACGCCGAAAAACTGTTGAACTTGTACAATTTTCGAAAATTCGGATATTTTAACGAAACTGACACCTTCGGCATTTTTTCAGTAACGGCAAAATGTCTCTATCAGCATGTCTGGGATCAGCAAATTCCTTCATCAAATTTCTTATTTCCAATCGATATGCTCATGTAGTACTTTGAATTTGAAACGCATATTTCAATTTTTGGAGGTACTTAACAAGAAACCGCATGGAGATTTTCACCTTTTCCTCTAAAATGGTTCCAATTTTTAGGGTTATTTTTTTTCTCAGATATAGTCAAGTTCGCCTATATAAACGAGGGAAAAGTTATTTTCGAAACACAATTTACAAATTCTCTTCATTTTCGAAAATTACAAAACTATGCATTTTATTCGTCGGCCTCCTACTTTTTATAGGAGGATATATATATATATATATATATATATATATATATATATATATATATATATATATATATATTAATTTCGACTAATTTAATTCTTTACATTGTATTATTTACATTACAAATTAGTTCGAGAATATATAATTCCATTCTGGAACTATCATTTGCTGCAAGTTTTTTGAAAGTTTTTGAATTACATTTCCCGATAATTTAAAAGATTTTTTAAAAATGGAACACCAACTTGCACATTTCCAGAAACCTTAAAAAGACATTTTCTCAAGAACGGTTCCAAATTTTTAGATGAAAATTTGCATGTATTCCATGTTTTACTATTCTATAATATTAAGTCATATTTCAATTCTATTATTATGGGCCCGAAAATTTGAGATAATGTGAAACTAGAGGTGCTACAGAATGGCGCAGACTTTCTCGTAGCAATTTTTTCTTATTTCCTTGGTGGATTTAAAGTCTTGCTCCATTCTCTGGTCTGCTGCCATCTATCGTCGCCGAAAGTGTTTTTTTTACATTTTCTCAACTTTTCGGTTTCTTAATTATAGAACCGAAATATTACTTTAAGAATATTAAAGAATAGTAAAGCCTCGTCCTAAATAGAAATTTTCATTGAAACTTCTGAAGCCGTTTTTTAGAAAATGGCGATTAAGCATTACTATAAATGCGAAATTTGAAGCTCTTTGTCACAGGAATCTATTGAGTTTTCGAAAATCTTCATTTGACGTCATTTGAAGCACTTCTACTCATACATGTAGTAATAAATAAAAAACAATGGAAATGTGCATATTAACGGCGTGTAAGATATTTAAAAAATACATTTGTGTAATTTAAAAAACAATACAAAAGAATGCGCGAAATAGAACTTTACGTCATATTAAACAGTGAAATTAGCAGTATTTGTTAAAAAAAATAATTAGGAGCCATTTCTGAGAAAATAGCGTTTCTGAAAATGCGGAATTTTGAGCTCATTTTTACAGAAAACTGTTTAGTTTCTAAGAATGAAAATTACCAAAAAAAGAAAAAAATACTTTCTTTGAAAATTACATTTTTGTAATTTTTGAAAAAAAGAATAGAACAATATGGCGTTTATGACATCAGATAGGGTTGGTTGGGTACTAACCCTACCAAAAATTTAAAACAGAAATTTTGAAACAATTTTTGAGAAAGTTTTGATTTTGTAATTTTTTTAAATTGCAAATATTGCACGCTCTATTGCACAAAAACTATTGAAATTTTCAAAAAAATTGTACATGATCTTAATGAAATTACAATTTATGGGCAACAAATTTTATTTAAAGCAAAAATCTGTGTCTTCAATTTTATAGTTGTAGGAAGGCGCCGAATAAAATTCAAACTTTTGCAATTTTCGAAACTTCAGAGTAAACCGTGGAAATCGGACCTATTTCACTTTGAGTTACTTGACAAAAAATTCAGAGTTGCTGTACAAAGCTGAATTATAAATAAAGGTAACCACAATTACGAACAAAGGATCGTAAAGCTTTGAGATGAAATTGCACAGAATATCAAATACGTAGACTGTAAATAGCATACTTGAAAGTAAATACACAGGACAGTTAATAACTATTTTGC
The DNA here is from genome assembly GCA_964035755.1 of Teleogryllus oceanicus. NCBI lineage: Eukaryota > Metazoa > Arthropoda > Insecta > Orthoptera > Gryllidae > Teleogryllus > Teleogryllus oceanicus. The sequence continues at coordinate 82,678,818 of CAXIVR010000009.1, forward strand.
AGAATTGCAACCTAAGCTTGGGTGTCTACAGAATTCCTGCAGCCAGCTTTGAACTTTTTATTGGCAATTTTTCACCTCGTCTTTCTTAAGAAAACATTATGCTATTGTTTCTCGATTAATTATGAAAACAAAGCTAATTTCCAGATGTACTGACTTTAACTCGCACAACATTCTTTTTTGTCTATTTGCAGGTCTCAATACAACACAGAAGAAAACATTCGTGTGGAGGTTCCATTATCAGTAAAAAATATATTTTGACTGCAGCACATTGTGTTTTCGAGTAAGTAAAAAAGTACTTCGGGAGAACATCGTTTAAAATGCAATGGAATGAAGTTTGGGTTGATTTCTGGTATTTCGCAACAAATTCCTGATAACCTTATTACCAAAGTTTATGTATGTCTAAAATATCAAATGTACTTCACATATAAAACGTCGCAGTGTCATGATCTGCAATCGGTTGACGGCAGCAGAATTACCAAGTACCAAAGTACCAAAGGGCAGAGAACCGAACAAACTTCCGACACACTCAAATGAGTTGGTGTGTAAAATAATAGCCCTGACATCTAGGCCTAAATCGAAATAATATTGTCTTCTATGAAGAAAAAGGTCCAAGAGGATTAAAGAACAGCGTAAGAGTGAGCATAGACTAAAGAGCATAGAGTAGGTTCTTTATGATGTGAGTAGCCTAGAACGAGAAAACGGGCAATTGAATTTCTTTGTCCCCTTTTCCCTATAAGATTCTTCATTTACGTATATTTACTTATCATATGTATGATATTTTACATGTAACACATTTTTCAGCCAATTTTTACTTTCTCGTATACGTACGTATATACGGAGTAATATACGTAGTATAGAGAAAGTTATGTAATGCTGCGCGAAAAACGGCGGATTTTCGGCGTAAAAATTAATTGACGAGCTCTGGTGGCAAAAAAGTGCATTAAATCAGTTGCTAAAATAAGAGAAAAAATCCTCTAACACGTGGTGTAGCTAGAATCCCTGTTTTGTGGGTCCTTGATGCCGACAAACCAATTGGAAGCAAAATCTCGATCAGGTTTTTCGTCCAGTTTCCCTGATCCATTGAGCGAATGCTGAGATGGCCCCTTGTTTTGCTTCTGGACATAAATGTAACTTCATTTTCTGTGCACGTCTTCTAGAATTCAGTGGGAAATACAATTATTCAAATTATCGTTTCCATGTTGTCGCGGCAGGAAGTAATAAGAGCCAAATTTTAATTTATTGCTTTGAAAATAGATTTTATTACATGGGAGTTTTTTTGTTTTTTTTCCCCTTTCAAAATTCAAAATTTATTGCTTGTTTATCCTTGAAAATAGATTTTATTACATGGGAGTTTTTTTTCTCCCTTTCAAAAATTCAAAATTTAAGTAGTATATGACTTAGTGTAGGGATCACAGATTTTTGAAAATGTGCACACAATTCACTTTTCCCCATAGCACGTCATACGCAGTTTTTAACTGTTTTTTTGACGTTAAATAAATAAAATAAATAAATAAATAAACGTCCGTCCGTTACACTACTAGCACCTAAACCACACATACGATCTTTTTCAAATTGAAGAAACCTATGTCTCTTGGCTGTCCGGGACAAGCCCCGTTGATCTGCTCGTTGCTGACGTTTCGGCCAACATATTGTGGCCTTCCTCTGAGCGTACTGCTCAATCACGATGTATGTTGGCCGAAACGTCAGCTACGAGCAGATCGACGCGGCTTGTCCCGGACAACCAAGAGACATACTCCGGCCGCGGAAGCCTAGTAATCATATCCTGAAGAAACCTATGTCGATCTGGCTCTAGTTGAAGCTTTGAAATTTTGAGAAACATTCTTTATAATTTGGGGGTACTTTGCATGAAGCCCCCGGGCATTTTCAAAATTTTCTCAAAAACGGCTGCAAATTTTTTCTTTAAATTTCTTGTAAGGATAGAGAAAAATACATTTATTGAAGTGGTATAGGTCTTATTTTTACCGTTAACTCTGAATTTTCGAAAATTGCAAAAGTTTGAATTTTTTCGACGTCTTCCCACAACTACAAAATTGAAGACAGAAATGTTTCCTTCAAATGAAATTTGTTGTGCATAAATATTTCTTTCAATAAGATCATGTACATTGTTTCGAAAATTTTAGTAGTTTTCGTGCAATAGTGCATGCAATATTTGCAATTTTAAAAAATTACTAAAAGAGGATTTTCTTAAAAACAGCTTCCAATTTTTTCTTTACATTTTTGGTATAGTTAGTGCCAAACAAACCCTATACCATGACATAAACGCCATATTGCTCTATTCTTCTGTTTTTTCAAACATTTTGAATATGACATTTTTTTACTTGTCTCTCACGTCGGTAATATTTACATTAGAGGTGATTTGTTCACTTTATTATATTTATGAGTTCATGTGCTTTACATAATGTCAAATAAATTTTCTCGAAAACTCAACAGTTTCTGTAACAATGAGCTCAAAATTCCACATTTTCAGAAACGCTCAAACGCCATTTTTTTTAAAATAGCTTCAAATTTTTTCTTCAAGTTTTTCTAATAGATACTGCCATGTGCGCTGTTTAATATGACGTAAAGTTCGTTTTGGGGTATTTATTGTTGTTGTTTTTTCCAAAATTACACAAATGTATTTTTTTAAATACCTTTCAATCCGTTAATATCGACATTTTCATCGATTTGTATGCATTATTAATATTGTGAGTAGGAGTGCTTTAAATTATATCAAATGAACTTTTTCAAAACCTCAATAGATTCATGTGAAAAAAGGGCTTCAAATTTCGCTTCTACAGTAATGGTTAATCGCCATTTTCTTAAAAACCGCTTCAAATTTTTCAATGAAAATTTCTATTTAGGATGAGTTTTTACTCTTTTTAATATTACTGAAGTAATATTTCGGTTGTACTGCTAGGAAAGCAAAAAGTTGAGATAATGTAAAAAAATGTACTTTGGGCGACGATAGATGGCAGCTGGCCAGAGAATGGAGCAAAACCTTAAAACCAGACCACACCAAGGAAATTAGAAAACTATACTACGAGAAAGTCTGTGCAATTCTGTAGCACCTCTAGTTACTTTCTCGTATACGGATCATTTCCACATCAAATCAACAAGGGTCCCAACCCCGACAATTTCAGATTTTTTTCAAACTTTGTGTTCCTGAACTACCTATTAAAATTCATAAAATGACAACTTATGAAGCATGTAGCAAATATAGTTTTACTTTTATAATGACTTGAAGTTCGGAAGAATCGCGAAATAACTGCGCACATTACCAAACAAAATATCTATTATCTCAGTCATTTTAAAAGCTAAAATGTTTTTCATACATCATTTTAAAGCTTATAAATTGGGCTTTTTGACACATTTTAAAGGAGAAAATATATTTTAGAAGGTTTCAAAATTAACGAATACATATTTTAAAATGTGTTTAAAGAAAATACATATTTCTAAAATTAACGAAAAAAATAGATATTGTAGTTCTACTTATATAAAAACTGTATAAAAAGTTTACATTTGCGATAAGAACGGGATCAGGAGTTACAAAGTATTGGAACACATCGTGCGTTTCATGAACGTAATGGAAATCTTGAATCCCTGCTCGTTGCTTCTTCCAATGATCAAAGTCTAATGTACATTGAAATCTAATGAATGTGGCTGAACTGTCCTCCAACGTACACAATATAACGTAGAAAAAACAATTTTTTACTCAAAATAAAGGTTTAATGTACAGTTGTTTAAGGAACCATAATCATAGCAAGCATTTTAAAAAAGGAAATTTAATTAAAAAATCAGTACTTACTGATAAAACATCTATTTCCCAAGTTCAGATCTTAAGATGTGGTGCAGTGATGAGTCTTCACTGCTTGAGAATGTCTGCAAGCACGACACCTTTTTCCAGAGGGAGAAAACAATGATAGGGTATAGCGAAATAAGGAGGTGAAAAGTGCCCCCAAACGAAATCGATAATCGCGATGCTCATATAAAAGAATACAAAAGGTTCTATAGACACGGTTCTCGAAAGACAACTGAGCCCAGGCTGAACCTTGGAAGGGTCCAGTAGTTGTCAACGCACTTTGTTTTGTCCCCAGAGTGATCAAAACATCAACATTTGTGCCCCCGGGACCCGAGGGAACGGCCAACTCGGGTGCCCGGGAAGAGAGCCTCTGTTCATGGTTGCCTGCAAGCGCCTTCGCGAGCGCATGTGAATGAATTTCGGATCATAACTTCTTGCCGCGTTGCCATTTCAAATTAAAATTACCACCAATAAGGGAATACATATTGCATTTCAACATATTTTTTCGATAAAAAATTTAAAAAAACAATTTTTGTAAAGTTTTAGAAAAGAATTCACCAACACAGAAGTTAACACTAAAATAAAGTAATTTAATAATTCATATGAAGGTGTCACCGGCAAAAGGTGTTTGCTGACAAAAACTTTCCGTTCGTCTGTCTGTCCGTCCGTGCGTCCATCGTATGTCAACAAACCTAGCGCCTAAACCAAAACGAACTTTTCCTAACTGAAGAAACACCTGTCCATCTAGATCTAGTTGAAGCTTTGAAATTTTGAAAAACATTCTTTAAAATTTGGGGGTACTTTACATACACGGACGGACGTTTTAAAAAACACTTTTCGGTATCAGGGGACCACAAAACTCATCATGAAGTATAACTTAATTATTATTCTTAATGAATTTCTTAATATTTTAAAATGAGGATTGGAATCCAACGTAATTATAGACAAATATCTTTATACTTTCACATTTAATATCCAATTTAATCTACATTATTATTATTATTATTATTATTATTATTATTATTATTATTATTATTATTATTAGCCTACAACATCTCGTAAAGGGCAATGGTCTCCTGCTTTAGCTGGGCTACAGTAGGTTGATATTTCTAAAATCACTAAAATAAAATCTTCAAAATCAATAAGACAATATTTAAGCGGAACAAAATAGTGGCGGATTAGTATTGGAATAGTAGCGGAATAGTAGTGGGATATAGGTGGCTAGAAACTTCCGTGACTTTTTTGTGACTACATCATCAAACAGAAATTATAAAAACATAAATTACAACTGATGAACTTTTAAATCATAAAACTTAACTTGAATGAATTAAAATACCGAACGGTAACAAGAAAGACATTTCAGTTATGGTGTGCTTAAACAGGACATTGAAGCTAAGGACATTGAAGGACATTAAGGACATTGAAGCTAAAAATGTGACCGTTATTTAAATAACTTTGAAATAAAATACCATTAAATGACACAGAAGAGTTGTCAGATAATAAATGACCATGAATTTCAAGACACCAAACAAACATACCCGAATATCATGACCCATTAATACTAAGAAACTACTGACAAGTAGTACTCATTAAGGCGACGGCAGGGTGGCCAGATTGGGGAATTTTGTCCCCATAATGGGTATTTTTTCATTGAGGGGAAAGAATGGGGAAAATGGACGTGAAAATGTTTGGGGATGTTCTGGGGAAATTATTTTCATCTAGAATTGAGATATAAATAGTATTCTCTAAATGACTATGAATAAAAAAGAAACAATAGATGTTATTCTCTCTCATTTTCATGTACAAAAATGAGAAAAATAAACGAGAAGCATAGGGAAAGAAAATCACGAGAAAAAAGAAGATAAAAGTTTTCGAGCAACTCAAAGGACGATGATTGGTTGATTTGAATTATTTAAATTAGGGGACAGCCAATGGAATTGTAAGGAACAGCTCATGTCGTTGGTCCATAATTCGGAGAATAGTTTTCGTTTGAAAATTGAGGCATTTTGTTTCATTGGAGAGCTTATTTGAGGAAATTCCGTAGTAGTGGTGGGGAAAGAGCTCGCAATACATCTGGAAACCCTGGGCGACAGTCAGAGAGCTACTGGCTACGGCAGTGGTCGCTATGGTGAGACCAGTTCCTAGGGTCTGGGCGTCAATGAACTTGAGAGTCAAATTATTTCTTACACATGTTACCTGTCACTTCCTCAAGAAGCGAAGCGAAGCATACCATTGCTCTGGTCTGAGAGTCGCCCGTCCGTGATTGCAGGACGTACGCTCGATTTTGACTTTAAAACATTTGAACGACTACAAGTGAGCAATTGTTTCGCTTTGCAGCACCCTATTTCCAATAGAGCGAGGGTTTTGTTTACTGTCGAGGATGGGTTTATGTTTTGTGCAGTTCGCCCAAGACATACACAGTGCGAGTGGGTTCCACTGACTGGGATGAAGGTGGCACCGTGTACCAAGTGAAGAACTACGTCGTCCATCCGAAGTACAACCCCGACGAATTCTACGAATACGACATCGCGCTGATGGAGCTCCAGAAGTCCATCGAGATCTCCCCATCGGCGCAGCCCGTGGAGCTGCCTGACGAGGGGAGGCCAGTGGAAGTGGGAGAGGTCGGAGTCGTCGTTGGCTGGGGCAGACTCAAGGTGCGTACTCTCAAGAGTATCTTAGGGCCGAATTCCTAGGCAGACTCAAGGAGCGTGCTTGGAAGAGTATCTTAGGGCCGAATTCCTAGGCAGACTGAAGGAGCGGGCTTGGAAGAGTATCTTAGGGCCGAATTCCTAGGCAGACTCAAGGAGCGTGCTTGGAAGAGTATCTTAGGGCCGAATTCCTTGGCAGACTCAAGGAGCGTGCTTTGAAGAGTTCTTAGGGCCGAATTCCAAGTTGGAAATTTAGCAAAATCATTGGATCAATTAGATCAAAATTGAATCAAAATTAAGCACCCATTGGATTGTTTTTAGATCTTTCAAAAGCTTTTCACGTCATTAATCATGACATTTTACTTTCAAAATTACCTTCATATGGAATCCGTGGTATTGCCCTAGATTGGTTATGTTCGTACATTAAATAACGATATCACAGAGTAGAAATACCTTATTGGAATGATGGAACATTATGTACACACCTTTCCAACTCTTTGCAAATTGCACGTGGAGTTCCTCAAGTATCAATTTTAGGCCCTATTCTCTTCCTACTATACATAAACGACATGCCGTCGACGATTCGAAACGGAAAAATAGTTCTCTTTGCGGATGTTACAAACTTTTTTGCAATAAATAAACCGTAAATAGTACAATATCAGGTGTTTCAAATCGTTTCCGTAATAACAAATTAATAGTGAATGAATAGAAATCGGTTTTAATGCAGTTTCCCATCTCAAATAAACAACTCTGTACTCCACAGAAAATGATGGGTGTGCCATTCACTGATGTTAAGGTATCAAGATTTTTAGGTCTCTCAATTCAGTCAAACCTTAAATGGAACGTCCACTTAAATGAATTGAATACAAAATTAAGTTCATTATGCAACGCGTTCAGAATTATTTCGTATCCAGGCAGCTTCATACTGCTTGTTGTGTATATTTCGCGAATGTTCATTCCCGCCTGAGATATGACATAATATTCAGGGGAAATATATCTTATAGATCCCAGACTTTTAGATTACAAAAAAGAACTGTACTAATAATAACCAAATCCTACCCACGTGATTCTTGTAAACCTCTCTTCATTAATCTAGGAATTTTACCATTACCTTGTCTGTTGATTTACGAGTCAGTGGTTTTTGTCAAAAATGACTTGCTTATGGGCGGGAATATGTTTTCAGAAAATGCCGAAGTCTATAACTATAACACGCGACGTAGTAATCATATTCATCACTACCAAAAAATCACATACGATACATGTACATTATTTTACAACACTTTGCCAGATGACATTAAACGATTAAATTCGATAGAAAAATTTAAATCCTAAGTCAAATTGTTTCTGTTGCATAACTCTTTCTATATAATTAGATACTACACTGACTGAGCATCAAAAGGAAAGTAATATTAATTTTAACAGTGATATTTAATGTATTATTTACCATTTGGACTGTATAATTCTAAACAACCTGTAACAATTGTTGTACCACACCCTCTGGGTCAATGACCCCCATCTCGATCAGGTTTTTCGCCCAGTTTCCCTGATCCTTTGAGTAAATGTTGAGATGGTCCCTTGTTTTGCTTCTGGACATATGTAACATCATTATCTGTGCATGTCTTATAGAATTCAGTGGGAAATATAGTTATTCAAATCATCGTTCTCCATGATGTCGTTGCAGGAAGTACTACTTCACGAAGGACATAGTGAGGGATAAGAGCTCAAGTTTTTTACTGATTTACCCTTGAAAATACATTTTATTACATTGGAGCGAATATTTTGTTAACAATCCTAGCAAAAAACGCTTATTTTTTCTTGTATTCAAAATTCAAGTAGTATATGGCTTAGGGTAGGGATCACAGAATTTTGAAAACACACAGAATTCACTTCTTCCCGTAGCACGACACACACAGTTTTTAACTGTTTTTGACGTAAAATAAATAAATAAACATAAATAAATGAGGAGTTCTCATGTTCTCCTAATGTTTACAGACGGACAGACTCATGGACGTTTTTCCGTAAACCAATGTTTTGGTATCAATGAGCCACAAATCGTGGATTCCGACTATACAGTGTGTTAGAAGAAGTAATTTACTGACTTTTAGAACAAGATGTATCTACTGCTTTTTATAAGACCCCCACATTTTTCTACCAAAAAATCGCCTTTTTCTGCCACAGCATTACATAACTTTCTCTACGCAAAGCATATTACCACGTATAAGAGACGTGTAAGAGAAATGTATTTATACGTAAAATGTTGATTTATTCACTAGTCAAATTGTAATTAACTTTACAGACAGAGGTAATCGAAAAAAATTTTAACTTTCTAAAAAACACCCATGGAATATTCATAATGTAAATGGCAATCTCTTTAAAAACAATAATGTTCGGATAATGTTCTTCTTTTACAGTCTGAGGGGAAATCGCCCAAGAAATTGCAACAAGTGTCTATACCCGTGTCAGAAATCGCGCCCTGCAACTCCACGTACTGGGATATGCTACATCCCACCATGTTCTGCGCTGGAGACGAAAAAGGAGGGCGCGACGCTTGCCAGGTGGGTTATCTCTGAGGAAAAGATTGATTGATTGGTTTGGTCTGTTTTTTTTTCGTGTTTCCGGGCGCGTCAACTGTTTTGGTCATTAGTACCGTTAGTGAAGTGCATGTTTTTTTCGCGGGAGATGGCGGTAATCTTCCCCCGCTGGATGGCGAGATCCGTCGCCGACCTACCGTCGGCTAGTGGGGTTTCCCCCTAACCAGGACTCCCCCACCAGCGGGGCACAGCCCCAGCCGGGACAAGCTCTAAGCTCCTGACCGGTCTCCCAGAATATGTGGTAGTGTAGTGAATGTTGGTGTAAGCGTGTGTGTAAGGGGGAGAGGATAGGACAAGGAAGAGGAAGGAAAGATCGCGCGCGGTCCGTGGCCCGTTTGGTAGGGTACTGCTGGTGCGGTACAGTGGCATCAGTTGATGCACTGAGCTGCCGCTCCCGGTGCTGCTTGATTGGTGATTCCGGGCAGGTCAACTGCTAAGGTCATTAGTCGTGTGTGGTGCACGTCTTATCGCGGTAGGTGGCGGTGGCCTTTCTCCGCTGGATGACGAGATCCAGCGCCTTCCTACGTCGGCTGGCGGGGATTGTTCTCAAACAGGTATTTCCCACCAGCAGGGCATCCCCATAGCCGAGACTAGCTCGAAGCTCCCGACATGTGTGATTGTGTAGTACATGTTAGTGTATGTGTGTGTGTAAGGGGAGAGAATAAGACACGGAAGAGGTATGAAAGATCGCGCGCAGTGCGTGGCCCGTTTGTTAGGGTACTGCTCCGGAATTCGCCTGGTGTAGATCGGAGAAACCACGGAAAACTACCGATAAGAGCAGCCGGCCGCTAGAATTCTCCTCCAGACAGCGACTGAAATCGACCTAGCTCACAAGCTAGAGTCGAAAATCTCTTTGAAACTTTCGGTATTCATTCCGTAGAGTACGAACGAAAATTCTTTAGAGACTTGACGCAAATTCTTTGAAACTTTCGGAATTAATTCCGTAAAGTACAAACGAAAATTCTTTAGAGACTTGACGCAAACTCTTTGAAATTTTCGGTATTAATTTCGTAGAGTACGAACGAAAATTCTTTAGAGACTTCACGCAAATTCTTTGAAACTTTCGGAATTAATTCCGTAGAGTACGAACGAAAATTCTTTAGAGACTTGACGCAAACTCTTTGAAACTTTTGGAATTAATTCCGTGGAATACGGACGAATATTGTTTAGAGTCTTGATGCAAATTGTTAGAAACTTTGGAATTAATTCCGTGGAGTATGGATGAACATTCTTTACATACTTACTTTGGAATTGGAATAGGACGAAAATTTTGACTTAGCAATTCTTTGAAACTTTGGAATTAATTCCAAGGAGTATGGACGAAATTTAACCATCCAACTACTACTTGCAAGGCAACCAAGCAACTACTACTAGGCATGAATATTCAGAGATAATTCGTATTGAATTGCCAAACGGCAGTATAATGCTAAAGGTGATTGGCTTCCCAGGATCTAGGATATTTTCGAATCAGTATGGCGGCTTCTTAAAGTCGCCGAAACGTTATGCCATGATCATAATCGACAATGAAGAAGAATTTTCTACCATGAAACCCAATTATTAGCTGTGAACTCGTAATACAAGAGCCCATAAAAATGACACTTTGAATTCAATATGGCGGACAGTTTGTGACGCCTCATCTGTAAGGCATACAACCCCTTCACACTGGCTATCTAACGAACAATATACAACAAGAATTAGCTTTGTACTCATTACCCAAACGCATCGTTTTTTACATTTCAATAAATTGTGCAGCGCAACGCCGACACTTCCAGGTCGCTATACTTGCGTTTCCCTTTTCTTCATACAACTGGCTAACGTCTCGAAGTTGTAGCTTTGAGCTTATACTTTTTTTTTGCTGGCTCGTGGCTTGGGTGCCAGAAATGTTTTCAGAAAATAGTGAATCGGTGGAGGGGATCTTTGAATAAGAATGATACAATGTCGTAATTTAAAACACATCCAAGTGTGAAGTTGAGCTTTGCTTTTGCACAAAATGGAATAAATCTTTTATATACTTAGTGCGGTCGATAAGTCATTTTACCTTGCAAAACGCGAGATAGAAGATTAATTTTTTATTTTGTTTATATTATTATTAGGAAGAAAACCCTAAGTTTTCCACCTCGAAATACTTCGAAAAAGGTTTTGGTAGCCAAAAAAACAAAAAAATATCGAACATTGTTTGGTTTTTGCATAATTACTTTCTAATTGTTGATCGTAGCGCAAAAACAGTTATGTATAATTTTAAAGATCGTAAAATTCTCTATAAAGTTGCGTTGTAAATTATTTTCCTCGGGTAAATAGTAACGGAGCTACGAAATTGTAAAATTTCTCCAAATTTTCCTTTTTGTTCTGAAGTTGCACAAAATTACTCGTAGTCTCTCTAATGTAGTATTTTTAAATTATTAAGATCATTATAAATAAAGAGGGATTAAATACAAATGTTTTTAATACTTAATGAGGTATCTCACATTTGAAAGTTCTGGTAATAGAAGTTCAAATGAAAGTTCTAGTATAGGTTCGCCTATGCGTTCCGCCCACCAATACGATTTTCAGTTATACCAAAAGCATTTCAATGGAATAAAATGACATTTGTGTTTTCTTATTTTTATAATAATAATAATAATAATTATTATTATTATTATCATTAGTTTTTAACATTACTTACCATCATAAGAAATACTGTTCTTTCCACAAAGAAATTTTGTGCACAAGGTTATGAAATTTTTCTTGAAACCATCAATAATCCGGATGAAAACCGTCAATAAGGTTGGGGTCTGAAAATAACACGCTTTGATGAAGAGGATTTGGTCACAGAAGAAGCACGGTACCACCTTTCCTGACAAAAGAAATTGTACAGGCCGACAAGAAGAAAAAGAAAGCAAAGGGATTTCGTCTAGCCACTAACGTTAATAAGACCATACAGTTCGTTTATTCTTACCTTGAAGGCTACTCTGATGAATACCACTTTCTTATTAATGATTTGATGGGCGAGTACAGGGAGATTACCGTCCCGATAACCGCACAGTATAATCGTGCTTACTCCAAAAGAATGAAGAAGACATATTGATAACAGACAACAAACAGAACATCTGTTGTATATTTTCAAAATATTGAGTACAAAATATTAAAAGAGTGCTGATATCAAAACAAGAAATATAATATCGCAGATGCTCATCTCAGAGTCTGAAAAGCCAGCTGCCCCCTTCATAGGTGCATCAAATAAAGGAATACCAACCAGCAAACAATTTCTTACAAACTGTTGAACCAGAGATGTTGCCTTTATTGTCTTGGTCGGGATTTTAAAACTCAAGAACGGTGCACTTGATTCATGGAAGAAAGCAATGTATATCGTTGGGATATGCTGTCGCATCGGCATTAAGACAAGTCTTTTTACTTTCTCGTATACATACGTATATAGGGGAGTAATATACGTAATATGGCTAAAGTTATGTAATGCTGCGGACAATCGATTTCGAGATTTCAACGGAAATACAAGTTTTGGGGGTTCCCTGATACCGAAAAAGTGTTTTTTTCTAACGGCCGTCTGTCCGTTTGTCTGTCTGTCAGTCTGTCCGACCGTCCGTCCGTGAACACTACTAACGCCTAAACCACACGAGCGATCTTTTCCAAATTGAAGAAACCACTGTACATCTGGGCTAGTTGAAGCTTAAAGATTTAGAAAAACATTCTTTAAAATTTGGGGGTACTTTACATGAAGCCCACCGGATATTTTCAAAATTTTCTCAAAAAGAGGTCCAATTTTTTCCTTTAAATTTCTTGAAATAATAGGGTAAAGGTATTTATAAAGGTGGCATTGGTCCCATATTCAAGTTAACTCTAAATTTTCTATAATTGCAAATGTTTGAATTTTTTCGGCGTCTTCTTACAGCTCAAAATTGAAGATAGAGATTTTTCCTTCAAATGAAATTTGTTGCCCATAAATAGTTCTTTCATTAAGGTCATGTAGACTTTTTTCAAAATTTCAGTCGTTTTTCTGCAATAGAGCGTGAAATACTAGCAATTTTAAAAAATTACAAAAACAAGATTTTCTCAAAACCCACTCCAAATTTTTTCTTCAAATTTTTGATATGTGTAGGAACATATGCACCCTATCTTATGACATAAAACCAATATTGCTCTATTCTTTTGTTGTTGTTTTTCAAAAATTACAAAAATATAATTTTTAGACTTGTCTCTCACGTCGGTAATATTTACAATAAATTCTACTTCTTCACATTAATATATTTATGAATACATATGCTTTAAATAGTATCCAATAAAGTTTCTCGAACACTCAACAGTTTTCTGTAAAAATGAGCTCTAAATTCCGGATTTTCAGAAACGCTCAATCGCCATTTTCTCAAAAATGGCTCCAATTTTTTTCTTCAAATTTCTCTAATAGATAGTGCTAATTGCACTGTTTAATATGACGTAAAAGTTCAGTTTGCTGTATTTTTTTAATCTCCCTCGCGCCATTAATATGCATATTTTCCTCGATTTGTATACATTAATGCATTTTTTAGTGGAAGTTCTTCAAATGACTTAAAGTGAAGTTTTTCGAAAACTAAATAGATTCCTGTGAAAAAAAGCTTCAAATTTCGCATTTACAGTAATGCTTAATCGCAATTTTCTTAAAAACGGCTTCAAATTTTTCAATGAAAATTTCTACGAGTGTTTAGGACGAGTTTATACTCTTCTTCAATATTATTGAATTAATATTTCGGTTGTACCATTAAGAAAGCAAAAAGTTGAGAAAATGTCAAAAAATGTACTTTGGGCGACGATAGATGGCATCTGGTTAGAGAGTGGAGCAAGCCAGACCTCATCAAGGAAATTTAAAAAACTTTAATACGAGAAAGTCTGTGCCATTCTGTAGCACCTCTAGTTATGAAGTCATTTTCGTCCATTTCCTTATACTCCTTTTTGTCCTTCCATACATGACTGTTATTTCTTATATTTCCTTGTGGCACTGTTATAGATCCACTGAAAATGGGGAATGTGTTCCCGAATGTTGACTGAGGGATGTTTTAACAAATATTAAAACTTTTATTGTTGTGGTTTTATTATTGCTTAATTCATATTATGAAGTACCATAAGATATCTGCTACCATCACTGAATTTATATTTTATAAAAATATTACACTATTTCTAAAGTAATGACATGTGTTTCTTTGTTCCGCAGGGCGACTCCGGGGGCCCGTTCGTGATAAATGACACCCAAATAGGCATCGTGTCGTTTGGATTGGAATGTGGAAAGGCAGGAAATCCCGGAGTATATACGAATGTACCATTATTGCGATCCTGGATCTCTGAAAACTCTGACGTTTGAGAACAGCTGCATTTGAAGGATTTGGAAGAACACTCTTCATCTTAACGACTTTCAGAGGTTTCAAAGTAGTTGTAAGAATTTATGATATATACACGGATTCCAAGAACTTCATATTATGTCGTTATCTTTAATTTGTTTTGTTTTCACTGCAAAACCAAGTTTCAGGTTTACCGTTGTGTAGCCAGATTTGTAAATTTCCATACTGTTCATTAAATACAAAATAAAAAGAATAATGACTTCCTGTTTCAATGAGCCCAGAGAAAATAATTTCTTATGCAAGAACAATTTGTTTTAATCACCCGACTGCCTGTCACCTCTCTAGAGTTTAAAAAATGTAATATTCAGCTATGAACAATAAATCAACGTGTGCTGCAACAAAATGGCACAGACTTTCTCGTATAACTTATTTCCCTATTCTCGTGAATCGGAGCTAACTTTGCGGTTCGGTCCCACCCTTTTCCCAGTTCCTACCAATCGGTCCCGTCCTACGAGGCCCTTTCGCAGCACCTAACGTCTCACTGGAGATAAGAGAGAGATTTTGCAAGACAGAAATCAATTGTTGTAGGACGTAAATATTATTGTCAAAAGGAAAAACGTATTGAAACATACCCCTAACTACTACAATTATTGGGCGATTCGTCGTAACCCGTTTCCAAATTTCCAATATCATGGGCGCCAGGAAAAATGTTACGATAATATTTTAATTATTATTACTCTGATAAAAAACTGAAAATTATCCCGCTAGCTGGGTCGATGGGTCACGTCAGAAATAATTGCTATTATCCATTAATAGCCGATTACCGATCTGCCATCTATACAGAATGGCGAGGAATCTGAAAACAGAAATTATTGGATCTAGCTACTTATTAGCTTGAATTGGCCAATGAAAATCATTTTATCTTTCTTTCAAGAGAAACTTAATGTTTATTTCTATCAATGTAGCAAATTAAAATGTGAGAAATTTACATTGAGAAACTTTCTTAGTCGTGACCTGGTTCGAACCTTATACGGCGATTCTGGTCTTCGCGTGCTCTTGATTGGTGGTTCTTCGAAGAAACGCCTTCCCTTCCTTTTTTGAAGCTTCGAAGTCCAATTACCACGAATCTTCTTCTCTTCTTTAAAAGCGAACACCGCTGATTTACCGCTTCGCACCACTCAAATATTTGTTCCAGCTCCACTATATTATGTCTAATGCCCGTTCTCACCATATAAATATCCAGTGCTTTTATGAGTACACAGCAAAACAAATCTCTCAGTTCTATATTCCGTTTATAACAAGAAAATATGCAAAGTCCGATATGGTTTGTGAACCGCATACATTTATAAGTTCAAGAATGATTAGAGTTCACTCGCGAAAAAACTCTAAGTCTTATTTTGATGCACAGCAAAATATTTCGAAGTCCCAACACGTATTGTAGACCCCCGACATTTTTATAAGTCCTAACATGCACAAATTAATCTATTCACGAGCGAACTGCTCACCGTTACGACATGCGACCGAATGAATTTTTCCTCCATTTTAAAACCCACAATGCCTCGCCTTTTATTTCGACAAAATGCCCAAAGTTCCCTTTTAATAATCAGTCGACGCTTCTTCAACCAATTCACAAATCTCTTATATTTCCTCCTACTCACGCCGTCACCTCACGGTCAGATGAATGTTTGTTTATCCTGACAACAACCACGACGTCGTTACCAAGGCGCCATATTGCCTATCATTTGTCCTAACCATTTCGCCCATTTACGACAAATATTCTGTAATAAACCAGTCCCCACATTGGTATGTCACTATATATATATATATATATATATATATATATATATATATATATATATTGTGACATACCTGACTGTCACACAATATTTGATGGGAATCGGGGACAAAAATTTATTAAATTCATCTTAAAAAGAGTAAATGTTGAGAGCATAGGCATGCAGGTAGGGCGTTCCTTAGCAACCAGGGAGGTAGAAGTAAATAAACATAATAATAATAATAATAATAATAATAAAATAATAATAATAATAATATTTATTGAGTCACAAATACAATTTCAATCGTGTATAACGAGTCAGATATGGCGGAGTGAAGTTACATAGCGCGGCAAGTAACGGACAGAAGATTGTGATATAAGGGCATGTAGGATTGGTGGTAAACTAGTAATGGGGTATGACGTAGAAGGAAACTGGAGATTGTTTTGGTAAAACAAGAGACAAAAAGGTATGAAAGTTATGGAGGGTGGAACTTCGTAATATTTGAGGAGAGGAGTTTTAGACCGCGTACCGTGAACATCGTAGAGGTCATTGTAAATGATAGATGCGGGACTTGGTGAAATTTTGCGGGAAATAATTGAGCAGTGAGGACTTATATTTTGTGTGCGTAATTCTATTTGAAACTTTGAATAATTCTGGCACCGGTAGCCGTAAGTGAAAGAATAAGTTGAGGAGGACATTTACCCGGAGCGGACCGAGAACAAAATACAAGAGAGAAGATTGGTCGGAGCAGTGGATTCTTCCTGGCCTCATCGTCCAAGAGCGCATGGATATATAAACAGAATAACAGCGGTATTTGGAATCGGTCATGACCAAGGTGACATTTCATATCAAAAGAATTAATTGAGGAATAAACTTATAACGTTCTCATTCTGAAAAAGAAAAGCTGATCATTTCTTTAGCATCTTGTGCAATCCATAGTTTAATAATTTCTTTCCGGAAACAAATTTCAGATTCCTCGCTTCTTCCGTATGGAGAGCGGATCGAATGATTGTTTCCTAGGAAGAATGTAAGTACCGGTGACGATTATTTTCGTAAGAACTCAACCGGCAGAGCTAGTAGGATAATTATTTCCCTTTAGATGTGTGTGCGGGAAATTTAAAATCGCAACCCTTTCCTGGCGCCCAAAAATAATATAAATTCGGAAACCGGTTGCAGAAATAATTTAACAGAAACGGAGAGCGTTTCAATATATATATATATATATATATATATATATATATATATATATATATATATATTGTGACGTACCGGGTAGGCCGGCTTGTTCTCAGTAAATTTATTTGTAAGGGACAGGTGTTCTTTCTCGTGAATGGGCTCGGGGTTATTAATCAAACACCACTGTTCCGTGAACAAAATAAACTGAACTATTTATTAATTCTATACAAATCACTAATGATACAATATCTATGGTGGTCTCTACCCTTTTCTTTCATATAACCCAGAATCACTGTTAGTCTCTCGATCTTATCGATCGAAGAAGTATTTACCGTTACTTCTTCCACTACGAGCGTCGGCGGCTTCGGGGACCCTCGGGTTGCCTCGCGCTCCTTCACTGCTTGCCGGGGTCGTTTCACTTGGGACCAGCCGAGGTGAGGCGCTGCGCTTCCGAAGTACGTCTCCTTTCCAATTCTCCGATCCACTCGACGTCTTTTGATCTGTGTTACTCCAAATAGCAGCTATCACTTTGGCAATATGTCCGATCGACTATGGATTGTTATCACGCACAAATTGTCCGTCAATTAATCTTTCTGCACTCGTTCGTTCGCGATACTAGTTTGCTTTTCGATCGCGGAGCAGCCCCAGATACGTCCTTCCTCGCCGGCGGCCAGCCAGACACTGACTCCTCGCGGCCTCGTTCCCACGGTCGGCCAACCGACGACACCTCGCCGCCCGTAACCGTTTTTCGTGGCTAGCGAGAGCCCTCTTGCAACCGTTCTGCCGCGTTCTTGCTTGATGTCTCGCCGTTTCTTTGGGTGGAAACGCGGTGCGTTTCAATATATATATATATATATATATATATATATATATATATATATATATGAGAGAGAGAGAGAGAGAGGAACCACCATCAAAACTACACCAATTCCTTGCGACCAAACGACATGCTTTTTGCAAGAAAATACAATTCAGACCACGAGAATGGAATATATGAAATTTTGTAGTGCATATTTTCTCGCATACAGTTGTGACCGCTCTACCTTTTCACTATTCAGCCTACAGCCGGTCACGCAAGTAACCTAGTAGTATTACTTGACCTGTGACTTGTTATGACAATGTCACACCAAAAATTATGAATGATTTTATATGTCCTAACTGCCTTACAGGAGTGGGTTCGTCTTTTAACCTGCTTTTGTAATAAATATAAAAGAAACATAGGCAAGTTAATCTTTTAACTATGAACAGAGTTGTAGATATATTCTGTTAAATACTTGAATATAATTTTATCTAGCATTTACACATTGCATTGAAAAATTCAATCACTTGCTTTACCTTTAGCAATTACGCGATTACCTAACAACTGCAGTTGCGTTTTAACACTTGCATAAACACTTAACATAAAATTATATTACCTTCACTTCACAAAAAAACACAATAAAATAACTGTATACAAGACAATAATACATGGAAACACAAAATACTGAAAAAGAATCACATACCAAAATACCCTTTACATACACTTTCAAAGAAATTGTCACTTGAATAGTGGATGAAATATATACAAAACGTTTCACTTTCACGTAGATTATTACTTTCATACAATTTAACCAGCAAAAAAATATTGTTATGCAATGAACGCACGGTTAATAATAACTCTTTTACTAATTATTGTTTTGAACAAAATTAAAAAAAAAAATTGGTTTTTAATTTTTAAACGCTGCAATATTGTAAAAGATTACATTTAAATGATCTTAATTTAATTACTCGACTATCTACGTCTGTGAGGTGAATTCTCTCTCTGTAGAATAATTCTCGCTTCTTTAAACAGTACTTTTTTTGAGAATTTCTAGTGAAGTTTTCTGATTCACGACACGTCGTCTCGAAGAAATATTTCCACAGCTTGGAGCGGCGACGGCGACCCAGATCCTTTCAAGGTCGTGGCAACCCCTTTGTTTCGGCGAACGTGCTCTGGTGAATCGCTACCACAGTCCTTGAATTTTATTCAATAGACTGCAATATCTACGCGTAATGAATTTCTTACGTGGTAAGCCAAGACGAGAGACAAAAAAAAAGGCTTTTTCAAGCTTATCGTCGAAATACGGCGAATTCTCCTGTCCGTCCAACACGAACAATTGCGTTGTGCCCAGATCGGCGATCGGCAGCGAAAGAGAAAGCTTTTCGTGGCGGTGCTTTGCGCTAGTGCTGATATTTTCAAGGGTGATTTTTGATTGATTCTCGTTCTGTTCTACGCGAGTGCGTTCAGAAACTTTAATAAATTCTCGCAAGGCGCTCTCTTGCAATTCGGTAGCACTATAATTGCATCTTGTGTCTTAACGTTCTCGGGTGCTTCTCAAAAATCAATGGAAGCGACATGGGCGGTTACATAGTATTTTTTATTTTTTTTTTATTTTACGTCAAAAAACAGTTAAAAACTGCGTATGACGTGCTATGGGGAAAAGTGAGTTGTGTGCACATTTTCAAAATTCTGTGATTCCTACACTATGTCATATACTACTTAAATTTTGAAAGTTGAAAGGGAGAAAAAAAACTCCGATGTAATAAAATCTATTTTCAAGGATAAATAAGCAATAAATTTTGGCTCTTATTACTTCCTGCCGCGACAACATGGAAACGATAATTTGAATAATTGTATTTCCCACTGAATTCTAGAAGACGTGCACAGAAAATGAAGTTACATTTATGTCCAGAAGTAAAACAAGGGGCCATCTCAGCATTTGCTCAATGGATCAGGGAAACTGGACGAAAAACCTGATCGAGATGGAGTTCATGACCCGGAAGATGTAGGACAATAGTTGTTACAGGTTGTTTATACTCATTTATACAGTCCAAATGGTAAATAATGCATTATGTATCATTGTTAAAATTAATGTTACTTTTCTTGTGATGCTCAGTAGTAGCATTAGGTGCATACATCAGTAATTCGTGCATATTGATGCATATTTTGATATTAACGACCTTCAAAAGACTATCCCTTTTCTTATCTCTTCAGCAGCTAATTTTTAAAGTAGTTAGCAGTGGTTTCAATCCCTCGTGAGAGCGTTTTGTTTCAAAAATGAATTCAAGAGGACGACCCTTCGTCAACTGACGGAAAAGTAGTTGTATGTCAAGCATGTAATAAACATGTTAATAAATGAAGGGGAAACTGAATTTTCAATGAAATGCGTTTTGAATTTTTTCCAATTGGAAATAGTTTAATCATTTGCATGTTTTATCCGAATTCTAGGTTTCTTGTGATTATAAATTCCAAATTATGCAGCACATCAACGACGACAGGCACGACGGCGACATACGTGAAAAATTCTTCCAAGAGAATAGTGATGAAACGAGTAACTGGCAGACATTTCTGGCAACAAAACAGTAGATCAGCAGTTTTGTTTCTGGAGTAATATGTGCAAGGCACTAATATCTGCTAACATTCCGTTTAAAAAACTGAAAAATCAGCTGTTTCGAAATTTCCTGGAGACCTGCCAGAGAAACATTTTTTATGAATAGGGAGCAGATTGTTATGATTTTGCATATTTTTGTCCATTGTTTCCGGGCATAGCTAAGTGAAAATTCTAGACATTTAGACAGAATTGGATGCTTTGTAGATTCATTTGCTGGTGCATATTTGGCCGATTTTTCCTGTTCGGTCATATTCCTGTAATTATAGGCGCAAATTTTGTTAAAATAAAGACTTCTCTAAAACCTTTGATTTTTCTACAGAATATATTTATTCATGAGCGTTTATTGATTAAAAAAACTTGTCGCAGTTTGCGTTGGTTTTCTTTTCTATAGGAGATAAAATACTTGTGGAAATGTGGGATATTTCTTGGCCCATTTTTTTTTAACCAGACAGAAGAACTGCAACAAGGCATACAATGTACTTCACTAATGTGAATATTGAATTAATTCTGCAGAGAAATAAGGGAAATTATATTAGGTTTGCAGAAAAATATATATTTTCATTCCAAGCATGCTTCTCCTGAATTTTATATAAAAAAAAAAAAGGTTTATACAGGAAAGGAAATATTGTTAATTTTTATTGCATATTAAAGTGCAATTTCAGAATCTTTAGGTCACGCATATTTTTAAAAGCCTATTTCAAGATTTTTTAGGGCATAAAACATCCTCTCCCTACTGATGAGTCTACATTAAGAAAGATATTCAATACCTCTGTATAATAAAGTAATGCAAGAGATTAGAGAGGACATTGGTGATTCTGACATTGGGCTATCCGTTGATGACACAACTGACTCGTGTAGCAGATACACAGCAATTTACAAACAATACATGTACATTATTTTACAACACTTGCCCAATGGCATTAAACGATAAAAATTGATAGAAAAGTTTAAATCCTAAGTTAAATTGTTTCTATTGCATAACTCTTTCTATACAATTAGAGACTACACTGAGCATCAAAAGGAAAGTAATATTAATTTTAACAGTGATATTTAGAGTATTATTTACCATTTGGACTGTAGAATTCTAAACAACCTGTAACAAGTCTTGTATTGCAGCCTCTGGGTCAATGACCCCCATCTCGATTAGGTTTATCGTCCAGTTTCCCCGAACCTTTGAGTAGATGCTGAAATGGCCCCTAGTTTTGCTTCTGGACATAAATGTAACTTCATTATCTGAGCACGTCTTCTCGAATTCAGTGGGAAATACAGTTATTCAAATTATCGTTCTCCATGTCGCTGCAGGTAGCACTATTTCTTGACGAAGGACATGATGAGGGATAAGAGCCTAAATTTATTGCTGATTTACCCTTGAAAGTAGATTTTATTACATCGGAGCGAATACTTTTGTTAATAATCCTTGCAAAAAAAACACTCATTTTTTTCTGTATGCAAAATTCTATATGGATTAGGAATGGAATCACATTTCCCATTTAGAATAATGCTTAATTGCCATTTTCTTAATAACTGCTTCAAATTTTTTAAATGAAAATGTCTATTTAGGATGAGGTTTTACTCTTGTTTAATATTCTTGAAGTAATATTTCGGTTGTACCACCAGGAAAGCAAATAATTGAAAAAATGTTCTTTGTGTGGCGATAGATGGCAGCTGGCAAGAGAATGGGACAAGACCATAAAGCCAGTCCATACCAAGGAAATTACAAACTTTACTACGAGAAAGCCTGTGCCATTCTGTAGCACCACTAGTTCGGTATCAAGAACGCACAAAACATGGATTCTGGATATAATATGGGTTAGAAGATATTTTATCTATATTTATCCACTTTGTCATTGCCAGGTCCCAATAAGTTTTTTCTGCCGAAAATTCACAGTTTTTCGCGCAGCATCACAGAACTTCCTTTGTGCTGCGGGAACAAGTAAAGATTGGTGCAATTTTGAAAAAAAAAAGAAAAAAAAAAAGTTAAACTAAGTTAATAATTGCCTGTAGTCCACGCAAAATTACGCTAAAGGGACTCAAATTTCCAAAAAATTTCACATGAACTTATTTCAAAATCTGTCTTTAAAAAATAGATTTCATGAAAGTATATAGATATCATCTCTATATTTAATATTTTAGTTGTGGGAAGACACCAAAAAATTTTGAAATTTTGCAATTTTTGAAAAATTAGGGTTATTAATGAACATGAAACTATTAAAAATAATTTAATTTTGCACAAAAAACTATGGCACTATTTCTGGTAAAAAAAAAGATGATCGATTTGCTTACTTGTTTTTCATACTTCGATTCATATGAAATATCATTAACATTCCACGTTGTATGAAAAGACCCTAATAGGAAAAGTCATTGACATTCCTCACCTTAAAGAACTGCAGAATTTGTTGCCTCCCCAAAGTCATAATGATCAACATTTTGGCATCCCTGAAGTAAAATATGATCTGCAAGTTTTGAAGTAGTTCAGTAGCCAAACAATAAGTCACAGTCAACAATACATCAATACATAGGTGGTTAATAACAGCAAAATAGATGAGCAAAAGGAAGAATCAGATCTGAACTTTGATTTTTCCCTAGTGCAGAATGTCTTTGGGTTTAATTGTGTTTTTCAGTTTTCTACAAAGTTGCTTTTTTAGTTAATACACAATATTTCAAACAATTATCCAAAAGAAAATTTTCATACCTTAAATAAAACTCTAAATATAATACTCAAACTTTAAAATTAGTTTTTCCCACAATTTTCAAAACTGGACTTACTTTGTTTTCCCCACATATCCTTGAAATGCTTTATTATATATAATTTGTTTGCAGAAATCACAAGTTTTTTCAGCACTTACTCAAGAATTACCCATTTAGCAAAAAATTAACAATTGAAGACTGGAAATGGGAAATTGCTGAAAGTACCAAATCCATTTTGAACATACAGATTTCTTGATCCATTGAACTACAAGAAAATATTTCTGAGTTCCAATTTAATCCATGTTATTTATCTGGCTATATTCTTTAGTTTCCATGAAATACCTGAAAATATCTATTTTTGGACTTGCAGTGTGGAAGTAGGAAACACCGAAAGTACTGTTTTTTGTCTTTTGCAATGGGATGAATACCACTTAAGATGGAATACTTCAGATATTGTTAGTAAACGACAGTACAGCTGCACAGAAACATTCTCACGGGTTTGCTCTAGAAATTTCTAAATGTTAAAAATATTTTTAAAATCTTAAATTTCTTGAAACATAATTCTAGTCTTGATACACCCCTTCAAACAGGTCTCATGAAAATACAATGCTCACAGAAAGCACAAGGAAAAGAAAAAAAAACATTGAAGGGAAAATTTTCTTTGCAATTACATTTAATTCACAATACAAAATGTTGCTACATGGAGGCAGCATTCCTACATGTTTTACATTTACAAAAAGAATACACAAAATACTGATATACACACATTGGTAAAGAGTATAGATCATCACTGTCCACATGCATAATCACATTGAAAGTCTAATGTAGATATCTCTTATGTGAAATATTTTCCAAAATATGTTTGGTAAAGAGGTATAAATTATGGTTCTATCTTACTGTTCGATCTTTAGAACAGAATTTGAGGTTCCTATTTACATCTCAGAAACATTTAAAATTCTATACATCACATGTAGCACAATAGAAATGAATTTATAAAAATGTCTTCAAAGCACCTGTGATTAGAGTTTTTATGAAAACTACACAATTCTGGGAAAATTTTAGTTAAAATTTTTCATAAAATATGTCGAATGGTTCATATGTAACTTTGTGGTATCTTGCTATCGAGCAAAGAATTTATTATATTTTATCTAAATAATAAATCAGTTGGTTATTTACATTATGAAGTGGAATTTGTCATTGTACTTTTTTCTACTAAATAATAGAACAATATTAAACAGAATTCTAAATATATTTGAAAACTAGAAAGATATTAAATTTATCAGTACTCATCCTAAAGATACAGTGAAATCCCCTTCCTCAAAGTCATGAACTTTGAATAATTTTCACTTTCTAGGATCACGACTTCAAAATTAGTATGAATGAGAGCTTTAGAATATATATATTTAAAATTTTGTCTTAAACAGAGTTGAGTTTTACTGTAAAATAAAGGTGAATTTTACTGAACACATTCATATTGAATACCCTGCAGAATAGGTTATAAAATCTCTACAGAACTGACACTAATATATCATTTCAAACTCTACAGGACATCTTCATAAAGACAGACACTATACTGTCTCACCATAAGAAAGCATTAAACAAATGTATTAAACCATTATATGATGCAACCTATGGAACAAACAGTATGTTCACTCTGAACCACAACAAACTTCATCAACTGGTGACCAACAAAAGCTAGTACAAATAAAAAGGAACTCAAAAGACAGTGAAGGAGATACCACATTTCGTAATTTTCTTGAAAGTATTATCTACACAACCAGCATTTGGGCTAAAATGCTCAAGCCACACACCAAAACTGAATTCTCAAAAAAATCCAATGTATGTTTACTCAATGTTCCCAAGTAATACCAGACGACAAATTTACCGAGTACAAACAAAATTAGGACCATTAAATATTGTAAATAATGAATTTATTTTCTTAATCTAGTCTCAAAAATTAAATATTTTTCAACAAGATCAATAGTTCACTCAACCACCACATTTTTAGTGGAATATAAGATATTTAAAAATAAAATTTTGAATTATTCTTTACTTACAAAAAATTTTAGAATATTACCATCTAATATCATATTTCAGGCTCCAAAAATTAAGTAAACAGATTCTGCTTACTACTTTCTTTCATTCCTTCTTCAGAAAATTATATCAAAATAGTTCTATTTCTGCAGGAATAACACACAAAGTATCAAAATAAGAAAATAATAGTACTATTTCTGAAGGAATTTTGATCATTTACATTTTCCATTAAAAGACCCAATTGTAATGAATAACAACATACACTCAGATCAAAATAGAAAATTATTCAGGAAGCCACTAAGAACATTATTCTAACTACTCGGCTCTGACCATGAATCACTCTTTTACAATTGTCAGAAAAATATTCTAAAACCAGCTCAGATATTCCTATGATATTTTTCTTTTCTCAACACAAATAGTGAAATGGGTGAATATGAATTGGCAATTTTCTACTTGTTTATTTGGTGGGTGTTCTTTTTAACACAATTAGAAATTGCAATCCAAATTTACAAAGATACATACATACATGAAGAGTCGCATTAAGGCAGACTTCTTTCATGATACTTCATAGTTCAATTCATCACTACAATAACATTACTTGACATTAAATCCACTTCCTATATTAATATTTAAAATGTTTAAGAAACGTAATGAAGTTAGTAATTTTCTGAGTACTAAACAGAAAAACAATCTACAATATAAAATAATATATAAAGCATCTACCCAAGAACACAATAGAAACAGTAAAATGGCTAAACCTTCCTTCAAACGCTTCTAGAACATGCCAGCCTACAAACCACGAATAACCTCCAACAACAGGTGTCCAACAAATTTGTGGAATAAGTTTCCCTGAAACTTTCACGTTTCCAAACAAAATAGGATTTAATTTCTTATTGGCAGAAAGTCATGAAATTTGCATTTAAATCCATTGCCCATGCTCTCTAACAAAATAAAATCTCAAGTGATCTGTACATAGAATACATCTACTGTTTAAGTCTCTAGCTAAGGCAAGAATGCATAAAGGAAATGCAAACTTAATTTCTCCTCTTATGCTATTATTCCACTTGAGTCCAACGTAATAAAACAGCTATTTGATTTTAAACATTGTACGTTTGTGCCAAAAGACAACAGGAAAGCAAAGTTTCCTTAACAAGTCAGGAAATTTACGACTTCTTGGCTCATTTAAGCAAATCAAATTGCTCAATTTTTCCCAGACTACAACTTTCCTGTCAACCATTTGTAGTCTACAAACTTCGTGACATTTACTATGGATGCATTATTGGGAAATCAAGAAAGTAAACTTAAACAGAATTTCTTTACCAGAAAATTAAAAAGTACTCCAAGCAAAAGTTACCAACCATTCTTTTAAACTTGAATTATGATCACGCAATTTGATTTCAGACATGAAAAAAGGAAGAAAGAGTGCAATATGTTATGATCTTTGAATTCAAAGTACCTTTTCATGATATTTTCTCCATAATGCCATAATGAATTTCATGCAGTGTCAACAAAAATTCAACTAACAATAACTAAAGAAAGCACAACCTTTAATGATAATTATTCAGAATTTTAAACTACGGTATACTATATTTTTATAACTCATATTATTGAAATGAAATTGACTTTTCAGTGATTTATATTCAAATTTCATGACTTTTACAAATAAATTCTATGACTTCCAGGTTCTTTCAAGTGTGTCAACACCAATATTCCTTTATTATTTTAAGAAACAAAAGTTAAATATTCTTTGACATTCTTGGCAAACCTATTGTTTTCCATGAGAAATTAAATATTTCATTTTATAATCCCTTCAAAACCATCTGCAATATATATAACACACCTCTGCACAAATAAAATATATGACAACAAACCCAACAAAAACATGTTAAGTGAATTCCCTTAAAAAAGGATGAGCAACCTACAAGAATATTTGTAGTAAAGAAAAACAATACTGCATGTAAACATCATCACATATGAAACACTAATAAAATAGAACACAGCATTAAGTGAATATAAAGGTATTCACTCTAAAGAATTTTAACATAACCCAACTTGCATCATTTGAACATAAAATAGTAAAACTGCTTGAAAAATGGGAGGTTCTTTTCATTAAAAATAGAGAAGAAATGGAATTTTATTTTCTACACTACTCTGGCTACTTCAATTCCCACAGTTCTGCTCATTCAAAAACAAACATTTTATCACAAAACATAAGTAAAATGTGAATGAGAACCAATAAGAAATAATTAATTAGCACACATCTGCCTTTTCTTTAATTTATTTGTGGTCCCAGGGTGAAAGTCCTTAACTAAACCTCTCTACTTTCAAACATTCGCCTTGAAACCACAGATATTGAAAAATAAAATTAACAAAAACATGTAAAAAATAAAATTTGTAAATAAATTTCATAACAATATGAAACTTGTATGTTATAATATTATTGACAAAATGTAGACTCAATTTAAATTGATTTCATTACAATGTTTGTCCTAAGAAGCAGAGCTGAGATCCTCATCTCCCATTCCAAAAAGTAACTAACCCCATTAAGTATTTTGTTTAAGTGGAATACAATATTATGAATAACACAAAATCACAGATTTGACATTTAATCTTCTCACATCAAGAAGACAGGTTCCTACTGGGACCAAAATACTTTTAGGAGCATTACATTCAACAGAATTACACATCTAACACTTATGTTAAAGACTCATTTGCTGTCTTTCTTTTGAACTTTCTACATGTTCAAATGATATGATGGATACTGAAATACCTTTATAAACAGGTCATAAACATGTAATTTTACATCCATGAGAACTACAAATACAGTTTACAGAAACATTGAGGCATGTATGAAAACCTTTATGAAAACCGTTTGTTCCCACAAATTATTACTCACATGAAATATTTTTATATTCATTTAATAGAACATTTTAATATATTTATTTATGTATTAAAATATAAATTGTTACATCTATGAAAAACTATGAAACAACAACAATTTTTGGCAAACTATGGCAGCAATTCTGCTAAAAAATTACTGGAAATAAACAAGACATTAACACAATTTGTAACCTTATTGGAAAATAATGTAAATGAACTTGCAATATCACAAAAATACAAAACATAAATTGAACAATTCGTGCCTGCGTGAGGTAGGTGCGAAATAATTATTTTTTTTAAAACTCACTGCAGTCAGCCAGCCATTGACAATCACTAATTCAACAATATCACAGAATATATCACTATACCTAAGATAAAATTCAGAAGCTACAATCTGGCAAATAGCTTTTTGATTAAATAGGAAAGGTCATTATGTCAATAATTTATGAGAGCATCGTTAGCACTGTGAAATTGGTTAGTGACAAAATACAAATCTTTTTGTATTTTTTGTCATTGTACCAGAGAGCTCATTTACCTCAGTAGGAAGACCAATCTAATATCACTCAAAGTGTATCGCCAAGAAAAACTTCCTTAATACATATTTCTCCAGTAAACAAGATGTTTTGGGACTAATAATTAAAATATCAACAGTGAATTTACATAATATTAAAAATAAGTAGGGCCTAAACTTGTCTGGGTCAAACAGTTGCAGTGCCAACTTCACATTCATTTAAGCAATTTATTTTTATGAATATGCCACAGCATCTTAGCATCTTACAAATGTCAATCACATACTTATTTTACTTCATCAATAATGATTACTTCAACTCCTAGAAATATTTTTTCCAATCGTGGACAATAAATGAAGATTACAGATTTATGCGTACAACAAAAAATAATGAGTTGCATATGAAAATAGTTATGGAGTAGTTGACACCACAATATTTTCCAGAAGTCTGGTTTAGCACATATTTTTTATTGAAACCACAATAGAAAGGTGAAATGTAATGTTGGAAATTATAAAAAACAGTGTGCTTTGTAATAATACATTAAATATTCTTCATTTCATGCACTGCACATTATGTTTTGTCAGAGATTCTCAAAATAGCTCAAGAAGAGATGTGGGTCAATCAAATGGGTTCAGTTTCTTGTCTTAATAATAATAGTTTTTGAATTATTATTTACTTACTGAATTTCATTTCTAAAAAAGTTTTGTTTTACCTTATGCTGTAGTTAGTTTATTACCTGCAGTTTATCTTGGGTAGACCAAAATTAACTTTGCTTATAACTGTCCATGAGAGCACACTTTGCTTGTAACTGTCCTGTGAGATCACAAACAACTACCGATTGCTACTCAGACAAACATGAATAACACAGGGCAGGAGTTCAAAGTTTTACTCCCTAAAGAATCAAATGGAGTGGAGATCAATGAAATGTACCCCGTGTTTAACAGAAGTTAATCAGGAATGTTGTTTGGGAAATCCTCACCTAATTACATTTAACTCACCTAAAGTAGTTCATTGGGAACTATATTTGCCAACGGTCTTCGTTAGTTAATGAGTCTTTTGCTTCATACACATATTACGGCATACTGGAATGATCTGTACATCTCAATCAGAGTACTAAATATTTTAACACCATTAAAGCCTGTATAATAGAAGCATTAACGGCAAAACCTATATAAGTTCAGTTCACATCTCTTGAAGTGAAGATATCCCGTGTTGTTTTATATTAAATTCATTACAATTTTTTTTTTTTTTTGGAAGGATGGGAAATGTCAATTAGTTGAGCAATGAAATAAAATTCATCAAGAAAATAAGTATAAACAATAATCCATGAATAACGAATGAAGACCAACTTCACCCAACAAATACATTAAAACATTTGCAACAGATTAGCAGACTTAAGTAAATTGAAAGCAAACATAGCTAAGGAGCTGGTAGATCAAAGATTACGATGTCAATCAGAATAGTATCTGATATAACTATTCAGAGGAACTTGTCTCGTCAACTAATACGAATTTAGAGTGCCTGAAGTGTTGTGGATTTCTCAAAGCAAAATAAAGCTCTTCTGAAAAATTTAATAATTTAACACCTTTCAGGAAATTTTAATTTAAAACTCAGCAAATAAGCAATTTAATTTTCTTTTTTTTTCTTCAAATTTGCACACTTACTGCCAACTTTCAAGATAAAAATTCAAACAAAATACAAAACTGAGAGAGTAGCATTTGTCAAAAATAGAAAAACATGTATCACTCACCATAAAATTTCAAAACTTGAAAAAGATATTGAATGTTTAGAACAAAGATAATTTATAGAAAAATAATCAGAAATCAATAGAAATCAATTCAATCAATCAAAATGAATAGAATCATTTTGCATTCTATTAAAATGTTTGTAGCACAGTTACCAAAATTAGAGATTGTTGAATAAATTCAACAGGCTTCAAAATGCTATTTTATTCAATTATTACATTATTTCAAATTCTTTCCAGAAAGTATAGCTCACAACCTGTTTCATATCCTGCACATGCTGGAAACTTTTATGCCTCTATGTATTTAAAACTTATAAACTTAATATATTAAGTATATCTTAATGTTCATGCTAATTATGGCATCCACCAAATGTATCCCTCATCTGATATTCCAAGAGTACACCTAGATTTACATACACATATATTTATATATGATAACAGCAGAAAATATAAACTATATATATTTATATATTGAGACTATAAAATTATAAAACCTTAAATTTATATCAAAGACATTTATAATCTTAGAATTGTACATTAATGTACATGTACTCTAATGAAAAGTTTTTCCAGAAGATGTAGCCCCCTCATCATTATTCAAAAGGTACACACCTTTTGTTTTTCTCCCTTACTATATGAAGGCTTAGAAAAGAGAAAGTCACCATTTTCAGATTCATAAAATCCATAGATACTCGAGAAGTGATCATAGTGGTGTCTTTGGTATCATTTAAAACATTAAAAAAACATTTATTACTACACCCCCAATACATCTACTGGGTATATTTAATGAAGAGGAAAAAAGGAGAATTATTCACTCCTGATCATAATACTGATTCTGTACTCCTCAGATGAGCAAAGAGAAATGACACTGGCAGAAACTGACTGCAGGGTGGGTTAAAAAATACTTTGTATAGTTAATATGGCTTCAGAGAAACAAACAAATAATAATATGAAACAATTAACACAATACTTGTTAATATAACTTCTTGATCTTATATAGTACTTCATGAATAATGATCAAGACTTCAACAACAGGCAAGAGACTGCATCATAATAGACAATCTCTTACTTTCTTTGGCTTGCAAAGTATGTTCTAAACACTGCAACTATTTTTTTTTATAGGAAAACTTCTTTTTAGCACTCCCTTCCATGAACTTACAGTTTTCATTTTCTTTTGTCAACAATAATATAATTAACACGCTCTTGGAGCTAAAGTCATAACAAGTATTTTATAAAAATAAAAATCCAAAACCGCAAAATCCAAAACTGTTACAGAAAAGAAGAAAAACAAAAACTAATTCTAGAAATGTATATCCCTTACTGCAAAAGGAGTTAGCTGTTCTAATATTTAATAGAACAAGAAAACAAATTTTTAGTGGTCTGCAGTGAATTTGGAGTCACATTATATTTTCATCCTCTGTGGGATACAGGTAGTTGAGTATAGCATAATAATGAACACTAGCTGCCATCACTACAAAGAGATGCCATATTGCATGAGCACAAGGAATTTTTCCATCTGCCTTAAAGAAAAATACCCCAAGAACATAGATGATACCTCCAATTTTCAGTTCTGTTAATCCAGAAAACTCGTTCTGTAAAACGAGATCCGTTATCACTATTATTGACAGAAAGTAAATATACAACAGATGTAAAGATATCGAAAAATATCTTTCAAGTTGTGAAATGAAAAAGTGATATTATATATCAGATAAAAATGAAATCAACTGTGAAATATACATACCATTTCAACAATTGCGAGTGCAGGCATAATTCCCATTACCAGATAGAAAAAGGTTTCAAGGCATTTGTATTGTTCGTGGAACATCTGCTGGTAGATAATACCCAGTGATGCCAATACCCAAACAAACCAACGAAGTTCAGCAGCCCAACCACTTGGAGGTAATGGTTGCAAAGTCAACCAAGGAAAATACGAAGCTGCAATGAAGACGTATATCATTGCACGATCACCTCGATGCAATACATCTTTCAAGTGGCTGTAACAAAATTTCATGTTACAAAGGGCAAAATTTTAAACAAAATCTGAAAATTAAACATTTTTGAAACTATAATCAATGTACCTATTTCTGCTGCAATAGAAAACAGAATGGAAGAAAGTTGATACTGTGAAGAGCAAAATAAGTGCAGCACCATATACTACAGCAGACCAGTATTGTGGCCAACTCTGAGCTCTTTGTATCAACATTAAGCACGCTAAAATACTGGGAACAACCCACACCTACAAAATACATTTTTTTTTTAAAGTTCGAATCACAAAGAGTATGATCAAATGAATTTCAACTAACAATGATCCTGTGGTGAAGAAACATACTTACCCCATGAGTAATGACATTTGCAATATGTTCGATAGATGTAGGAACATATGCACAATTTGGACTTGCCCTCTCATTCATCCATCTAACACTAGTCAATACAAATGATTTTTAATTAGTAGTAATTAATGGTCTTTCATGAAAAAATCAAGTAAGAAATAGAAATCTAAAAGGAGATTAAAAATAAATAAAACACTTACTTTTGAAGCCACTTAAATTGCATACTGTGAAGAGCAAGAGTCCAAAAACGCTGAATCTTTGAAATAGGCATCTCGTGCTTCCAAAGGAATAACACATTCAGCAACTGAACCACTGCATCCCACATTGCAAATATAAATTTTCCTATACAATAATTTTCAAACCTGTTATTTTCTGAACCAGTTATATGTATAATAAAGGATAAAATAGTAACATCTTCACACAAATTTAAGTACCATATTAAAGCTTGAAAAAGAATAGAATAAATAAGCTCACACATGCAGGGGTACCAGAGAATTATTAAAAACTACAAGCAGCAGTATCAAATGAACTACAAAACTGATTCACATCCCCACATCTGTGTCAATTAGACAAAAATGCGTCCTTGTATCACATGAGCAAAGGTTAAGAAGGTTCCTTTAACGCTGAATGAGACATAAATTATCATTTTCTCTACCAACAACCACTTGCTTTACTGAAGTCACCACAGTTCTTTGTTCCTTATCTCTGAAAAGTAAATTTTCAGTCAAAAAGATAGGCGAAATATTTTCTAGTCTATAAAAATCAGATCGCGGTTTTAGAAAAAAAGGACAATTAATGTTGTATAAACATGGTCAAAGTTCAATGCTACTTAATTATTTCCTTCATTGAAATTGATGTCATTTACATTGTTTATTGCAAGGACAAACACATGTTACTTTCATATTTTCTCAAGAAATAAGACTTAAAAATAATGAAAAATGAATTATCATTACTGCTTTATATACTTACACATTATAACCAAGGTCGTTTCAATTGACAACCGGACATTCTAATGGTTGTGCATGACCGATATTTCGTGCGGAGTTTTACAATTTTTACGGTTATTGTCCGACATATTTACATCCGCCCATTATACTATGGAAAAATAAAACTACAAGTTAAGCGAGTTGCCTGGATCATTGTGAATTGGAAATCCTTTTGTCTCCATCATTATCATACTACGTATTCCCTACATTTGTCGAACATGTTACGTAATTGCGATTGCGAACTGTCAGTTGCAGCTGGTGGACACTCAGGCGTTGGGCCGTAAGAGCTTGTGGTTGGTTGGCTCAAACTTGGTTGGTTGGCTGGCTGGCTGGTTGGTTGATTTAGTCACAGAGTAAAGGTTTGTACCACTGTGCCAGTTCTTCCCGCTCATCAGTCTGAGCGGCTGTCATTAGTAAACAAACGCCAAACGTTACTCTCAGCTGTTTCTTGTGGTCAATATGGAGTGATAGCACCAAGGTCGTTTAAATTTACGCAATATATATGCAAAATTTTGCTAGGAACGTAGATGTGTTGACGCAAGGTTTAAAGGCTGGTATATCAGGACTCATGAACCTCGCAAGCCAAGGAAGTGATCCTGCAAGCGGAGTTTTCTTTGTCAATTTTAATCAAGACTGCACGTAAGTTGTCTTTTTGACAATGGGCATTGTGTTGTGCTGTGTTCGATGAACAAGAATCACTCAGTGCTTACATCTTTTATTCGATGTACGACATGTATTAGTACGTATTCGAATTAAAGATGTCAAGCTTTTCTTTTGCCGTTGCTGCTGATGGAAGGTACCGTTGAGTTTTTTTTTTTTTATGTATGTCGCAACGATCTTATCGTTCAAGTACAAACAAAAAAAAGTTCACTTTCTTTTCAAATACATTCTTTGTAATTGTGAATCAGCTGCCATTCTTATATCTTTTGTATTTTTTTCCGATTATCATTGTTTTTTTCTGAATATGTCATTGTACTTCGACATGTCAGCACTTTCTCATTTTACTAAAAGTAACGAAAATAAAGAATTCCGTATTACAATTTTCAGAAATTTTCTGGGTTTCAAGGTGGAATTTTTGCCTGCAGTGAAGATTTGCTTAATCTGACAAGAGTGAAAGTGTATTTGCAAAGTAGGACAATTATGCAAACCTTTGTCTCAGAAGAGGGGATGACACTTTGGTCATTGGAAATCCTGCATTTGTTTTGCCTTGATAATAGTTTTTAACCGAGATATTGACCCAAAATTAATGTAACCTTGTTTTTCGCCAACCCACAGGTCTTTAGCAGTTGGAACAAAAACTGGGTATCGTTTATTTTCATTAAATTCTGTTGATTATCTTGAGCAGATATATGAAAATGGTAAGTCAGTATTTAATAGAATAATGGAAGAGGAAGCTATGACTCTTTTATATAAACCTGTTGGCCATTCCTTGTAGATACGGAAGATATCTGCATTGTGGAGAGGCTCTTTAGCAGCAGCTTGGTGGCTGTTGTTAGCCTCCTCTCTCCCAGGAAGTTGAAAGTGTGTCACTTCAAGAAAGGAACAGAAATATGCAATTATAGTTATTCAAACACTATTCTTGCTGTGAAGCTAAATAGAGCTGTATGTATTAATCCTCATCAGTTTTTACCTGTGGTATCAGTGCAAATTACTTGTTCTTAAGTAAATAATTATTTTTAAGCGATTGGTTGTATGTCTGGAAGAGTCTCTGTATATACACAACATTAGAGATATGAGAGTGCTACATACAATAAGAGATACTCCACCAAATCCAACAGGACTGTGCACTCTCTCAATTAACAGTGACCATTGTTATCTAGCTTATCCTGGATCAAACACAATTGGCGAAGTTCAAATATTTGATGCCATCAACTTAGTAAGTGTGTAAATTCTTTCAAATAAACTTTTTTTTTTTTTTTTTTTTTTTTTTCAAATTAAAATGCCTATTCAGTAGTTTGGTTTCAATTATTTTCAGCATGCAAAAACAATGATTCCTGCACATGATAGTCCTCTTGCAGCGCTAGGCTTTAGTCCATCTGGAACTAAAGTTGCAACAGCTTCTGAGAAAGGAACTGTGATCAGAGTATTTTTGGTGCATGATGGAACAAAATTATTTGAATTCAGACGAGGTGTGAAACGTTGTGTTAGTATTTCAAGCTTGGTTTTCAGTATGGATGCAAATTTTCTGTGTTGCCCAAAAATTAAACTGGAAGAACCAAAAGAAGCGTGAGTACAAGTTGGTAGTTTCCAAAGTAGTTATTTTGAGCAATTTTTCAGTGTTGTGATACTATTTTGAACAGGCCAAGACAAGTCCCAGATGAAAACCAAGGTTGGATTGGCTACTTCACAAAAGCAGTATCAGCATCTGCTAATTATCTTCCTTCTCAAGTGACGGACGTCTTCAATCAAGGCCGTGCATTTGCTACTGTGCATTTGCCATTTCAAGGTCTCCGGAATGTCTGTGCAATTACAGTGTATGTAAATTATCAGTTCTATATAAAATTAAAAGATACTTATTATGTTCTTGTAGTAAAAGTAGGCTTTGAGAACAAAAGTTTATAGAAACACTAGTAAACAAGAAAAATTAAGTTTGATTTTTGTTTTTCAAAAACATGGAAAGGTTTGGCTTTATTATGTTAAAGTAAAGTTTCAATACAAATTAAACAGATCAAGCAAATTTGGTTGTAGAGAAATTTGGATGATTGGAAAAAACTGATATTAAGTATAAAAGGATGGAACTTAAATTGAATTCATAAAATTAAGTTTAAGATGCATAAGATAGAGAACATTGTGTACTGTAAGGTTATATAAAAATGAAATCACAAATTAAATTAAATTAATTTTGTACACGTGTTATGGCTAATTCCTGAATTAGCGAATTAATATTCACATATCCAAAATTGGTCAAATTTGAGTGAGGAACAGCTTCAAAGCTGGATACTCACAATACTTTGGAATTAAACCGCAGGAAATTCAAATTATCAGACATGAGGTGGCTAAGGTAGGTAAAGAATGTTACAGTGACAAGAAATAGTTGATAATATATGATACAGGGATCAGACTGCTGGTTAGTAGTTTCTAGGGCAAGTCAGAATCGAGGTGTAGTTTCAAGTTCCATTGTGAGTGTCAAATTTTTATTTACATGACACTATCTAACCTAACCTCTATATAACTCGGTTGCCCACTTGCTGTGCATTTTTGAGTTGGTGAAATTTTCCAATACCAATTTCCAATACCTCTTGGGCATTTACCTTATTTTAGACGGTGTTGTGATGAAGTCAGAAATGATACTTTCATTATCATTCAAACCTCTTTATTCACAATGTCTGACTATCATGCAATTTAACAGACTACTAATATGAGCCATATTTTGAACTTTAGCCTCAACACTTTATTTATTTTAGTTGAAACATTTTGAAAAGAATGTATTGCTTTGAAGAATTGACTTACTGTCCTGAATACATTTGATGGTAAACAGCTAAACAGCATCACATTTCTTTATGATTTTCTTCCACAATTGATTCGTATAAATTGGCTTTAAGTAATGAAGTTCAACTCTAGTATTAAACAACATCCATGTAATTTTAACGTAAGGATGATTGCATGTTCTTTTTGTTCTAAAATTTCTTATTAAAAATTTTCAGATAATGCATTAAGTCGTTAATTACGTACTTTGAAATTGTTCCTAATTTTATAACGTACACCATTCATAGGCTTCATAGTGCCTAGTATGTTATTTTAGAATGTTAGTTATCAGATGCATGGTGCTCTTCTTTACTTGATACTTAGTCTCACTGCCCCGTTCTATGCCTAAGTTAAGGTGGTTAGAGCGAGATATGTGTTATGTTTAACATGCCTTGTTTATTGTATTTATCAAAAAATGAGAGGTTCTGGTAGAGTTTGAATGGATTTCATTGTCTAGTTTTTGCATAATGAGACTGTGAAGTTTGTTGTTTTAACAAGGGTTCTTAGCAATGAAACGGATCCAACCTGAAAGTTTAAAATCGTGAGAATACTAACTGTTGAAAATATTTTTAAAAACTATTCCTTAGGCAGCTAGCGAAGAATCAATATGTGCAATTTGAAGGACATTTACCGTTTCAAATGGGAGAATTTTGCAAAATTATAAACCTAAATCAATTCAAAGGGAGATGTTCCTGTGCTTCCTAGAGCATTCTTGCACAAGGACCCCAGCGACGCACCCCATGATGGCGGTGACAGCCAATCCGCACCCCACCGGCTTCTAAAGAAAGACTTTCACTTTAGGACAAGTGACCGCTCCTCGAGCCCTTGGTGGGGGGAAAACTCTGTGGCTCTTAAGTTGGAAATTTGTTGAATCATATTGAATTTGACAACTAAAGACTTGATATAACAGCTCTTTGTTTCTGGAGAGGGAAGGTTTCGATTTGTATACTAGTGTTTCAAATTAATTTGCTCAACAACTCCCACAAATTTCACGGTCAGTTGCAACTGATTTTGAAACTATTTGTAATTTAAATAACAAGAACAGAATGTTTAACGATCTATCATTGTTAATAATTATACGCACATCGTAAATGTAATTCTGGTTTTAATACACTTGACCACACTTTTCTAAATGTTTCAATGCTGGTAATTTTATTTTAATAAGGAAGAAAAGAGAAACATAGTAATGAAGAGAACAAAGTATTTCGAGAAATACAATCGTATTGTTTTTATTAAACAAAAATCACATTAAATTTCACATTTTTTTAAAGAAATGATAGTCAATATTTGGCGATTGTGTTCTTGCCACTGCCACTTGCATTGTCGACAGCAGATGTGAGAGTGTCATTCGGTGTTGACAATACCTGTGCTGTTGCAACGATTCCCAACTACCGAAAGAAAAATCTAAAGAGCAGAGAAGTAAAGGGACAGCTCGACTGTCAGGGATTGTGCTAACTTTCCTGGTTCTCGCGGGGTGCAGGCTTTCCAGTGCCCCAAAAAGGGGCTCAAATGGGGTGCTTGTGCACCTCTGCCGTAGAGGGTGGGGACAGTAATGCACAGCTCGGCAACACGCATTGCACACTTTATTCAAATGGAATGACATATCTCTGGCAAGAGTTCTCATATTCCTCTGGGATTTCTGGACACAATTAAGATTCTCACTCCTGGAAAACCTTTGTTTTTGATATTAATCAGATATTCAGCAAAGCTGAAATGTGATGATGGTAATGTCTTGTGCAATCTGAATGAAAAACTCAGTTTAATTAATATTCAAAATGAATCCCTTTGATATCACTCTCTAAGAGCAAATGGGTGATCTTGAGAGTTTATAGATTTTTTATATCTTCAGTGCAGCATTATTATTTCGTATTGTGCCATATGCAAGCTTTTTGATTTTTGCTCCTGAACTCCTATTTATTTGATTATTCAAATGATAAATGATTCATATTTTCTTTTATTATGCGATATACACAGTAAATGTTATTGTCTTCTACATAGTTCAAGATACCTTTAGCATAGGTCAGCATCTCAATGAACCTTTTAGTGGTATCAAATGTTTTCAAATGATAAAATATTTTTATGCTTCTATTATTATCAACCATTCAAGGGACAGGCAAATGCAGAGATGGATTTCCCTACCAGCAAAATAAGAAGGGTGGGAACTCCCATCCCCATGCCTGGATTTTTTAAAATAAATTTTATTAAAAACTTCATAGAATGTTTTTATCTGAATATCATTAATCAACTAAACTACAATGTTTTAATATAAAAATAAATTGAATGGAACAATAAGAAACTAATCGTGCATTTGTAAATGAGAAATTAAAATGTAATTTCCACTTTGTATGCAATTTGTTAATTTACATTTGATTTGACAAGGATTTATTCTATTATAATTAGTGATTTTTAATTAATTTAAGATTTTTCTGAACGCGTGCCCGATACCATTTTGTGCTTGGAGGCCCACAGTATCCACATCCACATCAGAATCCATGGTCAAACGAAATTGAAACTGTAAGAGGAATGATAAATTAAGCCTTGGGTAGTATTAGTATTTTAATAGAAACCGCTTTCCTCCACAGTACTATATTTTGTTTAATTGTTTGTGTTCCCTAAACTGTAGTAATGCATTTTGGATGGGTCTCAAGACTTATTTCCAAATCGTTCTTTAATTTTGAGTGCAACATCAAGGCAAACGATTACAAAAGACCTTGCCACTTGTGCCTACAGTGTTATAATCTCATTTATTGAGGGTCTAAGTAATTCAGCTTTTAAAATTGTATAATGCTGCGATTTCATTTTATCATCATTAGTTTGGTTTGTATTTTACATAGTAATCTGCATCTAAATCAATATCATAACATGATATGAAATTATGCTGGAAACATTGCAACCGGAATTACTTAAATCCCACCTGGAAATAATGGAAATGGAAATAATAACTGTTAACTTTCAATACAAAGCTTTATACAATATTGGAGAGAAACAAAATTCTGATCTTGTTGTTAAGCAAACAAATAATCTAAGGTTTATCCTTCTATTGGCTTAGATAATTAAAGAAATTAAGAGAGAAACAAGCATTGAAAAATATTTGAAAACTTTTTATTATGTCACTGTTCTGTCTGACATTCAGAGGAATTATTGCGGAAATTTTGCTATGGAAACATCTTTCACCAATTCACTCAGACATTGTGATATTTTTTGCTTGTCGACCAGGCATGAACAGTATTCAAAGTGATCAAAACTTTGAAGAAGCATGAGCACTGTGCAGTTATGCCAATCTCAAGGACTTTACAGCGTTGCCCAATTTACCGGAGACGTTTTGCCCTTCTCAGATGAGAAAATTCTGGCCATTATTAGCGATCACTGTAACAAAAAAAATATAGATATGTTTATAATGTTACTTTTTATAATTCTGCTCTTTCTAATTGTATAATAGCGCCCTTTTATATTTAACCTATTGCCTCAATTTTTCATTCCTTGGCCACGCGATCTATTGGTACTAGTTAAGAAACTGGTCAAAAGTAGGTCTTGATGTGGTATTGAAATATTTTTATTTTCCATCTATGAAACAAAATTCATTCGTGTAATTAAATAAAACTCATCATAAGAGTTTCTATTTTGTTTACATAGGTCTGACAATACCTACTTACATCGCAAATAAATATTTTTGACTGTGATATGGATACACATCTACTAGAGAGTGTCTCGCTCTACCTTAAAGTTTTAGGTATGAACACTACATGCCGAGCCAGGTTGTGAGCCTAAGTAAAAGCAAGTTTTAAAGACACTTTTAAAAGCTGACCTTTGGGATCATGAAATTGTGACTCCAAACTACAGTAACTCCACAAGCTTCACAAGAGAGATTGAAAAGCATTCACAATGACACACATTTTTAATATTCAGATGTCAAAAGTAGTAATTCATAAAACATAACAATTATTTTTGCAGTTCGATTTTAAATTTCAAGTACTTGAAACTGAAGTTTTCAACACAACAATTATTTTTGCAGTTTGATTTTAAACTTCACCAAAAATAACCAATCTTCTCC
Source organism: Teleogryllus oceanicus (assembly GCA_964035755.1). Classification (NCBI taxonomy): domain Eukaryota; kingdom Metazoa; phylum Arthropoda; class Insecta; order Orthoptera; family Gryllidae; genus Teleogryllus; species Teleogryllus oceanicus. The sequence continues at coordinate 82,720,207 of CAXIVR010000009.1, forward strand.
CAACAGCTAGAATTGCCAGATCTCCAGCACTGCCCAGAAAGTCCATGTTCTTTCTGATCTGTGGTTCTAGGAACTTGAGGTATAGGCTTAAAAGTTACAGTTACCTACATTTAATTTTATGGTATAATTATTAGATCTGTGTTAAAAATTCGTTGCTCTTTTGTTAGATAAATTCATTGTTGTATCTGCGATAATGCAAGTTCACATACCTTCATTTTGTTTTACCGTCTCCAGTTAGTAATGAAATCTGGTCATTAAAATGCCATTTGTATTGTAACAATATTGCAGAGTCAAACCTGATCTCTGGGAGGATTTCACACACATGCTATTGAACAAAATCTATCATTTCATGTTTTTCTTCCCATTTATAGTTGGAATTCCTTTTTTTTGTAAAATGCCACAAGAGAAAATTGTAATCATTCAAAAAATATGTAGCTGCTAAGAAACTCAGCCAGTTGACTGTCTACATTTGACTTGACTCAAATGCCATGTTTATTTGTATTATAAATATTTTGGAATAAGGACCTGAATGCTCGCTGTGTTATAAAGACCTTATCTACTTGAAGAAAGTACAAAACAGAATGAAAAAACTCTCGAGAGAACTCAGTTTATTACTGATACAGGGGAGTCCTGTTCAACTGAAATAATTGGGAGTAGGTCAATTTTGGAATAATGAATATTTCCGATTAAGAGGAATTATTAGATCTAAATACATAAATGTTTTGGCATTTTGGATTGTTTGTCCGACTTTGCCGGCAAACTAATGGTGTTTCCCATGACTGGGCCTTGATTAATTTCCACAAATATAGGGGAAGAGAGATGTGGCGAACATGATGTATGAAGCTAGTTTTCTACTCATTGGCCTGTCTAGAGACAATACATAAATTAGTAGTTACTAGGTACAGCTCTTATCTCTAAATGCAACAATAATTCCTAAATAAAGTTATTGTTGCAGTTAGATATATTGTTACCAGAACTAAAAGGAGTGAGGATATCTTATAACAGTATTCTAGATCTTAACAGGAATTATGGTGTGGAGGTTTTTCAACATTTTTGTGGGGGAGAGCTACCAATGCGAAATTCAGAATGTATTCTGTTAATGTTTTTAGAGTGCATACAAAGGACGACACTTCAGTACACAAAACTAGCCTGTATGATACACAAATTCATGGGAAAATAGAGATCCAAATCTTTTGAGAATCATTTGGATAAATGTGTTAATATTGCTTTGATATCGTCATATTTCACATAAAATGAAAAAGAATAAAGAACATTCAGATTTTAAAGCATTGTTTAATATTGATTCTTTGAATGTCAGTTTCACTGCTGCCATAAATATAAGTTTTAAAATGATTTATGCGAGTTAAGTACAGAATTCACAAATAAAAGTGTGTGTAGTGTTAGTGCTCAACATGTACACTAGTGTTTTAAGAATTGTTAGTATAAAAGAAAGTATTAGTGTTGAAGTCGTGGACTTCATGTTGTTGAAAAATGTGCTGTTTGACAGTGCATTTAACAGTGTCAGAATGTCATTAACTATTACAAAAATAATACCTATAATTGCTGGTAAATCTATTTAGGTGTGTGACTGTTGCTTACAGTTTTGTATTTCGTAGAGCCTCTACATCATGAAGCAGCATCCTTGCCATTTTTCCTTGCTACTTCCTTCCCAGAAATGTACCCAAAAAACTTTCAAGACTTCATGTCTGGATAGTACCTGTCCTCTTCATATTAATAACTTGCAGATTGTTTAGTAGGTAGGTGCGGTAAATACTTTTATGTAGATATCATGTGAAATTAAATGGAACCTTGTAAGGAAGAGAACATTATTGAAAGTAGTGAGCAATAAGCTGGCTAAAAAAGTGCATTATTTATTTAAAGACTTGTTTTTAAAAATGCATAATTTTTTGCAGAATCCAAAAAGTACTTCGCTTGCTAGTGGCATCAGCAGATGGTTACTTGTATATTTACAACTTGGATACGACTGAAGGTGGAGATTGCACTCTTGTGAAGCAGCACAGGTAAATATTACTACATCTCAAATGATGAATTTTTTTACTGACATTTTTCATACTTAAATTTGTTTATCAGCGTTTTCCAAGACAAGAGCATGAAGAATCTGTGTATCATTTCTATTACCCCATTAAGACCAAACCATCACATATGATAAAAAATAGTGTCTTCATCCATGTGCAATGATGTCAAAGGAGCAGAATTTTAGCCCCATTTTAATTGTACCCAAGGTTCTACTTCTCTATCCTTGAACTACATTGAAACCTGTGTGAAGTGACCAGTTTGATTCCATGATAAAGTAGTCTTAGAGAGAGGGTTGCTTAATACTATTAAGTTTGAGTTTTGGTTTTGTTTCTCTTCTCTGGCAAAAAATGGCCTCTTCTTATCAAGCATTGGATGTTGAAGAAAGTGGTATTTTATTCTAATGAATGGCTTTTAGTATAAGTTGAAGAACTGTGGTATCCTTGGAATATTAAAAAAAATCGGTCCATTTATTTATTTAAAACAAATATAGTATTATAATCAAAATGCCCTAAGAATACAAGGATTCATAACTCACTATCCCCGAATCATCTGGTAATCTCAGACACAATAAAATTTATAAGATAAACTCCTTAAGAAACTCACAATATAAAAACAGATAAGAAGAAACCAAAAATATTCCCAAATAATGTCTTAAGGACTGTCCTACAACATATCACATAGACACTCGCCGATTGCTTTTAATTTTAGTATAGGTGTGCACTATGAAAAGTGAAACATTTTGACCAAGTTTTTTTTTATGTAAAACATGTGATGTGAGCTTTTCAGACCTGTGTTAACTAAAATCAGATTTATTTAGTACACCTCTTTCTATTTTGACATACTTAACTTTTTAAATAAATTAATTTAAATTAAAGTCATACATGATCGTAAATTATGTATTTTGTTAAAAAAAACAGGTAACGGTACATTTCGTGACACTGTGTTACCTCATCTTCAGGAACACCTGTAAAGATGTCTTATATAATTATATATATTATGCTAATACCATATTAAAATTTAGTAACAATTTAAAACACCTTAAATTGACAATAATTAAATCTGTACATGATCAAATTAATCATTTAAATGGCTGACTGTTTTTAAATAAAGTAAAAATTATAAATGTATCTGCTTTCACTCACCTTGAGATGGCAAAAGAAAACAAGAGAATTCACATCACAGTTGTGAATCATAAAAATAATGTATTAACTAACATTTTAAAAGAATAAAAAAGCCATTTGGGTATGTACAACACAGTCTTTATCTTAGGAGCTTCAAAACCCGCTTTTCTTGCACATTGCACACACTTCTTTGTATAATTATCTAGTGGTGCTAAAACTGCTCTTACTTTGTTGCTCTTAGTAATGGTTATGAAATGTTATTTATAGCAATTTCTGTCCGAATTAACACATTTCAGTCATTTTTTTGTAAAACTCATTAGGAATCTTAGTATCTTTGGTGCAAAAACTAATTATTGTCAAACAAATATCAACACAAATTTGACACTATGAACTGCTTTTCACGCTGCTAAATCATATCCCAACAATAAGACGTAATTCATAGAATTTCAGTTGCCACTATTGCATTACATTCTTATATTCCCTGAAAGCTAGCTATTTTTCTTTCATATTACATTTAAATTGTATTTTTAAAATAGAAAACCTAATTCAGTCTAATTTTAATTAAGGTTTGCAGATTGCTTGAAAGAATATACATCAATACCTGGGCTTGGATTCTGATGTCATGTAAGCTTTTTAATGGGTGCATTCTAGACATAGCTAACTAGTAAATGAATGTTTATCATAAAATACAGGTGAAATGAATGTTTATCATAGAATACAGGCCTGAAACTCGGTTATTGGGTCATTTTTTGCCATCTTTCAATTTTTAGGTCATGTTTTTGAGATTTTCCATATTTTTGTCATTTTTACACATTTTATTTTTTATTAGTGAATAAACTTTTTTATTAGTAAATTTCATGAATTTACAGTAGCACACTAAATCGAAAGTTTTTATAGTATCATCAGTTCACAACGAAATTCACTACTGCAGTGGACTCTTGTTTTTTTTGAAGTTTCAAAATTAGGTGGATCTTCAGTAACTTCCACGATCTTTCAAAACTGACAGTTGGAAGATTGGAGCTAAGGATTACATTTCCTCCTAAAATAAAGACTTTGCATTAAATATTATTTTATATAATAACTTTTATTTAAAATTGTAAAATCCATTGAATAAACATTTTCATACAAGTTTGAATATTTTTTAGAAAGTTAGGATATTTTCCCCGTACTTTTAATTCATTTTATAGGTCATTTTCAAAGAATTTTTTGGTCATCAGAATCCGAGCCCTGATCAATACCTTGAAAATGCAAATACATTTTTTATGTAGCATCCAACTGCCTGCAAACACTTCCATATTTCATTCACGAAGCACAAGAAATCAGAAGTGGGCAACTTGTGTTTGATACCAATTTATATAAAAAGTACTCACATTTTCGAAAAATTCAACATGATCTTATTTGACGATTGGTTTTGATAAACACAATTGTAGTTGTAGGAAAACGTCAAAAAAATTTTAATTTTTTAAATTTTCAAAAAATAGGGCATTTCTACAAACAAGAGACCTGCACCATTCTCTTATGCGTCCTTTAATTCTATGTAAGATCCAAATTTAATCAAAAAGTTCTGTGCCATTTTTAAGAAAAAATGGTTTAAAGAAAATAAAAAATTGAAATGTTTTCATCAAAAACATATCTTCAAATAATGACATTTCAATAAGAAAAAAATATTTATCTTCATAATTGTAGTTATAGGAAGACATGAGGAAAAATTTTGAATGTTTGCAATTTTCAAAAATCAGAATTTTCAATAAACATGAGACCTTCACCAATCTCTTAAGCATCCTACATGCTATCTGAGGTCAAGATTTAATCAAAATTGTTAGTACTGTTTTTAAGAAAAAAATTGTTTAAACAAAATTAAACATTGCCTTAATTTGAAAAATTTTAATTTTTGAAAAATTGTTCATGACCTTTATGCAAAATTTATCTTTAAAGAACAGATTTATTAAAGGAAAAAATTCAATCTTTAATATCCATTAAAATTTATGGATTTCCTGAGAAATAATTAGAAATAGAAAAATTACAAACAGAAAAACAGAATTGAAGACAGTGTTAGGAGAAGAATGGAGTAATATTTCTGTTCAAATTGTGCCAAATCTTGTGAATTCCATGCCACAGAAGATTAGGACTGTGATTCGTGCCAAGAGAAATCCCACAAAATATTAGCATGTCTTTTTGTTTCCAAATTTCTTCAATGGAATTATAAGTGTCCAAAGACTTTTTGCACCCCTTTTGATGCAGTGTTTCTTGTACCAAGGCATTTGTTTGGCTTTGTGGAAATATATGAAGAACTTATTTATTGTCAAGATTGTTTTATCCTATTTATGTTAAATCCCTGTGTGTAGTTTCCACAGACCCAAAATAGAAAGATTATGTAAGTGTGCACTCACTTCTTACAATAATTGTTTATGGTATGAAATTTTATATAGAAGTTTTTGATGAATAATTTGTCACCGGAATTCAGTATTTTTTAGATGTAGACAAACCCTTAATTTGTTTCATGTTTTTATTACAACTCAAATTTCAATGGAAATTTGTTTTGTTAAACTTCAGATTTGTAATTAGCAATCCAAAAATCAAAACTACACTACGATTTCTTTCAACAGTCCCTTGGAGCACTTAGCCTAATGACGACTACATATGGATTATAGTCGGAAAGAAATATACACACACATAAGATGGAAATTACTAAATGATGCCGTAATTAGTATGTGTTTTTGACATATAATTAGATGTTTAAGGTGGTAGCTTTGCAACCTTAATTTTGTGTTCATAAAGCAATGTATTGGATGGCCTTCAGCTCTGAATTTTAAATTTATACACTTCTTTTACGTCAAAAAGGATTGATAACTGATTGTGATAAAATTATTACAAAATTAGAAGCTCACTTCAATGTAATTAAAGCAAGCTTGTGCTAAATTATCCTCGCGTGTCTGTATAATCTGTTGCAAATACTGTAATATTTGGGATTTATTAACATTTGTTTCTCATGTAGAAGCATAGAGAAAAAGACAGCAGATAAGCGTAAATCATAGAGAAAGGATAAAGAATACATAGTTCATACAGGGCTGTTTTAACAGCTTTGGTGGCCCCCTTTCACCTATCTCCCCCTCCCCCATTTAAAGAAAAGTTATGTTAAAAAAACTAAACTCATAACTGACTGACATTCTCACCCCAACCAGCAAAATTCTATATTGCAAATATTATCCAATGATGTGCGACACATCGCCTCCTTTACCATTTTTTTGAGACCTATCGGGGGTTCGGCCTCGAGTTTATGTACGGTAGAAGTCAGAAATGGCTTCTGCTCCTGACTATTCAAATTATTTATTTATTTATTTATTTATTTTACGATCAAAAACAGTTAAAACTGTGTATGACGTGCTATGGGTAGAAGTGATAAGTGATTCATAATAGTAGATGAACATCGCAGGCACTTCACGTGAGTTGGTTTGTACTTTTTCAAGCGATTGATGAAGTGTTGGTAGGGCAGAAATTGCAATATTATATTTCGAAACCATTCCCAATAATGCGAGAAAGTATGTTTTGTTGTATCTCCACTAGTTTTTAATATGTTTAAAAAAAAAGAGAGAGAGAGAGCTACGGTGGAAGTAGCTTTTTTGAAGATACTCCGCATTAGAAATGGCACGATGTTCACCGCACCAACGCTTAACCCGAGCCTGACCAACGTAGGCACCTGTCTATTCGAAGGCCTCATTCCTTTCTCTGGTGACGTGAAGTCTGCAGTAACCTTGACGAGGCACTCGCCGACGTTCGCGGTCTTTGGCGGCATGTTAGCAATCGGTAATTACGCAAACGGCATTTTTGGCTCCCGTGTGGAACGCTCAAATGACCACCAAAGCACTTTGCTATACTCGTTATTTATACAAACAGACATATATACGTCGTTTCGAAAGACAGACATATATATACGACGTCGTTTCGAAAGCACGAGAGAATGAGGGAGGAGGCATTCCAATAATAAAAAAAAACTTTTTTTTAGAGATTGGGTAGTTTTCTATACATTTTTTCGCAATCAACAAATTGAATCACTTTAACATCTACCCTTAATGATTTCTCTCGACTCAAACATAGCTTCTTCAAAGCAACATTGTATTTCTTTAATCGAAACTACGAAAATGTCATGGATTCGAAACAGTCTACCCTATATAAACAATGATTCGAAACCGAAAGAATATATCCTAGTTCCGGAATCGCCCGGATCAGTGATTTCCTGATCTTAGCACACACTCCCAAGATCCGGATTGAAACTGGTGGCCCCAGAGAACTTCGCGTCCCTTTCTACTTCGATCAACCGCTTTTGTTTTAATTACAGATGTATTACGCCACGTGGATAACTATCCATGATTCTGTTGAAGAGCCGTAAAGTATTGAATGCATGTGACGCAGCGTATGCCTAATTGGTTGACAAGTTTTGCTTCGCAATTAATTTTCTTCGCATGGTACGAATCGAGCGAAACTTATGAATTGGTTCATTGAATAACTACGAAAGCTGTTGAAATATTTTACGCGTCTAATGTTATGGGAAAAGAAGACTATTTTTGTGTATTTTGTTACCCAGCAGAGAGGGGACACGTGTTATGTACAGAAAATGAATTTTTATGAATTGTATCTACATAACACCATCATATACTACGTAACATGAGGCAGTCAACAAATCACCGACGCACGAGCACAAATATCAAACATATCGTAAAACTGCTGATTCTGACAAATTAGTAGGAATCTTTCGATAGCGAGTAACTCTAAGACAGCGGCAATGTGGCACTTGCGGGCGATGCCGCAAAAACATGTTCACAAAAAAGGCACGATAACGATTGAAATTATCAAATTAAATTATTCATAAATAGATAAAACTTTAATTTTAAACACAAACTTTTCAGGATCTATTCATTATGAATTGCCGGGTATTCATCAAAATGCCTTCTTATGGCTTTGCGTTAATTTGATTTGCACAAAAATGCTTTGTACCCTCCTGATAGACCCCCAGCGCCCTTTTGAAAAGTATGCATCGCCGCATTTATTTATTTAATGCTAAAAACAGTTGAAACTGTATGTGACATTCCCTATGAACGCACTCTTTTCTCTCATCCCAAGAAAGTGGAGGGTATGGCAATCAGCGGAGATCATCTTTCTGTCTCAACCTTTGATGTTCAATAATTGTCATATTTTCTGAAATGTAGGGGTATCCCCTTTTCAAAAACCATCACACAATTGTAGCTGAGTATACCAGTTGGTATTCATGTAAAAACAATTTAAAATTTTGAAAATTATTGGCCATCTTATGTCTAAAGTAACTGGGCATTGACCATAGTATTTATTTATTACAATCGCCTATTTGATAAGGAAAATCAATTAATTGTATCAGTAGTGTAAAATGGAAGTCCTTTCATTTAACTCTCCGCCCTGGCAACCGCCCCTCCCCCACCCCCTCTGCCATACTCTATGGATTGCATTACACCAAAAAACAAAATTTTACCTCTTTAGAAGAATATTTTTGAAAAATCATATCCCAGTTGTTACATACGTTGTAATAGGAACCTTTGTGCGAAATTTCACATTTCTAGTTTGAGTAGTTTTGACCGTCTTCTGTAGGTTTGAGCAACTGCAAAGAACTTTTTTTCAGTGTTAGTTTTCTATGTTCCCTTCTAAATTCTGGTTACGATAATAATTTGCGTGATCGTGACATTTAGCTGGGAGTCGTAGAGTTTCATGTGTGTGCTGTTTGTTACCTTCGGATCCAGAAGGAGTGGGGGGGGGGCAACTTACCGCAGTCCCAGACTTGTTTGGGGCCCAAATTTTTTTCATTAATTCGAAAGAAATTATAAACATGTTTATCGCTAATCCAAATTTAACTCTATATTATTTCTGATGCTTGGAGAAATGAATTGTGGGAGGAGGAGGAGGAGGAGGGAATTTTTTGTTTGAAATGAGGAGCCCCCTTAGATCAACTGCCCTAGACCCCTAGTTTTCCCTGGGCACCCCTGATTTTATCTGGTACCCAATATTATGCACATGAGAATACAAGACTAGGCAGAGATCTTTATGGGGTTCCATAAAGTTTCTGCAAGAGGTGATTTCTAGTTCGTGGGAGACTTCTCAGACCAAAGTTTGTGCATGCTACAGAACAAGTGCTTCGTAACAGGGAAGATCGCATAAAGTATAAATGCAATATGTTGTTCAATCAACCAATGAAATGACTCAATTTATTTTTACAAGTTAATTGAGGAATTTATTATTTTTTAGAAGTATTCTTGGCGCATCTTCAATAATTTACTTTAATGATTGAAATAGTCGGTCTGTTATCAGAAGCCAGAACCTTACTCCAAAAATCTATACTTTTCATGTTTATTGGGAAGGAAAATTAAAATCTTTCTTTTAAAGTTGTAATACCTTGCAATTGCATGTAGTGACAAATTGTAACTACAATAGGAGTGTAACTGCATTTTTTTTCTGTCCCAAGAGTTGCAAGCAATAGTCTTTCCTTTGAGTGTAGTGCAGTCATCACATTTTGTGATCACTGCGGAAGTGTTAATATTAGTTAATATTTTTTTGTTGCGTCTACATCTTGATACAACACGTCTCCAAGCCCCTTAAGGGGCATTGAGCGCTTTACACTTGGAGAACCCCTTAATTTTTTTGGCTCGTACAACCGACAAGTCTCGCCACGCCGCAGTCAGTCAGTGCCTTTTTTCCCTTCGCCAGGGCTCGACGCCGTTAGATCCCGGGGTTCCTGGCCGGTCACCCAACCACGAACCCGCGAGTCTCGAATGCACTTAACCTTCGTGACTTCACGGAGCGTAGTCAACGCATTCGGCTAGCGCCGCCGGCTTGTCCTATGTAAGGTGAAGAATTCTACAAGTATAGGAAAGACACGGTCAGTCAGTTGTATTTTGGGAGGTTTGTGAATATTTGTGATAGTTATTTCTTGACTATTTATCACAACCGTATGTACATTGTTTTTAATCAATTGCATCAACATCTTTTATGTTATTGTGAACATATGTCACTACTCTTGACACACTCTGTAAACTTCATGATGTGTAGTCACTCCTACAACACTGAATCCTGAAATTGGATTTATTTTTCTAAGCCGCTCTGTCTCAGCTGTGCAAGTTTCCTGAACTGCAACAATTTCAGTTAATTTGGATAAGTAATTGCATTGAGCTCCACTTATGCCCTCTGATTAAATGGCACATTTGGAGATGTGCCCTGAGTTTGTCCTTCAGTTGGAAGTACACTGAAGGATTGCATTGAGGAGGGGTAGATACCATATTCCTGAGCTGGGACATCAAGGAACAGAAACTGCCACCTACTGTTATTTGTTAGTCTACACCATCTTTGTGTACACGAGTAGCTTAAAAACTGCCACAGGTAAGTCTCTCTAAAAATGACACGCTCACATGGCAGACAATTATGGAAATAACACTTGGTGACCATTTAACACCGTTAAACCTCATCATCTGTCTCCCCTATATGAACAAAATTGTGATTTTATTTCTCTTTTATTTGATTATGGTGATTCTAAATTTAACATTAATTTGTAACTTGTAACTACATCCAGTTGCCCATTTACAAGGGTATATTTAGATAAAAACTTGTGTAATTAGAAACAGCCCTGAGTAATATTAGATTTTTCTATCAATGCAAAAATAGTTCCTGTCATTTAAATGAGAACATTAATAAATATGGTACATGTTTTCGTGGATTGAATTTACATAATTTCAAGACTACTGAATTTAGGTTGTTAGAAATTACACTTTCTCATTCAGCTGCCAACATTTCAGCCTTTTATTAGACTATTCAGAGATGCATTCCCATCATTTATTATCTGTATTGTATATATAATTTATCTATGTGACATTTGTATTTAAATCCTTATGAATGCAATCCTAAAGAAGTTCTACATGAAGATCAAAACCAGCTCTCCAAATTATTTCTGAACGCTCTCATGTTTTAATCCTGGCCTGCTTACTGTCCTCTCCTATTTTTCTTCTTGTTTCTGTGCATATCTTTCCCTCTCATTGTAACTTTTAATTGACCTTTCATATGTGATCATAAGGTTGGATGGCAAGCCTGAACAGCAGTCGGAAAGCCAACCAACTTCCTCTGGCAACGACCATGGTGCCACAGCTGCGAACGCTCTGCCGTCTCACTCGTCACCCAAACCAGTGAGCAGCAGTGCTGCGTCAGCAGGTAAATACAAAATTGTTTGTGAAACATGAAACAAAACAAAGAGAGGAGTTGAAATTCAGCTTTAAACTGTGATTGCTAGGAATTGTTTCTGTGTTAACCTTAGAAGATTAGTGCCTTGTTTTGATTTGGATTTCTATTTGTATTTTTATCAGTAATTTTAATGTACTCTTCCAAACATATGGTGCCCACAGAAAAATGGCAGAGCTAAACAGCAGGCTGAGTTATTTTCAAGGCTCTTTCTGCTATTTTGAGTGCCAAACATTTATTTCTCATCTTTGGTGACCATAGACTGTAAACATTTGATATTGCCATTATTATGTGTAAAATTTATTTAGACTTTACTATCGACATAGTTTGGTAAATTGCTTTCTAAAAATGCAATACTTCATATTCTATAATACTTGTGGTTAATATTAAAATTGTTGAGGACATTTCGTTGTAGTTTTGTTATAAATATTGTTTTTCAATTCTGTTCATACCTTTCATGTTGGCAAGAAAACTTGGATTTTATATTGGATCTTTCTGTTCTTTAACCTCTGCTTTTTACAGAAATTCCTTAAAGTAATTGTAAGAAATTTTCTATTTTGAGCTTATGTTAGTTATTAAACTGTCATACCAATGAAATGCCAAATCTAATGATCTTTATCAAAATTTACCAATAAATGGTATCTAAGGAAACAAAGCAGAGAAATAGATCACAGGAAGACCCAATATGTCCTGAAGAGATTGAAGTTCTATTTCTATTGATGCAATTGCCCACCTCTATTCAACATTTTCAAAGCTCAGCAGAATTAATCTGGGAGATTGTAAATATACCTCTAAAAGAAAGACTTATTAATTAGTTTTGAAATATATAAAATCATTTCACAAAAAGTTAGTTTGGAATTCTACTTGATCTATGTTTCGCTGCTCTAATGTCCTATTCCTCTGCCCCCTTTCGGCGCACGCCGTCTTTGGCCGTATGCCCTCGGCCATGTGTGGAACTGACAAGCATGTTTTGTTTGTTGCCCTTTCCTCCAGGACACATAAGTAGCTACGCCGGGATTTTGAAAGGCTGTTCTCCGGGTGCCATGTCAGGTACTGTTGTTGGTATGTCTAGAGCAATGTGGCACCACATAAGCATATGCTGGCCAAGCCATTCATGCTCTTTTCTTTTCATGACTCTAAAATGAATTAAGTTTATAATGGTAATAATGTATATTGCATTTCATGTATTGCTGTGTCTCTAATAGGGATATTTCTGAAAGAACTCGCCCAAATGACACTGGAGAGACAGAGGGCATCCTATTGATGACTTTGAGCCTGCTGGGCCTGGTTTGGGGCAAAGAAATAGGGGGAAAAGATGGTGTCAGAATCTGCAAAAGCAATCATAATCTTCATGATGAGTAATTGCCATCCATCAGACACCACCATGGCATATATTAGAAGTCAGTACATTCTTTGGGGAGCTGAATAACTAGTAGTGTCAATTATGCAAATTAGTATGAACCATGTACAGGAAATTTGTCCCACGGGAATTGCGTTGTTGAACATTCAGGCACCATCACAACAGATTTTGCTTGTGGCTTCCCTAGCTGACATTGCAATATGCTGAGTTTCCTAAGATGAAATCATTGTGATGCTCTCAACTTCTTTGGAGAGTTATTTCAGAAATTTCTCACACTTTCTCACGGTTATTTCAGTTTTTATGACATAACCTGCCATGAATAACTTGAAATTGAGAGAGATGCAACTGCTTTCTTTGATACTTTTGACAGACAGACAGCATAAGACATTTCTTTTTGATTGTCTTAATAAGAACGTTTGTTTATATTGTCAATTTTGTTCCGTGTCTTGCAGAGAAATTGCAAACTAGTGTAGCTTGGTTATGAATTTAGTCAGTCCACAGGCAGATATCAGTGGGCAGATGCACCATATTAGCTTATGTCAGTAAATACTGAAATATTTTTGCAGTAATTGTTAATTTTGACAGTAAATTGAAAAATTAGTATTTTTTAATTAAATCTTACCAGTTTGAGATACTTTTTTTGTTTCTAAGAATGCAATACACATTTTACTTGGGTTTGAGAAATATTTACCTTTTTCAATTCAGGAAATGTGTGAAGTTCAAAAATCTCAAATCTCTTCAGAAAAATAAATTGGCAGATTTATTAGGGTGTTATTATAGATGTTGTATGAATAATATATTAAGATTAACCATTTTGCCAAAGAAATGCTTTGGAATCTTTTCTTTTTTCACAAGTGTTCAAACTATTGGATGTTTGGTTTGGTATTCTGTGAGAGTTTAAAGAGTGAAGTTGCATCAGTTCAGACAAGTAAATTGAAAAAAACTGTTAGAAGTTAATTTTAGTATACTCGCTATACACAGCTATACATGGAGCATTTATTTTGTAACAATTTTTGTTGTTATGTAAATGGTTTGTGTTAATGGAATGCTCTTTTCTTTCAAAAACAAAGTTTATCTGCCTTGCATTATGCAAACAATTTGTTAAACTTTATAATCTTTTGATCATTCAGAACGAGATGCACATCCATTCACAAAATGACAAAGGCTTGCTTCAGCTGCATTTATGCGTTTTTTAACATGGCCAATGTATTTCCATTTCTGTGGAAATTGGTTTGTCTCTTAATGATGTTTGGTCTTTATTTGTAAAATTAAGGTTTAGAAGATGGAATATACTGTTATGGGTAGGTATCTTGGTAAAGTATATGTTGACTGTAAGCAATTGCATTCTTTTGCTTGGATTAACAGAATGTTTATCTGCCTCTGCTTGTCAGAAATATGCTTCCATGCATTATAAATACTCTTAGATGTTTGAAAATTTTTAACGTGTACCATTAGGAACATTAGACAGACCAGTTGAAAGGCATTCAGCATCTTACAGAGGAGGACAATTGGCATTATCTGGAGCCTCAGAGTAAGAGAATGGTTTTGAGACATCAAAAGCTGTGAGGTTCACTAAATTGACTTCTGCTCTTTTTCTTTTCCAGAATCTGAAAAGTTTCACGAGATGGCAACTGCAACAGAATCCCCTCCCAAGGGAGGTTTCCGGTTTGATGATGACAGTGAATTTCCCCCAGTTACTCAGAAAACAGAATGAAGTGAACCTGAAGGCATTAACATGCATATCATTGGAAACTTGACTAAAATTAAGCTGTCTCTACTTACTAAAGTGAGTGGTATTTAAAATATGTTGACTAAATGTATCAAAGGTTTTTTAAAAAAGTCCTGAAACATTTTTGTGATATTTCTTTTCAAATTAATGTGTACATATTATACATAAAAAGGAAAGTGAAGGGGCAGATGGAAGATGGAAAAGTTTTAAATTAGTGTATTTCAATTATAATTGTGTCTTCATTTACAAACAAGCTGTTTTGTGGCTTGATATTTGTGTGTGTGCGCTTGTGAGAAGATAGCAGGTTACAAGAAGACTCTTGTGTCGAATTTGTTGGAGCATATTTTTTGTGATTGTATACATTTTCCAAGATATTTAGTGTCTTTCAAAGTTGTATAGATGTTTAAGTGTAGTGTCCTATAAAAGTTGTATTTTGTATGTACAGACTATATTATGTAACTCAGAAAAATGTAGTTTATTTAGAGAGCACTTTGGTACAGTGGTATCAACATAAGAATTGGATAAAATGTGCTGTTGATTGATAGAAAAAAACAAAAAATACACCTGATGAAGTGTTAATATTATATTAAATAGACTAGTTGCTTGCATGCTGAGAATTAACCCCAGGATGTGTGCTTTCCTGGGCTTTGTACCACTGATGCAGCTTTTATGCTTTGCTGTCATCCCAAAACTGT
This sequence comes from Teleogryllus oceanicus, assembly GCA_964035755.1. Lineage (NCBI taxonomy): Eukaryota > Metazoa > Arthropoda > Insecta > Orthoptera > Gryllidae > Teleogryllus > Teleogryllus oceanicus. The sequence continues at coordinate 82,735,393 of CAXIVR010000009.1, forward strand.
AAATTTTATTTATTTGATTAGCAGATTAGATTTTGCAGTTGCATTGTTCTTACTTATTTTATTTCCTCATACTGGGAAATACTGGTGAATGTTTTCTTCTGTTAATGACTACAGTAAAAAATCACTCTTTCTTTGAATTTTGTTTCTTTTATATAATTTTTTGATGAACATAAAAATGAAAAAAAAAAAATTGTTTAATTTTGATGTGATGCATCTTTCTTTCATATCGTTTACTTATTGGTATTGTATTTTACATATGGGAATTTTTAAGTTCTATTGTATTTAATTTCTACACTTAAATGATCTGAAACTATCATTCTGTGTAAATTGCTTTTGGTCACCTCTTTTTTTCATTTTTGTCTGGTGCATTAAATATTTCTTCTGTTTTAACAAAATGTTTTGGTTTGTTTGCTTATATTTTGCATGTTTTCTCCAAACATAATTGTCATCTGCAATTCCTTGTGTGTATTCTGTTTAATACAGCAATGAGCTTTGGTATTCAGCAATTTGGAAAGAAACAAGAATGTTTGCCGAAATTATGCTTGTGAATGGTACCATATTGTGTTTTGAAATAAATATCTTACAGTTTTTTAGAAATTTCGAATAACTATTGACCATTTCATTTGTGGAGACTAGCAAACAGTTGAAAAAATATAATGCACAACTGAATCAGTTGTTCAGAGGAACAGAAAAATTTAAAATAATTACAGGGAAATTGTTTTGCTATTGTATATTGTAAATCATTCAAATTATTTACTTGCATCATAAATTTCCAGGCATTTGAAAAATTCACCAGACAGTTAATTTTTCTTCGATTTTCTTTAGAAACTTGCCTCAGTTGAGTTTACAATTTTTTCAGGTACAATATTTTCAGTCTGCTCTACTATCTTTCAAGCACTAAAAATTATTTAATTTTTACTTTACTACTTACATACATATACGGAGTATAGATAGCTGCGGAAAATTTATTCCAGATTTCAACAGAAATACATGTTTTGGTGTCCCTTAATACCCAAAAAGTTTTTTTTTACAAAATGTCTGTCTGTCTGTGAATACCACTAACCCCTAACCCACACGTAGTATTATTCCCAAAATGGATATTCCCTGGTCAATCTGGTTGTACTCAAAGCTTTGCTATTTTGAAAAACATTCTTTAAAATTTGGGGATACTTTACATGAAGACCTAGGGTCATTTTCAAAATTTTCTCAAAAATGACCCAAATTTTTTCTTTAAATTTCTTATAAGAAGAGAATGAAATGCACTTGTAGAGGTGACATAGGTCAAATTTTCTCTGTTAACTATGCATTTTAGAAAATTGTAAAGTATGGAATTTTTTTCAGTCTTTCGACAACTACAAGTTTGAAGATAGAAATTTTTCCTTCAAATAAAATTCTCTCCATAAATAGTTCATTCTTTTAGGTCATGAACATTTTTTGACAATTTTTGTAGTTTTCACACAATATTGTCTGCAATATATTATTATGCAACATTTATTAAATACAATATATGTATTAAAAATAACAAAACAAGATTTCTCAAAAAGTCAATTTTTTCTTTAAACTTTTGGAATGGATAGTGCTAAGTACTCTATAAGAGACATAAAGCCATATTGCTTTAATATTTTGTTTTTTCAAAAATTACAAAAATGTAATTTTTTTTTACTTGTCTCTCATGTTGTTAATATTTACATTAGCAGTGGTTTGTTCACATTATTGCATTCACAAGTACATATGTATATTACAAGTATATCTTTTCAAGTTTCCATGAAAAATAGTCTTCTGTGAAAATGAATTTAAAATTCCCTATTTTCAGAAACACTAAAATGCCATTCTCTCAAAAAAGCATCAAACTTTCTATAAGGATAGTGCTAAATGCACTACTTAAGATGACATAAAAGTCATTTGCTGTACTTTTTTTTATTACGCAAATAATTTTTTTTGATATCTCTCATGTTGTTAATATGCACATTTCCCGCGATTTGTATACATTATTGCATTTGTGAGTGGAAGTGTTTCAAATGACTTCCAAAGAAATTAGACAATTACTTGTACTAATTATACAAGAAATTCTGTGCCATTCTGTAGCACCACTTGTTTATTAAATGCTCTTGAAATTGGAAGTGGGCTGCACTATGCCATGTTCATTTTCATCCCCATCTTTTCTCTTGCCATTATTTATTGGCCTAAATCAGGGGTTCCAAAAAAGGGTCAGTATTGACCACCAGGGTGGTCAATAAAATTTCAAAGGAGGCAATTGGATCTTTGTAGTCAAAAATGAACCAGCAAATGATATGTAGCAACAAGATGCCAGTGATTACAAAAATTATTCAACGTAATTGTTTTCTGATAAAAATTAATACGATAAATAATAATAAATTACAAATTCATACTCCTTTTGTCTCTGTCGTTCATCCTTAGGATCAAGCAGGATGGCTCGCGAACCTGGAATCCTTGAAAACCGAAAAAAAACGGGAATTTGAAAAAGCCTGAAAGAACAGGACAAAAACGGAATTTTGATTTCAAAACCAGGATTTTTCGTTATTTCCAGACATTTTTCCCCAACATTTAGCAGAAATTCACATACGGCATCGTTTTCAGTAAAGTGCAGAACTCAACTCACTACATATGTATGGGAAGTGTCGCAAGTTTTCTTGAGGATTGCGAAGTTCTTGACTCACGCATAACACACTCGGCTTCAAACACACAAGATATTTGCGGAACAGACTTCTCACCGGGAACTCAATAGCTGAGTTTCGATAAGTTTTTTTTTTTTTTTTTTTTTAATATTTATTAACACTACTACAATACACGTAAGTTTGTTTCAGCTCGAGTAGTGTCGGGCCTCTTCTTGAGGACATCGGCGGTACTACTTTGCTATTTTTGCGATCAAAACGACCTTGTTATCACGACCATGATATTCAAAGGGAATTTTAACTTTCTCTTTAGAAGGGCGCCGTCAAGGCTATCTCTGCTTATAGCCTGTAAGGAGATAAGGAGTAACAGTGTCCGAATTGACAGGGAGCACGAAGAAAATGAACTTGCGTTCATCGTGATAGGGTTGCGCGCCAGGAAATACGAGTAAATCCTATTTCCATTCGCTGCATTGTCCCCCCCAAGGCAGCGAAGGTAGTAATATGAAATTACAGTTAAAATGTTTTTACCAATGTATGATACTCAATTTTTTTAATTATTATGCATGATAAGTATTGGAAATAATGCTAATATAATCCGAATCCAACCAATTAAGCGAATCGTCAATTTCGATAGCTAGGAACAGTAGTCTTGTCAAACTTTTACGAATGAAACATACCAAAAGAAGCGATCAACATTTCTTGAAGGAAAGAAGTAATTTGATAGTTTGAAGTTAATTTTAATAGCTTCCAAAAACCTCTCAAATTATGTTCACGTAGCGCAGGAAATTCGAAATCCGCGACTATGTTTGATGCCAAGTTACACAAAAAATACGCATATTTTCGAAAAATGCATGATCTTATTTGAATATTTGTTTTTGAACATATTTCATTGAAAAATTATATATTCACTATTGAAGTAGGAAGAAACAAAAAAAATCATTTTTTCAGTTTTCGAAAAATCGGGCATATCAACCAACATGGGGCTTGCACCATTCTCTTAAGCGTCCTTTACGCTCTCTAAGGTCCAAATTTAATAAATAAAAAGTACGCAGCTTTTTAAGAAAAATTGTTTTAAAAAATGTCAATGTTTGGCAAAATTTCGCAAAAAATACTCATTTTCAAAAAATCGATCATGTGTCTTTATTTAAAACTGTTTTTGAAGGACATTTCACTAAGAAAAAACATCTTCATAATTGTAGTGGTAGGAAGACGGCAAAAAAATTTTGAATTTTTGCAATTTTCAAAAATCAAAATTTTCAACCAACATGAGACCTGTACTCTTAAACGTCCTATACACTATTCGAGGTCAAAATTTAATTAAAAAAAGGTGCCATTTTTAAGGAAAGAAAAATTGAATCAGAAGTCTTGATGCCGTTTTTTTGAGAAAAAATTGTTGAAGCAAAATTTAAAATTTCCTTTTTTCTCAAAAATACTCAAAATTTTTCGAAAAATGATACGTGGACTTATTTCAAAATACATTTGTGGGTACATAGGCGGCCAAAATTCAAATTTGGTGCCGTACTTGAAATTCAGTTATTTGTAACAATCCCTTAACGCTAATTAACAGCAAAGAATATACATTTTAAACGTCCTGCGTTGGACTTATTATATTTTTCTGTAACAACCGCGGGCGGGCTTCCAGAGAGAAAGGTAACACGTCTTTAACATGAAATTCTATGAAAGGACTGAAACTGCTTTCGAAGATGCTCGCGGGACAGCGCCAGCTACTGAGATGCGACCAGACAGCATTTCGTATTGTCAACATTCCGAGAATCAAACGCCGTTCCAAATAAGACGCGATGGGATCGCGTTTTCAAAGAACGAGAAGCCGAGTGGTTTGCACGCCGAGCTCATGAAATAAGCGAAGGAAATGAAAGTTCGAATGTCAGTTGGTAGCGGTTTACCTTACAGCTGTGCAGACTCCCTGAACAGAGTTTTTGGCGCGGAGCTTTGCTTGATACTACGCCCGAATTACGACTGAAAACGATCTTCTTTTCGCCCAGACGAGGTAACACTAACAAATTCTTCAATACTCAATAATTCTTACGCTGAGGTAAAGTGATAGTTCTTAAATAATTGTCTTTAAGAATTTTCCCTTGTGGCCAAAGAGGAAAAGGCGGCAGGAATCTTCTTGTCAACCCGAATCATCGTCTGTTGCTCTCCCAAAACTCTGATGCTCTCCCCAAAGCAAGTTATTTTTTCAGCTTCAACAACTGTCTTTAAGGAATAGATTTCATCAAGAGAAAAAAAACTATCTTTATAATTGTAGTTGGAAGAAGCCGAAAAAATTTATCAATTTTCGAAATATCAGGGGTTTCAAGATGATTCCAAGATCACCTTCCATGGACATCGGCTTAGGCTGCTTAAGCGATTCCATTGTTTGCGAGTATGCTCTTTTTTCGAATGATTACTGGCACTGAATTACATCAGGCAACTTTTTAACTTGTTCGAAACAAATGTTGAGAACACACCGTACTTACGACTGAGTTTACCGACAGCTTACGACTGCGCCATGTTGTGGTTAAATAAACACTTGTTTATTTTATAAAAGTTTTATTTAAGAAAACGAGCACATGGTTTGTACTGCACCGTTACAGAGTACTGAGTACAGGACACTTATGTCACAGAGTAGTCATATCAGTCTATGGTACAGAGCTTACAGAGTAGTGCGCAGTGTGGCAACTGCATCTAGCGGTCACTTGCTAAACTAACATACAACAATATCTTTATGAAAAAAGAATTCATTCAGAATTCTCATAGAGAATTGCGTACACACTTCATTCAACCATTCACTATTTTCATTAAGAACTTTTCCCCCGCATCTACTCACAGATTTTCCATCGCTTTCGCTACCAACGCTCTCATTAAAAGCAATACAATATTATCTTTCATTATTGTCTTTATAGCTTCAACTTCAATTTCTCCAAGAATTAAACTTTACTTTTACTTTAACTTTTGTATCGTCATTTGGAGCATATACAGCAACAATAGAGAGAATGCGACCTACAAACGTCATTTCTATTAAATATAATATTGCTTTAAAAAATATATATATATATATATATATATATATATATTGTGACGTCATGGGATTAGACAACCCCATAACGCCACCATCAGCCGCGCCTCATACAAGTTTCTTCGCGCTTCCAGCCTCGAATAATGAATGTTGCTGAAGTTATGCTTTAAATGCTCGGCCTACCTACCACACTTTGTGCGTGTGTGGTCTCAACGTGCAATATGAGATGCTGGATTTAGTTAATGTCCTTCTGCGCGAATTTTACAAATTTGAAATTATTTCGGAGTCAGTCACTTCACTTGCTCTCTTAAATATTGTGAATGCGAAGAATGTTTGTGCACTCCACTTCTTAATTACCTCACTTTCGAAGATACGCTTCTCAAGCTACCTTTTAACTACCAAGTTAAAATAAACTATGCTATCAAGTTACAATCGCCTTCAGAACTCAGTCTAGTCACCGTCGCTGCTGCAATCAGAGGGCTCCTCCGAGTCGCGCCGCGATACTTATGGTACTCGCGCCTGGGGAAATGTTTGGAGGGGTGAATATTCTCCTCTTTTCGTGACCTCCCGGAAAAAACATTATTCGCTAGTTCGGGCGTCAGTTCGAAAAGCTATGGGTAGATGGCGCGTTTACAAGCCATCGCTCCGCGCTTCAATTCAAATTCACAACACTAATTCACAGTCTCATTTCACACACTCCTACAGCTTCCCTCAATAATGACACAGAAATCTACTATATGCAACTTTCAAACATTACCCCCCAAAATTTCAACAAATCAATATTAATTCCCTTCACTATTAGTTACTTTCCAGTCACTGCTAATAGACAATGCCCCTCTACACCTGGGGTATTCTACTTTTAGATGATTCTGACAATTATCTTGTAAGATTCATGCCCATATGCTCAAAATAATTGCATATACAATTTACCAAAATGACATTAATTTCTCTTGTATTCATTAAACTTTCCTACAAATTCTACTAATTTCTTTGCTATGTTCAATGTTGAGAAACAATTCAATTAACTGTGGTATATGTTATCATGTACACACATAATTATTCTAACAAACATTATAATTATACACACTGTTTTCCCTTTTCACATACACAATAGGTACTCTACTGTTTCTGGATTGACTGAATACACATTTAACTAAATAACATTTACATTCACAATTACCTTTTTTTTTCCAATTTAACTTTTTTTTTTCCTATACAGTAAATAACTACACACGCACACTGTTTTATTTCCTGTTCATCAAGCTGTTATATTTCTTAAAATTATCATACAAGTTTATGTTATTTCAAGAGGCATTAGTTTTATTCCCCTCCAACTAATAATGAATTCTCGGTACTGTCTTCAATTTATTGCAGCACTATGTAAATTCCCCTTGTTGGATTAATCCCCAGAGCCACATTACTTATATTTGCAAGTCCTGACTGTTCGGGCGCCAACTGTGACGGACCGGCGATTCGGTCCTGTTCTACAGTAAATTTGTAAAAGGGATCAGGTATTCTTTCTTGCGAATGGGCTCTGAGTGCATGCACCAACAATGAAACAATTACTTTTAATGTAAAAAAAACACAGAATAATTTATTCCCAGGAAAGATAATAGATATTACAAAAACATCGTTCCATTGGATGTGTAGAAGGTAAACAAGATAATGGTTAACATTGATAACCTTCTCATGATACTGATAAACATGAACAATTTTCTTACTAACTACGTGAATATTGCTAATGAACACTTTCTTTCTGCTTTAACTTTACACTTCATACGGTAATTGGGAGCTCCCTTTGCATGCATTGATTTACAATCACCCCGTTATTTCAATACTTAATCTATTTTACAGACAATGTGTACCCTTCCAAAACGCCCTTTCTATTCTCCACATCAAATTAGATTGTTTATCATTACGGGGCAAATTCCTACAGCTAATACCCCCTCTCACAATCGTCTACCCCCTTTTCCAAATCACTGGATTCTTTTACCGCCTAATAATGAGTTCCTTCTAGTAACAGTCTTACTGGTTTTGCTGCGTCTGGAATTCCTTCGAGCTCACCAACTCCGAATGCGCCGGCGCGATGTGTCGAGCCGGGGCCGTCTCGCCCGCCACGTGGCCACGGCGCTTGCCCCCGCCGCATCTACCCGGCTGTCGATGCAAATTCCCACGCCGCAGTCGTGCTTCGCCGGGCACGGCGATGTCCACTCGCCGGCAGATCAGCAGCCGTCCCCTTTCCAATTCTTCCAACTTCGTTTGTTAAGCCCGCCGATGTTGTATCGCTATGTTCGTTTCACTCACGCTGCCTCTGTCGCACACGTGTCTATACACTCATCACTTTCCTCGCCTCAGGCCGTTTAATCTTTACTGTATATCACTTAACTCGAGATCAATTAATAGTTCTCACTGTTTCTCATTGTCCTACGTTTCGATTTCTGGTCGATGTCATCGGATTCCTCTCAACTATATTTCACCGCCGCCATCATTAGCTTTTCCGCACTACCGTCCGTTACCTCTTCCACACCGACTCTCCCTTCCGACTGCCTCCTCTCGACTGCCGTCGTTCCCACGATCCACTCCTCAACTGTCGAAGTCTCGTATTTCGCGCTCGCCTCGTCTCGCCCACCGCGGGACACTCTCCCGCTCGGCCGAGTCCGTCCGGACGGCCGTCTCCACCGCGCTGCCCAAACCATGCTGGCACCCGCGCCTATGTTCAGAAACGCGGCGCGTTTCAATATATATATATATATATATATATATATATATATATATATATATATATATATATAGACACACACACACACGGAGTTGCTCTACAGCTGTCGCCATGTCTCCACTCTCAGCTTTCATGCCTCTGTATTTGACCATTCAAATTTGATCTTGCATTTCTCTTGCCGTCATAGCCTCTCGCACTCCCTGGTGCCATGCAAGTCTGGGTCTTCCTCTCTTCTGTCTTTTTGTCGGTACCCATTGCGATTTGTTTTTCCTCTATTTCGTCAAGGATAGATTTTTTACATCCATTTTCTTTCTTATTTCTTCGTTCCTGATCCTGTCACATCTGCTGTAACAGCAACGTCGACGCCAGTAGTCCATTTCAATGGCCAACAGCTTCCCTCTTGTTCTTTTATCAACTACCCAACTTCTGAACCGTACGTTCTAACACTCTTGAGTAGTGTGGAGAAAAGACGTCTTTTAGTAGTGATAGTTTTGATAGTGATGGTTTTATTCCATAATACAGAGTTAATACTTCGAGTCACGTTTCTCCCCAAGCTTGTTATTCTCTCAATTTCTTCTTTGCTATTGCCCTTTTTGATAAAGAGTACACCCAAATATTTATATTTGTTTACTCCTTCCATTTTTTCATTTTCCAGAAGATCTTCAATCTCATTGTTCCCAACTGCCAGGTATTCAGATTTGTTCATGTTGATAGTAAGTCCTGCTTTAAAAAATGTTCATTGAGTTTACGGCTCATGAAACTCAAATCATCCGCATCTTCTGTAATGTCTACGGGGTCATCGGCAAAATATAATGTATATAATTTATCCTCCCCGATCGCCATTCCCATTATTCTGCATTGATGCAGAATATGATCTGTTTGCTGTAAAATTTGATGCAGATAAATTTTAAACAGTTTTGGGGAAAGACAGCAGCCCTGACGAAGACCTTTACTGACCCGGAACAGATCCGAGAGCCTACTGTAGATCTTAATCTCAGAGGTGTTGTTATTATATAAATTCTGCGTGGCTCCAATTACGTTCTCATTGATTTCAAGTTCATCCATTTCTTCCCATACTCTAGCAACCGGTACATTGTCATACGCCTTCTGAAGATCAGTGGAACCCCGATGAACTTCCATACCTCTCCTTGTTCTCTTTTCTATAAGCTGTTTTAATGTAAATATATTGTCTATAACCGATCTATCGGCAGTAAAACCACATTGTTCCTCTCCGATTTTACCTTTTATCTCTTCTTCTATTTTATTTCGGATTATTTTGCTCAACAGTCTATCTATAGATCCCATAACTGCTATTCCTCTGTACTTTGTTTCATTGTCTCTAGATCCTTTCTTATTAATCAGTGTCAGGTAAGATGTTCGCCACTCCTGAGGAGGATCTTGTTGTTGGATAGTGTGAAGGATGTTTAAGAGAATGGTGCAGATTTCATTTTCGTTGAAAACTGATTTTTCGAAAATTGCAAAAATTAAAAACTTTTTCGACTTCTTCCTACAATTACAAAAGAGAGATTTTTCTATTAATGAAATCTGTTCCTTAAAAATATATTTTGAAATAAGGTCAAGTACAATTTTTCTAAAATTTTGTAGGTTTGTAGGTTTTGTAGGTTTACAGCTACGTTGTTTACGTTTAAATTTGCATTGTGAAGGAGTCCTAACCGAAACGCTACGAGGATATTGCGCTGCAGGTACGTCGAGCAAGCCAGCATAAATTCCAGTATCATGCTCGCGGAGTTAAGTTTATTGTTTATCAAATATTGTATCGAAAGTTTTTAAAACAATGAGATAATCAGAGTTGAGTATCATTATTTGAGTGTAATTTAAATATGATTTGATTATTGTTTGAATACAATATTGTATGTGTAGTAAATTAAATAAATTGTTATTGAAAACTATTCTTTAGCACAAACTTGAATAAATTATTCGTAATATAAATTTTAGGAATTAAACATATTTAAATAGATACAATTTTGATAATCTGTTTACAGATGTCTTATTTCGTTCATATTTTCTACAGTTAAATATAGACATCTACGTAATTTTAAGAATTAAACGTAGAACGTTAGAATACACATACCTACAAAACGGTTGAATACATAGCTACAAAAATATGATGAATTTGTTATTTCTACGCATCAAAATATACAAGATTTAAAAATTAATAGATATTCCGTTCAAAAAAATGAACACGCATAAATTATTAATTAAATAGTATTTCATTTCAGATAAATATGTATTTCGTTTGCCTGCTTTTTTGTTCGCCTACAGGCGACAAAGCTGTTGATCCGCCCCTGGCTGTACCGAAGCTATATGCTGATGAAAGGTAAACCAATTTGTAATTCTGGAGAGTACATTATCTCAGATTTCAAATTTTTCACGAATCTACTTCAGCCTACGAGTGATAGTTTTTGTCTATCATATTGTTGCTTGTAATTTTATCGATGTATATAAAAAATTTGATTGATTGATTGAAAAATTGAAAAATTGATCATGACATTTTACTTTCCAAATTACCTTCATATGGAATTCGTGGTATTGCTCTAGATTGGTTATGTTCGTACCTTAAACAACGATCTCAGAGAGTTGAAATACCTTACTGGAATGATGGAACATTACGTACGCACCTTTCCGACTCTTTGCCCGTTGCATGTGGAGTTCCTCAAGGATCGATTTTAGGCCCTACTCTGTTCCTACTTTACGTAAACGATATGCCCTCGACGATTCGAAACGGAAGAACGGTTCTCTTTGCGGATGATACGAACATCCTTTGCAATAAAGAAACTGTAAATAGTACAATATCAGATGTTTCAAATTGGTTCCGAAATAACAAATTAATAGTAAACGAAAAGAAAACGGTTTTAATGCAGTTTTCTATTTCAAATAAACAATTCTGTGCTCCATTGAAAATGAACAGTGTACCATTGACTGATGTTAAGGCAACAAAATTTTTAGGTCTCTCAATTCAGTCAAACCTTAAATGGAACGTCCATTTAAATGAATTGAACACAAAATTAAGTTCATTATGCTACGCGTTCAGAATTCTTGCAAATTCAGTCAGCCTTCATACTGCTCGTTGTGTATACTTCGCGAATGTTCATTCCCGCCTGAGATATGGCATAATATTCTGGGGAAATACATCTTATATCTCCCAGACTTTTAGATTACAAAAACGAATTGTACGAATAATAACCAAATCCACCCACGTGATTCATGTAAGCTCTCTTCATTAATCTAGGAATTTTACCATTACCGTGTCTTTTTATTTACGAATCAGTGGTTTTTGTAAAAAATGACTTGCTCAAGGGCGGGAATATATTTTCAGAAAATGCCGAAGTCTATTACTATAACACTCGACGTAGAAATCATATTCATCAGGTGACAATATCAACAGCTCATAATTTTTTACAACACTTTGCCAATGACATTAAACGATTAAATTCAATAGAAAAGTTTAAATCCCAAGTGAAATCGTTTCTGCTGCATAACTGTTTCTATACAATTAGAGACTATACTGAGCATCACAAGAAAAGTAACATTAATTTTAACAATGATACATAATGCATTATTTACCATTTGGACTGTATAAATGAGTATAAACAACCTGTAACAACTATTGTACTACAATTCGATAGAAACCCCCATCTCGATCAGGTTTTTCGTCCAGTTTCCTGATCCATTGAGCAAATGCTGAGATGGCCCCTTGTTTTGCTTCTGGACATAAATGTAACTTCATTTCTGTGCACGTCTTCTAGAATTCAGTGGGAAATACATTTATTCAAATTATCGTTTCCATGTTGTCGCGGCAGGAAGTAATAAGAGCCAAAATTTATTGCTTATTTTCTTTGAAAATAGATTTTATTACATGGGAGTTTTTTTTTTTTCCTTGAAAATGGATTTTATTACATGGGAGTTTTTTGTTGTTTTTTTTCTCCCTTTCAAAATTCAAAATTTATTGCTTGTTTATCCTTGAAAATAGGTTTTATTACATGGGAGTTTTTTTTCTCCCTTTCAAAAATTCAAAATTTAAGTAGTATATGACTTGGTGTAGAGATCGCAGAATTTTGAAAATGTGCACACAATTCACTTTTCCCCATAGCACGTCATACGCAGTTTTTAACTGTTTTTTTGACGCAAATAAATAAATAAAATAAATAAAAATATTAAATGCATTTTGTGTGGTTTATCTTTTACTACCGAGCCTTTATACATGAAATTAAGAACTACTACATAATTTTTTCTAGAAAAGTATAAGTCGCATTTGAAAAGTTTCTTAATACATTGTTTGGCATCACTTTCTGAAAAGAAAATCAAGTTTTAATTTATTCTTACCGTACGCAAAACCCAGGAATGAATAATGGAGTGAATAGTGTTACAAGGGTCCTCATAAAAAGACCGCTGCGGAACCCCGCAAAGGTTAATGCCCCGAATCATGCAGCCTCTACAGTATGGCCATAGATTCAAGACACAAAGAGAAGATTCAATAAAATATGGAAAACCCTTACCTAAACAATGATTGAATGTTTCATAACCTTAACGAATTTCTTTGAGATCCTAAACATACAAGTTCAAATGTAAAGAGGAAAGTTGCTTCCAAATACCAGCTCAAGATTGAACAGTTCAATGGTAAGTAACGAAACAAAGTTCTAGCTTTATTTTAATAATGACATAGGTTTTCAAATTACAGTCTTTCAACAATGCAATTTCAAAAATTAAACAAGAGAGTTTACAAATAAAAATTTAATGCAAAGCATGTATTTTTTGGAGGAGGCATCAAACAATCTTATCGATCTTTTTTCAAGGGACCTCTTTTTATTTAAGTAAAGAACCTGTAAAACCAGAGATTAGATGAGCAAGGTTCAACAATTCAAAGTCAAGGAATACACACAAAATTGAAAGTTAAAATTTAATGCAGACTTCTTCACTAGAAGCAAAAATTTTCCATTTAAGAATGTTTGCCCAATTTTTAGTTTCATTAAAAAAAATTAAGTTTAATAATTATAACAAGACAAGAGAAAATGATCGTGAAAGGTCCCCGACTCCCACTTTCTCCCAAAGAGAAATATAACAATTCAATATTTCTTTAAAGCCCTTGAATTCACAATTTCAAATAACTTTCACCGAGATTTGGTGTCAGATCAATTCTCATGGGGGTGTGGATCTCCTTTAAGGGAGCCAGAATCTCGTCATTTAAGGTTTGGATCGATATAGAGTTAAAGCGAGTCTTTATGGTTCCGTTAATGAGGGTACCCAGTTCGACAATCATGTTTTCTAGGAGCAAGAATCTCGTCACTTGGAGTCTGGGTCGGTTTTCAGGGAGCAAAAATCACGTCACTTAAGGTTTGGATAGATATAGAGTAGAGTAAAAGCGAGTCTTTAAAGCTAGTGTCTCGTTAATGAGAGATTTCGAGTCGGGGAATTTTGGGGCTCATCGCTTTTCAGGGAGCAAAATTCTCGGCAATTAAGGTTTTATCAAAATTGAGTAGAGTTAAGGCGATTTTTTATGAAGCTAGAGACATGTTAATGGTGATCCCCGTGTCGCCGATCGTATTTTCGAGGAGCACGACTTATGTCACTTGGGATCTGGATCGTTTTTATGGATCAACAATCTTGTTATGTATTAGGTCAGTTGGTAACACTGACTCCGGCTTCTCCCCCTCCTCCCGCCGGCCGGCACAACAGTAGCGCAGGAGTCTGTTTATGTTCTCGAGTGGTGTTGTGACAGCGTGTGCCGCGCCAGTATATCAAATGTATCCTATAGATGAATAAAGTGCTATTGTTACGAGCTAGTGATGTTATTTATTAACCCACAAATACAACAGTGGTGTCAGGAGTGGGATTCATAAATAACGCCGCGTTAAGCAAGCAAAAGTGAACTCGTGCGGAATCTAACCTCAACGCGACCGCGCCGTGACGAAGAAAAGTGTATCCTCTCGCGGGTTTATTCATCAGTGCACAAAGTTTCCCCACCATGTCAAACGCAGTTTCCACGGAACTTCTCCAAACTCTGTCGGAGATGATTGCTAACGCTCTCAGACAGTCCACTGCTCGAGAAGTAGCCGGCAATGAGTCAGCGTCGTCAGCATCGCCTCGGCCACCACAGTTCGCGATGCCAGCATACCGCGCCGCCGATGGGACCACCGTAGGTGACTATTTTACACGATTCACCTGGGCGCTCAATTTGAGTACGGTTTTCGAAAATGAACACGCGTCGTACGCACGTTTTTACATGGGCGCCGAACTGAACGACGCGTTGAAGATACTCGTAAGTCCCATCGACCCGGAAACCCTCTCCTACAACGACATCCAGTCCAAACTGATTAGTCATTATGATATCAGCCGTAACAAATGTGCTGAAAGCATAAGATTTCGGAGCATGTCGCAGCAGGCAGGAGAATCGATTGCCAGTTTCACCCTCCGGCTGAGACAAAGAGCCGCGCACTGTGAGTATGGAACATTTTTAGACCGCATGTTAATCGAACAACTGCTTAAAGGCGTAGAATCAAGGGACATGTGCGACGAGATTATTGCCAAGAAACCAGAGAGTTTTGCCGCCGCGTATGAGATAGCGCGCGCACTCGAAGCTACACGAAACACGGCCGACGAGGTTAAAAATCCGGAGTTATCCTCGAGAAGTGAACCCACAAACCGGCTTGGCTACGAGAAACCACCGGCACGGAAGAACAGCAATCAAAGGCCAGGCAACCAGCAACGACCCGCCAAGCTACTAGCGACCCACCGCAGCATGACGACCAGTCACACCGCGAGAACCAACAAGGATGCGCGGGGTGTGGGGGAGCTCACGCCCGTGGTCAGTGCAGAGTCCGGGACGCCAAGTGCTATAAGTGCAGAAAAAAGGGGCATATCAGCAGAGTATGCAGGTCGCGTTCGCTTGCTAACCAGGTCTACGAATCCGACGACCCATTTGATCAGATCGACGTGTTAAAAGTCGAGGTCATCGGATCGGTACCATCACCCAGGCGAGAAATGCTGGCTGTACAGATAGAGGGCACTACAGTCGACATGGAATTCGATACGGGTTCTCCTTGCGCGATCATGAGTCAAGAGAAGTTTGGCATCATCATCCCCAATTTCAAGTTGCGTAAGACAGGCCGACGTTTCGTGAGTTACTCACACCATCCTATTCGTTGCATCGGTTTCACCCGAGTTCAAGCTACTATGGGAGCTACGACGAAGATGCTCGACCTCTACTTGGTGGACGGCGAATTCGACATGCTCCTGGGCCGGGAATGGATCAAAGAATTCAAGCACAAAATCGACTTCATAGAAATGTTCGGAGAGCCATCGTGCAGGAAGCAGAACCTTGCGCACCACATTTCCACCGACAAGCCGCTGACAGTCAATAAGGTTCGGAATGCAGGTCCGCACAGTGGGGAAGAGACAATGGAACATGATGACTTCAATTTGTTTACAGTTCACCAGGTTCAACAGCTTCCCGTCAGAGCTGAAACCATCGTACGAGAAACAAGGAAAGACCTGCATCTTGGCAGAATTGTAAAGTTGTTGGAAGAAGGCCAAGACCTCGCTCGCCATAACTTCAAGGCACCCGAGGCAAAGTACACACTTGCTGCCAATTGCCTGATGTTTGAACACAGAGAAGTGATTCCACCTGCACTGCGAGAGGCCATCCTCAATGATCTGCACGCAGATCGCCGGCGTCCCGCTCTACGGTTGCCTTCGGGTTTGACCGAGTCGGGAATCGACGCCGTGCCGAACCGAGCGACCCATCGCCAGCCTATCTGCCTTCGCCGCCGCCTGCGCCGTCGCCTTGTGGCCACCGCATACGCCGCCGCCGCCGCCTTGAGGCCGCTGGATTTGCCGCCGCTACCTGCCACCCTTCCCCCACCCTCCTCATGGCAACGACCGACTGAGTGCTGGGCTGCGTAGCCTCTGTTAGGTAAACGTACTTGCATAGGAACGTACAATAAACCATTTGTGTACAACCAACACCGAGTTCATCTTTCTCCCGATACTCACTCCCTCCCATCATGTCTTCACGACATATTGGTATCACCTGGGTATCGCCAAGATGAAGGGAATGGCACGTTCCTTCGTTTTCTGGCCAGGAATTGACGCTGATATCGAAAAGTTGGCGAAAACCTGTACCACATGCGCTGCCCAGGCTCATGCTCCACCCAAGTTCCGCGACCACCACTGGGAGTATCCGAGGGCACCATGGGAGCGCATCCACATCGATTACGCGGAGCCAGTAGCTGATACTATGCTACTCATAGTTGTAGACGCCTACAGCAAGTGGCTCGAGGTCAGGCCAACAACCTCCACAACAGCAGCAGCAATAATTGCTCTGTTGGACGATTTATTCACGGCGTACGGGACTCCTGTCACAGTCGTCTCAGACAACGGCCGACAGTTCATCGCGGAAGAGTTCAAGGCCTTTCTGAAGAACAGTGGTGTCAAATATCATAAGCTCATAGCGCCCTATCACCCATCGACAAATGGCCAAGCAGAACTGTATGTCCAAACGGTGAAGGACGCCCTCCTCGCCATGAAGACCACCAAAGGAACGCTGCGGACCAACCTGAACGAGTTTCTCCGACAATTTAGGAAGACGCCTCATTCTAGCACTGGACAGTCCCCATCTGGGCTGTTTCTGGGAAGTGAGCTTCGAACACATCTAAACCTGACAAGATCCGAAGATGTTCGCACAAAGATCTGTCAAAAACAAAGGGCAGAAATGGACTCTACGTTTCGCACTCTTGAAGTGGGCCAGTCCGTCTACTTTCTATCCGGCAACCCGAACATGGACAGATGGTTTCCTGGTACCATCACAGCCCGCATCGGAGATCTACACTATGAGGTCTACTACCAGGGAAAACGGGTCAAGCGACATATCGACCAACTTCGGAAATTTTCAGAAGAACAACAGACCGCAGGGGACCAGACACCGACCACCGACGAAGTAGGCGGAACTACACCCAGGCGACAACGGACCCACTTCTTCCAAACACCAGCAACCACAGCATCAAGTTGAGAGGGCGCCAGAAGCTGCTCGTGCCAACGTGACTCCAGCGTCAGTCCAGACACCAGCTACACCAGTCTCACTGCGAAATCCAGACCGAGCTTCTCATTTACTGCATACACCAATATTACCCAGCAGATCCACACGCATATGTCGTGCACCCTTACGTTATTCACCATAGTTGTAACCAGGATCATTTAAAAGAGGGAAGAAATGTTATGTATTAGGTCAGTTGGTAACACTGACTCCGGCTTCTCCCCCTCCTCCCGCCGGCCGGCACAACAGTAGCGCAGGAGTCTGTTTATGTTCTCGAGTGGTGTTGTGACCGCGTGTGCCGCGCCAGTATATCAAATGTATCCTATAGATGAATAAAGTGCTATTGTTACGAGCTAGTGATGTTATTTATTAACCCACAAATCTCTTTATTTAAGGTTTCGATTGATCAAGAGTGGAGTTAAAGCGTTTCTATGTCGAGCTAGGGTCTCCATTTTTACGGTCTCCGGGTCGACAATCGTTTTACAGAGTAGAGTTAATGAGAATCTTTATGATGCTATCGTTAATTAGGACCAAGACTCCCGTTACATGAGTTCTGGGTCGTTTTTAAGGAACCAAAAATGTCGTTACTAAAATTTTGGATCCATATAGTCTAAAGTTGAAACGAGTCTTAATGAAGGTAGTCTCGTTAATGAGTCGAGTCGACCATCGTGTTTTAAAGGAGCAAGACAGTCGTCTCTTGGGGTCTGGATCGTTTTTCGGGGAAAAAGAATCTTGTCAGTTTAGGCTTGGATCGATCTAGAGTAGAGTTAAAGCGCGTTTTTATGAAGGTAGTCTCGTTAATGAGAGTCCCATGGTCGACCATCTTGTTTTTAGGGAGCGGACTCTCGTCACTTGGGGTCTGGATAGTGTTTCAGGGAGAAATAATCTCGTCACTTAAGGATTGAATTGATATAGAGTAAAGTTAAAGCGAGTTTTTATGAAGCTAGAATCTCGTTATATAGAATCCCAGGGTCGAGGAGCAAGACTCTGGGCACTTGGGGTGTGGTTCGTTTTGAAGGCAGAAGAATCCCACATTTGAAGGTTTGGATCGACATATAGTAGAGTTAAAGCGAATCTTTATGATGCTAGAGTCTTGTTCATGAGGGTCCCCAGGTCGACGATCGTGTTTTCTAGGAGCTAGACTTTCGTCACTTAAGGTCTGAATCGTGTTTCAGGGAGCAAGAATCTTATCACTGATGGATTGGATCGATATAGAGTAGTATTAAAGCGAGTTTTATTAAAGTATGAGTCAAGAAAATGAAGTTTCCCGGGTGGACGATTGTCTTTTCTGGGAGGTCTGAATCGTTTTTCAGGGATCAAGAATCCCGTCACTTAAAGTTTGGATCTGTTATGGTGTAGAGTTAAAACGAGTCTTTATAATGCTAGAGACTTGTAAGGAGGGTTGTCTAGTCAACGATCGTGTAGTATAGAACTCGTCACGGGGTCTGGATCGTTTTTTAGGGATCAAGAATCTCTTCCTTTAAGGTTTGGATAAATTAAGAGTGGAGTTAAAGCGATTATCGAACTAGGTTCCCTATGTTTATGGTCTCCGGGTCGACAATCGTTTTTTCTGGGGGCAGGTGTCACGTCACTAGGTGTCTAGCCGGTTTTTCGGGGTGCCAAAGATAGCGGTCAAGATCGATATAGACTAGAGTTAAAGAGTCATAGGCGAACTAGAGTCTCGTTTATTACGGTCCCTGGGTCGACAATCGTTTTTCTGGAAGCAAGTGTCTCGTCACATTTTTGAGAGCCTGTGTATTGTCACTAGGAGTCTGGTTTAATTTTCGAAACTTTGTCAAGCTAGAGTCTCGTTAATACAGTTCCCGTTTCTGGAATCTTTTTTTCCAGGGGCAAGTGTCTCCTCACTTCGGGGCTGGTCTTTTTATGGTGAGCCCGTGCTACGCTACGAGGTGTCAGGATCGATTTAGAGTAGAATTAAAGCGAGTTTTTGTCTAGCTTGATTCTCGATTATGACGGTCTCCTGTTCGACAACAGTTTTTTTCTCGGAGCAAGTGTCGCGTCACAGGAAGTCATGTCGTTTTTTGGGGAGCCGGTGCCGCGTCACTAGGGGGTCTGAATCAATAAAGCCTAAGAGTTAGAGCGAGTCGACATTTTTTTTCACAATGCAAGTGTTTCGCCACTTTGGCTCTGGTCGTTGTTTGCGGACCCTGTGCTTCGTCACTAGGGGTCTGGATCGATAAAGACGAGTTAAAGCGAGTCTTTGTCGAGCTAGAGTCTCTTTCATGACTCTAGTCCCCGGGTCCATGTTCCTTTTTTTGTCGGAACAAATGTCTCGTCACTTTTGGTCTTTTTTTTTCAGGGAGCCAGTATCTCGTCACTAGGGATCTTAATCGATATAGGGTAGATTGAAAGCAAGTGTTTATCGAGCTAGAATCCCGTTTATAGCGGTCCCCGAGTCGACGATTGTATTTTCAGGGAGCAAGTATCTCGTCATTTGAAGTCTAGTCGTTTTTTCGGGGAGCCAGTATGTCGTCACTATGGGTCTGGATGAATTGAGAGTAAAGGTAAGGCGAGTCTCGTGATTGACCGTTCCCTGGTCGACGATCCTAGTTTCTGGGAGCAAGTGTCTCATCACACGGGGTCTGGTGTTGTTTCGGGGAGGAAGTATCTCGTCACCATGGGTCTGGATCAATATAGAGTATAGTTAAAGCGTGCCTTTGTCGAGCAAGTCTCGTTTATGACGATGGTCCGATGGATAGTTGGAATCTGCAAATCAGAATGTAAAGTATTGTTAGATACATACCATGGTGCATTTGTTATGTATCGTAGAACTTTCGATTGAAATATTTGCAGAATTTCAATTCAAATGACTAGCTGTTCCCCAGAGTTGCATTCCGCAAGTCCAAACTGGTTTTAATTTCGCCTTGTAGACTAGTAATTTATTACAGAGAGAGGGAGAGACGATCTTCTGCCGATCATCCAATAGAGGTTTTTAAGTTTTATATCCATGTTTCGTTATTTTAAGATGTGGGCTCTCCAGGTTAGTCTTCGTTCGATGTCCAGAACAAGATCTTCTCCCCATAGAACTCTCTTCTCTTCATAGCACATCATACACAGTTTTAACTGTTTTTAGACGTTAAATAAATAAAAAATATATTTTACTACTTCAGTGTGTCGTAATTGTTTGTCGTTCATTTTTATGGGGGGGGGGGCAAGTATTGTTCCTTAGAGTGAAAGTTATGTGTGATGATTTGGTTATCATTGGGTGGAATTTGCCATTTCTTAAACCACCCGGAAATTTCATTCCGATTATTTTCTAGGATGTTGGATGCTTCAACAGAATCGTTGCTGGTAACCAGCACTGCTGAGTCGTCAGCGTAGTAGTTTTATTTATTTATTTATGTCAAAAAACAGTTAAAAACTGCGTATGACGTGCTATGGGGAAAAGTGAATTGTGTGCACATTTTCAAAATTTTGTGATCCCTAAGTCATATACTACTTAAATTTTGAATTTTGAAAGGGAGAAAAAAAGAAAGAAAGAAAACTCCCATGTAATAAAATCTATTTTTAAGGATAAAAGGGCAATAAATTTTGGCTCTTATCCATGTTGTCCTTCAGAATAATACTTCCTGGCGCGACAACATGGAAACGATAATTTGAATAATTGTATTTCCCACTGAATTCTAGAAGACGTGCACAGAAAATGAAGTTACATTTATGAATCCAGAAGCAAAACAAGGGGCCATCTCAGCATTTGCTCAATGGATCAGGGAAACTAGTTGTGATGCCGTCATGTAGTAGTGGGTCAGCGGTAAATAGTAGGTACAAGATTGGGCCCAGCACACTTTCTTGGGGCACTCCGGATTCTATTAGTCGAAATGAGGATAGTTCGTTTGGAAACTTTACTTAAAAGTCTTAAAAATATGCCAAACTTTATCGAAGGGTTGACTGATATCAATAAAAGCGCCCGAGAAGTATTGCTTTTGTCCGAGTTTTATTAATTACGTCTATTACTCGATATATTTATTCCGTGGTCGAATGTTTCTTTTGGAAACCGAATTGATGATGCGGAATCAATTCCAGTTCTTCGAGAATTGGGCTTAATCTCTTCAATAGTTTTTCTAGGACTTTCGATAAGAGAGGGAGCAGTGTTATGGTTTCTATATATCTATTTATATATCCTCACAATCTCTTCCTGAAAGTTTACAAATGAACAATCCCGTTCGTAATAATTCATTGTTATCATTCTAAATGTGTGTTGCGAAGCACCATTCTACGATTTTTTTAAGGCCGTGAGCACGCGAACCGATCCTATCCTATAAATCGAAATAAAAATTATTACTGCTTCGGGAAGAGGTATGAAATTTAATTACTCCGAATTTGCTAAGATATTACCCTGTAAAGTAATAATGACTCCATAAAATATCTATTATGCAACCGAATAAATTTGGTTGGATTTATAACATTCTTTCATATATGTTAGCGAAATTCTCTTCGAGAGTCGAAACATCAATCACACATATAGAACAACACAAAACAACAAATACGTATATAATACCTTGTATTAACATTTACAACGCATATGTCCTTCTACATTCATACAATTAAATTTTCTCAATATCCACACGAGTGCACTTTACCAGTTTGATTAAAAACAATTAATTCGATTATAAAAAAAATGCATGCATGGCCATATCTTTCTAAATATCTTAAAAGTTAAAACACCCTTGGCCTAAATTTTTGAATGATTAAAAGATTGAATAAATGTGTTTCGAAACTTCCCTTTCTGTTGCTCGGCAGTTCTGCGATCACTGCAATTCCCGTTCAGTGTTCCACACAAAACGTAAAAGAACATCTTCCCATCACTTAAAACATTCAACATATTGAATCATAAACACTTTCAGTCCTCAGCGACTCGGCAACACGACCAGTCTCGCAGAGCGTCTCCATTCCCTTCGATTTTTAGACCGCGTTGTTTGAGACAAAAGACGACTTTCCACTATATTGTTACTTTGTTAATTTCTTTTAATAGACCTTGTGGCATGGCCATAATTCCCAAAAAATGTTCCGAAATATTTGCACTAATAGTAATCCCCTTTTAAATACTAGTTTCCTTTTTTTTTTTTCAATAAATATCAGCAGTTTTTGTTTGTCACTTTTCGAGCACATCTGACTGTCTTCCTTTCATATGGAAATGCTTTTTACCATTACGAACTTTATTTCATTTTGAACGGTATGAAAGTTTAGAAAAGTTCATTAAATTCTTTCTTTATTGTATATTTTTGAGGGCAGTATAATGCGGTGACTGTAATGGGTTCAAATGCATCAACAATAGAAATATTGGTGCTGCTTGCAAATAATTTCTTTGAAATTCAGGCCACGCATGCTGTTTAATGCTGCATGGTGAAAAATGTTCTACTTCAGGTTTTGGTAACATGTTTTTTACATTCTCGCTTCCGCTTTCGCAGCAGTGAGAAAGTAATGAAATGCTTCTCGAAGAAATGCGAATTTTCGGCAGAAAGACAGGTCCATGGCACGAAAAAGTGGATAAATTCCGATGTTACATTTAGGTTGGAAAATTCTATAATCCAGATGTTATTGGATAGTGTGAAGGACTTAGGAGAATGGCGGGGGTCTCATGTACGCTAAAAACCCTGATTTTTCAAAAATCGAAGAAGTTCAATGTTTTTCGGCGTTTTGCTACAATTATAATTAAGGAGATAAAACATTTTTTAAAACGAAATGTGTTCATCAAAAACAGATCCAAATCTAATGTCATGTTCGAAAAAATCTCAACTTTTCGAAAACATGAGCATTTTGTGGGAAATTTTGTAGCAAACAGGCAATTTTCAATGTTCTTGTACCATTGTTCTTAAAAACGGCACCAATTTTTTTGATTAAATTTTGACCTTAGAGAGCGTAAAGAATGCTTAAGAGAATGATGTAGGTCTCGTGTTCATCGAAATGGCCGATTTTTCGAAAATTAAAATTTTTTCAGCATATTTCTACTACTACAATTGTGAAGGTACATTTTTTTCTTAATGAAACATGTTCATTTTCTCAACGAAACACTGATCTTCAAATAAGGTCATGTTGAAGTTTTTGAAAACGCGAATGTTTTTGTGTAAGTTGCCCGCTCTGAATTGACTGCGCTTTGTGAACACAATTCCTGGCCACTGGATGTTTTGTAAGTTAGGATTTGTATATTATTTCATGTTACTTTGTTTCTTACATTCGACCTTTTGTTATACATTTACAAATTAATCTCTTAGAAATTATTTAAAATCTATTTGAAATATACGAAATAAAAATTGCTAGCCTTCAGGGAATATCAGAACAATGGATCGGCAATAATGATTCAGGAGCTACATCTTGAATTACATCTTCCGGTTGGGACACGATTTACCTGTATGTAAGGCAGTCATAATTGTCAAATTTGTGTTCATATTTCCTTAAAAATATTTAGTTTTTGCACCAAATGTTCTACGATTTCCAATGAGTTTTCGGAGAAAAAAAAAAAAAAAAAAAAAAAAAAGACCGAGATGTAGTAAACAGTATTACATAACTATTATTAAAAATGAGAAAATACGTGCTGGTGTAGCACCTTTAGTGTAGTAACCTAATCCCCATCAGTTCTTCAGCATTGTCATTCACTTAAATTGTTAATTACATGTATATTGTCCATTGGACAATTTGTATGAACAGTTGTTGGATAACACAATGTTCAAAATGAATCTTTATTTACCGACATGAAAACTATTTTTTAGAGTATTAGTAGGGGCATTTTCAAGATCCTTTACTTTTATTCACAGCTTGTCAATCTACAAATAATACTCAAGACCTTTCTTAATTAAATTTCAGTGTTAAATAACAAGCTTATTCATTCAAAATTTATTAACAATTTTATTTCTACAATAAAGGAACTTTGTTGTAAATCATATCTTTTGGAGAAAAAAGAAACAAAGAAAGAAGAAAAAGAAAGAAAAAAGAAATAGAAAAAAAAAAGAAAGAAAGAAAAAACAATTGATCAGTTATATTGTGAACACATGGTTTTGTAAGGCTAGAAAACGATTCCAAACTCTATAAATTAAATGGTCTTGTCACCACAACTTCCTGTAACAACCTTGTGTAAGAAGGATTAAAGGATTGACACAAAGTACATCCTATTAGACCACAAAAGAAAATTCGACACACTTTTGTTGCAAATATTTATTGTTGCAGTTCCCAGCAAAAAAAGGTATCCGAGCAATAAAAGTAATTTTCTACTATTAAAAATTAACTAATTCCTGAAGTTTAGTAACCAGAATAAAAATATTCATGAGGTAAATAGAAATATACCATTTTTTTAAAAGTAGAAACACACCCAATACAAAAGTTCTGAAAAAATAACATAATAAAAACACAAGTGAAGTTTCCAATTTCACTCCTCAGAAATAAGATATTGTAGAAAAATTTTAAACTATTAGTGATTAGCCAATGTTTGTTAAACTTCAATTATCATCAACTTTTATATAAAGTGTCACAAACTGACAATAATGACACTGAAGGAAGACCCATAGCAAAACTTTAAAACATACACTATTTCCTTTCAATCACACTACATATAAAATTCTCGTTTTAATAAATTTGTCTAGCATAGTTAATATCAAAAACTGGGTGGACGAATGAACTTAAAATAAAAAATTCAGAAACGACAATTTAGAAAGGGAACTAAACTGAAACGACTAGAAATTATGAATTTCATTCATTTTTGTGAAGTTTTAAAGTTATACAAATTTTATAATTATCTTGTGGACATTCTTTTTCACCAGAATTTTCAAATCACTTTGGAATGTAAGTATTACACAAGTAATTAGGGATGCGGTCAAATGAACTTCTAATAGAACATATGTTTCAAATCATCGAGACTGCACTTTTCAGTGACATGCAACTTATACTACCCAGAATATATAAATCACATGAATTAAGTCAGAAAAGAATGTAAACATACTATGTATTATCTAGTATTAATCGATTCTAAAATATTTTAAATAAATAACCGCTACGAAATTACCAATTTAAAAAAACCAAAAATAACTGCAAAAAAACATGTTCTGAACGAGAGTTCACTTTCATGTTGCAACTTCTTTCCTTATTTATCTGATGTTTGAAAATAACCCCAGTGAGTTAATCATCAGTGCCTTACAAATACTACTCCTATATCCTTCATGTCACAAAAAAAAAACAACAAACGAACAACAGCAGCAAGTAATTGCAAGTTGTGATAGGTAACTACCGTAATTAAGGTCTGCAGCATCTGCATTCATATAAAAATCTTATCACAGATTCTGGAAAAAGTCTCCATGGTACATGAGCCACACATACAGAGAATGCAAAACAAATATATGCCAAAATTATATTTATTACCATTACAGGTAATATTATCACTTTGGACAAAATAGGCTGCCACCTTCTGAAATTATACAGCTTGTCTCAGCAAGGGGGAGTTTTAGGTAAAAAGGCAAGACCAGTTTCCACAAACACTGTATACAAATTAAATGATTCATGAATATTTTCTGAGCAGATAATTATATAAATATGTACAGAGATGCAGAAAGAAATTTGACTGCCTGTACTGAAAAGCATAGAAGCTGACATTCCTTAACTGGCAGGCACTTCTTGTTTCTGAGGAGCTATGGGATCTGCAGCAATAGCAGTTCCTTCGACACATTTCCAGAGACCGTATGTCTTGCCTACAGTAGTCTGCCATAGACGCAATGTACCATCTTCAGAACCAGATGCATACAGCTCACCATCAGGTGAGAATCTTACACAATGAACAGGACCAAAATGACCCTTGAAAGATTCTAAAAGGGAGAGAAAAAAACAAAGATTAACAAAATATTCTGAAACATCATATTATATATAACTTCGATTATAAGAATATGAACTGCAACACTTTACTCTGACAGATGATTACAATTCACACATATCTTCATTTGACATAACAAAAAAATTAAAATTTCCCACATATTGTATCAAAATGGGGGGGGGGGGCATAATTTGAGCAAACGTAACTCCCTAAAAATGTATCAATTGGAAATTTCTATGAATGTCTTTGATTGTGTATGTGAAAGATGAGGCATGTGAGGAGCACAAAAATTGTTCACACAGGGCAATTTCTCAGAACATACATCATCATTTTAAATAGCATTCTATACTTGGATGGCAGCAATGTACTTTTGAAGATGATCCAATTCTCAGTAGCTAAGGAAAAATTGTTGAAACTTGTGAAGGTTTCAAAAATTCAACCCAATACAAATGCTCTCAAAAATTGTAGAAGCTAGATTTTCATATCCAGTTTTATATTTCTGAAAATCAAAATTAAACCAGAAAATTTTGTTTGATTTGTTTCATGATGAAATTTTCCACCACCATTGCAGGTTTCTATGATTTTATCAAATAATTATTATACTGAGATCAGTCATTTCTGACCTCTCACATAGGTAAAATATTTGTGTTCTTACAATGAAAGTGATGAGAATGAGACGCATGAGCCATAGACAGGACATATAAAATGGGTTTTGTGAAGAAAAATGAAAAAACAAAGTAAATGCAAACACAAGGGAGATAAAATAGTGAAATACTATTTTCTAGAAACAAACACAGAGTGATTTTGGTGTAGGAGGTAAAAGAGTACAAGAAAATAAATAATTTGACAGAAACAATGTATTTAGGGACACTTTATGAGAAGCCAATTAAAAGGCAAGATTGGAGTAACAAGTGAATAGACATGCACAGGATAACTAACATGGGACACTTATGTCACACAGTTTTTAACTGCTTTTGACGAAAAATAAATAACCAAATAAAAGGAATTGTCAGTACAAAGAAAAAGATACCTGAAGGCGAGTGTTGTTGGTGGAAGAAGAAAAAGAGAATCAATGCTTGTGAAAGATTAACATGTCAGGGTGCACACATGCAAGTTGAGAAATTTAAAAGGTTTTAAAAAGTTAGAAACTTAGAAAATCTTAAAAAGGAGTAGCAGTGCTAAAGTATATCAAGTATATCCATTTGAGATTGAACAGTTGTGGAAATCCATGCAGAATTAGTAACACAAGTTTTAGGTGATATTGGAGATTTTAGTATAGAATCTGGAAACGAACATGGACCAAAGAGCAAGATGGCCAGATACAGACTTGATGCTGATCAAAGTGGAAGTATAATATCATATGGTATGGTAATGTAATACTCATATGAAGTTATGTAATATAATTCAGCGAAGGTCATAAGTTCAACTCTTTCCTGACTGCTCCTCTGGGTAGTGCTTCGACCCAACCTATTGGCAGTTTTTAACGGTTTTTGTATTTTTTACTAAAAAGAGAGTTTTCATGATATTATATTGTTATTCTAATATTATTATAAGTAATATTATCTCATTACAATGGTATCCTTTTTATCAATAAGCATGGTTTATTATCATTTTTGAAACTTTGCTTGAAAAATATATTTTCCACGAAGAAGAAAAAAACCTTCAAATACTGCATAGAATCATATATAACTATAACATACAAAAATACATTGCTTTCCCATTATTTTATTGGCAACAGCATAAAATATAAATTGTATGAATTTCTGCAATTGTGCATCTCACAAACTTGCATCAGACAAGTTCGAACTGCAGCTATCAGCTTTCAGGCACAAATATAAAATGAAAATGAACTTCTCTTGATAGGGACTGTGGTCCAGAGAATTTATTTCTAAATACAAAACACTACTGCCACACAACAAACGAGCAGTGCTCGTTGGAACCCCCACATTTCCTTAGCACATGGATTGAAACATGGAAACTAGCCACGCTGGGGCCTCTTTGGCCCAGCATGGCACGCTCATCCGAGCAGTACTTGGATGTAGTCCAGAAAGTGTTAAGGAAAGAATAGAATGAACACAAGCACTGCCATGTGTGGTACAAATTAAAGCAATGGACAAGTAAGAATGAATGAGAAGCAAAGATATGAATACACGAATAGAAATAAACGTGATATAAAGAATGAATGAAAATTAATTGAATTTTAAAACATTTGAATTTGTTTTGTTTATATATATATTGTCACCACAGGGCAGACAAAATATGTATCATTTGTATAATTTAATGCTATAGGAAATTCAAGAGCAAGGAAGCTCCTATATTAAATGATGTAGGTCAATGTTATTACTTTTTAAAGAATTCAAAAGTAGACTATTTCTAATAATCTTTCGAGATTCACATCCCAAGTTCCCGCAGGGTAGGCTTTTATCACCATGCTCTTACAAATTATTACAGACAAATTAAATATGGCTTTCCATATGGAAGAATGCGTTTGTAACATATTGAAAGAAAGATATACTTTCATTTAAACCTAGTGGCACTACAAGGTCACGAACTGGACAGAGGGGGGAAACTGTCATCCGAACGGGAACTTTGTTACAACTTAACTTTTTGGTATTGGAGCTCTGGACATTTTCCAGTGCATTTTTAAAGAATAACACACTATTTCTTTTAAAAACATACTAAAGCAAGACTGGTACTAATTTGCCTCTAATTCCTCCGTGATAAAGTAAATCAGTATCTCAAAAAAAAAATTGTTTTTACTCACTAGTCATTACGTTACTTTCTGCTTTGCTACAGCTAGCACAGTAGAGATAAAGTTATGTAATGCTGTGTGAAAAAAAACTTTTAAGGTGAATTTTTGGCAGAAAAACTCCTACTAAAGGGCCCTGGTAATGAAAAAGTGGATAAATCCAGTTACTAAATTTAAAGAAAAATCCTCTAACACGTGGTTGCAGCCAGAATCAATGTTTTGTGGGTCCTTGATACTGAAAAGTCCATTGACAGCAAAAGTCTGTCTGTGTCCATCTGTAAACAATGCCAGCGGCTAAACCATTCAGCCGATTTTCTCGAAAATTGATATTCCCCAATCGATCTGGCTGATATCATGGCCCTTGAATTTGAATTTTGTGGGGGACTTTACAAGCCCATGGTACATTTTCAAAAATATGGCCCCATCGTTTTTAATTAAATTTTGTTGTTGAATAGTGTGAAGAACATTTAAGAGAAAGGTGCAGGTCTCGTGTGCTTTGATAACTGATTTTTCGAAAATTGCAGACATTCAAAATATTTGTCAGCATGTTCCTACAACTAAAATATTGAAGAGAGATTTTTCCCCTTCATAAAACCTGTTCCTTAAAGATAGATTTTGAAATAAAGCTATGAACAATATTTCAAAAATTTGATTATTTTTCGCATAATTTTGAGTAAAATATAAGCTATTTTTAATTTTGTTTAAACAAGTTTTTTTTATCAAAAATTGCTACCGCTTTTGATGAAATGTTGTTGTTGGATAGTCTGAAGGGCATTTAAGAAAATGGTTCAGATCTCATGCTGATTAAATACCTCAATTTTTCAAAAATTGAAAAAAATAAAAATTTGTTCGGTTTCAACTACAACTTACATTATGAAGATACAATTTTTTTCTCGATGAAACATGTTCATCAAAAACAGATCTTCAAATAAAGTATTATTAAATGCTTCAAAAACACTAGTGCGTATTACGTATTTTGTGTCAACAATTTTTTTAAATTTTCTTTAAACCATTTTTTTTTAAAGCTGCAATTTTTTTTAATACAATGGAACCTTAGATACCATAAAGGACGCTTAAGAGAATGGTGCAAGTCTAATGTTGATTAAAATGCATGATTTTATGAAAATTTTAAAAAATTAAGATTTTCAGCATCTTCCTACATCTACAATAGTGAAGATACAATTTTTTTCTTAATAAAATATATTCATAAAAAACAGACCTTCAAATGAGATCATGTTGTTTTTTTAATTTAAAAACTCTAATTAATTTTAAAAAATGATTTCAATTTTTAAAAATTTAATTCCACATTTGGATTTTCATAAGTTAGAATTTGTGTATTATTTCGTATTTCTTTGTTTCTTACATTTGACCTTTTGTATATATTCACACATTAATCTGTTAGAAATTATTTAAATCCTATTTGAAATACACGAAATATAAAATGCTAGCCTTCGGGGAATATAAGATTGGAATACAATAATGACTCGAGAGCTAATTTTTGTTATTAATATCTTATTGTTGGAACATGATTTACTTGTACGAGAAGCATTTATAATTATCAAATTGGTTTTGATATTTGCTTGAAGATATTTAGTTTTTGCACCAGATGTATGATTTGTAATGAGCAGGGCTGGGCAGTATTTAATTACTTGCAATTTAAATATATATTTAAATAGATTTTGTACTTGGAAAGCCTATATTTTTGAGTTTTTTGGGCACGTATTTCAGAGATGTATATACATGAAGTGAGTATCTCAAAAAAGAAATACTTCAAATACAGATGAAGAAGAAGATAGTTTAGAACAAGGATAGTTTCTTTTTGTTTGATTCCGCTAGTGAATGCACCTCATTGAAAGGAAAAATAAAGTTCCTTGCAGCTGATGAATTTGGATTCTCTTCATTTTTAAATGATAAATCTAAATCATTAAAAATGCTGGACAATTATCTGGCAATAAATAAATTAAAAAAAAAAAAAAAATCATTACAACACTAGTGTATGTTCATCCATCCACTGAATGCCAGTTTTCCTTTTAGGTTTTATACATCACCATCTAGCCGTTTATTGTCTGTAATGGTATATGTAATTATATGTATGATAAAAGAAACCGTCATACTGGAAGATGTAAGACTTCAATTGCAGCTGCCCAACACAAATGCGCTAAGAATAGTGCTGAATGAATGAAAAACGAGACAGAAAGAAATATGAACAGATTTCTATTGTACTGATGCGATGATAAATAGAGAATGGACAGAGGCAGGGTACAAGCAAAGGAATGTGAATACACGCCTGGCAGTGCATGGGGGTAATTATGTATGATTTAGCATGTCAAGTCCTAATATATTGTGTGTATGTACTTAAATACTTATTTACAAAGTATCTAAACACTAACTTTAAAGTATTTTGCCCCACCTTGGTAATACGTTTTACAAAAAATGATGGCAGATGTGTTAATTCTGAGAGAAACTGTGGTATAAATAGTATTACATAACTATTACTAATGGCAAGGAAGTACATGTTCTTTTAGCACTACTAGTTTTAAGAAAAATATCAAATTACTGTATATGAGAATCTCAAAATTTTCCCCACTTTTAACGATTCTTCCACAAATTCCCTATTTTCCCCTGATGTTTCCAGAGTGATTAATTTCCCTGATTTTCCCAGTTGTCCAGAAAGTGGACACCCTACAGAATGTGTTCTTGCGACATTTTATGCAAGAATAAGTTGGATTTGGACTACAATTCCTTCTTGATATTACTAATAAACCCCTGAACTTTAAATAATTTTCAATTAAGAAATTTGGTAAATAATGGGAGGAGCTGCTTTTGACAGCAAATGCTTTGTATGATACTTACCTATTTCAGTTCCTGTGGTGTAATCAAACTTGTACATTTTCAAGTCTTCACCACCACATACAAATATAGTTTTATCTGGATGCAATGATGCAGAATTCACTTGAGTAGGAACAGTGAATTCCCGAATCTTTTCCAGACTATGGATTAAAAGCAATGATCATGCAAAGAGTCAAACACTAAATAAAAATATATACTGCAAAATATCCACTGATACTAAAAATGGAAATACTCATCAACACTATTGTGAAAATTAACACTTAATTACAGAAAGTGACACTTACGTCTGTGAATCCCAGAAACTAACAATGTTTCCATGGGTAACTGTCAGTGTAGTCCCATCCCTTGAAACTTCCAAGCTGCTAGGAATAGACTTGAAATCTAATTTTTGAACTTCCTGCATAAAAAATAGAAACACTTGAGTGGGTACATTTGAATTTGTTTCTCAATTATAAATATGATTCAGTCTCAATTATCTATCAATAACAAATAAAGGCTTTCAATTTGCATTTCTAGAACATTACAACCCAATTTTTAAAGCCATTTCTTTACAAAGCCTGATATAGATTTTAATTGCAGGTTAAAACAAAACATCAAAAGTGGGATTGTTTCATACACCATATGGTGAGATCGTATTTAGCCCAAGTTGGTGTATCACCCACTGCTTAATACTATGTAAAAATGATGCAGTCATATTACTAGTAATTTTCTCTTAAATAGGACTCAACAATAGTAGAAAGTAAATTAAATTAACTTTTTCATTATTTCTTAATATTTTTATTATTATTATTTTCTTTTTCTCAATTAAACACTACCAGAAGTTTTCTTATACAGAAGTTTATCTGTTTTGCTAAATATAAAATATATTTAAGTCTTTGACTTAAGGTTAATAATTATAAAATTAGCAATTGATATGTTGAATGACTTTTGTTAGCATAGAAAAGGAGTACATCATTTCTAATTAATTGTCTTCGGAGATGGGGGAGCTGAAGAGCCCAACTGTGCCACTGAACTTCGTCATTAAAAATAAATATGACACTGCAGTGTCATGTTCTATAAATATATAATTCAAAAAAACTGCTGCTCCTATAATCACAGCTGGAGATTAAAAATCTCATTCTATAATTTTAAAAATTAGCTTTGCAAAACTGAAGAATTTTGCTACAAAATGAATGTATTTAAAATTATTGTAAAAAAAAAGGTCTTTCTGAGACTTTCTTGATCTCCTTTATGATCACTGCTTTACGGAAGTGTCCAATAGCATCATTTTCTCTCTACATTCAGAAAACTTATTTTACCAAAACTTAACAGCTTTATGGACTTGTTGTAACAAAAAAAAATAATTCATTAAAATACACCTGCTTACCTGGCCAGAGGCTCTATCCCAAACTCTGAGGGTTCTATCGTCAGCACATGTGATCAAATGAGTATCTCCCCGGAAGAATATCACATGTCTTATTCCAGAAGTGTGGCCTGAAAATACTGTTGGACCTGGAATTAAGAAAATGGATTCACAAATCAGCATAGATTATATACTTTCTTTATTTCACAGAAACCAAGATTCGTGAATCTGTTCTATCTCATCAGTATTGGCATCATTGTAACTGTGCTTCCTAAATATTTCCTTTGAGTTTTTTCAACGTAATCCCCCCCCCCCAAACTGTACTTGACCTTACATCCTATGTATAATAATAATAATAATAATAATAATAATAATAATAATAATAATAATAATAATAATAATAATAATAATAATAACAACAACAACAACAACTTGTCGAAACTCCCAAGTTATTTAAATGACAGGGGAGGTACAAGATAGCACTATTGGAAAAAGTTCATATTTTACAAGTATCTTGCTCCTTAGAAAGATGGTTAACACCTAGAGTAGATTTTATATCTAACACCTGAAATGTTAATCGTTTTGTGAATTTCAGATATAATTAAAACATTACCAGTAATGATTTCTTTATCAATGATTAGGGTAAATGCCTAATCTTCTCCCTCTCTTCATGCTCTTCCATCTAATCAATCATATACATAACTAAGAGTATTAAAGTTTTTTTTAACAAAAAGTATGACAACTGTCAATAGTTGGGCAATTTATTTGCTTGTCTCTTGTAATAAATATTGTGAAATATTAAGTTAATGAATAATCTTCCTAAAAACCAAACTGATAGTACAAAGGGGAAAAATCACTCAATCTAACATATTATTCTAACTCGCTTAATCTGTTCATGGCAATTCAAGAAATAAAAATAGCTAGACTATAGGCTTTAAATTAAATTTTTTTTTACTATGTACAGTGAAAAATGCTATTTTATTTTCCATTATTTTGGGTTTTGGCACACATTTGATTAAAAGGCCATATATTTTCCATATTTGTTATAGAACCAGTCCATATGGCATATAAAGCTTAACAGTGGAATTTCATTAAATATTGAAAACGCATCTCAACAAAAAGAGCTTAAAAATTAAGATTTTTAAACTCTTAACATTAGATTTTTTTGAAAATAAGGGAGAATTGACAATGGGAAAGCAAGTTGACAAACTTTTAATGTTTTAAATAATCATGAACCACTTTCTGCCCTGGAGGCTGTCAGTCTCCCGGATGGTAAAGGGGATGCGAGAAGATGATGAACTATTGGATTTGTTTGACAGATAACCATGAGACCTCTATGGTCTGTGGAAACCGCACCTCATTTCAGTATCCACACTATCCCTTCTACGTCCTTCTGAGGCTGCCACCCAGAAATGGCATGATGTCACAGACACTTGAACATCAGGATGCAACTTATACAGCTCCTCATTGTCAGTTACAATCCAGTCAGAATACTAGTATGTGTTCATTCAGTTCTAATAATCTCTCTATCAAGCCAGAAGTAGCATAATCAGCCAGAGTAAAATTGGAAGTTACATTTCAGAATTTAAGAATCAAGATAAAGATCAACAATAAAATATTATTTTACCATAGTTTTTTTTTATCATACTAAGTCTATATTTAACTCCATATTTTGATAAAAATAACTGGATACATTTCCGCTTACACTATCCACTTCAAATCCAACAAATAATACCTCTTAATGCCCAATGTCCTTCAGGCAATATTTTGGTAAGAATAATACACAATCAAGTAAAACCATTATAATTCCAAGTGTTATATTGATCAGATCTCCAAGACAGTTTCAAAAGAAAGGAAGAAAAAAAATTTGGGTGCCAATGGAATTGTAGTAAGAACATCTTCAGCAACTTGAAAATGTCTAGAATGACCCGCATCAACTTTTATGGAGACAACATCCAAGAGATTCTGGTAATTTTCATCCCTGGATGAACACAACTATATATATAGTACACACTGACCATTGCTCGAGGTCATTACTATACTCCGTTTTAACTTCAAGTAGAATTAGTTTAGGCAATAGGAAGATTTAATTTCAAAATATTAAGACTTCACAAAGCTCTTGATTGGATAGCCACATTTCAGCTGATCAAATTTCAATTCTACTTATATTTCAAATAGAGAATATGGCCCTCTCTCCAACTGACTGGATTTTCCCTCCCAGAACTGTATCATTGGTCCTTTGTCCTTCATTCTCAATGACATTCTGCTCTTTAACAGGATGTTGCTAGACAAAGCCCATTAATCTTCCAATGTTGGTTTCTCAAATGGTGGATGATTCTATCAGTAAGCAAGAAATAAGAGAGGAAAAGTGAAGCATGAGTGAATAAAGATGCAGTCTTCTTAAAGACTACCTTGAGTCATCCCAATTTTCTATTGATACAATAGCATGGAGGGTTGCATATCCCTTACAGAATCACCCAGACTTTTAAGAACTAATTTATGAAAATTGTACTTACTTGCTTCAGGCTTATTCAGATCAAAAATTCTGACAAGTTTTTCGTTGCTTCCAGTGGCAAATAGCGCACTATCAGATGAGAAGTTTACACTTTTCACAATATGGTTGTGTTGAAAGGAATGGACTTCTTCACCAGAAACAGCATCCCACACCTTGAAATCAAAGTCAGATTCACTTGAAAATTCACAGCTCCAAACATCCATATTGATTTTATACATAAATTACTTAAATTTAATTACAATATAAATAAAAATTTATATAATAATTGATTAAATCACATTATTTCTAAAATGTGTCATGTAAACATCCCTTTTCCAGATGAACAACTCAATATATCTAAGCAAATAAGGTATTGCTTGAAAGCTGGAAGTCCCCGATGACTGCACATGTACCTTACATGTTTGTATACACTATATAAATATTGATAATATTTTTTTATATTTTTGACATGTCCCCTTCAAGCACACACTGTTGGATAAGTAAACAGTTCTCGCAGTACCATGGAATTGAAATCGCAGTGCACAGTGTCTATTTTGAAGTTAAGTACAGTTTAAACACATTTTTGCATTTTTTAATGTACGTTTCCACTACACTTCTGAATTGGTTTGTAATTTTCAGGATGATGGCAATGGTGATCATAGTGTACATGGCAGGATAAGGTGGGGAGGGACACAGTCATGTAAGGCAGCAAAGGGTGAAGAGCGTGGAGAGAAGCAGGGTGGATTTGGGCAGGTGGAGTAAGGCAGAGCAAGTGAGGCCAGTGATACACTACAGGCAGTATTCATTCCTTTTCTTGTCGGAATAGATGATAATAAAGAAATACCTAGACAAGTAAAATTGAATTCTGCTTTAAACTCCCTATGCAATAAAAATGCACATTTCCACCAGTAAATTATAATTCACATTAAAGAATAAAAATATTGCATTATCAGATGAGAAAACTTTTCACAATACGGTTTCGTTGACTTCCTCCCCAAACACAGCATCCATTGAATAATGAATTACATGTAAATATACATACAATTTAAAAACTTAAGAGACTCTGTGACTCAAAAGTTACAAAATCAAAAACCCACAATATGATTCAAGCTTCAATTCAGAGTAATTTGATTGCTCAAAGACAAAGGTACTGCAGGCAAATATATTACCTTGGCATTAAAATCTGCAGCACCTGTTGCGGCCTTCGAAGCCTGTGGATTCAATGCTACCCCCCACACTGCACCTTTATGTCCTTCGAAGGTTCCAATCCAATCGCCAGTGTCACCCTGGCGTAGCATTGGCTTTCCATCTATAAAATACGAAAAAATTTCAATACGTCACGTCACAGCAAGAAAACTCCAGTAACATCTCAAAAATGTCTTGCCCTTCTACAGTACTTCAGGGTTATAACAGTTCGATATAAATGACATTCACGTAAGTTTTAGTCTCGATACTTTTATTTAATTAAGAATAATCAAATGAGACGGATCAATTTCAAATAAAGTACAAATAACGTTATATCTAGGTTTTGAAACCTTCAGCATTCAAATCATAAGACTTAAATCGCATTCTTAAGAAAAATAGGCCAAGGAGAGCCACACGGCCGAAGCACGGTGCATGCGTTTGGCGAACTTACCTTTACAAGCTGATATCAAGAAATACCCACAATCTGTAACGTCACTAAATGCTAAATGCACAACTGGTCGTGTATGTCCACTGCACGTCAACGGAGTTTGTCTTAAATTTGCCATTATCACAAGAAAAAAGGTTTTAGAAAAAAAGAACACAAGACCCCCGATCGCCCCGACCTCCTTCAATCGTCGTTTCGTTCGTCGTACTGAAAGATGTCTCGAGTAGGCGCGAGTCTCGACTGCCACACGATCGCGTACCATGCGGTTCACCGCGAGAGTGTCGAACGATACGCTTTTCGAGAAAAGCGATAAAAAGCGCGAATATGATTATCAAAAGATTCTGGAAGACGTGTAAGACTCATTGCACAAGCAAAAAGTTTTTAGCCGTGTTTACTGGCTTTATTAACTGAACTACATACCACCAATTTGTTAAGCAGAGGTGTTCCACTGGGACATGGTCAGAAGATTTAGGAGTGTGATAATTTGTTTTATCTTTAAGTTCTTCATTCATGTTCATCATATCAATGTCAACAAATTGTGTGGCGAGGCACAATTTCAAAATTAATTGTTGAGACAAATCAGTATCAGTTACGTTTGTAAATATGTGTTTAACACTATTTCAAATGACAACTAAGTATTAGAAAGATGTTCTGAAGAGGATTCCAAACCAGGGAATTGAAACATCAACATTGAGATGAAAATAACTTAATTTTTTCTAATTGTGTTAAAATTTGGTCTGAAATTTCGGTCACAGATGAATTAATTACTTCCATAACAATCCTAAATATGTTAAATCATAGTTTTCAGGGGTGACTTCTGGCTCAATTGCATGTTTATTCAAATACATTTATTCATGCCATTGTTTCTCATATTCCTTCACAGGTTATGTCAATGATCTGTAGGTTGTTTCTCTAAAAGCTGTGCTTTCTAATAGAATCAAATCAAAATGTTTGAAAGATATATTCTACCCACCTTCATTTAATTAAAAAAACTCAAGTTAAAAAAAAAAAAATTAATGTAATAATCAACTTGTTGGCTTAAACTTGTATTAAATTAGCAATAAGTTAATCAAAAGTTTATGATGGCCACCAGGGATACAAGGTGCCTTCTGTTTCTTTTGTCTATCCTAGTTTGATTGAACTTTGATTGAAGTCGCTCAATTAGTAGTGGTAGCCCTAACCTATAAGTGATTTTTATCCCATTATATCCAAGAGTTTCAAAGGTACATGGTCAAACAATAAGTTGACACAACAAATATCTCAACTTTTCATATCCTTTTTGTCAGTTCTTTTCTAAGATTCACCAATGGGTTGAAATGTGATCACTAATATGACCAACACAGTTTACAATGCATCTGCAAACCTCATTCCAGCAAATGAAAAGAGAAAGGTGTTGTTGCTGCTACTCTCATCATCTACACTATTGCTAATACGTTAGTGTAAATAAATGAAAAACCAACCATAAACTGAAAGAGTGAATGAGCATGTCGATAATTCATTCATTTATTCATATAATTCACTGCTCATGCACTTGTTTTCAGATAACCCCTGGTCCCCTTATCAAATCATTTGCAAGTCAAGAGCCAACTAGCCTAGGTGATCAACTATATTCTATGTTACATCAATTTTATGCAACCACCTGCAATCTGTACACTAATACCATGTACAGCTATCAGGGTACCATGAACTGCTATTATTTTTACAATTATTTATTGTATTATGGACACAGGTATCAGCAGATATATTCATGGTACAGATCTAAAAATTTAACCTACCTAAGACAGACCTAAAACCTGCCTAAGACAGAACATAATGGTTCCTTCAAAAAATTTGTCTTGGCAGGTTTCCGCCCAATAGAGAGATGCCAAAAATTTGACCTACATGCAGTGTTTTCAATACAATTTTGTCAGTGAAACAAAATAATGAAAATAGTGCAGAAAATAAAAATATCAACAGCAAAATAACAAAACACAAATTATAAGGCAAGTATTTATTCCACATATAACAAAGAAATTTAGCATATGCAGAATATGCTATGCTAAGAAATCAAGATAATTTTTCCCAGAATTTCTCTGTTGACTGAAGCGAACGTGGTGACACTAAAGCGAAATAGGTTAATGTGGACATTTCAAACAAAAATAAAATAAAATAAAAAATACTTTTATAGTGTATACAAACATGTAAGGTATATGTGCGGTCATCGGAGACTTCCAGCTTTCAGGCAATACCTTATTTGCTGAGATAGATTGAATAGTTCATCTGGAAAAGGGATGTTTACACGACACATTTTAGAAATAATATGTGATTCAATAAATTATTATATACATTTTTATTTGTACTATAATTAAATTTAAGTAATTTATATATACAATTAATATGGATGTTTGTGAATTTTCAAGTGAATCTGACTTTGATTTCAAGATGTGGGATGCTGTTTCTGGTGAAGAAGTCCATTTCTTTCAACACAACCATATTGTGAAAAGTGTAAATTTCTTATGTGATAGTGCGCTATTTGCCACTGGAAGCAACGAAAAGTTTCTGAAGATATTCTTACTACAATTCCATTGGCACCCAAATTTTTTTTCCCCTTTCTTTTGAAACTCAGTCTTTAGAGATCTGATCAAAATAACTCTTGGAATTATAATGGTTTTACTTGATTTTGTATTATTCTTACCAAAATATTGCCTGAAGGACATTGGGCATTAAGAGGTATTATTTGTTGGATTTGAAGTGGATAGTGATAAGCAGGGAACGGATTTATATGGACTAAAAACATATGAAGTATGTAAATATGTATCCAGTTATTTTTATCAAAATATGGAGTTAAATATAGACTTAGTATGATAAAAAAAAACTATGGTAAAATAATATTTTATTGTTGATCTTTATCTTGATTCTTAAATTCTGAAATGTAACTTCCAATTTTACTCTGGCTGATTATGCTACTTCTGGCTTGATAGAGAGATTATTAGAACTGAATGAACACATACTAGTATTCTGACTGGATTGTAACTGACAATGAGGAGCTGTATAAGTTGCATCCTGATGTTCAAGTGTCTGTGACATCATGCCATTTCTGGGTGGCAGCCTCAGAAGGACGTAGAAGGGATAGTGTGGATACTGAAATGAGGTGCGGTTTCCACAGACCATAGAGGTCTCAAGGTTATCTGTCAAACAAATCCAATAGTTCATCATCTTCTCGCGTCCCCTTTACCATCCGGGAGACTGACAGCCTCCAGGGCAGAAAGTGGTTCATGATTATTTAAAACATTAAAAGTTTGTCAACTTGCTTTCCCATTGTCAATTCTCCCTTATTTTCAAAAAAATCTAATGTTAAGAGTTTAAAAATCTTAATTTTTAAGCTCTTTTTTTCAATAGTTAAGCTTTATATGCCATATGGACTGGTTCTATAACAAATATGGAAAATATATGGCCTTTTAATCAAATGTGTGCCAAAACCCAAAATAATGGAAAATAAAAGTAGCATTTTTCAACTGTACACATAGTGAACAATAAAGATAATTCAGATTAGTATCGATATTAGCTTATTTAGTGAATATGCATTTACATAGAAATGCATTCTCTGGTGATGAGGCAAATGAAAAGCCTATAGTCTAGCTATTTTTATTTCTTGAATTGCCATGAACAGATTAAGCGAGTTAGAATAATATGTTAGATTGAGTGATTTTTCCCCTTTGTACTATCAGTTTGGTTTTTAGGAAGATTATTCATTAACTTAATATTTCACAATATTTATTACAAGAGACAAGCAAATAAATTGCCCAACTATTGACAGTTGTCATACTTTTTGTTAAAAAAAACTTTAATACTCTTAGTTATGTATATGATTGATTAGATGGAAGAGCATGAAGAGAGGGAGAAGATTAGGCATTTACCCTAATCATTGATAAAGAAATCATTACTGGTAATGTTTTAATTATATCTGAAATTCACAAAACGATTAACATTTCAGGTGTTAGATATAAAATCTACTCTAGGTGTTAACCATCTTTCTAAGGAGCAAGATACTTGTAAAATATGAACTTTTTCCAATAGTGCTGTCTTGTACCTCCCCTGTCATTTAAATAACTTGGTAGTTTGGACAAGTTGTTGTTGTTATTGTTATTATTATTATTATTATTATTATTATTATTATTATTATTATTCATAGGATGTAAGGTCAAGTACAGTTTGGGGGGGGGGGGATTACGTTGAAAAAACTCAAAGGAAATATTTAGGAAGCACAGTTACAGTGATGCCAATACTGATGAGATAGAACAGATTCACAAATCTTGGTTTCTGTGAAATAAAGAAAGTATATAATCTATGCTGATTTGTGAATTCATTTTCTTAATTCCAGCCCCAACAGTATTTTCACTTTGTGTGGGGCAGTTACAATTAAAGTCTTACATCTTCCAGTACGACGCTTTCTTTTATCATTACATATGCCAGTGTTGATCACGCATACTGGGAAATTCCTAAAGCTTTTTTAATGAAAGTTGCTTTCAGATTTTGTAACATTTCTGACTGCTTGAATGTGAGGTTGTTCCATATTATTTCTAAACCGTATGTTTCTACTGGGAGTACTTTGTGGGTAAACAATTTCATTGCTATTTCTATAGACAACTGACTGTATAACCTGACTGTCACTAATAATTTTGAATGGTATATTTTTTAGGGCAATAATATAATGTAATTGTCAATTACAGTAAATTAGTGATTGACAGTCATATTAATTTCTGATTATAATATGTTTAAATAATTGTCAATTACAGTAAATTAGTGATTGACAGTCATGTTAATTTCTGAACAATAACTATTGTAATGTATTGTCATAATATGTTTAAATATTCTCAAATATAAAATGATATTAAAAATATGTCTAACACAAAGAAATGGAATTGCCTTTTAAAACAGCTTATTTTTCAAACAAATCATCAGACAATAAATGCCTAGAGGGTGATGTATAAAACCTAAAAAGGAAATCTGTCATTCAACTGACATGCATGAACATATACTAGTGTTATAATGAATAAATGTTGTTTTTTTTTTGCCAGATAAATGTCCAGCATTTGTAATGATTTAGATTTATCATTTAAAACTGAAGGGAATCCAAATTCAACAGCTGGAAGGAACTTTATTTTTCTTTCGATGAGGAGCATTCACTACCGGCAAAAAAGAAACTATCCTTGTTCTAAACTATCTTCTCCATCTGTATTTGAAGTATTTTAAGTATTTCTTTTTTTAAATAAACTCACTACATATATTTAAATACATCTCTAAAAGACATACCCAAAAATTCAAAAATATAGTTTTTGAAGTACAAAATATATTTAAATATATATTTAGATTGCAAATAATCAAATGCTGCTCAGCCCTGCTCATTACAAATCATACAACATTTGGTGCAAAAGCTAAATATCTTCAGGCAAATATCAACACCAATTTAAATATTATAAATGCTTTTCGTACAGGTAAATCATATCCCAACAATAAGATACAAATAACAAAAATTAGCTCTTGAGTCATTGTATTCCAATCTTATACTCCCTGAAGGCTAGCATTTTATATTTCGTGTATTTCAAATAGGTTTTAAAATATTTCTAAAAGATTTGTATGTAAATATATAACAAAAGTTCGTATGTAAGAAACAAAGTAATATGAAATAATATACAAATCCTAACTTACAAAGCATCCAACGACCAGGAATTGTGTTCACAAAGCACAGTTAATTCAGAGCGGGCAACTACATTTGTCATCAAATTACATAAAAATACTCATATTTTCAAAAAAATCAACATGACCTTATTTGATGGTCGGAGTTTAATGAACATGTTTCATTAAGAAAAAAAATTTACCTTCACAATTATAGTTGTAGGAAGATGCTGAACTTTTTTTAATCTTTTTAAATTTTCGAAAAAATGGCCATTTCAATGAACATGAGACCTACACCATTCTTTCAAGCATCCTTTGCGCTCTCTAAGGTCTAAATTTAATAAACAAAATTGGTGCTGTTTTTTAGAACAATGGTACAAAAACAATAAAAATTGCATTTGCAACAAAATTTCGCACAAAATGCTCATGTTTTCCAAAAG
Organism: Teleogryllus oceanicus; assembly: GCA_964035755.1. Classification (NCBI taxonomy): domain Eukaryota; kingdom Metazoa; phylum Arthropoda; class Insecta; order Orthoptera; family Gryllidae; genus Teleogryllus; species Teleogryllus oceanicus. Next base: position 82,778,785 of record CAXIVR010000009.1, read on the forward strand.
TTGACATTTTTTCGAACATGACATTAGTTTTAGATCTGTTTTTGATGAACTCATTTCATTAAACAAAAATGTTTCTGTCCATAATTGTAGTAGCAAAATACCGAAAAAAATTGAACTTTTTCAATTTTCGAAAAATCAGGGTTTTCAACGTACGTGATAGCCACGCCATTCTCTTAAAAGTCACACTCTCCTATAACATCTGGATTCTGGCTACACGTGTTAGAGGATTTCCCCCCCCCCCCTAAATGTCCGGATTTATCCACTTTTTCGTGCCATGGCCCTGTAATAAGTGTCTTTCTGGCGAAAATTTGCATTTCTTCGCGCAGCATTTCTATAACTTCACTGCCGCGAAAGCGGTAGCTTTTGATTGATTGATTTTTTCGTGTTTCCGGGCGCGTCAATTGCTTTGATCATTAGTCCCGTAAGTGTAGTGTATGTTCTTTTCCTCGGGAGATGGCTGTGATTTTCCCTCGCTGGATAGCGAGAACCGGCGCCGACCTACCGTCGGCTAATGGGGTTCCCTCTAACCAGGACTCTCCCACCAGCCAGGCACCGCCCCAGCCGGAACAAGCTGTAAGCTGCCGACCGATCTCCCGGAATATGTGGTAGTGTAGTGCATGTTAGTGTAAGTGTGCGTGTAAGGGGAGAGGATAGGACAAAGAAGAGGAAGGACAGATCGCGCGCGGTCCGTGGCCCGTTTGGTAGGGTATTGCTCCGGCACGGAAAACTACCGATCAGAGCAGCCGGCCGCTAGAATTCTCCTCCAGACAGCGACTGAATTCGACCTAGCTGAAAAGCTAGTGTCGAAAATCCTGCCGCCATCAGGACTCGAACCTAGGACCTCCCGGTCAGAGGCGCTGCAGTGACACCAGTTGATGCACTGAGCTACCAAAGCGGTAGCGAGAATGTTTTGTAACATGTTTTTTTAAAACATGTTTTTTAAAACATGTTACCAAAAACTGAATTAAAACATTTTTTACCATGCTGCATTAAACAGCATGCGTGACCTGAAATTCAAAGAAATTATTTGCAAGCAGCACCAATATTTCTATTGTTGATGCTTTTGGACCCATTACAGTCACCGCATTATACTGCCCTCCAAAATATACAACAAAGAAAGAATTTAATGATTTTTTCTAAACTTTAGGTCCGCCATTCATTGCAGGTGTTGACTACAATGCAAAAAATGAATTGTGAGGATCCCGAATTACACTAACAAAGGGGAGCAAGCTTCAGAAAACTATTGTAGAACTGCAACTCTCACCCTTTTCTTCAGGTTCTACTACTTACTGGCCTGAAGATAGCGACAAGGTATCGGATCTCATCGCTTTTTTTTTTTTTTTTTTGACCAAGGTGCTTAACAAAAACTACGTGTCAATAAACTCATTTGATCTCTGCTCCGACCTCATCCCTATAATTCTAACCATTAGCTCTGTTATTTAAAAAGACTGCAACCCTGCTCTATCTACCCGCAGAACAAGCGGGCAACTCTTTAAACAGTGGATAAACGAAAATATTACGGCCCACGTACCTCTAAATTCAAACGAAGATGTAGTAGAAGAAGCAGTTGAGTAACTATCCAGAAATATACAACAGGCAGCATGACACTCTACCCCAGACGTAATATTTCATAAAAAAACAGTTCGCAGTTCATCTAGAAAGTGTGTTTAAGACTAATCTAGCAGAAAATCAACCTCAGACTAAAGAAGTCACTGTTTTTTTTTGAAATGCTACACCAATTATCTCCATCCATCAAGTTTACTACAGCAACCGAATTAAAAGAAATTCTGTGTGTGCTCCCAAACAAGAACACCCCTGGTTATGACCTCATTACTGGCTGTCCCAATGGAAAGTATCTCAAATTATAATGATTCATAAACCAGGCAAACCAACACATGTAGACCCATTGACCCACTGTGACGGTCTGTTCAGACGCGCCCAATATTAGACATTAATAATAAAAAGAGCGCTTAATTTTCTTATGTAAACATGGACGAACAATTGAAAGTGTATTAGTGGAATTTATCTTCGTTAATATAATTGCAGTCTCAAGAGCGAGTCTCAAAATGGTCTATGGGAATATCAACAAATGAAAATAGGGCATATTCTAATAATGATAACATGTAAAATCATACCGTTCAACATGAAATAAAGTTCGTAATGGTAAAAAGCATTTCCATATGAAAGGAAGACAGTCAGATGTTCTCGAAAAGTGACAAACAAAAACTGCTGATATTTATTGAAAAAAAAAAAAAAAGGAAACTAGTGTTTAAAAGGGGATTACTATTAGTGCAAATATTTCGGAACATTTTTTGGGAATTATGGCCATGCCACAAGGTCTATTAAAAGAAATTAACAAAGTAACAATATAGTGGAAAGTCGTCTTTTGTCTCAAACAACGCGGTCTAAAAATCGAAGGGAATGGAGACGCTCTGCGAGACTGGTCGTGTTGCCGAGTCGCTGAGGACTGAAAGTGTTTATGATTCAATATGTTGAATGTTTTAAGTGATGGGAAGATGTTCTTTTACGTTTTGTGTGGAACACTGAACGGGAATTGCAGTGATCGCAGAACTGCCGAGCAACAGAAAGGGAAGTTTCGAAACACATTTATTCAATCTTTTAATCATTCAAAATTTAGGCCAAGAGTGTTTTAACTTTTAAGATATTTAGAAAGACATGGCCATGCATGCATTTTTTTATAATCTAATTAATTGTTTTTAATCAAACTGGTAAAGTGCACTCGTGTGGATATTGAGAAAATTTAATTGTATGAATGTAGTAGGAAATATATAATTTTTTTATATTTTTGGTTTAATTTGTCCGCCGAAGTCGCGTTTCGACCCGCTGTGTACGGTTTCACATCGCGGAGAGTCGTGTCCTCGAGTTTCAACGCGATCGAGGCATTTTTAAAAATTTTGACCGCCAAAGTCGCGTTTTGACTCACTGTGTACGGTTTCGGAAAGCGGACCCTCGTACCATCTACTTCCGAAGCGGAAAAAAAAATAATAATAAAATAAAATAAAATAAAAATAAAAATAAAAAAATCGCGAAAGTCGAGTTTCGATCCACTGCGATGAATAGTCTGTCCACGCGCCCTCTTGCACCAATATCCAACACTAAAAAAACATATAGAACGATTTTCCTAAGGTTGAGCCAAAGTGACAGTTCGCGAAAACAAGTGAACATCACATATATTTCAGGGAAGTATTCCTCCGCCGCGACAGCTGTTCACCTACGCCCCTTCGTAAAGTGCCAATGGCTCCTGTGAAAACATCCCAATCAAGAAGTCAAAGAGTTTCGCTGAGGTATATGCGCGTACGGGAAATATTTAAATTTAATTACGTATGTGGAAAATCACTTAACATGATCTCACAATCACTAAAAGAAAACTGCCACGAATGTAAATAGAAAGAAAAATAATTTTAAGCCGGAAACACGTGCACCGGTACGCATCTCGCGTTGAAGTCTCGTTTTTAAAATAAACATAATATTTATCACACAAAAAGTAAATTCAATGTAATATATAAAGAAAAAAAGAATTTTTACAGAAGAGCACATTACACTGCACTTTCTAATATCAATTATTTCTCGCAGCGCACTATATTTTTTGTCGGACAAGGACACCACAAAAGGAAGTGTGGAATCTATTTACAAGTTAGCCAACTGCAAACGAACGAATGCCAGAAAGGGATTCTAATGGGCTCAAGGGCACGACGACCACAGAACCTTCAGTTATGTTGCCAGCACTAGCTGTCACTTTAGCTCATCCTTAGGAAAATCGCGGTTCGGCGAGGTGCAAGCGCGCGCCTCTTAGCGAATGTGTGAGGGTGCGCAATGTTTGTATTCGAAGACGCGTGTTAAAATTATAGTGCTGGAATGGTGCACATCGAAGCCACCGGTGAGCTCGAGGTGAGATACACCTATCGGAGCGATATGATTAGGTCGACCCACCCCGCCCACCTCCTGCGCATGGAACCCCCCCAGCGCTGCGCGGCGCGCGCGCGGTGTGGCGCAGCTCAGTGGTACCGAGATTGAGACATAGAGTGCGTCAGCAGGCGGACTGGGAGCGTGCGAAACGACGCCCCCAGACATGACACGCTAACAACGCTCACTCTCAATGAAAAAACAACAACAAACCCTTTACCCCTTTTCATTCATTTTTTGACATTCATTTTCATGACAAGATACAGCGACACAAAGCAAGGCGACCTGTCCGACGAAGGTCGTTTTCCAGGATGATGACTAGGGAACGGATTTTCATGTAAATACATATTTTTACAGGGACAAGATACCTGCATTCACTAATATTTATTACACTTAACACAACATTCTGAACTAATTGGAACTATTTTTATTTTACATATTTTTACATATTTTGGTATAATTACATATTTTTACATATTTTATCTATAGCTACATATTTCGTTACATTTTAATATATTTATAGTTCGAAAATGAACATTTCACTTGTTATGTTCAAAATACATGTTACTTGAAAACTAACTTAGTTACTGAAATACTTAAATAAACGCAATGCGCTTGTATTAACGCCGGACAATCGCTATTAATTGCCAAACTTTTCTCCCCCCGCCCCACTGCTTCTTGGAAATAGCGTAGTCGGGATCAACGATGAGCGGATGTATGTGAAGCAGAAGGAACTTCAACCACGTGCTTACTCGTGTTTCATAGACCCCATGCGTAACTCGATAAAAAATCAGATCATCGTCTTATCCCTTTTCTGGAGTTGGGGTGGGAATATGCTCCCTTCTATCACAGGCTACACGGTACTTATTCACTTGAGCTCCGGCTCCTCGTAAACAACATTGTATATAATACGAAAGTAATATGTTTCGGAAGAAACTAGCGAATAATTGCTTCTGTATATGTAAAACTTTCATTCAGCCTCTCTGAATCCATGTCAACTTCTGATCGGCAATGTACTCTGCTCGGAAAACGCTTGAAGAATGGAATTGTAAACATTATAACGAATATTTATTTCACATATTTCCTATTTTTTCTTACATAGTTTTGAAAAAATAAGTACATATATATGTACATATTTTGCTTTTTTATTACAATAAAGTCCGTTCCCTAATGATGACCTTCGCGCGAGCAGGCAACGTGGAAGGCGTGCGCACGATGTTGCGCCTTAATCCTAACTTGATATTGTATTTTTTTTGTTAATATTTTTTATTTGAAAATTTGTGTCCTTTTAATTTCTCTTTCAATGTGTGGTCGTCAATCAAGGACGGAGAAACGGCACTTCACGCCGCCTCTGCGAAAGGTGACGTTGACACCGTCCGTCTTTTGCTAGCGGTCGGAAACGACATCGACCAAAAAACTCGGTGGGGGGCGACCGTCCATTGACCTGGCAGTGGCCAACCGCCAATTTGAGGTGGCGCACGTGTTGAGCCATCAAAAGTTAGCAGCGCCCAAAAACGAATCTCTACCAAACTATATCCAAAATTAACGGCTAATTAAATGCTAATTAAGTGCTCTATTCCCGAATTTTCCGCTCCTATAGTTTTACCAAAATCGAGGGCTCAAATCCCAAAAATGCCCCTCGGCAGAACGCTGTGCACAAGAAAGAAAGACGCTCCTTCCAAACCATTGAAATTTATAATACATACTCTACGCAAAAAAAGTGCCCTAAACAAATACTAAAAGTAATCTATAATTAAAAAATTTACCGCTCACCGGTTAGTGTGAATAACATGGGTTCGAATCCCCAAAATGACCCACGGCAGAACAAGTGCGCAACGAAGAGAGACGCTCTTTCCAAACCATCGCAAATCATAATTCATACTCTACGCCAAAATGTACCATAGACCAATACTAAAAGTAATCTTAATTAAAAAATTTCCGCTCACCGTTAGTTGAAACATGGGTCGAATCCCCAAAATGCCCCGGCAGAACGGTGCGCAACGAAGAGAGACGCTCTCCAAACCATCGCAATCATAATCATACTCTACGCCAAAATGAACCGTAGACCAATACTACAAGTAATCGATAATAAAAAAATTTGCCGCTCACCGTTAGTGATACATGGTTCGAATCCCAAAATGACCCGGCCGAACGTGTGCAGAAGAGAGACGCTCCTTCCAAACCATAGTAATTTATAATTCATACTCTACGCCAAAATGTGCCCTAAATAAATTCTAAAAGTAATCTATAATTAAAAAATTTACCGCTCACCGGTTAGTGTGAATAAAAGGGTTAACCCCAACAAGGTGCATAATTCATACTCACGCCAAAATGTACCATAGACCAATACTAAAAGTAATCTGTAATAAAAAAAATTTGCCGCTCACCGTATAGTTCGAGTACCATGGGTTCGAATCCCCAAAATGACCCTCGGCAGAATGCTGTGCGCAAGGAAGAGAGACGCTCCTTCCAAACCATTGAAAATTATAATAACTACTTTACGCCAAAATGTTCCCTAAAGAAATACTAACAGTAATCTGTATTAAAACAATTTGCCGCTCACCGTATAGTTTGAGTACCATGGGCTCGAATCCCAAAAATCCCCTTTGGCAGAACGCTGTGCGAAACGAAGAGAGACACTCCTTCCAAACCTCGAAATCATAATTCATAATCTACGCCAAAATGTACCATAGACCAATACCAAAAGTAATCTGTAATTTAAAAAAATGCCGCTCACCGTTTAGTTTGAGTACACGTCTCGAATCCCAAAAGTGCCCCTCGACAGAACGGCAAATTTTTTTATTACAGTTGCGTTTAGTATTGGTCTATAGTAAATTTTTGCGTAGAGTATGAATTATGATTTGGGATGGTTTGGAAGGAGCGTCTCTCTTCCTTCCTCACAGCGTTCTGCCGAGGGTCATTTTTGGCTTCGAGCCCATGGTACACGAACTAAACGATGAGCGGCAAATTTTTTTATTACAGATTACTTTTAGTATTGGTCTATGGTACATTTTGGCGTAGAGTATGAATTATGATTTGCGATGGTTTGGAAAGAGCGTCTCTCTTCGTTGCGCACCTTGTTCTGCCGTGGTCATTTTGGATTCGAACCCATGTTATTCACACTAACCGGTGAGCGGTAAATTTTTTAATTATAGATTACTGTTAGTATTTGTTTAGGGCACATTTTGGCGTAGAGTATGAATTATAAATTACTATGGTTTGGAAGGAGCGTCTCTCTTCCTTCCGCACAGCGTTCGACCGAGGTTCATTTTTGGGATTCGAGCCCATGGTACTCAAACTAAACGGTGAGCGGTAAATTTTTTTTATTACAGATTGCTTTTAGTATTGGTCTATGGTTCATTTTGGCGTAGAGTATGAATTATGATTTGCGATGGTTTGGAAAGAGCGTCTCACTTCGTAGCGCACCTTGTTCTGCCGTGGGTATTTTTGGGATTCGAGCCCATGGTATTCACACTAAACGGTGAGCTGTAAATTTTTTAATTATAGATTGCTTTTAGTATTGGTCTATGGTCATTTTGGCGTAGAGTATGAATTATAAATTGCGATGGTTTGGAAGGAGCGTCTCTTCGTTTCGCACAGCGTTCTGCCTTGGGTCATTATGGGATTCGAACCAATGTTATTCACACTAAGCGGTGAGCGGTAAATTTTTAAATTATAGATTACTTTTAGTATTTGTTTAGGCACTTTTTGCGTAGAGTATGTATTATAAATTTCAATGGTTTGGAAGGAGCGTCTTCTTCCTTGCGCACAGCGTTCTGCCGAGGGGCATTTTTGGGATTTGAGCCCTCGATTTTGGGAAAACTATAGGAGCGGAAAATTTGGGAATAGAGCACTTAATTAGCATTTAATTAGCCGTTATTTTTGGATATAGTTTGGAAGAGATTCGTTTCTGGGCGCTGCTAGCTTTAGACTAAACTAGCAGGCCCACGATTATAGGAGCGGAAAATTTGGGAATAGAGCACTTAATTAGCATTTAATTAGCCGTTATTTTTGGATATAGTTTGGAAGAGATTCGTTTCTGGGCGCTGCTACTTTAGATGGCTCACGGGGGGGGAAGTGCTGAGTCGGGACAGGAGCGGGCTCAATGCGACTGACGGTGCGCCTCGAACCATCCAGTTGTATAGTTTGTATTATTCGCACCGCCAGCGCCCTTTACGTCGGCGGCAGCGGGCACGACCACCACCGGCACCACCACGATGCGTTGTATACACGACGCGGACATCTCGCATGCCCAAGCAACATCTTGTTTGCGTACTCGCGCAACTTTTCTTGAACGATGACCTTGCTTCCCCCTCCCTTTAGCAGGAAACAGTTGAAGGCAAAAGCTCGCGGCGAGCACTGATGACTACGTTCCAAGCATTAAAACTTCGTTGGCGCGAAACATAAGCTAGCCAAAGATAATTGCTTTCATAGTCGAGAACTTCTGTTCAGCTTTATTACCATTACCTAAACAAATCGCTGAGGTAGGTCCAGGTCCTTCAAGGGAGGCACCTAAAACTCCCATCTAGTGTCTCTGTCGTTTCCCACCCAGAGCAATGACCTCGCCAGAGCGGGTTTGACTTTTTTATTTTCCAGAGGTTGGAATTACTGTAAATACTCTAGTGGCCGACTATGTAATTAATACCCCCACTCCGCCCGCATTACTTCAATCCATCGTTCAAGAAAAGTTGCGCGAGTATGTGCTCGGGTCCACCTATTCACGCGTGATAGCAGGGATATGCTTCTGATTCGTTCGAAATGATGGCGCGGTGTTTGTGAGCGTCCGAGAATCTGTGATAGGATAACCGTACCCTCCAGATTTCCCCTCCGCCATTCGTTCTTCAATGCTTTACACGACAGGCTCCTGCGTGTTTCCTTTGTATTTTTGGAGGATTTTTTCTTGTTGGGGCGCTTGTGCAAAAATAATTTCCACATGTCCGGAGTAGTATCTCGAGGATTTTTGCCCATCACTGAAATAACCGTAATACGTTCTCTCCCGCATCTACATCCATGCACAGTATAAAACATGAGTGGGGGAACTACATAACTTATTTGTGTGTAATACTCTTTGGTGCATAATAACCATATGTTCAATTTAGCCAGTATAGTCATTTGTCTTAAAGTTTGTTATTTTCAACTTGTTTCACAGCAATTGTTTATCAAGTAAGAAATCAATCTTTTATGTAAATATTGTGAAAAAAGGAACTGGGGAAGAAGGTGAAGTCATAATTACATCCTCTTATTTGTAATATCAATTAAATAAAAGAGTAATGTGAAAGAAATTTACATATATTTATTAGATAACATCAAATTGCATGTACATAAAATAATAAATTATCTCTAATATATAAGTCAGTCACTTGCCAACTTTATTGGATAATAACGTTGGTTCCAGCATTCATTTTGCAGCAAACATACCACTTAATGATAAATTCTTGAAAAGTGGTTCATATGATATGAATGATGGAAAATTAATATTGTATTTCACATTTATATGGCATGAATTATTAGATTGTTCATTTATTGTGAGAAAAACCCTTCTAATTAGACAAATGTTCTAAGTAATTTTGTTTGAAGATACAACATTCTTTTTTAAGAAGACACTCCTAAATGATCTTTATTACCACATGACATGACTTGAAACTGCTCATAAACTACTTTCGTTTGGGATTATTGTCAAATTTATTTATAAAATACATAAAAATGTAACATTAATATTTCTAAGAAGAATATTCATTATTTACATTGATTTTTAATGAGTAATGTTTTCAAGTACAACGTATGCTATTAGTCTGATTCATCAATTCACTGATTCATTGCTATCAATATACATTTATCAGACTAATAATGAAAAAGAATCACAGTCACACTTAAACATCCATGGAAGCCATTCATATTCATGATGTAGGTAAGTGATGATATTAAGTAAACCTCCAGCATCAAACTCACTGTTAGCTGGCTTAGCTTTATAATAACAAATTTAAATTGTATGGTCTATATAACTCTGTATATTCAGTACTTTCTCAAAGCTGCAGTAAATTTTTAAACTTTTTAGACAATTATGTTGTTATAATTGAAGGAAGAAATTATTCAACATAATACAGACCAATAGTTTTTTCTATTTATGAATATTGGATCAAACATTTTTTTTATATACATCTAAATGAACAATTTTGTATCTCCCCATTCTCTCTTTCCAGGAGATGACTAATTTATATTTTATTTTGAATTATTTTGAGATCCATGTAGAGTTAATGGTTATATTTTAATGAACACTATAAAACACCAAACTTCCTTATTTCTGCAATTATCCTTTTCATAAGTAAAACACTGAGGCAAAGTAATGCATAGTTATCAGTCATTAAACATAAATTATTTTTACAAAAGTGCAACTACTTGCTTTTATTAAATAACATTTCAATTTGCAACTGGTAAAGTTTTAGTGTCCTTTTTTAGCAATTGGTATGAGATATATTTTACTGGGTAACCATTTTAAGGATGCATTGTTTGAAAATAAGCCAACTGAAATGTATAAAGTCTGATGAAACAGTTATGAAAAGTTTCGACTTAAAACTAGGAAGTCTTTATAACATTAGCGCAGGTATGAGATTTTTATGCCCTTGACCATATGGCACATATTCATTGTTATCTGTGTTTCACACATTATGATACATATTATTTACACAAAACTTAAACAATGATGTTTCCATTTACATGGAATGATTTCCTTAACAATTATTGAGTCAACAACAAATATTTGGTTTTAACTATCTGGTTGTCTTAACAATTGCTTCTAACAATTCAGTGATTGATTTTTAAAAATCCAAATAAAACAAATGAGCTCACTTGCGATTTGTGAATTGGTTACCCAATGAATGGGGGCAGATCAGACAATTTGAAGGGCCCAAATGCGCTGGGGCCTGTGGGCCTCCCTTGCCTGCTTCGAATCCCAGAAGATTGTAACCTAGGGGGAGGGGGGATCAAGTCGATTGGAGGAAGATTTCGGCCTCGAGGTGGTCGTGTCTCCAGAGAAATTGGTGGCAAGTTAGTAGTTGTGAATACAACATCCACTGGTTCAGGATTTCGAATTGACAGAGAGGCACTGTCATCTCCTTGAAGAAGAAAACCACACTGGGCTGTGCAAACATCATCTCTCAATATTGCCTCCCTGTCTGCTTCGCGTAAAAGTTGACTACAGTCGGTTATACGAAGTGATGCACATTGTGTCTGAAAGAGAAATTCAGTTTTGTTTAATGTTGATAAAATATAACTTACAACTTGCATAATTAATTATTATATTCTTACTCCTTCGGTAGAGCATATGCAACTTGTGCAAGGAGAGGGAAAAGCTGATTCCCCTACAGGCACGGATCGACCTCCAATTTGACATCCTTGTGGAGTTTCTCGCCATGCATTCAGGTCAATATGCGGAATTGAATGGCAGGGTACTCTTGGATTTCTGAAATAAATAATTCAGATTTTATGAAATGTGTGATGAAGAACACAAAATTGTGAATACTTCATCAAATTTTTGCCTATACATTTGTATTTTTTGTCAAAATACACTTTTCATTTTTTTAATTGTTAAATTATTCAGTAGTACCATTCACAAAATTTAAGTGATTTAAATTACTTACAAGAAATTACTGGGTTGGTCAAAAGCAGATCTTTGCATATCTGATGAGATATCCATGTTTTCACATAGTATTTTTGATAATGTTATTTTGCGAATTTCTGCCAATTGTGCTTCACTGAACTTTACAACTGTGTTTTCATTTTCATACCTAGAATGGTAATTACCAACAAATTAAGTAATCATTGTCAACAATCATCTGTCATTTTAATTGTTATTTCTTCTTACCAGAAACGATCACATTTCCTTAATTGTCTGAATTGAATGCCAATGATGCAAGCGAATGTGGGACCAACTAATCCTCCTTGCAATGGGCGTTCACTCATACCTCCAGGAAACAAGTCAATATCGTCAACTGTAGCATAAATTCTTTTGAGGCGAGTAATAACTTCTGCTGGAATTTCCCGAGATAGATCATCAAAACTTGTTGCTCTCTTCAGGTTGCACAGAGCTCGGTAATCATTGTATGGCCTGATAGCATGGTCACGACCTAAATTTAAATTAAATGTATTAAAAATAAAGGATTTATCTTCTATTTCAGTTGTTTAAACCCATGAATGAAATAATTGAAATGAATTCTGATAGAATTAAGGATTTTTCAGTTTTGAGGGCATACAATAAATATATTTTACCTCGTTGTATATTAAGAGCTATGAGATCTACTCCAGAATGAGGAATACGTCTGTCTTCAAACAAATGATTAGTAATTTCTCCAGTCACAAATTGATCCATATTTTCCATTGGTGTGGACACCAGGCCTCTAGTTATTTCATCTATCATATGAACCTGAAAATTTCAGTGCATATGGACAAAATATTAACAAATTAGAAATTTATCTAGGAAGTGTATAGGATCTCATATGGTAGGTTTGAGTTCTGATAGAAAGCACCCTCCTTTTTTTCTCTCTCAGAAGATATGCTCTTTAATCTCTTTAAAGAAACAAACTGATAATTTTTAATAAAAAATTCCCTTTCCAACAGAAAAAACAATTTTGTTAAAAGTTTACCTGGTAAATCATATCTGGATTAAAGAAACCATCTCTCAGCAGAATTGGGGGGTCAAGAACTTCATAATTGGGACCCATTCGTGGTATGTGTGGACGTAACAAACTGTGGCCAATACGAAAAGCTGCAGCAGCAAACTCATTCACTATACTTGGATTGCAAGAAGGGTTGTAGCCTGGAAATTGATGGGTTGTAATTAATAAAGGGTATGTCAATGATAATTATAATGTTTTCTAAAGTATCTCAATATGTTTGTCTTTTGATTGTTAAAATTGCATCAATTACTAAATTTTTCTTCTCAGATACTTCCATTCTCTTCTTGCTTGTACTTGGAGTAGAGCACAAAAATGTACTCTTATGAAATATAAATCAGATTTTTAACACCACTTGTGAAGAAAATGGTATTTATCATAAAATTGTTGGATAACAAACCTTTGTAATATCCTTGTGGTCTCAATTTAAGCTCATATAAATTAATAGCATTCCAACCCAATATTCTAGGCAAGAATTCATTGTAAGAAATGTGCTGTGCTGCAGCTGTAACAATTCTTCGTGCATTTTGATACAATTGCTCATCATCCCAATGAGGATTGATTGAGTGCAGTCCATCAACCAGTCGGTTGTGTTCTCTCATGAATAATGTGTGAATGGCTGTAAGGGCTGGTTGTTCACTGGCACGTCCATCGCCTGCCAAGACAAACAGAGCAAATTCATACTATTCATGATGAAGATATATTAAACAAAAAGGTAGTTTTTGTTATTTACAATTGATGAGCTTAGTTCTAGAGTCCTATACCACATTTTTTTAAAAAAATAAGACAATTCTACTGACACAGGCCATATCATGTTTTACATTTTGTGTACATTTTTTGTAAATATTGTGATGCCGATGTAACAAATGATTCTGTTCTAAGAAGTATTCTTTACTCTGTAACAAGGAATTGAAATCTTTATCTTTTTATTTTTCAAAATGAGTATGATGTGGCATACAACTATCTAGAGCCAGGCCCTTCGATTAAAAGTAAAACATTTTAAATGGTGAAAAATATGAATGAACTGGGGACTGGCGAATACACTGACTTCAGTTTCAATTTTGTTTGAATTATTTACCTGCTATGAAACAAAATCCTGAAGGAGATTTACACTCTGGATGTTCCGTTGATTGTGGCAGAAGATCTTTTCCTTTTACTGGATGTCTGGTGACATTCATTCTCCCTCCAAATCCTCTCAAATCTCTTGCCTGACACAAATGTTCTCCGTAGACTTGAGATGTATCTAAAAATGCTGAATTCTGATTGATTTGATCTCTAGCTCCTGAAATTGAAGTAAATCTTTAATTTTTTTCTTATTCATTTAGCATATTCCAACTATTAAGTATGTTGAAGTTAATATTACCTAGATGTTGTTGTCCGGGTAGTGATCTCATGAAAGGAAAACACAACCTCTCTCCTGTGGTGTGGTTGATCTGTGGATAATAGTGATCCCCACGAGGTACAGGTATTGGCATGCATTCCGGGTGAACAGTTTGTGGAGAATCACAGGAACGACAGTCAGGAATGGATGCAAAGAAACCTGTAATGGACATTTATTTTTAAATAGATGATTACTATTTTAATAGAAGACATTGGAATAATGTTTAAAAACTATCCTCACCTTTGTGCACAGGGGTAAATGTAATATCATGATCCAAAAATTGAGCAAACTGCATTAGCATGAGGCTGTACCGATTGTGCAGATTACTTATATCTGCATGGATTTGTGTTGATACAATTCTGGGTGAAGGCAAAGGAGTTCCCGTGACAGAGGTTAATCGGGGATGAGATATACCTTGAAAAGAATGATAATTATTGTACATATTTATCAATTGATTCTTATAATTAAATATTTTTTAATGAAACAGTATTTTTTGAATTTAAGATAATCAGAGACATGCAACCTCCAGTATTTTCATTAAAATTTATTTAATTCAAAAAACACAAATAATTTCACGAGTGGTTGCCCATATCTTGTCTTTGACTTAAATACCAATAAACATCGATTTGATAAAAAAATTACATTAGACAATTGTCTGAGTTAGAAATAACCTAAATTAGTTAATAATTAGATCTTCTATTTTTGAATGTTTTAAGGAGATCATGAACTGCATTTTCTGCATTTGATAATACTTCATATTTCAAAAACTTACTATTTTCATATGCAGGGGGTAACAATCTAGCAAAAGTTGTAAGACTCTTCCCGAGGTTTGGACTGCGAACATTATTGCAGTATCCTGTGATAGTTCTAAAAGGAGTACGAGTGTCACAAGGACCTCTATCATCATTAGCTTCACAATCAGAGGTTGGACCTGCTGGAGGCAGAAAAGAACTAATATCTACATTCTGTAGGCTGTCTGTGAAGTCATCTCCCAATGACTCTGTTTGAAAGCTCAAAATATTGTCACGTGTTTGATCAAACACTTGTCGTCTTCCCCTTCTCAAGCCAACACTGCAATAAAAAAGAATCCAATGTAATCTTCATAAGGGCACATTTTCATGGAAGAATTTTTCCCTGGTAATTGAGCATTTATTAAACTTATTATTCTTAGATACTCATATTCACACCTTTGCAGGGAGTTCATGAGTTCTTGAGATGCATATTCAAGAAACAGAGAAACATTAGCAATTCTCAAAGCCTGATTATTTGCTTTGCTGAAAGCTGCTGCTATTCCCACAGGAGATTTTGGATCTGCTCCTCCATCTGCAACAGAAATACAATACAAATTATTGATCACTCTCCCATATAGGATGTCCTATGAAAAGAGTGATAGCAAACACAGAGACATGTAAAGCAATTATTGCAATGACATTCTTGTTGCACTAAATTAGAAGGAAATTCTTATTGATTTTTTCTTAGATTTGTCAAAAGCTTTGACATTATTGACCATCACATTCTTCTAACAGAATTTGAAATTGTAGAGATCTGAGACATTGCAGGCCAATAGGTCAAATTACATTTATCAAACCGTCCCTGAGTAGTTGCCCTCTAGCTTATGAAAGAAAAGATATCTCCTACTACTACTACTACTGCCCTCAGATGATAAATTGTGGAGACCCATAAGGATCCATTCTCGAGCCAATACTATTCCTTATGTACATAAATGACATGCCTTTAGCTCTAAGAAATAACAAATTAATTTTGTTTGCAAATTACACAAATATAATCATCAAAGGAAAACCACAACAATTATTAGAAAAAGAAAGTAATAAAACTTGCATAAGCAATACTCCCCAGAACACTTACTTTTTGCATAAGACAGATATTCCTTCTCCCTCCTTTGAAGCATATCAGATTCTGCTCTTTCTATAGCTTGCATGATTAATTCATCAGTTATATGTGTAGTTGTGGTTTCATCATGCCAGGCTGATAAGTCTAGAGTTGGTTGTAAATCACAAGAGATGCGAACATTTCTGTCAACAAAAAAAAAAGTCATAAAATGTATTTTAGAATACCACTTATAATGATGCAAATGAATAATAACATAATACTTCTACAATTCACTTACAAATATGTATCCTCCTGAACAAACACTCGGGATTGTGCTCCAGATAGATTGGGCACATTGTCGCATATGAGACCTGCCAATGTCACCTTTCGTATTTCTTCTAATTGTTCTGCAAAATACATAAAACAGGTTGTTTTTTCATGAAGATAGTGTGTTTTCAGAAAGAATACATTTTAGTTTTAAAATTTCTTGTATATTTTGGATAAAGTATCTTAAAATTGATTAAATTTCTTTACAAATTTTACTAAAATGCTTTATTAAAGTCAACAGTAAAATTGCACATTTCTTCAAAATTCACATTTTCAAATTTTTATAACAAAGATTGTTCTCACAAAAAGAAAAGAAAATGCCTTGCATCTGGTAAAATTGCATTGAGCTGTTTATTTTTTATATAAAAGAAAATTGATGTAATATGAGCAAATTGACAAATATTACAATATAATTCTCCATTATAATACATAAAGAAAGTTCCATGAAGACAATTCGATTCAGAAAATTACGTTAAAATTTTACTGTTTTTATCACATAAATGTTACCTCAACAATATACTTTCCTTTATTCCCTTTTCACACATTAAATCTTAAATGATTTACACTTACTTCGACTGAAAGAAGAAGGTGGCAAATCATTCTCATACCAGAAGCGGTCACTATTTCGAATATTTGTGTATTGGTAAGCAAGAAGACAAGTAAATGTTGGGCCAACCAGAGCTCCATGTACTGGGGTTTCCATTATTCCACCAGCCAGTAGGTCAACATTTTCAATTTCCCTAAAAGATATAGATATTATTGAAAACATTTTTGAAGTTCATGATTAATTCCAATAAAGAAATCTGCATTGAACTGACCCATAGAGTTCTTGTAGAATATCTATATTGTTTTGTGTCATCAGTGATGATAAGCTTGAAAAAGTAGGTTTGGATTTTAAATCAGGATTACACAATTTAAGCCAGTTATCATAAGATGGAATTCCATGATCTCGACTCATTTGTATCAGGAATGCTCCTTTTGTCCATCCTAAAAAAAGTAAACAAAGTTAATTAATTCTGGTAAGGAGATAATTTAATGAGGTTTCATTTGCAGTAATAGTAATACGTGTACAAAAGAAAGATGTATAGTTTTCCTAATAACAAAGAAGTTTAGCTTCTGAGATAACTTCTGCAACTAATGGGGCAAATTTTCATGTATGAATGGTATCTATACAATAAAGATTGCAATTTGTTATTTTGTCTACTTCTATGGACTACAAAATTGATGAAGATCATTGAAACGATATTAAAAGTTATGTGTATGTTCAATTGGAAGATGTCAATCATTTTTTAAAGATTGTTCAGAGGGAAACACAAATTGTCACATTTGCATCTGTTTCATAGATGAACTAAGTAAAATAAAATGCAGTAAAATTAAAACCACAACAGTTAATTTAAATTGTTCACTTGGCTAAAGAATAACATTTTTGTTTCCACTGTTTTGAAAAAATAAATGATGATTTACCCAGTAAAAAATAGATAAAATATTACCTGTGTGTGTGGGAATGGGAACATTTAAATTAGCTTCTTCAGCACTTTCAGTCAACATTGCATGTACAAATTGTTGTTCTTTATCTGTTGCATTGAAATGTCCAAATTGCTGGGAAAAAGAATTCATGTTAAAAAAGAAATGCAGATAATTATATTTTACTCACTAACTCTTTCCTCCTTGCACATACCATACTTGCTGGTGTCATGAGAGGGAAGAACTGTAGAGCTGCTGTTGCAACACTGTTCATTATTCCTGCATGATGAGAGCTTGAATAATTGTCATAGTATCCTTGTTCCTTCAGTTTAAGTCCGTTATTTTCTGTTGTTAACTGTGAAAAGATGTCTCTTTAACATCTGGTGGTTTGTAGAGCAATATTCAAAAACTTGGCATAAAAAATGGAATTAATAAAATATTTCAGTGAAGAACATAATATTTTTTCTTGTAAATAAAAATCAAATGTTTGTCAATGTATTAATTTGATTTGATTTATTTTTGTCATGAAAACAGTAAATACTGTGTGAAGTATGGTAGTTTTATATAAGTTTAATATCATTTTTAATTCTACAAAAAATATTTAAAATTTATTTGCTTTTGAATTTGGAGGGTATGTTTCAGCTTTTCCTAGATCCTTTTGGCTGTAAGCCCAGAAATAATTTTTTGTTCATTAATACCTACTGTAAATGGGAGAAATTTTTCTTTCTTTGGCATGTGTGTGTAATTTTAATTCTGCTCTCACATAGATCTTTTATATTGTTATTTTGGAATAAAAATATACGTTTGAAATGGTAATATCCCTTTGGATGTAATTTGGTTTAATGTAATTGTGAATAAATAGAATAAAATTACAATTTTGGATCTGGGGAGGAGAGCCTTGGATCTCATGGCCTTCTCTCATATTATTGATTGATATTATTGTTTGATTGAGTGATTATTTTTTAATTCTGGGAATGTTAACTGCTATGGTTATTAGTCTTGTAAGTGTAGTGAATGTTATATTCTGAGATATGGCGGAGTTCATCCTCATTGGAATATGAGGCGCCAACCTAGAAAGTTGGCTAGCAGGGTTTCCTCTTTAGATCCCCCCCAGCAGGAACAAACTCTAAACTCCGACATGTGCGGTTCTGTTGAACATGTTACTCTGTGTGTGTGTGTGCGCGCGCGCGTGGGTGCGTACGTGCGTGGGTGCGTGCGCGGGTGTGGGTGTGTGGGGGAGAGAGAACAGAGATGAAGGTGGAAAGATCGCGAGGGATCCGTGGACCGTTTATTAGGGTATTATTCCGATATTCTCCTTTTGTTAATCACAAAAACCACGGAAAACTACCGGTCGAAGCAGCCGGTCGCTGGAATTCTCCTCCAGTCCGAGCAGCCGAATTCCACCTACCCATCTAACCCGTCCAAAGTAAACCAGCGTCTGGATCATCGGGTCAGAGACTCTGGAGTGCCAACAATTGCTGCCCTGAGCCATCTTAGCTGAAGCTTGTCCTTGGATCTGCCACAGATTGATAATTTATTGTGATTCCGGGCGCGTCAACTACTGAGGTCATTAGTTCCATAAGTTTAGTGCATGATTTTTCATCGGGAGGTGGCGGTGATCTACCCCCGCTGGATGGGGAGATCCGGCGCCGACCTACCGTCGGCTAGTGGGGTTTCCCCCTAACAAGGACTCTCCCACCAGTGGGGCACCACCCCAGCCGGGACAAGCTCTAAGCTCCCGAGCGGTCTCCCGGAATATGTGGTACAGACTGCAAATAAACTGTTTTGAATATGTAGAAAACCAATTTGGTTAACAAAAACTCGTACGATGTGTTTACGGAGGTATCAACTGTTCGACAGTACTTGAAACTGACAGAACTACAAACACATACTGGGAGCGGTAGCTGAGTGCATCAACTGATGTTACTGCGGCGCGTCTGACCGGGAGGTCCTAGGTTCGAGCCCTGACGGCAGCAGGATTTTCGACACTAGCTTTTCAGGTACGTTGAATTCAATATTTGATATGATGTGTACTCAGCAATTCGTTTATTTTGGTTGAAGTCTAGAACACGGTACCTAAGGAAGTCGTATAGACGGACACTTCGCGCCGCTCTGGCGAGGAGAAAATCCACAACGGAGGGGTCAAGGGGTGGTTAGGCGATTATAATAATTGGCCACGAACGGGACATCATACGTTAGGGGAGACAATTTCACCCTACTGTCTTGTCGGAACTCCATTAGAAAATAGTGTTGCTTGCGATCGTGGTGTGTGCCTCTGTGATAAACAAAGCTTTCATGGTTCGAATTCGTTGCAGCAGTTTGAATTGGAGGATATCTTATAAAGTGCTTTCTTATAAAAGCGAATTGGTGATTATGCAGTGGATAGACTAAGGTTGTTTATAGTGAATGCGAGGGCTGAAGGCGCTGTGACTTGGATCCGGGCGAGCGAAGCGAGAAAACTTGCCTTTGAAAGTACTTAGGACATTGAAAAGCGGTAGGGATAAAGTGTATGAAGGGCGAGTCATGAAAATCGCCTTTAGGTTAGTTTTCTTCATTTCTATCAGAGCGCTTAGCGTAATTTGAGGGAGGGCGTAAGGAGACTCCCCCTTCCCTCTCCCCCCTCCCCCTCCCCCAACTCTGCCGCGGCTCTCAAAGGTGTACAATGTTCCCAACTTTAAACTTTGTTTTTTGTTTTTTTTCACCATGCTGCTAAATGAATCCAAGATACGAGAGGAAAATCTTAATTCGGAAATGTAATTTGTGACCACTCGTTTCGTGGCTGAATATGTTGGTGGAGCTGCCGGGTGGAAGAACTAACTTAATCAGATAAGGTAAGTTTAAACATGTCTAATGAGTAGAGCAATGATTTAATCACACTTCCTTTAGACTCGTATTTTGGTGGAGAAATAATCGAAATTAGACATAAAATTGTATTATTTGGGATAAATTTGAAATAACTCTCAAATTATCAAAGATAACCATTGAAGAGGTAGCAAGAGTTGTCTCAGTGTGAAATTTTCATTTACAGTAACCTCTAGCTCTACTTAAACTGGATTTATAAACAATGTCAATTTATTACCATAGGTCTGAGTATGTGTTTTGTGATTACATTATTTTTGAACCATTTGGTGTAGTAAACTGAAACAAATTGATAGTAGGAAATAGCTTACCTCTCCAAGTACAGTTGGCAGGAACTCATGATAAGTTATATGTTGTATTTGAGCTACAACTACTTTTCTTGCTTCTTGAAATAATGATTCATCATTCCAGTGCTTATTAATTGTGGAAAGTGCAGCAGCAATTCGATTATGCTCGAGTAGAAGAATGGAGTTTAATAAACTTAGTCCTGAAGATTCCTGGCATCTGAGAATTAGAATTTATCAAAATAAATAACTTTGATTATTCCTCTCAAAAATAAGTCATTTTACTTGTTAGTAAGTAAAGATAAAATGTAATTGATAAACATAAAAGATACTGAATGCTAGGTACCTTTTACAGTTGTCAAGAGTCACCTTTCCTCCTTCAAATGTTCGAAGAGTTTGAATATCATTGTCAGTTCCTCCATATAAATCTGAACCATCTAGATATGCACTAGCCAAATTCATTTGCTCTCGCTGGGCTGAAAAAATCAGAGTACAAGTTAATAAGAATACCAACAACAACAAAAACAACACAAAAAGCATTTGTATTTTCTGAATGAGAATATTTACCAAAGTTACATCCTTCAGGAATGGATGGAACAGAGCGCATATATTGTTGACATGACTGTCCACTAGTAATGTTACTACATTCTGGGTGGTAATCTTGGCAGCAAGTTACTGAGTCTATTTGCAAATATAATTAAAGGAGAAATACATGGTTAGAATTGATAATATTAGCAATTACACAAACAAAAGTGTTACATAAAGTTTGTAATTTATATTTTATAATATTAATTAAATCAACGTATCAACATACCCGGATTAACTGTACTGACAAGGTCATGCAAAAGCATGTCTCCCCAAATTCCAATCAAACTTGTGACATGCATAGCAGACTGGCTATGAGATTTCTTTTGAAGGGCTGATGCAACATATTGTGGATCTGGCAGTGTTAATCTTGGTTTGCTTAAACCTATAAACAAAAAAATCAAATCAAAAATATAAATATCAACTTTATGTGAAATTTAATTTTTGAAGTATTTTGTAGTTATTTATGATTGAAACAGCTAATTTCAAACTAAGAGGCAAAAACTGACCAATGTGCTCTTGTTTGTAAATCAAGCTTCCACCATTTCTGTGCTCATTTTCTTCAAGTTTTTAAAATATTGGTCTTCAAGTTTTTAAAATATTCTTCAAGACTCAAAGAAGTAATTTTATGATATAGGTTAACTCAGTTTTGGGTCAAGGACACTATTGATATTTTTCCTTCAACACGAGTATTTCTGGTCAATTTTTTAAAATTTATTTTTCATCAAAAACATTTAAAAACTATGACATACAATGGGGAGAAGTACAATCTCTACACGATTTCTTGAGCTCTGATTCATATCCATATAAGTTGAATTACGAATCCAGGTAGCAACAAGCGTTTTGAGTAATAATTGGTATGAAAATATTTGCTCTCTTGTAATAATAGTTATGTACCAATGGCGTTAAAAGAGTTCAAATAATAAGCGAGCGGTGACAAAAAGCCTAAGGGCCCTTGGCCCCAGGCTCGCTTTTTGTCGCCCAATATCATTAATAATAATAATAATAATAATAATAATAATAATAATAATAATAATATTTATTGAGTCACAAAAACATTAGATCCAGTTAACGCCCGTGGTGTATACATTATTTTATTTTTTTATTTAATTTGAATGATTAAGATTGATCTATTTACTAATTAACCAGTTGTTAAATTGATTCTGTTTATATTTTCATAATTTCCTTTCATAATTCCCTCCATAAGTAGTACCATTCAAATGTTTTCAAATTTCCGTCCTACCTACGATCCTGTCGTTCCAGGTGAGTTCTGCAGTGTATATCGAACTCCGTTTCGATGGCAATAACAAGCAACAACGTATTAGTAGAAAATAAGTATTTGCAAAGGGAAATTACGAACAGATTTTGGCTATCATCCATGACCTTCGGGACGGAATATACTTAATGCCGCAAGACGCGAGAAAAAGGAGAGCGATTATTTGAATAACTGCATTCCCTAAAGAGCTCAAGAGAAAGTACACAGACGGTGAAGCTACATTTATGTCCAGAAGCAAAACAAGGGGCCATCTCAGCTTTTGCTCAAAGGATCAGGGAAACTGGACGAAAAACGTGATTGAGATGGGTTTATTTCATATTAATTTTTCTTAATATTTTGATAATTGCCTCTGTTTTCCAAAACAAAACTTTTAGTTCAGTAATTCTTCTGATTTAGGCAGGTTTAAATAAAAAGTATTTTAACTATTATTATTATTATTATTATTATTATTATTATTATTATTATTATTATTATTATTATTACTATTATTATTATTATTATTATTATTACTATTATTATTATTATTATTATTATTTCAGCACATATGATTTTTATGAATAGATGATTTTAATATTGCGAATGTGCGAATTATCTCCCATAATAAGGGTTTACCTAGACAACAAGGAAAAATCATCAGTAGAGACTGGATTCCAGTGTAACTACATCTTTTCTTTCCTAATTTGAAATTGGATGAAACCTTGACCGAAATTTGAACCATGAAACGGGCGTTATTTTAGAACTTGTTTTGTTTTGCACGTGTTGCATAATGCTGCCAGGAAATTGCATATTTTGAGGTTCAACTCGACAAATTTGCAAATTCATATTTTTATTGCTTAAAATATGATTTTTATACTATGAACTTTTAAAAAAAATTTAAGGTCGCATCATCATCTAGATCATTAGCGACCACTTTTGGAGTTAACGTTATGGTAACTATGAAGATGAAACGAAATTGTGATAATAAGGGTGAAAGGACGAACACAAATACTATGCCCGAGGCGGGACTCGAACCCGCGACCCTTCGGTCCGAGATCACTACGACACTACTGCCTTAGCGATCTCTGTCACCGGACCGGCTAGCTTATTTTAATTTACCTTTTTTAAAGGTTTCATTTAAGACTTTAAGGTTTTATGACTTAACGGTAACTCAAGAAGAACAAGACGCATGGACTAGTTTTCAGTGGGTGTATGAACATTTCCAAAACCCATTCCCTTTTGTGTTCATTTCTAAACCTATGTTGTAGAATGTCTCTTAAGTTACACTTTCTACTCTCCCATTTATTCTTCTTGCCTGATCACCTCGGTGACGTGAGTGTCGAACAAGGTGAGCGTTTCGACCAACACATCAGAACAAAGAAACAATATTAACAAGGTGTCTGGAATCGCTCCATGATAGCATATTCCTGCAGGATGTCATATACAAAAGATCCTGAAGTATTTCGCAAGAGATGTGGAAGTTCATCACACTTCTGAGTAAGCATTACTAATCCCATTTATTAGTAAATAGAATATAGCCGGGTTTTAGTATAATATGAGTAAATGAATTCGCTATTGTAGAAAAATGGTGGGTGATAGCGCAAATCTGAGCGCAAAACGATAATCTGTGTTAAAAACTGGTTTAGAAAAATACGCTTATATTTCTGTTGATTACAACACGTTTGATTTTGTAGACCTATATTATTAATCATTTTATATTTCTTTGAAAACGATTCGATCTGGAACTCCTTTCATCTCGCTTAGGCGGAAACGGTAACGCGAAAAGTGGCATAATGGTACACTTTGTCTACGTCATGTATATGTTACGACTTAAGTTCGAAATGTGGCTAATTCGAAAATCAGCCAGTTCATTCGCACATTAGCAATACGATTTGCATAAAGCATTTTCAATTACGATAAATTGATCATTTCGGTCATCGTCTAGCTAATGTTGGCATTATCTACAAGGAGCTGGCAGAAGTAAGGTAGGTTGAAATGCGAGGCGCCTGGAGTGTTCTCGATAAGTATTTTGGTATAAAAATGCCCTTCACAGCCTCAATATCGTTCTTCGTAAATCGTGAAGGTCTCTTCGTCCCAAGTAGCAGACGCGTAGTGAAGTGTCAACTAAGGTACAGAGTGAGGTTAGTTTAGGTAGTATCTTGCCAATAGAAATTACTGTCTGAGTGGAAATGGAAACTAAACACTTTGCCTCTCACTAGCCTTAAAAACTTGCCTGCAGCAATCTGATTCCTGTTTATCACATAATTTCTGTTATTCCTCCGCATTGCCCCAACTGGTTCGTGTTGACTAATGTGTACTTCATTCGGCTAAAGTACGAAGTAAGGTTTAAAGCTGTTTCTACTTGGACTTTATTCACTCATTTTGGATTATGTGTATTTTAATTGGCTAATTCGCTAATTAGCCAGATTCGGACATTAGCCGTAACATCCATACAGCGAAGAGCTGATTTTCGAAATTGGCAGGAATCTAGACCCAGTCATTTAGAGACGAACGCAGTCTATTATCGAAGGATTGGACTCAGACATTGATATCATTGATTTGAAATCATTCATCCCGTACAATTGTCATTAATTCTTGCAATTACCTCTGAAATTTAGAAGTGTAAACCGTCGCCCTTCTCGTAAAAGAGCGATATATTTTCCCCCAAATAGCCAAACGCGTTTTGCATTTCTTCGCGCTCCGTCCCATCTCGAGCCCAACTTTCATCTCGCTTAGGCAGGATTAGATAACGCGAAAAGAGGCATAATGGAGTGGAGCGGAGCAGGAAGCGACGCGGCGCAGCCCCGCCAGGGAGAGGAGAGGAGACGCAGGGGTGGGGTGGGGTGGAATTCCGTCGAGGGCTTATCGTGATCCAAGTGGCCGCAGCCGTTTATCCAGGAGGGGGAGGCATAAACGCATTGGCTCATGAGTTATGTATGGTGGCAAATTCTCGGATAATGCGTTCCAGACTGGTACTCGCGGAGGCAATGCGGCAGTGGCGGCGGCGGCCGGGGAAAGTAACACGACTTCCTCGAACTGCCTGCAGCTTCGCGGACTAAACTGGAGTGTTCAGAGAGAGAGAGAAAGTTCTCCAACATTTATCGCTCACACCTGGCTTACATGCATGCCTCAAAATATTCTCTTTTTTTCGTTGTTTTGTTTTGGGGCTCGGCTGAAAATTCCTGGCTATTTTGTTGTTCGGTGCACGGAGCGGGGAAAGTAGGACAGTGAGGGGACTTGTTAACGAACAGCTATACTCTGATTTAAATGTAAGGCGAATTAACAGCGATCAGTTGGGACACGATTATCCAATTGGGAGAATTTTTACGACTTAATATTTGATATTGAAGCAACCGATTGGATAACCGCGTTACAGCGGATCAAAAGTCAATTTGCCCTACATTTAAAATGGAGTGTAACAAACATCGGACAAAGAACATTTTTGTGAAAGATTTTTATGTTCAAAGAACGAACAGAAGAAAATCAAGCGACGCAGTAAAATATTTACAACCACATATCCTACTGTCAGTTGTGTGATTAATTCTGTGCATAGTTTTGTGATTAAAATTTAGTCAATTGCGAATTAAATTAACAACATGAAAGTAAACTACGCAGGCTCTTTGAAAATCGATATTTAAGACCAGTCGTTTACATGATATTTCATGAATTAATTTACATGCAGGGATTTTCTCATCTGCTTTTGGAAGTGATTTGTATAAATTATTGCAATATTATTTAACTGACGATATTGGAACACCGTAAATGACTCTTGAAAACCATCCCTAATCTCGAATTGCACGATCTGGACTGACACTTTGAGACAATAGTAGCTGTCACTCTGTGTACCTGGTTGGCGGAAGAATGGTACGTGTCGTAGAGCGATGCTTAATTATTTTAGAAATAGTCAGAGAGAAAAAAACACTGGATGGAAGTGGCAATTCAATCTGACGTGCGTACTATAGTGCCAACTCCTTCATGGACAAACGTCGGGCATTTAGTACTTTTATCACTCCCGTTTTGGCACCGTGTCTTAGGAAGACTCGCATCTGGCCAGTAGCATCTTCTGATGCCATGACGTCAGCCTTGCGCGCCAGTCTGAGATTTTATCTATCAAGGGGGCAAGGGCCATTGCGTACTACGACAAAACTCCCTAAAGGAATCCGTAGTTGGGCCCTATTAGAAAGGGAAATTGACCCGTCTCTCGGTCCTATAGGAATGGAAGGAATTCGCGTGGTCCGTCCCGCATTTAGGGCGCTTCTCTGGTCTCCGGCATTGGCCTGGAATTGATAGGAGGAGATCACGGCCACAATAGATGGGAGCCTGTAGAGCTCTCTTCCGGCTATTCCGGTCATTGGTGCCGTAAGTGTAGTGCATGTTGTTTCTCTCGGGAGATGGCGAGATCCGGCGCCGAGCTACCGTCTGCTAGTGGGGTTTCCCTAACCAGGACTCTCCCACCAGTGGGGCTCCACCCCTGCCGGGACAAGCTCTAAGCTCTCGACCGGTCTCCCGGAATATGTGGTAGTGTAGCGCATGTTAGTGTAAGTGTGTGTACGAAAGGGGAGAGGATAGGACAGGGAAGAGGGAGGAAAGATCGCGCGCTGTCCGTGGCCCGTTTGTTAGGGTACTGCTCCGGTATTCGTCTGGTGTTGATCGGAGAAACCACGGAAAACTACCGATCAGAGCAGCCGGCCGCTAAAATTCTCCTGCACACAGCGACTGAATTCGGCCTAGCTGAAAAGCTAGTGTCGAAAATCCTGCCGCCGTGGGGAGTGGGAACCTAGGGCCTCCCGGTCAGAGGCGCTGCAGTGACATCAGTTGATGCACTGAGTTACCGCTTCCGGTTTGACTGTTGCAGAAAACCCTACCACCGACGGGAACCGCGAACCTCCTACCCTACAAAGTCGATTAGAAGATGCGACAAAAATTCATAGATCCCTCCCAATATTATTTTCTTTTCCTCCCTGTGGTTGTTTTCGACTGGAAGATATTCAGACGAGCTAGTATTTCTTCTTGCTGCGATTCGATTACGTGGTTCACACAAGCACTCAGAGAGCGCGCCACCTGCTGTTTAAGAGCACAGCGGAGGCGGTTGAAGAGACGGAAGGTCATGGTAACCTCATAGATGTGGATGAAGCAGATCTTAGTAAGGTAAAGGCTAAGAAACAAGCTTCGTCATCCACAATTGTTGTTGTACGTGATATAAATATTGGTGCTTTAAATATGAGTATTTGCGTCACACCCTTGTCAATGCTGTGTTTTTCGTCAATCTTTGACCGGCTTAGGTGGCCCAGGGCATCGATTGACCTCACCACGTTGCTGCCTTTTGACTGGGAGATCCTAGAGTTCGAGCCCTGACGGTGGCAGGATTATTGACTCTAGTTACAATAGATAGGTCGAATTTCGCCCATATCAGAGATTTTTAGTGGCCGGCTGCTCTGATCGGTAGTTTTCCGTGGTTTCTCCGTTCAACACCAGGCGAATGTCGGAACAGTACCCTAACATACGGGCCAAGGACAGCGCGCGATCTTTCCTTCCTCTTCCTTATCGTAGCCTTACCCCCTTACTTACACACACTTACTCTTACATGCACTACACTTTCACACTTGGCGAGAGACCTGTCGGAAGCTTTGGGCTTGTCCTGACTGAGGCGGTGCCCCGCTGTTGGGAGATACCTGGTAGGGGAAAACCCGTCAAGCCGGCCAGTCGTTCGGTGCCGGATCACGCCATCCAGTGGGGAACGATCACCGCCACAGCCCGCGACAAACATGGACTATACTTACGGAACTAATGACCTTAATAGTTGACGCACCTGAAAACACCAATCGATCAGTCAATCGTAGAGCCGAGCCTATACGTGTCCCAAGCGCTCTCGCGCGCTCAGTGTGGGAGTATGATCAAAATTGGTCGCATGGTCAGATTGCACCTGTTAGGTAGTGAGCCCATATATTCACCAGCCTCTTCTTAGTTTTCGCAATCGCGTATCAGTGCTCCGACCTCGCCTTGTCGCCCTGGATGTGTGGGTGCGATCAGAATTGGTGCTGGGAAGTGTCTGACAGAGAGAGGACAGATGTTTGGAAACATGAGTTGTGCACCACCATCATCCAATTTCCTTCTAGTTATGACTGAATATGCATTTCCAACTAATTCTCCTTAAAACCGCGTTTTTCGCCAATCGTTGAGGAAGATACATCGGATCATGGCACGAAGAATGTAATCGAAATTGTTTCGGGACGTGTCTTCCAGAGTCGGGAAATGTTTGGAAATATTGGGCAGCTCATTTTGATGTCAATATTTGCGTAGGTCCTTTTGTAATGCCATGCTTTTCGTCAATAGTGGAGCTGGGGTATTCTTGCTCCTGGGCAGACCGGGTATGATCAAAATTGGTGTCGACAAGTAACTGGCGAAGGTGGAAAATATTGGAAAATGTTGGTCATTCGGTCCTTATATTTGCACTAGGTTCATTTTAATGACTTGTTATTCGTCAGTCGTTGAGCAGGCGTTTCCTTGCACCATTCCGAGGGCAGAGTGGGTGTCAAAAAGTGCCGGAAAGTGCTGCAAAGTGCGGAGAAGTCCTGGGCAGTTTCCATCTAGTGGCGAATCCTGTGCATTATATCAAGTATATCGTACTTTATGAAAACTACCTCTACCATTCCTTTATTTTAAGCTTTTCTGAAATCCCAATAGTATGAACTTCTGTCCTTAATAATTGCTCTATAAGACAATTAAACAAACCACTAACTTTTGGATCATTAACACACTTAATTTTTACGAAAATCTTGATAGAAGCGTAACTTTCGAACGGCTAAAGAAGGACTGTTCACCGCAATATTTTGCGGTACCTACCGACAGCTACCGTCCAGACGCTCATCCTCCCCTCTCCCCGCCCTTGAAACATGAGGAGCCCTAGGTTATTGCGGCTGACATGCGGTGCATTCGCTTGCCCTAGCGAATTCTCTGGACAGCATTAAGAACTGTTTGAAACTCCTCACTCAACCGCACTTCATAGCGCTTACGGACGCGGAAGACTGACTGGCTCTCGGTAGCAAATGAGAATTATTTTTTTTGCATCTGTTTTAAAGCTTTAGAATCTCAATTTCTTTATAGAGGATTACCTAACATGAAATGCTTCTTATACATTTCGAATTACTAGGTATACCGACGATATACGTGGTGTATCGGAGAATTCGCCAGTTTCCATCCTATCTTAGCATTATCAGTAGAGATGGGCTTAACAGCTTTTCTTCAATAACTGTTATCACAGTAACGGTTGACTCGTAAAAGCTGTTATTAATAACAGTTAAAAATAACATATCCATGCCCAGCAACCTAACATAATCAACTGGTAAGAGATATATCAGTTGTTGCGACTGCTAGGAGTTAAACCACGCAAAACGAATAACGTTGGTAGCATCGTAATGCTTGTGCAGCTACCTTACGGCGCTTGCTTGCACTACTTTCCCAAACATGTTTGGACAGAAGCAGCTGATATGAAGAGAAACTGGATGAACTGAATTCATATGTGTAGCAAATGTATATAGAATACTACTAAAATAAAAGTGATTTGGGTTTAGATTGCAAATATTCTTTCAAATATGCAACTCGTGCGTAGTGAAGTGACGAGTGCCAAACATAACGAGGAGAAACAATGTTTTGGCTTACGTATACCTTAAGTGTTAATGACTGTCGAATATCAAGTATTATAATGCGAATTATTTGACCGCAACTCATTTTATTTTATCAGACCTAGGGAAATAAGTTCGCAATCTCACATAAGCAGCAATAGGACAGAAATAAGTTCACAAACATATTAAACGGACTTAATTTAAAGGAAAAATGTCTTATTGTAGTGTACACAATAAAATATCAAAATATTGTGGCATATGGTGTGTCGTAATAATGATGAATTATGTATTAATGAATATATAATTGGAACACTGGCAAATCATGATTGATTAGCTGCAGTGAAGCTGTTATCGTACAAAACGGTTGCCACGGAAGCTTGTAGTAGTTCGGATTAGGCCAAGTAGATTGCAGTTCTATGCATTTCAACCGATAACAACCAATAACAGGATAAAAGTAATAACTATTATTTTACGTAACAGTTACGAAACGTTAACGGTTAAGAAATAACAGTTTAGCTGTTAAGGGCACATCCCTAATTAGCAGTAGCCCCTTTATAATGCCAGGGCTGTCGCATGTCTCACCGTCCGCGTAGGCCGGCGGCAGCAGGCGGCGGAGGGGCGCGCCGCGGCGCCCCCACTCCGGGCGACGCGCGTTGTTGCAGGCGCCGTCCGCCGCGCGGTACCGGTTGGCGCTGCACGCGGCGGCTGGCAGGGCGGGCGGGCAGGCGGGCGCCGGCCTGCAGAATCAGCAAACCTAAATGGTACTAACTTCTAGGGCGTCGGACCGTTTCAGAATAAATGTTACTAACTTCTAGGGCGTCGGACCGTTTCAGAATAAATGTTACTAACTTCTAGGGCGTCGGACCGTTTCAGAATAAATGTTACTAACTTCTAGGGCGTCGGACCGTTTCAGAATAAATATTACTAACTTCTAGGGCGTCGGGCCGTTTCAGAATAAATATTACTAACTTCTAGGGCGTCGGACCGTTTAATTACTACTTCAGGGCGCGGGCCGTTTCAGAATAAATGGTACTAACTTCTAGGGCGTCGGGCCGTTTCAGAATAAATGTTACTAACTTCTAGGGCGTCGGACCGTTTCAGAATAAATATTACTAACTTCTAGGGCGTCGGGCCGTTTCAGAACAAATGTTACTAACTTCTAGGGCGTCGGACCGTTTCAGAATAAATGTTACTAACTTCTAGGGCGTCGGACCGTTTCAGAATAAATGTTACTAACTTCTAGGGCGTCGGACCGTTTCAGAATAAATGTTACTAACTTCTAGGGCGTCGGACCGTTTCAGAATAAATGTTACTAACTTCTAGGGCGTCGGACCGTTTCAGAATAACTTCTAGGGCGTCGACGTTTTCAATGCAGGCTCATGAAATCTTCTCGGCACCGTCCAATCTCATGTACGTCTGTTATATGAAATTATCAGCTTTTCATTGGCCAAACGTGATCATTTTCGACCCCTATACATCCACAAAATGTTTGTAACAATTATTCTGAGATATTCTGTGGTTACATTAAAAAGAACATGGCGTTAGATTTGCCACAGTCCCGTTTTATAAACTAAACACAAAAACTTCTCAAGTATTGGGTGACATTAATAGTTATAAATATTGGTTATCTCTTCTGAAGGCTTACAATTGAAGCAATAATATGCTATGCTACTACACGAAGTTTGGAGAAAATAGAAAGTAAAGGTTTAAACGTTTCCATAAATAAGTAAGATAAAGCTCTTCATATGATAGTTACTTTTTGCAATCTATCAACATTCATAAGATGAAATATCAGCATTATATCCAATTTTACGTAAACATCTATAGGGCACCGAAATACACTATCTCAATTTCATCAGAAATGTGGCATAGCATGTTATTTCCCCAAGGTCTTCAGTTGTAAATTTTCAACCGTGAATCTAATTCACAAACCAATGAATTAAAAGGACACAATGGCTTTCAGTTACGTAACTAAGACATAAGGATTTTTGTTCCTATTGAAGAATCGAAAAATAAAGTGCTAATCTCATTTCAAAATGTGATATAGAAAGGAACGTTTTGACATATAAAAGTAAGGCGTGAATCAGGACATAAAGAATAAATACTCTTGAAATATTTGTGAGTGAAGTATTGTAAAATAATTACGGCATGATGAACATATATTTACCCATGATTGAAATTCTTCACTGCATTTTCAGCAAGAAGTGCTGCCTTAATTTTTGAGACAATGTCTTGATCCAATATCCTCTCCACGTAGTCTGCAAATAAAAGAAAAAATGTTGAAAAAACATAGAAAAAATGTGACACAATATATTAATTGAAAGAAATGCAAATGATGCTGTTAATAGAAAGGGACTGAATATGCATTTTCAACTGCATAGAAAACAATTTGAAAGGAATTTTTCTTCACAGTGTAATTCGGAGGTGAGAAATTCACACGAGACTAAATCTATATTTATATTTATATATTTCTATAAAAAATATTCAAAAGTTCGCCTCAATCCTCTGAAATTCGTTCGCCTCCAAAAATTGCGCGCCCCAGACTGCAGCCTACTCAGCCTGTTGGGTAATCTGGTACTGTGCAAGCTGCAGTTCGTGCTACTAACGTAATTTGTTTTACTAGCACCCTCATCAGTCACTGGTGCCACTACGATGAGCCCTTCCCTATCGCACTGTCCATATTCCGTTGAATCAGACACCCTTAGGCCGAGCGATGGGCTTGATCACCTGTTGTCGTATGACCTCCCTTCCTCATTGAGGAACAAGCTTTGGATGCGGTCTTAACCTGAAGAATCTGGCCTGTAGAACTATGGCCTGTAGAATTATAGCCTGCAGAACTATGGCCTGTAGAACTATGACCTATTGAGCTATGCCCTACAAATTATGGTATGTAGAACTATGCCCTGCAGAACTACGGTCTGTAGAACCCCTCAAATTATGGTATGTAGAACTATGGTTTGCAGAACTACGGTCTGTAGAACTATGAACTATAGAACTATGCCCTGCAGAATTATGGTATGTAGAACTATGGCCTGCAGAACTACGGCCTGTAGAATCAGAAACCCCTGAACATCATACCCAACATACGCCTTATTGCTTTCCTGGGAGCTCGTATTGTTCACAATAAAGTAAAAATTTTCTAGGGAATTATTCAAAAACATTCTCTTTGCACAATATTAAGAGTGAACTTGTCTTTAATTGGTTAGAAATTGGTTACTGCATATTGTGAACAACAGCTGTCAGAAACTGAACATGCTTACATGGTGGGTGGGTTGCCTAATCTCCAGGAGATTATCGGGAGTGATAAATAAACTCCTTTGTATTTCCTCAAGAAGGACTCAAGATTCCATGTCGCCGCACCAAATGTGATCAGTGGGATGTCCTTTTTTGCTTTTCGGTTTGCAAACAGTTTCAGAACACCTTGATTTCTATCGCGTTAATTTGGTTATTGAAATCGAGAATCGTTTCTTTATTCTAAAAAGTGAGCTAAAGTTAATATTTGGGGATTCTAAGAGTTTACACTTCATTATATTGAATTAGACCCATTTCGCGTACTAGATAGAGACAATAAGTTTCAATCAACTCTTTGATTTGATTTATTTTGTCAAACAGTAAAAACAGTATGTGAAAGAAGTACGAGTATAAACTGCGCGTATTTTCTAGAGCTCCAGAATCTCTTTCCTGCCCTTCTACTATATGTACATAGTTGAATGTTCAATAAAAGTACCAAAGAAGCGAGGTTAGCAACATTTGAAAACCAGAAATTTTCGCTTCCAACTAATAGTAAATTTATTTGCATCGAAAAAAACAACACAGATTTGATTTTATAGTATTGTTAACAAATATACCAATTGACACCTCCGGCTTTACTCTACCTCAACAAAATGTATGGGTAGTGAAGCCTCTTTTAACTGGCTACGAATTGTGAAGCTGCGGTTAAAAGAAATCCATTCAGTAAAATTTGTTTTCACTTGAGAATTGTTAGCATCAACGAGATTTGATAAGCGACGGTTTTTTCCCTTAGAATTTTATGTATATAGTGTGTGCTTACTGTTCATTTAGAGAATAAATACAACTCTGTATATTTTATAAAAAGTCAGAACAAATAGTTATTTTAGTTTACAGGAACTTATGACTCAGATAAAATTATTATAAAACATTTTGTATCGAAAACAGAGTATATATTTTTAGACGTAGAGGATAGATAATAATAGCATTCCATTATTTTATTTTTAATTAATATATTCCATAATATAATAGAATTTCCATTATTGAAAATGATATCATTCAGGAAACTGTCACTGAATGTAATAGCACATTAATTGTTAAAAGTCATCTTTAAAATATATTGCAAGTAATATCTTTTTAAGTAACGCGTACATCAGATCAATGATAATTGGTATCACGCATAATACGAAGTGTCGATGTTTAGATACACTAATGTCGGCAGAGAACACGTGGAAGTTTTACAATACGATAATAAAAATATTAACCGATTTTGCTAAGTAAGAATATAACATTCATCTGCAACGTGAAAAACGAGTGTACACAGTGCTCGATGTCATACCTATCGGTAAGCGGATACAAAAATTCAAGAGGTCAAATTAATAAGAATGTTGGTAGAACATTTTTGGAATGAAGCACATTTTATTCGCCACAGATTCTACGTATTCGTAAATACCGTCACTTCCGAGGTAGTACGTTCATTATTTTTATTTATTTTATTTTTTATTTTTTATTTTTATTTTTATTTTTTATTTTTTTTTTTTTTTATTTTTTATTTTTTATTTTTTATTTTTTATTTTTTATTTTTTATTTTTTATTTTTTATTTTTATTTTTTATTTTTTATTTTTTATTTTTATTACGTTCATTAATTTCGTTTGTTGATTGGCAAACGACAAGCGCGCTCACCTGTCACATTGTGTGGGTGCAGCGGCGCGAACCAAGTTCCGTCGTCGGCCGCTGCAGCGCGCAGCAGCACCAGCAGCAGCCCAAATATCCTGCAACACAACAGAGCGACATTCGCGTCAGGCAAAGTGGAGATCCAGGTTGTTGGAGAAGAAAAGAAATGTACGTCACAAGAAAACGTTGGGGTTAAAAGTAACACATCACTTTGACACCCAGCAATTTTAGTGCATGTGATAATACTAAGTGTTAGTTTTAATGTTTGAAACTGATAAAATTACAGCTGAAAACAGTAATTACAGCGAAAATCACAAGATGTTTATAGTGAATATACACGGGTGGGGTTACATGTAGAATATTTATCCCATCGAGCGACTCAATTACGATTCACTGAAAAAAATATATTTTCATTAAGTTTCATCCGTGTTACTCGAACATACTAACGTTATGTTTTTGGTCATATTTGAAACTACTATAAAAGTGAAAAACGAACAAACTAAAAAAATGCAACACTTTCAATTTCTCTGTCTGTTCCTTCAGAGACTGTGCTACAATTCCTCAAGGTATTGAGAATAGAAAGGAATTGCGCTGAGTGAACAAAGGAACAATTGCGGAGCAAGCTATTGATATCCTTGGTTCCGTATCTCTACTTTCCGTGGTTTCAATCTATATTGAATGAAATATGATTGCTAGTTTAGTTGGCTCGTGCTGGCGAAGTCCAGAAACGGGAATTTACGAATAAAATTGTATCTAAATTTACCTCATAAATGACAGAAATATTAGTTTGTATTTCGAAAAAGGACCGGTTTTAAAATTTCTTTTACATATTTTCTTAGATCATATTGTAATTATACTTTCCAGGTTCCGGGCATTATACAACAGTAACCACAACGTATTTATTTAAACATGTATGAAGGGCTTGGGGCAGTGATAAAATAAGCCACAACAAGCCTGTCGCTAATTGTAAATGCATATACGTCGATTCTGACGGAAGTGACTCATCTTTTTGCTATCTCAAGCCCGTCTAAAATATGAAGAAAACATGTAATAAAAAGGCAATCCGTATTTTCACAAAAAATGAGATATTGAAATTTTGGAGTATCGGGAAGCTTAGTGTGGCAGTTGTGGCTTATCTTATTACTTCCCTCATCCCTTTATATATTCCCTTCCCTTCGTATATTCTATGTAATTATACATTAGCATTTTATTTGCATTGCGAAGTAAAGCAGATCCGTGCATAAGGAACATAGTGTTGAAACGAAGTCGAAACTGTGCGCTAATCTACGTGGGCGCAAACGGGTAGGGAAAGGCGGATTTATTTTCTCGAAAGACGTCGATGGAAGCCAGTATTCCTTGCACCTGCCACGAAGGGTCAGAGGTGAGCGAAACCCCAAGCCGCCACCGCCAGCGGTGAGTTGCAACGCTACCTAGAAAGCAAGCGATTTCTTTACGACTCACAGAGCCATGAAAACATTTTAGGCTATAAAAATAGCGGCGCGTTCTGTCGGAAACCGTGTATCGCGAAGCCGAAATCTCCCGCCGAGTCGCTGAAGGGAAACAGCAAGAATCAGCGAAAGCCACGGTCTCCGGTTCTCCCACAAACCATAACAAACAGCCACGATTTGGAATAGCTCGATCGAGGAAGAAAAATGTGTTCGAATTCCGAATACTGAAATCGCAAAGAGTTGTCAGGGCAAAGGAATCATTTATTTCGTATAGATCATTTTCGACACTAGCTGGTCAGCTAGGTCGAGTTCAGATGTCTGGAGACGTTTACCGGCCGGCTGCGTTGATCGGTAGTTTTCCATGGTTTCTTCAATCAACGTTAAGGGGAAACCCCACTAGCCGACGGTAGGTCGGCGCTGGATCTCGCCATCCAGCGGGGGAAGATCACCGCCATCTCCCGAGAAAAAAGCATGCATTACACTAACGGGACTAATGACCGAAGCAGTTGACGCGCCCGGAAACACGAAAAAATCAATCAATCAATCAATCATGCATTCAATCAACGCCAGGCAGTGCCGGAGCAGTACCCTTACAAACTGGCCGCGGACCCTGCGAGATCTTTCCTTCCCCTTCCTTGTCCTATCCTCACCCCTTACTTATGCACACTTACACGCACATGAACAACATTATCACACTCGTCGGGGGACCAGTCGGGAGCTTAGAACTTGTCTCAATGCCCCTTACTTATGCACACTTATACGCACATGAACTACATTACTACACTCGTCGGGAGAGCAGTCGGGAGCTTAGAACTTGTCTCAATGCCCCTTACTTATGCACACTTACACGCACATGAACTACATTACTACACTCGTCGGGAGAGCAGTCGGAGCTTAGAACTTGTCTCAATGCCCCTTACTTATGCACACTTATACGCACATGAACTACATTACTACACTCGTCGGGAGAGCAGTCTTAACGCACATGAACTACATTACACACTCGTCGGGAGAGCAGTCGGAGCTTAGACTTGTCTCAATGCCCCTTACTTATGCACACTTATACGCCCATGAAATACATTACTACACTCGTCGGGAGACCAGTCGGAGCTTAGAACTTGTCTCAATGCCCTTACTTATGCACACTTATACGCACATGAACTACATTACTACACTCGTCGGGAGACCAGTCGGAAGCTTAGAACTTGTCTCAATGCCCCTTACTTATGCACACTTACACGCACATGAACTACATTACTACACTCGTCGGGAGAGCAGTCGGGAGCTTAGGACTTGTCTCAATGCCCCTTACTTATGCACACTTATACGCACATGAACTACATTACTACACTCGTCGGGAGAGCAGTCGGGAGCTTAGGACTTGTCTCAATGCCCCTTACTTATGCACACTTAACGCCATGAACTACATTACACACGGGAGACAGTCGGGAGCTTAGGCTTGTCTCAATGCCACGCTGGTGGAAGATATCGGGTTGGGGAAAATTGCCGCTAGCTGTCAGTGCCGGATCCAGCCATCCAGCGAAGGAAGATTACCGCCACCTCCCACGATAAAGCATGTACTGCACTTAGGGGATTAATGACTTTAGCAGTTGATAGGCCCCGAATCATTCAACCAATCAATCTCTCGAATGGACCACATCTCCATCTGCTATTTTGGGGTTCAGCGTTTTGTTGGAAGACGTGACATCTCTGAACCTGGTCTGTTTGAAGGAATGAGACAACCATGCCTGCCTGGATTCTGATAGATTTTCAAATTGCGTTTTCACAAAGCTGAAAGAACAATATTCGGAATCAGTGGTGAACGAAAAACACTTTTGGAAAGATTTTAGATATGACCTTTTCGAAATAACAAATTCATTTAGTCTTTGTATGTCTTTGATATCTTCTGCAATTTGTCCATTTTTTTAAATTTTTTTAATGAAATTAAATTTTACGACTTTGCCTGCATTGTTTCCCGATATCCAGAATCCGATGGCCGGAATTTCCCGATAATATTGACATCTATACATTATGTTATATCTATATTTTATTCAAGTAAGCAATGATCACATGCGGCAGCACACTCTTCGTATCATAAATAAAAAGGTTTTGTTTTATTCCCTTCTTTGCATATTATTCATTGTTCAAGTGTTATTAATCATTGCCTTTTCACAGACAGACTTGATACTCGCAAAATGGTTGAAATTATCCCAGGATTGGTTTCTATCTTTTCCATTTGGTGTATCATTCATTCCAGGTAGTGTATAATTTTGTTTTAGTAAATGGCACAAGAAGAAAGGGGATGGCTGATGTGATTTGCGATTGGCGGGTAGCGAGTGATTGGAAGCGTGTGCCAACTACACTTCGCGTTTAATTTTTCCTTTTTTAAATTTTAAGCAGCTCACCAAAAAGGCTTAGCACGTCTCCATCCCGTTTCCTCCTTACTGTAAGGAGTGATACCCTACGTTTACCGTGGCCAGCTTAGTATTATATTAATCGTTTGTAATTAATACACTTCTGTTTTCAAGAAACATTTGCACTTGAATATACTGCCAACGTTAAAATTCTTCACTCTTAAAATTCTGCGAAATCAAAACTTGAATCCTCCTATCACGAACATCTTCTTACCTCACTGACGTAGCATACACAATTACGAAGATTCTGCTTTGTTCATCTTTGATCGAGATTTTATCTAGACTAGTGCTAGAACAACTATTTACGCTACTTATGAATGCAAACTTAACAACAATATTTACTCCTTCTCAAAAACCAAAAGATCGAAATAGGATGCAATGCGGCTCTGCCTTTCAGGTCACGAAAAATGAAAGTGGATTAGATTGGAAGCGGGAGTGAGGGAAAACTGACCGCGGATGCAAGCGGGCGATTCCCTGTGACGGGTGTTTGGGTGGTTGAGGGCAGCATGTACCGCGGCCGGAGAAGGTGGAGCGCGACGGGCCAAGGAGGGTCGGGTCGGGTCGGATCGGGTGTGGTCGGATCGGTGTGGTCGGATCGGGTGTGGTCGGATCGGGTGGGTCGGATCGGTGCGGTCGGATCGGGTGCGGTCGGATCGGTGTGGTCGGATCGGTGTGGTCGGATCGGTGTGGTCGGATCGGGTGTGGTCGGATCGGGTGTGGTCGGATCGGGTGTGGTCGGATCGGGTGTGGTCGGATCGGGTGTGGTCGGCTCGGGTGTGGTCGGATCGGGTGTGGTCGGATCGGGTGTGGTCGGATCGGGTGTGGTTGGATCGGGTGTGGTCGGATCGGGTGTGGTCGGATCGGGTGTGGTCGGATCGGGTGTGGTCGGATCGGGTGTGGTCGGATCGGGTGTGGGTCGCGGGGGGGGGGGGGTGGGGTAGGCGGGTGACCCGGTGGTCCGCGGGGGCGAAATGCCAGGCGCAGCGCGGGAAGACCTTTCGGCGGAGGGCGCCGCGCCGGGGCACTCGCCCAGATCGTGCCCCTCACCCGGATGCGTCGGAGAATTTATTGGTGCGATGGGAATTTAAACGTGAAAGACCGTGGGTGTAACTTGGAATCCGAGTTCGAAGGGGACTAGTCTGGAATACAATCTCAAAATATTATATGAAATCGTTTTTTAAAGATTTATTTGTTCTTTGGAGAAAATGTAATCACTTTGCCCGAATTGTTGCCGCTCTCGGATCGAGAACTACAATTCGGATCGAGAATATAGTAGTGAAATGTACAATAATAAAGTCTCAGTTTCAAATACGTAATAGCATTGTTTGACATTTTAAACTAACAACACATTGTTGCACAAGAATTGTTTGCGTGTCATTTCTGCTTGAGTTACTAGGGGCCAGATGTGGGCCAGACTACTGAGACGCTGGTCTATTGAGGGCCGAATTTGCAAGAGTTTCGTGTACTATCATTTTGATGTACACGAGCACAATGACCGCGAGGGGAGATTCAGAGTATCAACCGATATCACTGCAATGTCTCTGACCTGGAGGTCCTAGGTTTGTGTCCCGACGGTGGTACGATTTTGGACACAAGCTAGATCGGTTCCACTCGCTGGCTGGAGGAGAATTCTAGCGGCCGGCTGCTGTGATCGGTATTTTAACGTGGTTTCTCCGATCAACACCAGACGAATCCGGAGCAGTACCCTAACAAACGGACCACGAACCACCCGCGATCTGTCCTTCCTCTTCCCTGTCCTATCCTCTCCCCTCACACACACACACTTACACTAACATGCACTCCACTATCACATATTCCGGGAGACCGGTCGGGAGCTTAGAGCTTGTCCGGGCGGGGCGGTGCCCCGCCGGTGGGAGAAACCTGGTTGAGGAAAACTCCGCCGGTCGACACCGGATCTCACCATCCATTGAGGAAAGATCACCACCACCTCCCGAGGAAACAAACATGCACCACACGTACAGGAATAATGACCTTAGTATTTGTCGCGCCCAGAATCACTAATCAATGATTGAGAAACGAGCCCTCAGGATGCCCGAAATGGTCGCCGCCAGCGGCAGAGAAACCGCGCCGGTGGCTCAGTCGGGCCGGGGTGTCGGCCGCTGCAGCCCGCGCAATCGCCGCGACCGGATCCTCCCGCAGGGCGGGGAAAAGCGCGCGCGTGCCGTGATATCCGGGAGGGGAGGGGTTTCGCTTTTTTGGTGCGCAGGTGTTTTTCGGGAGGTGCAGTTCTCCGTGTGTCGCTTCCCGTTTGATCGACGGAGTTGAGTAGTTCAGGACGCGGCTTTCCGTGAATTAGGGTCCGCCCAGGAACTGCGCCTCGAGCGAGTTTTTGTACGTCTGCGGAACCGAGGACGGTAATGCGTTAATGAGTCGTGTTTCTTTGCTTCGTTTCTTTGTAATAAAAGAGGAAGTGGAAACGAAGTCGGAAATAATCATCAGATATTGGGATGTAGATAATTTTTGTTTTTTTGCGATTAATCCTCTAATGCTTTTTCAACCAACAGCGTGCAAGAATTGAGACCGCAGGAACAAATAAGAGTTCATTTAGCTTACTAGGAAAGTATACTCTCACTAATTATAATTTTAATAATATAATAAAATTATAATTTATTTTTGACCCTTTTTGTTTACTTTGTTTCTTGTGTGGCTTTACAGTATTGGCTTTCTTATACAGTATTTACATTTATATTTGAAGTAATCTCATAATAAATGTTAATTATGTATTAGTGCGTTATATTGAAATTATATTACCTTATGAAATTTCATTTGTGAAATAATCTTATTAATTCTCCCTCGTGAATTGGAAATTATCTGACAAAATCACACTTCCGTTCGCGCCTGCTGAATTTATCTTGTGAATTTTCGAAGCACTCTTGGGATTACTTATGATAATTTTCCAATAACTCTTATGAATTGAAGATTACAAATAAATGATTGATATTTTTCATTAAAATACAACAGTAGTTCCCGCTCAGTACTAGTGGGTGTCATACTGATGATTTTATACAATTTCGAGAGAAAATGTGCATATAAAAACTGCGTTATTTCATATACGGTGGATTACATTCTTTCTTCAGAGTATTTTTCCACTTGAATGATTCTTTCACAACCCACATCCAAAGATATATCTGTGTGTCAGGAGCTCCTCGGATGTGATGTAATCACACGACCTTTGCGACACAAAAGAAAATGCAATGGTGAATGTCCACTATGGTGTTCGCACCCATGAACCTCAGAACCAAAGAAAAACTAGCACATGCTCAGGCCTGCTTGAGAACTACGCAAATGTGTTCCCTATTCAATGTGTTAGCTAAGCGGTATATTTGCTCTTTGATGTGAGGATCTTCTCCTTTCATGAACAATGGTTCGCG
This sequence comes from Teleogryllus oceanicus, assembly GCA_964035755.1. Lineage (NCBI taxonomy): Eukaryota > Metazoa > Arthropoda > Insecta > Orthoptera > Gryllidae > Teleogryllus > Teleogryllus oceanicus. The sequence goes on from CAXIVR010000009.1 coordinate 82,821,139, forward strand.
AAGGACCTAGTGTTCTGCTAATATCTCGAAGCAGGTAGGGAAGATAGGCTAAAATTGCAAAGATGAGACTGCTCATCATGTCACGACACAACAGTCAGCATCCATAACCGTGCACACATCCATCCGGCCGTTCTAGTTGAGATCGCGACTACGCCACTGCTTTAGCAATTTCGATCGTCGGAGTCAGCCATCACACGATTACTATTGTGTAGCGTAATGGAATCGTTGCACAATCGAGTTCGTTTGACTTCGACAGTAGAGTTTCGATTGTACACCCACGGCCGAAAAATACAAAAATGTATGAGTATATTAACACAAGGCGAAATTCTAACTTGACCAAATAGAGAACACTACAGTTCTTAAAAAGACACTGGACAAGTAAAACTATAAATAGTAGTAGTATTTGAAGTCATAAACACGAATAGTTCTACAGGCAACTACGCCAGTACTATAATTTGAAAATTAGTCTTATTTCAGGTGAAAAGAAACCTTTACCACTTAATGAAACACCTGTTCTCTGCGATTCGCTTAGTACACGCTCAACATTTTACGATCGAGATCTCTGACGAAACGCAACGGATCATCGGTTGCGTGAGTTCCTTCTTCCTCGTTCCATTCCCAATCATCTCCCCCTCGCCCCCTCCCCCTCCCCCAGCGCCGATCCCGAAATCGAACTCACGGAGCCGTCACGTTTTCCTCGCGTAACGCCGCGCGCCGCCCCGCGGATGTTTACAAATATCGCACCGCGCCGCGCCGCGCCGCGCCGCGCCGGGCTGCCGGCCGCCCTGAATTACGATGTAGCGAGCGTGTTGCTTTAGAAAGCCGGCCGGCTACCGGGCGAGCGGCGCCGCAGCGGGAAGGGGGAGGGGGCGGGGCAGGGCGGGGCGGGCACCCCGCTGCCGGAGGCGGTCGTCTCTAAGCCCAACGCCTCGCCTCTTGACTTCCGGTAAGTGGCGCCGCTTCGGACGCGGAGCAGAAGCTGTGGGTTGGGCGGCGACCGTCCTTGAGAATATTTTCTACCTTTCTTTCTTTCTCTTTTTATTGTTTGTTTTTCTTTCTTTATCTTTTTCTTTTTCTTTCTTTATCTTTTTCTTTCTTCTCTTTCTTTGCATTTCTTTCTTAGTCTTTCCTTCTTTATTTCTTTTTTTCTTTCTTTTCTTTCTTTTTTTCTTTTCTTTCTTTTCTTTCTTTTCTTTCTTTTCTTTCTTTTCTTTTCTTTCTTTTCTCTTCATTTTCTTTCTTTTCGTTCTTTCTTTCTTTATCTATCTGTTTGTCTTTCTTTCTCAAGAATGGTTGTGTAGATGGATGTCTCCTGAAAACTTTAGTTGCTATAAAAAGTGTTAAAAAGGTACTGTTGCAGCTGCTGTTAATTAAATGCTGGCGGCTGGGCTGTTGGATTTTGTTGTCCGTTACCAGAAGAACTGTTCATGAGATGAATAGTTCCTACCTGCTGTTGTTGGAACGTAACCGAGCAGATTATGAAATGTGATTTTCTAAATCATGACAATTCATTATTATGCATGAAAAAAGTAGACTGATGGAATCAGAGAGCCGACATGCAATCAGAGAGTCGACATGGGGAAATGTCGTAGGTTCAGATCCTAAATTGAAAAACGAAGAATCTCGTTCCGACCACGCCCCATTTTTAATGTTTTGCTCTAACGGAGCAAAGCTAGGAAATCATCGACAGGACCAGGCCCTAGAGTTCGCATTCAGGCAGTGGCTTCGCCTCGCCAATGTACTTTTCTAGTGTCGGAAACGGCTGTTTTCGGATCTCGTGGTCAATGGAGCTCATCTATCTCATCAGGTTGAGTATTTTCTGGATTGAAAAATATAAAACGAGAGATAAGAGATAGAATCTGAGTTATCGGGGTCGTTGTGACGGGATTGCAATAAGTACCTGTTCTAGAAAGTTGGTTGGAATCCCACCTTACTCAATCATGGAAAAGAGTTCTGGAAGGTATTTTGTCTCCTCTACATATTTTCAAGAATTTCTTGAGTGGTTGGAAATAGAATGTTTGGGCATCTGCCCGATAGGAGTAAGGATTGTAGATTGTTGATAGAAAAAAGAATACATTTCATTGGATACTTATGAATCTATTACCATGACGACCAGTATGTTCTTAAAAAGAGTGATTTATTTCTTTGACATCAGGCGACTAACAACCTGCTGATATAACGTAACGAATATTTTAAAGTGTTTTCTCTATTGAATAAATGGGTTATTTTGAATCATGTGTTGCAACGTAACGTAAATTTTGAAAAGTTACTACTTTCGTTAATAGGATGGGTACACTTGGTGGAAATTAACGGACATCTGACCCAGAACAAAAACTAAATATGTTAAAATCTGTTTTGCTTTTCTTTACCCTGTATGACTAGCTGGGTCAACAGAATATTTGACAATCCCAGGAATGTAGGGACGTCATCGTCATTGGTACTAAGGCAGTGAAACGATATTAAGATGTAGGACTTGGTCTCAATTGCCCAAGAGATCATTTCACACCCACGACTTTTATTTACTGCCTACAGCTCTGTCGTGAAAATCCGAAGATTACCGACCAATCTTTCTCATTTCATAGAAAATGACAAAAAATCTTGGCTAGTTTCAATGTTTACTACATTGTCAAGGAAAGTACGGAAAGTTCGAAGTAACAGCTGGTTGCATGAAGCACAACTGTTTCCTGAGCACAACAATTGCTCTACTATAAGTAAAACGACCATTGAAAACTTGCTCAGTTCTAAATTAATATATTGTTGAGAATGAAGGCTTATGTTAACTTAAGTAAAGTTTTGTTGGGATCACAGTATATTTTTTCGTCCATTGGATGCAGTTTTCAAACATACGAATGTCATCAATAAGCAAGGCAGCGCTAAACTATCCTGAAGTAACTGTTGAGCAACAAATAAGTTTGGGAAGGGACACTCCATAATTATTTCCGTGCCCACTCCATACTACTCGCAAGAAATCTATTTTTCCTGACATTCTTGATTTATTACTGACTCATCCTGCTACTCTCTAAGGGATGACAAGGATATTTTTGATGGTAGAACTCTTTTCTTCTTACTTGTCAATCTATAGCAAAAAGCCTGATGTCACGATTCTTGATGCAATAATTGCAATCCTCGAGACTGTCAAGACAATGACTAGTCAAGACGGAACTCTTGATGTCAATGATGGGAAAGATCCGGGAGAAAATATTAATGACAATTGAACGAGTCCTTTCATTCAGAATTCGGAATTTTATGTTCTAAGTGAATTAACAAATTATATTTATCTATTTATTATTATCACGATATTTTTTGCTTCATTGAAAGGAAAGATAGTGTTAAAAAAGTGCTGTGAAAAGGAAGGTTCTCAAATCTGAATGTTCAAATTTTAATAGCGCAGGTCATGGCGGGTAGCGTGTTGGATTTCAGGGTTTCTTGGTTTTTGATTGATTGACTTTTTCGTGTTTCCGGGCGTGTCAACTGCTTCGGTCATTAGTCCCATTAGTGTAGTGCTTGTTTTTTCGCGGGAGATGGCGGTGATCTTCCCCCGCTGGATGGTGAGATCCGGCGCCGACCTACCGTCGGCTAGTGGGGTTTCCCCCTAACCAGAACTCTCCCACCAGCGGGGCACCGCCCCAGCCGGGACAAGCTCTAAGCTCCCGACCGGTCTCCCGGGATATGTGGTAGTGTAGTGTATGTTAGCCTAAGTGTGTGTGTAAGGGGAGAGGATAGGACAAGGAAGAGGAAGGACAGATCGCGCGCGGTCCGTGGCCCGTTTGTTAGGGTACTGCTCCGTCATTCGCCTGGTGTTGGTAGGAGAAACCACGGGAAACTACCGATCAGCCGCTAGAATTCTCCTACAGACAGCGACTGAATTCGACCTATCTGAAAAGTTAGTGTCGAAAATCCTGCCGCCGCACGGTGGTGCATTTTCCCGAAATCCTGGCCAAAACCTCAAAAATGAAATCGCGTTTACTGAACTTTTGCAAATACTACGACACACTGTATACTTGGGGGCATCTGTTTCTGCCCACTTCGTGTCTCTGGGTCAATTCCCCTGGCACTAGTAGTCACCCGAACTTACCCTTCACGGCGTTCGGTAGACCTGCAGTGCGAGAGTAACATAGAGAGACCGTCTTTATTTGTAAGTGGTGGCCATACAAACTTGTGCAGAGAAAACTGGCAGTATGGATTCTCTTCCTGAAGGTTTGTAGAGTATTTTCATGTTTGTTTTATAATGCATTAATGCATAATATAGACGTGGGATGAATTATTAAAATGCATGAAATTAATACAATAATTTTAATTACTCATAAGTTCACGTAGGCTGAAAGTTACCAATTTCGCGGAATTCCGCGATGTTTCTAATTTCATTTACTAGCTGAATCTATCCTCTTTCGAATACAGTTATAAAATCATGCCCCAACTTGCCCCATTAGAAAATATAAAGAATTAACTTTTCGTCAAGCACGCGTGACCGCCGAATACGACTTGTCGAAATCCGTCCTGAGAACGGAAACTGCTTTTACAATGTTGTTTCTAGCGGAAAAGTTTGATCCCTTTTACTGAAATAACAAATTTACTCAATATTATAAACAAAAAAATTAATATTTATAATTTTTGTAACAGATTATGACTATTTACTAATATTACATGAATATAATATTTATGTACATATTACATCTTCTCGACTGGATTAAGCACATTTTATTTCATTAAAATTGTACATAAAGTAATATTTACATAATGTGTGTCATCAAAACTCGTCTTAAGGAAGGGTGTGCGCTCGATGAAAGGTCAAATACGTACGTGATATCAAAGAAACTCATCATACCACCTTTTAAAAAATAAATCAAAAATATAATTGATCGTAAAGTAATATTTGTTTACTTAACTCCTAAGTTACATACCAACAATTATTCATATTATATTGTTATTGTTATAAAATTAGTATTATATTATTTTTTTGAAATAATACTGCAACTACAGTTTGAATATGGTCAAGAATCTTATTCAAATGCAATTCAAAGAAAAATGGTCTGAATATACAGCTTCCAAACAAGATTATGGTAATAGCAACGACAATAATTCAACATGACGCTTTTTTAAGAAATCTAAATATTCCTCAGAAATAACCGAATATTCATGGTAATGCATGCATAGAATCTATTCACAAAGATATAAGGCTGTATGGAGAAGGATGTCCGCGAACATGTTCAAGACTGCACCCAGTCCAGGAGATGTTTAATCGTCTGTTGAGATTTTCTGTTCCTTCATTTCCAACTTGAGGGATGTTTCCAAAAGAAAGTTAAAATTCTTGAACAAATATGCTTTGTCTCATTTGCCTGAGCCAAATATCACCATAGGGAGAAATGTACCCTAGTAAAAAATGTGATCCTTTCCGGTTTTTCGGATACTGTATATGAATTTTCTCTGACAGAGGGCATGAGATGGCATTAATACCATGCTTCCTTATGCCAAATGTTATCAATTAATATGTAAGTAATCCCTAAGGTTTTCTAAAATCAATTTTGTGAATTGATAAAATGTAATCAAGTTTATATAGAAAATATATATTTATATTTCACAGATTTAAGAAGTGCATTATTCTGGTATTATGTTACCAGCTCCCTTACATTATAAAGATAATCCAAAATAATTTTGGTCGTCGTAGAAAACATACTATAGCTCTCAGAGGTTTTGGCCAGGAAATCGCCAAAATGCACCACTGTGCGCCGTGGGGAGTGGGAACCTAGGACCTCCCGGTCAGAGGCGCTGCAGTGACATCTGTTGATGCACTGAGCTACCGCTACCGGTGGTTTCTTGGTTGTAACCAATCTTTCCATTTGTGTTATGTCACATTACGTACGTGTGCTCGAAGCAGGCTCGCAGGTTTCATCGGAGTTCCCGGGTTTCTCCAGCCTAATTTGTGTAACACTTACTTTATCGCAATCACTTTCAAACTTATATGTACTAATCTCTCATGAACTCAATAATGCCACTTTCCGGCCTATGAGAGAGATCTTCCGCAACATCTCAATACCGGAAGTAAGCAACAACATGACCGGAGGATGTTCCAACCGAAAGGTGGACTTCCTTTCCCAAAGCCGCCCGTAAACCCAGCGTTTCCCTCCGACATAACGGTGAGTAATAAAATTAGGGAACGCTTGTTGAGGCACTCACATTTCGTCACCAGTGGCGCCACCTGCGCACTCGTCTCCACCTCCTGCACTGCTTCCACCTCCACCTCCACCTCCGCCGCGCCTACCACTACTGCTGCCCCCTCACCGCCCCCCGCCCCCCCCCCGCCACCCTGCCCCCCCGTCCCCCGCCGCCGTCCCCCGCCGCCCCCCGCCCCCTCCCCCCCCCCACCGCCCCCCCGCTCCGCCACGCCCCGTCGCAGCGCCCCGCCCCGACGCAGCCGCCACGACCCGCCCTGCCGCCGCCACGACGTCGTCTTGCCACCGTCTATCTGCACTTCCGTCGCCACCCCCGCCGCCACGACTACCGCTGCTGCCGTCTCCACCCACTCCACGGCCAACATCGCCGCTGCCACCGCAACCATCCTCACCGCATCGGATTTTGCATCTCTCAGCGCCACTTCCATCTCTTTTCCATTTCCACTGTCACCGCGACCTCCTCCTCCACTTTCATCTCCATCCCTGCCGCATCTACGACTCGGACCTGAAACGCGGCGGCTACCGCTGCCGCCGCCTGCACCGACTCAACCGTCAACGTCGCTGCTGCCCCGCAAACATCCTCGCTGCCTTGGTGATGCGACATTGATATCCAGAGGTCCATGCTTTCAAATCACCGGTGTCTTTATAAAATCATCGATGGATTTAACATAGATTTTTTGAAGCCGATGTTTTTTTAACATTGATGGGTTTCGATGTGTTTCGTGGCTGATATTTTTGAGTGAAGACATGTACTCATCTTAATAAAACCTTGAAATAATTTTGAGATATCCTCTTCAAACAACATGAGCAAAGGGTAACAAATAATTGAAACAGAGGTTTAGTGAAAAATGCAGTCCATTAATTTTGAATTATTGAAACAGGTAATAAAACTTTTGTTAATTGTCCTGATCATTTTTCATTTAATTTTATCAGATCAAACGTATTCAGAAGAGGAGACTAACTGAAAGATAGATGTGATAACAAAAATAAAAGACCTGGGCAATTAAAAATTAATAAACGCGCATACCCCCAAATTCCTCTCGCCCCTCGATGATATTAATGGTAACTAAAAGATATGATTAGGTTTTTAAAACATCCATGTTTACAAACATCGCTGGTTTTGAGGTGATTTATTAACATCTACTGGGAGCGGTAGCTCAGTGCATCAACTGATGCCACTGCAGCGCCTCTGAGCAGGAGGTCCTAGCTTCGAGTCCTGACGGCGGCAGGATTTTCGACACTAGCTTTTCAGCTAGGAAACACGAAAAAATCAACCAATCAATTTATTTACATCGATATTTTAATTTTGAACATGGGTGTTTTGTTGGCTGATGCGTGCCCCTCGCCCACCGCCGCCTGCGCTGTTGCAGCGCCGATGGGGCGGGCTGGGGCCGGCGCTTTCTCCTTCACTTTCTCCCTTTGATTCGAATCTGGCCTTGGGCGGCGGCGCGCTGAGCCACGCCGAGCCGGGCCGGGCGGAGTGATCTGTGGAATGCGCGGTGCGGCGCGGCCGGCCGGCACGCCCACACGCAGCGCCCCACGCCGCCGCCCGCGGCGCCACCGGCGCTCCCCCCTCCCCCCGCCACGGCCGCTTTCTTCCTGGCGCCGCCGCGCCGTTGCGCCTCGCGACGTCTCGTTTGTTGTTATTGTTATTGGCGATGACGTGGAATACTGGGACTGGGAGCGGTAGCTCAGTGCATCGGCTGATGTCATGATGTCACTGCAGCGCCTCTGACTAGCTTTTCAGCTAGGTCGAATTCAGTCGCTGCCAGGAAGAGAGTGCTGGCGGACGGCTGTTCTGATCGGTAGTTTTCCGTGGTGTCTCCGATCAGCACAATGCGAATGCTGGAGCAGTACCCTACCAAACGGGCCACGGACCACGCGCGATCTGTCTTTCCCATTCCTTGTCCTATCCTCTCCCCTTACACACACACTTACACTAACATGCACTACACTCCAACATATCCTGGGAGACCGGTCGGGAGCTTAGAGCTTGCCCGGCTGGGGCGGTGCCCCGCTGGTGGGAGAATCCTCGTTAGGAGGAAACCCCACTAGCCACAGTAAGTCGGCACCGGATTTCGCCATCCTGCGGGGGAAGATCACCGCCATCTCCCTAGAAAAATGCACTACACTTACGGGACTAATGATCAAAGCAGTTGACGCGCCCGGAAACATGAAAAAATCAATCAATCAATCAATTCAATACTGGAGTTCATTTTGGGAAAAGGAGATTCTTCTGCGTATATACTGTGGTTTTTTCTTCGCTGCCTGTGACATTTCATCAGCTGTTACCGTGCCATCCATGTATGTATGTATGTATGCGTGCGTGTATGTATACTATACGTATGTATGTATACATGCATGGAACGACACATACATTCCACTTTTAGACATCCGATTTTGGACGTAACAGCGTGGACTGCGTCAAGAATTAGCTTTCGCCTTCGGCGCCCCCGCCGCCCCCGTCGCCCCCGCCTCCGCCTCCGCGCCACACCCTTCCGCCTCCGCTTTCTTCCGCGCGTCGATTGTTCTCGCCGCTGTTGCGGATGATGCCGCTAAAGTAAGGGAAACTTTTCAAATGGAAATTCCTACACACTTATGCAGAACAATAAATGTTTCCACAGATGTAATGCATTTTACTTTAACTGAATGTTAACAGGTGCAGTGTTTGGTCATTGAATCTGTTGCAAATTGTTTGTGGAATATGTTTGTACATTTTACGTAATAATGGAATTAAATTACGTGATGGGAGTTTTGCAATCTGCTTTTTCGGCTAGATTAGGTGAACAATTCTAAGAGTTTAGTATATTTAATACTGTTTATTAAAATGTCAATAGTGTAATATTTCTGTCGTTTCATTTTCGTAATACTATGCTTTTATTGACAGTGAGAAAGATCTATTTGAATTTGACCAAGGGCGATGACAGGCTTTTGAAAATTAGTCCTGTAATGACATAATGATAATTTGAGAATTTGACCTACATTTGCGGTAATTCCATAATATCATGATAGCTTAGATAACCTGAATGGTATGTAGCAATAAGTCCATCATCAAAGGGTTGGAACTTTTGCCACCTATGAGAATGGGGGATAGTATAATAATTTTGTTTCATTCCAAATCATTAAAATATTTTAATGGTTCAGAAGCAAATGAAAGCATGCATGAAATTAATCACATGAAGGTTAATGCAATGATGAGTTGCAGAACTGTACACTGGATATTCCCGATGTGAAATGAAAGTGTAAGCCAGTCATCAACGCATGTGAGATGGCAAGAACGAACACCTCATTGCCGCATCCGGGACGGGAAGGAGCAGGCAGCCGCAGCGCTGCACTACTGTTGTCACTTCCGGTCAGGAAGTGAGTCGTAAAGGCGACAATTCAAGTTGTAGGGCCTCATTTGGTTATTTTGCTACCTTTTCTTCTCTGATTCGTAACAGTAAGCATCACATTGACTTCCTTTGTGTCAGGTACGTTGGTTTGAGATTCTTTTCGAGTAATGGTTCCGTAATGGGTGCATGAAGTAATATCGACGAAGTGGATTTAATTGGCAAAAGTAAGATACTCCATTACGAATATGAACCTACTAGATGAAAGATGGTTTATAAACAATGTCTAACGATAGAGATGAAATATTTAAACAATGAAATATTCCTTTTTTGCTTTTATTTAATTTTGAATGTTTAATATATTCGCTTGAGGCTAAATGACAGGCAGAAGGAAGAAGCACCAAGTGCTATTCATTTTTTGAAACTGAAGAGGAAACAAAATACTATTCTGGAACAACAGTATAATGAATAGAAAACATACGATTCTAAACGCGTTTTAATAGCCTCGAAAGAGATGGAAGGTAGACGCTCGGGGTCATCTTCCCATATTGATCCAGCCAGAAAGAAACACGTATGCTATTCCCCTTTCTTGAACATGTTACAAAAAAAAGAAATACAGATCTGTGACCTGGGAGAAGGTACAGCTTGCCTGTGTACCTTGAACTTTTTTATGGATTTGACAAATAAAATCGTATTTAAATATCGTAAAAATATGCATGCGGCAGTAGCGGCCTGTTTTCCGCTGTTTTTATACATTATCCTTGCATATGTACAACCCTAAAAAATAAATGTTCGGTTCGATGTATTACACCGTCGACAAAAAACGCCGTAAATGTGCTACAGGCAGGTATGGAATTACCACAGGTGCATCAAACAGATTTAAGACGAAGAATTTAGAATATTTTAGATAATGCTATGAAGCAATTTGCTTCGGCATATACATGTCGCAACGTGTGTTGCGTGGCAACACATTTCCTTTGTGCACAACTCGGGAGCGGTGCATTATACGTCAATAAATGCTTGCCTGCCCCAGAGTTGTTCTTTGGACGTAATCTACAAAATATGATCTTTTTGTACTTCACATTACATTTTTGCAGGAATAGCTGCCCTGGGTACCCCGTTTCGTAGGAAGGTTGGTTAAACAAGTGCCTGAATCTACAAATCGATGGAAAATTATTTTGACTTTTGATATAAGTTCTTTTGATTGCTAAAAAACGCTTAGCAATATTAAAACATTGTAGTTCAGTGTCTTGTTGTTCGTGTGAGGTTCTACTTATAGAAGTAAACCATTTTCACTTATGTGACTATTTGCACAGTCTGGGTAAATTTTTGGCACAGAACCCACCACTCTTCGTGGGTTTATTAGTTCATTTTGTTTGTTTATACGATTACATCAACCTATGTAATTCCATTCACTTCAATCTCCACAAAGTTCACAGGAACACTCAACTTCAGGTCTAGTGTTCGTTGTTTTGTTGCACATGAAGTCAATCACGTCAATTACGTCAATCCACAGCTTAGGAAACAATAATCTTCGTTCTTGAAATCGGCTTGTCACATTTCAAATATAGAAAACAGCCCGTTCTACTGCCATTAAAATATTAAGTCCCACTTTCAGCATTAAATTAATACATTCAGCAGTGACGCTGTCACCCAATCGGGAGCTTGAACGTCATTATAGTGATGTCACAATGGTGTTGTTCAAGCTCCCTACCAGATGACAGTGTCACAATTGACCAAGTGTCATCGGAGTTGTTTTAACCGAAATATAGTGATGTGTCTACCATACAAGATTCAGGAAGATTGATTGACTGAATGATTGATTTTTTCGTGTTTCCGGGAGCGTCAACGGCTTTGGTCGTTAATGACATTAGTGTAGTGCATGTTTTTCTCGGGTGATCTTCCCCCGCTGGGTGGCGAGATCCGGCGCCGACCTACCGTCGGCTAGAGGGGTTTCCCCCTAACCAGGACACTCCCACCAGCGGGGCACCGCCCCAGTCGGGACAAGCTCTAAGCTCCCGACCGGCCTCCCGGAATATGTAGTAGTGTGGTGCATGTTAGTGTAAGTGTGTGTGTAAAGGGAGAGGATAGGACAAGGAAGAGGAAGGACAGATCGCGCGCGGTTCGTGGCCCGTTTGGTAGGGTACTGCTCCGGCATTCGCCTGATGTTGATCGGAGACACCACGGAAAACCACCGATCAGAGCAGCCGACGAATTCGACCTAGCTGAAAAGCCAGTGTCGAAAATCCTGCCGCCGTCAGGACTGGAACCTAGGACCTCACGGTCAGAGGACAGCGTCACAATTGACCAAGTGTCATCGGAGTTGCTTTAACCGAAATATAGTGAGGTGTGTACCGTACAAGATACAGGAAGAAGTGAACCAGGAAGAGAGGAGCTGGATTGCAAACAAACTTTAATCGCGTGGTCAAGGCGAGGGCGAAAGGCAGAGGCAGCCGCGACGCTCGTGAGGAAGAGGGACCTTGAGACGGGGATTCCGAGCAGAGCGCAGCCGAACGCCGACCCGCCCACCAGTCCCGTTACGCCACGGCCTCGGTCGCCAGCGCTGCAAAGGCCGCGATCGGCATGCGCTCCCGCTCCCGTTTGCACCCGCTCCCGCCACCTCTGCCTCGCGCCACGCCCCCGCCTCGCCTCGCTTTCGCCCTGTCCAGCCTCCTCCACTGCCTCCGCGCTGCCCCGCTCCGTTTTTTAGGGCATCAACTGATGTGTGTGCACTCCTCTGACCGGGATTGATTGATTGCTTGATTGATTTTTTAGTGTTTCCGGGCACGTCAACAGCTTTGGCCATTAGTCCCGTTAGTGTAGTGCATGCTTTTTTTCGGGAGACGGCGGCGATCATTCCCCGCTGGATGGTGAGATCCGGCGCCAACCTACCGTCGGATAGTGGGGTTTCCCCCTAACCAGGACTCTCCCACCAGCGGGGTACCGTCCCAGTCGGGACAAGCTCTAAGCTCCCGACCGATCTCCTAGAATATGTGGTAGTGTAGTGCATGTTAGTGTAAGTGTGTGTGTGTAAGGGGAGAGGATAGGACAAGGAAGACGAAGGAAAGATCGCGCGCAGACTGCAAACCATATGACAATCCTGTAAATCGTTCAATATAAGCTCAGTTGTATTTATTGATATTGTGCAAGTATCATGTAAGTTATAATTTCATTCTCCCATTATTATGTTTTACTTCCTAGTTCTAAATAAAGAAATTAATAGACAAGGGGGACAAGAAATGCTGTTTCTGCAACGTCTTGTTTCAGGCCCCCTCGTCTTATGGTTTTTTCTTCAAATTTTTCCTCGGGTAGAAAAAAGGACGCCTAAATTGGCATATGTCTAATTTTCGTTGATCACTAAAACATTGCATAAATTAGAAATTGTGCAATAAACCACGAGTTTTTGAAAGACCCGGGAAAGTTGAGTTTAGCCTGAAGGACCTGAGATCGAATCTCGGAGCGGAAGAAAATTCTGATTGGAAACACTTTTGTGGTTTCATGAAGTCGTATGGTATTGCAAAGCTGTTACAAATATTGAGAGAAAATGTGTGCCCTTGTAGCACCTGTAGTTTCTTTTAACGATCTTTTAAAGTGAAAAATCACCTCCGTGATTCATAATAAGGAATCGTTTTTTGGTCACTGAGATCCCAGCCACCTGTTACCTTCGATCTCAGAACACGAAGCGACAATCTGTTACCTCTTTCACGGTCTCGAATCCCATCTATTACATTCGAGTCCTGACGGCGGCAGGATTTTCGACACTAGCTTTTCAGCTAGGTCGAATTCAGTCGCTGTCTGGAGGAGAACTCTAGCGGCCGGCTGCTCTGATCGGTAGTTTCCCGTGGTTTCTCCGACCATCACCAGGCGAATGAGCAGTACTCTAACAAACGGGCCACGTTACTGCGCGCGATCTTTCCTTCGTCCTCCTTGTCCTATCCTCTCCCCTTACACACACACACTTACACTAACATGCAATACACTACCACATATTCCAGGAGATCGGTCGGGAGCTTACAGTTTGTCCCGGCTGGGGCGGTTCTCCACTAGTGGGAGAGTCCAGATTAGAGGGAAACCCCACTAGCCGACGGTAGGTCGGCGCCGGATCTCGCTATCCAGCAGGGGAAGATCACCGCCATCTCCCGAGAAAAAACATGCACTACACTAACGAGAGTAATGGTCAGAGCAGTTGACGCGCCCGGAAACATGAATAAATAAATCAATCAAACCCATCTATTACATTTTTCGTATCAGAGCACACCTATCGCGCTCCAGTGGGCTTGCTCAGTTGCTACAGCGAGTACGCTGCTTCATTGTCCAATGCCATCTCCACCTACCTGTGACTTATCCGTCACCCTGCCACAGCAATTGCTCCTTTTTCTTTTCAACTCCAAGAACATACTGTATGCTTCGGCTCTATATCGTTCGCCCTTGTTTTCTTGTCCTTCTACGTTGGAATTGTGCTGTATTGTTTGCTTGTTTCTTGATGTCAAGCCACAAGACTTTCAGAACGTATGATACTGGGAAGATATAGAAACCCAACGACGATTTTAAAATTTTCTCAGAAGTGGCACCAAAACTTTTCTTTAATTTTTGTCCTCGAAAAGAGCGAAGCACGCTTACAAAAATGGCGCGTATCTGATTTTCGTAGAATGTTCTGAATTTTTGTTTGTTGCAAAAGTAAAAAAACTTATTTAATGTCTTCCTGTGAAAACAGTACATGAAATAGATTTCGTTCGTAATGTTTTGTTCGAATATAAAGTTATTAAAATACAAAAATATATAGTTTACCCGTCATTTTGCGTGCAATATGAGTACATATAAAAACAGGATTTTCTCCAAAAAACGGCAACGAATTGTTCCTTTTAAATTTGTTTCTCGGATATCGCAAAAAACGCTTACATAAAAGTGGCGTAGGTCTGATTTTCGTGGAATTTTCGAATATTGAAAAAGTTACAAATGATGAGAGTATGTGCTGTTGTAGCACAACTAGTTGGATTTTGACTTACTATGTTATCGTATTATATATACGTCATGTTATCCTAAGACGAATGGAAAGGAAAGTGACTGATTATTTATGAGAATATGACATAATCGCTGAATCGTCCAATTGTCTCATTTTCCTTTTAAGTATAGACTCAACTCTACAAGAATATTGGTACATTTGACACTAGCAAAGTAGTACTGGCTAAAGAGTAAATATGATACGGAGGAATGGCAGGAAACTTGTATACTTTTTGTTTTTCACTAAATATTTCCAGTGTTCATTCAGAGTGACTCATCCAACGTGAAATGCCTGAATCACAGGCAAGGCAGATCTCTTGGTCGTATAAACTGCCGTATAAACTTGGAGACAAGAAAAAGCAAGAAGAGACAGCGAAGAGAAACCAGAATGGGATAAATATTCTCGAGACGCGGCATTTATCTTTGCCCGGATGGCTCGGCAACTTTAAGACGGACTCGGTGACTGGGGAAGATTCTTAAGGAACAGCGAGTTGCACAATGGGCCTAATCGGTCGCAAGGGGGTCGATACGAAAAGGGGACCACGAGATGATGTCACTGCAACGCCTCTGACCGGGAGGTTCCTGACGGCGGCAGGGTTTTCGACACTAACTTTTCAGCTAGGTCAAACTCAGACGCTGTCTGAAGGAGAATTCTAGCGGCCGGCTGCTCTGATCGATAGTTTCCCGTGGTTTCTCCGATCAACACCAAACGAATACCGGAGTAGTATCCTACCAAACGGGCCACGGACCGCGCGCGGTCTTTCCTTCCCTTTCCTTACCCTATCCTCATCCCTTACACACGCACACTTACACTAACATGCACTACACTACCATACGCGCTGGAGAGACCGGTCGGACGCTTAGATCTTGTCTCGGCTGAGGCGGTGCCCTGCTGGTCGGAGATTTGTGGTTGGGGAAAACCCCTCCAGCCGACGGTAGGCCGGCGCCCGAAGATTCAGAGAGGAAAGATCACCACCTCCTCTCGAGCAAAAAACATACACCACACTTACGGGTACAATGGACTTAGCCGTTGGCACATCCGGAATCACTAAACAATTAACGAACGAGGGAAACATGTTAGCGTTCTCACTGTACGCCGCACGTAGACTTACATTAAGAATTCTTTTGAACATTGAACTCTGCGTGAACTTTGATCACTCAACGCTAATTAAATAAATCCTTTTGTACTCGTTAATTCAAAGAATTTTTTTAAAAACTATACCATTTTTGATTTCAGGGGTGATTTGGAGAAATAAACCTCTCTCCCTTATTTTGCTCGAACACGAAAAAAGAGGGAGAAGTGGGTTGTAATGAACTAACTGATGATTCAGAGTACGAGTTTTTCTACGGTGAGCATTACAGTAAACGTGTAAATTAAAGATTTGACATTGGAAACTTTCTTCATATACATCCATCAACGTCGGAAGAAAATGTATCAGAAGTATTTTTCGTATGTAAAACGGAACTCAAAGGAATATATTTGCGCAAACATATATTTTTATTGAAATATATTTAAAGTAAATCGTTAACTTCGTTTTTTCTGGACGATTTGTTTGTATTTTTTGTCTCATCCTTTACCTCAACAACTCCTTAACTCACGTTAAACTTAACTTGAGTCACAATAAAGAATATTAGAAGAAGCCGTGGATTTAAAATAACTCAACAATATACTTCCAGAATCCCTCCCCCCCCGTGCGCTACGCGCTCATTTGCATTTCAGGATATGACGCGCGGGGTTAACGTTTAAAGTGCTGAGCCAATGAAATGTACAAGAACATTAAATAACGTAAAAACGACAATAAATATTGAGAGAACATGTGAAGGTTGTTGAAGGGAAGATTGAGGAAGAAACGAAAAATGAGTAGGGGTTGAAAAATAAGGAGGGCTTGAAAAATGAGGAGGGCTTGAAAAATGAGGAGGGCTTGGGGCGAGGAGGGCTTGAAGAATGAGGGGTTGAAAAATGAGGAGGGCTTGAAGAATGAGGAGGGCTTGAAGAATGAGGAGGGCTTGAAGAATGAGGAGGGCTTGAAGAATGAGGAGGGCTTGAAGAATGAGGAGGGCTTGAAGAATGAGGAGGGCTTGAAGAATGAGGAGGGCTTGAAGAATGAGGAGGGCTTGAGAATTCAATGTTTCGTTAATTCCCCTGGTCAAAAGTCCCATAAGGGTAGTGCATATTATAGCTCGGGAGATGGAAAAATTCCTCTTTCGCTAAAATGTGAGACCCGTCGCTTATCTATGCGTCGTGATGCAAGGTTAACCAAATGAAGGTACCTCCCACGGTGACGCACCTCCTAAGCCGGGAATAAAACTAATCTGCCGGCTGTCCGCCCGATGATGTAGTGTAGTGCATGTAAGTGTACCTGTGTATAAGGGATGGGAATAAGACGAGGATAATTGCGCGCAATCTGTGGCCCATTTGTTAGGGTACTGCTCCGGCATTAGTCGACTACTCTTCGAAGAAACCACGAATGACTACCAGGTAGAGCAGCCAAACTCTAGAATTCTTGTCCAGAGAACGACTGACTTCAACTTAGCTATAGAGCTAGTGTCACAAATCCGCCACTGTTCGGAGTCTAATCCTAGGACGTCCCGTTGAATGATGGTACAGAGGTACGTGTATTGTCGCAGAGACATCGCAGACGGCGAGAAAGGGAAGATAAATGAATAGAGGAGGAGGAGATGCATGAGGAGGAGGGAGGAGTTGGAGCAGGAAGGGGAAGCCGGAGGAGGAGTGAAAGCGCAGGAACAAACGGAAGAGAAGTCAAAGTGGGCGAAGATGAACTTTTCTAGTTGAACTAGTGGAACCAGCAATACTTCGCTATTACAGTGTATTACACATCGCACATTTCTGGTTACGTGATTGTTAATCATGTTTAACGCTAACCTGTACAAAAATGTTAATAGATGAAAGACTTTCTCGCGTTCTCGCTTTCTATACGTTTGTTCTAAGTCCTGGTTTGGACATGGTTGTCCTGTATACTATCTTGTTGCTAAGATGTTCTCCCTCAAATTTGAGCATGCGTTCGCCATGACACTATCACGGAGAAATTCGATTTACTTGTCCGAGTTTCAATTAAAAATTTCGGCCGATATTTCACAATCAGGATCAGAAAACTTGTACGCAGTGAAGACGCGCTTAATCCTCGACTGTGCGGCGGGTTGCGTAGAGTTAAGGGGCGCTTGAGTCTTCATAAACGAATAAATCATACTCAACAACGCCCCCACTAATCCGATTTAATTCAATTCACTCCTTAAACACTCCCGTTACTAATAACAACAAAGTTTGAACATGTTAGTGAAATCGGCGGAGTTGTTATTGCGTCTATGTGCAACATACATACGTAGATTCCCATATATATATATATATATATATATATATATATATATATATATATATAAAATAAAGTGGTAATAAAAAAGTGGATAAATCCAGTTGATAAATTTAGGGAAAAAACTTCTATCACGTAGTGTAGAAGTAGCCAGACTCCATGTTTTGTGGGTCCTTGATACCGAAAAATCAAATGACAGCACAACGTCTGTCTACCTGTATATCGGTCCGTCCGTCCGTCTGTGAACAACGCTAGCGGGTAAATCCTTAAACAGATTTTCTCCAAAATTGATTTTCCACAATCAATCTGACTGACGTCGCGGCTCCTTGAATTTAAAACCGATATTCCAATTGGGAGGTGTACTTTACATGAAGCATCTGTGACATTTTTCAAATTTTCAAAAAAAAGGTCTGCATCGTTTTTTATTAAATTTTATTTTTTGTGTAGTGTGGAGACCGTTTAAGAGAATGGTGCAGGTCTCATGTTCGTCGAAAACCCTAATTTTTCAAAAATTGCAAATGTTCTACATTTTTTCGGAGTCTTCCAAGAACTACACTTATGAAAATACGAGATTTTTCCCCTAATAAAATCTGTCCCTTAAAGATGGATTTTGAAATAAGATCGTGCACAATTTTTCGAAACTGTCAGTACTTTTCGCGTAATTTTGCCTGAAAATACGGGGGAGACAGTTCGTTAGCACCACTAGTTGTTTTTGACATGCGAATCAAGGATATTTGCCCGCGTGTGTGCGCGTTTCGTGCCACTGTGCGGCGAGTGCTGCTACCGCGCGAGGTCAGCAGGGTCGGCGCGGCGCGGCGCCTGCCCGTCGGCGCTGCAGAGGCCGTGGCAGTGACCGCACAAGGCCGGGCCGCCACCGTCGCCGCCGAGGTCACCGCCGCAGCCGCCCCACCGTGACGCGATCACCTTTCCTCGCGCTCAGCTGCCGCGTCGGGTGCCATCCCACCTGGCAATGCCGCCGACGCCTCATTACGTAAGTTGGCAACTTCTCGCGACTTCACTTGCACAGAGCAACTGGAGGAGAATTCTAGCGACCGGACCGGGAGCGGTAGCTCAGTGCATCAACTGATGTCACAGCAGCGCCCTTTGACCGGGAAGTCCTAGGTTCGAGTCCTGACGGCGGCAGAATTTCTGACACTAACTTCTCAGCTAGGTCGAATTCAGTCGCAGTCTGGAGGAGAATTCTAGCGGCCGGCTGCTCTTATCGGTAGTTTTTCGTGGTTTCTCCGATCAACACCAGGCAAATGCCGGCGCAGTACGGGCCACGGGCCGCGCGCGACCTGTCCTTCCACTTCCTTGTGCCATCCTCTCCCCTTACACACACACACTTACACTAACATGCACTACATTATCACATATCCCGGGGGACCGGTCGGGAGTTTAGAGCTTGTCCCGACGGGGGCAGTGCCCCGCTGGTGGGAGAGTCCTGGTTAGGGGGAAACCCCACTAGCCGACGGTAGGTCGGTGGCGGATCTCGCCATCCAGCGGGGAAAGATCACAGCCATCTCCCGAGAAAAAAAAACATGCCCTACACTTGAGGGCCTAATGACCAAAGCAGTTGACACGTCCGGAAACACGAAAAAATCAATCAATCTAGTGAACGGCCGCTCGGAACCGTGGTTTTCCGGAGTTTCTCCGATCGACATCAGACGAATTCCGAAGAGGTAACGAACGAAACCCGGAGATCTTGCGTTCTTCCTTTCCTCAGTCTTGTTCCTTCCTCTCCTCTTCACTTACATGCACTACACTATCACACATGTAGGGAGATTAGACAGGGGGTCAGAGTTTGTCTCGGCTGGGGCGGGGTTCCGCTGTGGAAGTATTTGTGAAGGGAATGCCCCTCAAGCCCTTGTGTAAATCGACACCGGTTGTTATGTTCCAGCGACGGAGTGCCCCCCCCCCACACACACACATCCCAGCTACAACTTGCATCGCACCATTATACCAACATGTACTCATGGGTCTAATGTCCCAAACGTTGACGAGCACGGAAAATATTCTCTCCGTCCCTTGAGCAGGACTTTTACACTGTCATGCCAGCCCCAGTGTCAGCACGCTGACTTTCTAAATCCAAAATCGCACGCATATGACTTAGAAGTGGATTTTCTAAAATTCTCGAAGTGTGAGATTACGTTTCTGGCATGGAAAACAAACCAGTTTACATTCCCGTGAAATTAAATTCTCCGATGTCTGAAGTAATCATTTCATAGTCATTCGGCTACGAAGTGAAAGCGATACAAATCACTGAAATCCAGGCGGATATATGACAGTAAACAGAAAGTGTGTTTTGCGATGTAATAATTATGACAATTGGTACTAATCAAATTCGACAAGATTTTTACTATATCACTTGTAATATAATTATCACCAACATTTGTTGCCATATCTTATTTCATGTATTATCAGTTCATTAATTACGAGGATCATAAGATATGTAAGACCCACAAACATTGGTAGTACTTATTATTAAAAGTTTGGTGTATAAATTACACGTGTATAAATTATCCAATTAATGATAATAATAATAATGATAATAATGCTCTTTAGTTGAATAATTAGATCCTATTCATATAACAACATGATACGCTAAGCGAAATTAACAAAAAATATTTATTACAGAAACGAATAAACGACAATTCAAATATTTACGCAAAGTGTTCGAGAATGAAGTGTCACTCTATTAGAGTATTATCATAGATAAATGCATTGTTATTTTTATTGCGTTGGGGTTTCTATTCCGGTTTATCATATTGCTTGTTGTTACGACATGGTTTTGGAATGAGCCGTAATATGGACAAGTTCTTACTTTAAGTGAAGCAGGATGATTAAATGATTTTAGATAGATCGTGAATAACATACGATATCCGGGAAGAAATTTTCAAATCCCCGTCCGTTCTGGGATATGTATCCGATTACTACCTAAATTGATGAACGGGAGAAATCCATAGCTATTGTCTATCAGAGCAAAACACAGCGAACCATGAAACATGTTTATGCATCGCGATCACAGATGCAAGATGAAAATAATTAACTACTTTCCAACTGACATTGTTTTAACAATCGTTAATCGTAATGTTTATTGTAGCTTGAAGTATTTTCATTTCTCTTTTTGTTGAGGGGAGATTCTAGATCGGATAAAACTTCGAACACGCAAATTATTATACTTTCGCACTTATACTACTATGGTTTTGTCTCATTCTTTAGCAGAGACGTTTTAGCATTAATATGAAGGCACTAAAATATTAATGTAGATGCAATAATCGACCATTCACATCCAAAAACAACATACGGATACAAGATCCGAATGTTCAAGTAAATTTAATATCTGATTACCATATCCAGTTTCCACTTTTCTTTGTAACATTTCCAATGAAAAATATTTATACATTGTAATTAATAATTTTAAGTATTTCATAATTTTAAGCTAAAATTTTAAATTATTTAATTCAGTACATTTCTTTTCTCGACTTCGTAATTTTCATTAAACCTATTGACATTAATGTTGACTGACATTTGCGGAAGAAATTATTTGTTCATAAGGCAACTTCAGTAACTTCAAAAGACAACAGTTTAAATGACCATAAGTTTCTGTTTTACTCAAGTTATATTCGTATTATGAATGTATATACAACATTATTCTCTGAGAAAATTGAAATTCCGAAGCTTGAATTGTGTAGACGAAGTTTCTGATATTGAACTTAAGCAATTTGTTACGAATGGCCGGAAATCTTTCCAACAGTTTTTGTTCGATTGTTCATCAGTCAGCCCATTACGCAGACTTTCCCTCCGTATTTAGACGTACTGCGTACTTTCTCCTTCACTTGTCTTCTGTCTGCATTGGACGAACTATCTATAAATCTACTGATCAGATGGCTATCGAAATTATAGGTATGCACACTTGCCATTATGAAACTACTTGTACAATCAGAACATACGTGTCACAGAGAGTTGTCCACAAGCAGTTGCATCAAATAGAAAACTTCGCAAAGGAAACGGTAAGCCGCGAAGAAGGATGGAAGGTCAGAGGTTTGAGACTCGTGGAAGGCGAATTTCTGACACCAGTTAAATACAAAAGCTTGAATGAGATTTCTAGAGAGAGGTTGTTATCGGTCGTTTACGTATTTTACGTACGAGTCGCATGATTTGGAATGTTAAAGGGAGAAGTAGAGACACCCGCTTGGAGAATACTCCGATAGCGGATGTGTAAGTCAGCTCCGGATCTCGCGATCCAGCAGGGAACATCTCCGCCACCTCCCGCGATAAAACATGCACGCTTACGGCGGTAATGAACTTAGCAGTTGTCTCGCCCGGGAACACTCACCAGTCAATCAAAACCCACAGACAGGATCGACTGAAATTTTAAGTGGGTACCCAGAGGCGGGGCGATCTGGATGGCCGAGGTGGCTAAGAGCAAATACCGACTCAGCGTTTCGGTCCGAAGGGTCGCGGGTTCCAGTCCCGCCTTGGGCATGGTTGTTTGTCCCTTGACTTTGTATGTGTTGTCGCGGAGGGCCTCGCGTTCTGCTGACCCCAGATCAGAAGAGCCCGTAAGTGTGTTGGTGTCTAGTGTATGGTCGAATATGCGTCCCATCGGGACGTAAAGGGTAACCGGCTGGTGGCTGGATAAAAGCCCTAGAAAAAAACAACAATTTAGAGGCGGTGGTCTTCGGAGGCGCAGGACGTTAAAGAAGCTGTGGGAGCTCTGCGCGAAGCATGGATGTTTCCATCACGTGGATGTGGAGTGGTTGCTTTCTCCTCTCATCTACCAATTCCTTCTGAGCACCATACCATCCATAATAATCATTCACTTCTTGTGATGACGTTCTTCATCTAGAAAACATAAAGACAACCCACTTCTGTGATCATCTGCCCGGGAAAAAGGACAAATTGGCGAAAACCTCCTCCTTCGACTTGAATCGCTCTGAATTCGACACTTTCAAATAAAAATCTGACGAAGATTTGCGCACTGTCATTACCCTAAACGCAAATTTCATAAATAGGAATATTATTGTGTTAGTGGCATAGAGTATGGCCTGCAGCACCAAAAATGTTGCTGAATAAATCCACCCTAAATTGTTTTCCAAAACGTAACGCTCAGAAACAAGTAAAATAATCTTCTATAATTCCGCATTTAAATATTATAACATAATATTATTAATATTATAACATTAAATATTTTAACAAGAACAATCTTAATGAATACTGCAATAACTTAGTGTAGTAGGTAGTTACTGTACAACAGTTCTTTACACATCAAGAATGTCACAAAACTTGCTGTTCCCTAACTCAATACTCTCACTCAACGTGAATAACAAATATTTGATGGGGGCCACCTCTTCCTCGGAACCTTGCAGATGCATAACGTGAGCTCTGCGGTAAACAGTGATGCACTGGGAGTGAGAAATCTGTAGGTACGCGCAGTATGAGAATAGGAGTAATAATACAATAATTTTTTTGTATGTTTCAGTCAATTCCATTTCTGTTTTTTCTTGAGATCCTTGGGATTAATTTCTGGGTTGCGGGCTATGGGCAAACTGAGAGAGCGTTCTTGCGCTGAAGAGCTCGAAGAGGTCTGGGTGTCGGGGGGCGCGCCACTGCCGCAAGTAGGCAACCTTGACAGTCACCGTTGCAGAGCGTCGGCGGTAACTGTGGGAAACCGCTGGGGGGATTGCCTCTCGGAGGCTGCGAACTCACGCGTCGGGAGCCTCTGCTTTCGCAGGGTGAAAGGAGCGAGGACTCTTACTGGTGCGCAGTGATGTCGGCTCTCCAAACGTCCGACAAAAGGTGAAAGAGTTCTTGAATTGACAATATCTCGTGATGTCGGGTCTCCAAACGTTGGACAAAGGGTGAAAGAGTTATTTTATCAAAAATATCTCTAATATAGGAGGTTTTTGGTTTCTGGTCACAATATGAAGCCAAACATTCCCAAAAACAAATGGTGGATCCAATACAGGATAGAAACATGAAATGTGACATGAAACACATATTACTTTTCAAATTTGGTTATTTAAATATTTTGGAATCGTGAATTACGGATAGTAAGTAAAAAATTAAAAAAAAACATGAATCGAGTACCACGGAAAAGTTTAAATATTGAACAAAACGCAAAATGTTTCTCAAATTTGGTAATTTTGCGACTTTAAATATATACGGAGAAAGGATAAATTCTGAAGAAAGTCGTAAAAATAAACATTTCAAAAAAGTAATTATTTTTATTTATAAATTGTACATGCAATTACGAAAAGGAAAAATTCTTTTATTCAAGCAAATTCCAGTAATGCAGTAGCTGATTAATGCGGCAAATTAAAAATGATTTTGAAAAGTAATATATACTACCAGAAATTGCAAAGTTGTCAACACAATTTTGCAGAATTGTGTATTTTTAACCCAAGTTTTTCAAACTTTCAATTATATCTCATTTCCCTCTTTACTTTTATTATAAACAAATATTCAGTATTCAATACTATAAAATCATATTTTGCTCAGATTTTACTTTTATACGTACCAAAGTTTTTAGTATGTTCTTTTGAACTTTTGTTGTCGAGAATGGATCTATCGCACGTGAATCATTTTCGAACCGAGCAAAGAAGATTAATAAAATAATATGTGACCCTTCAACCTACTTGTTTAACTATATGACTAGGGGGTGGATATTGATGACCTAAAAAATCACAAAAAATGATCAATAAAATGCTTTAAATGTTTTTAAATGCCCTAAAAACGAAGAAAGATGACGTAAAAAATGTGATGAAAACCTGTTCGGGTGAACAACTCTAGCTGTTGCATATATTACTGATGTAATAGCAGCTTTTTCCATTCGCTGAAGTGAACTTAGTTTGCAAACTTTTGATTTGGACTATTCTTTACCATAAAATCTGTCTTTAGGAATCCCAGAATCAGCCGAAATGGCAATGATAGGCGTCACAGGAGCCCTACATTACGTGTTCACAACAGCTGGAATTACAATTACAGAGCAAAGAAATCGAATATAGGCTAGTCACGAATTCTATGGAGAACATTTGTTGCATCTCGTAAATATTATTTGAAGCAAGTACCATTAAAATGATATTAAAACCAATGAAATCAGAGTAAATACAGTAAAAATGTCAGAAAAAGTTAAAAAATGACTTATTAGTCGAAATCGACGAAAAATGCAAAAAAATTACCTATAAAAATGGATCATTTCCTTTTGTCATAACATAAAATTAATTTTATACACTAAACGGCATTGTTGTAAAGTGAAAAGAAAGGAAATGACATTTCATGAAAATCAGCTCCCTCTATATGACTATAAGAAAACAATTTTGAACATAAAAATCGCTAGATAGGATTTTATTTCCGAGGTGTGTTGTCACTGTGCGAGAGAGCGGCAGCCGACGATTTGCGCCGTCTTGCAGCCGCCCACGCGGTGGCCTGCTCGCGCGCCGCCCACGCCGCGCTGTCCTTTCCTTGCACTCGCCCCCCCCCCACGCGGTCGGCCGTTGAACCGTCATGGGCCGAAATGGGGAAACGTCGGTAGAGTTCGCAAGAGATATTTGTTAGTTAATGTCTTATTTTACGTGGCGAGACTCGAGTCGTCAGGCCCGCTCTCCCGTCTGACCACGTAAATTTCACTACGCTCCTTTCACCATCTAGCGGAGAAAGAAGGTATTATCAATGGTGACGAAACAAGCGATTTGAATTTAGCTCAGAGGATTCCTTCAGGCTTGATGATCTTTTACATGCAGTTATTCTACTACATGGGACAGCCGGCTTTACTTCCCCTCCGAAGGAAGACACATTAAGGATTTTTTAGCTCCTACAAATCGATGACTTCCGTCGGGTTTGAACCCGCGAACTTGGATATAACAGCCCGATACGCTAACCACTATACCTCCGAATCCATTGCGCACTCGTCGACTGTTGACATGTGAACGAAACACATGAGAAGGAAGGCACTGCGAAAGAGGAGTGATAGCAACTTCGTACAAAAACGTCGGGTAGCCCAATGCGAGCTAGAGCTTATAACAGCTGGACTGCACGACCATAAATTTTCTGTACTTGCGTTGGTAATTTGTTTAATTGGTCTACTGGTGTGGTTTCTTTTACGAAATGACTGTTTTCAGCAACTACTAACTACTGTCCGATCAACGTTTGAATCGCACTCAGCAAGTGAGTCAGGATAGCCCATTGTATTTAAGCCATGGGTATTTAAGTCATATTATTGCATAGTTGACTTTTCAAACCAGCGATGTATCCCGTTTGTTGATTATCCAATTCATAATTAGACATCATTATGATAATTAATTCCTTTATAGTCATCCTACCTTCCTTCATATACGAAGGAAAGCGATGGAATGGAAGGCAAATCACCACAGAGTGTCTTTGGGCGAACATAAAGATTTGAGCCTCCTCCTTTGCCTACGCTCAGTATTATTACTCGCATGCATAGGCCTAAGCGCGCCCATGTGGAAGGGGCAGGGAGGCCCTAATATCTGAGAACTATAAAAGGGGCTTCTTTAAAACTAAACTATAAAAGAGATCTACGTTATAAAAAAAGATTTTCATAAATAAGTCAAATACAGATTTTCTCTTTTTTTAACCTATTTGAGGAATTACTATTTCGAAGGAGACTCTCAAACCCATGGGCTCTCAAACCCATGTGGCAACACTATAAATGGTTTAATCATAGAAAAATGCCCCGTGATCAATGATAAAAGTTGTTTAATTGATTTTAAGGCCATAATTTAATGATCTTTGTGGTAAGTTTTATTTATTTATTAGTAGTTATAAAATATGCCATATATAAATAAAATAGTTTAATGGAGACGGGCCGAGAATCGTGGTAGGCTACCATCTTTTTTAGGCTCCGCACGCCTATGTTCACATAATAAATCTACGGATATTCAAAAATAAAAGGATCTCTTATTTTTGAATGTAAAAAGCAAAATAAAAATTAACTTGTCTGTTGAACCCGTTTGTAATAATATATTATATCTTGCAGCGTGGTCAACTTGCAATATCATTTCAGTAGAAATATGAAAATCTGCATTCTTTTTAAGATCTGATATTTTATCTCGTACCATCGAACAATCGTATTATGAAACATGTTACCGCCACTGACTCTCAGGAATGAAATACATTGCCAATAATCCCATTTCGAAAAATTTATAGCTGGATCCTAAAAGATAAATTATATTTACAAAACAGCTGAAGAATTACTCAAAACGGAACTAGATAAGGCAACTTCTTGTAACTTTGTAAAAGGAACTCAAGAAAAATAAATTGCTGGAATAAAATTTATTGAAAAGAAACTTGCCCATATTTTGGAATAAATTGTCCGTAAAAAGAAATAAGTGTGGTACTACAAGATTAAGATTACGAGATTAAGATTAAAAAACAACAAAGTAATAAATTATAGTGAAATTCTCGTGCAAATCTGGTTAGTCTTCAGCCATTCTCTCAGCAAGATTATCAAACATCATTCCTTTTTGATAATTTTTTTCTGGAAACGTTAGTACGAGGCAGTCATCTGAACAATTAATCGATTTTTAAATTTTGCTTTATTTTACATTTTTTCATAAGTGAAATTCTTGTGTGTCCACTTAAGCATCTAGTTTGCATACCTGCGATGGGCGTATGGTCAGCCAATGTTATGTGGACTTACGTATTGCGTAACCCAGGTGAAACCTACGTTACATACCTAGTCACGAACAGAAACATGTATGTATTACCGATATTCAATTATTCCACCCCGTCAGCCTTAATCTACGATGACTACTGAAAAAAAGAATAAAACATACCCAACATGAGGACAACCACACATTAAGCACGCGTAATTTATTCTCTCGAGAGGGCGTAATGGCGTTCGTAGAGCGGTCGATTCGGACGATCGAGATTTCTCCCGAGCGCTTTGCCGATGAGTAAGCGCGCTCGACCGCATGAATGACCCAACCGCTATCAGCTCGATCTCCCCGGCCGGACCACGTCACGGGTGGTGCCCGCAGGGCAGGCAGCCCCCCCCCCCCAACCACGTGCCAGTTGGCTTCCGTTCACACCTGCCACCACGCCACGCGGAATCAGGAGCCGACGAATTGATGTAAAACTGATAATCCACAAGGAAATACTTTCCAGATAATGGTTGTCAAGTGGGTTTAGGAAATTTAAGTGGGTTATATAAAAGTGAGAAGAAGCAGGGTCCAACTATGAGCCAAAAATTAAACTATATTAGAGTCACGCTGATTAACAACATATGTTAGGAGCCAAACATTTTAGAATATCAAAAACAATTCTGAGTGTTATGATGACCTCTTTAAATAACGGATGCTTCTTCTTGGAATGTTTAGTGTTACGGATCAAAGTAATTGTGTTTGTGTTCCGATCTTGTCGTAGTTTCAATGATAATATTGAGGATGGATTAAGAAAACAATGAGGGAGTGTAGAAAGAGAAACAAATGAAAAGAACATAAGTAAAGCAGAAACATAATTAATTAGAAGTGTATATTTCAGTTTAGAACATTAATGTGTGTTTGTATTCAAGAAGGATAATGGAAACACAGTGTTAAACCGTGTAGGCTGGAAAAACTAGTAGGAAGAGAAAAAATATATGAATCAAATGAATATGAAGAGAACAAACGTCTGATTCTCAGAATACATTATTGATCCTAGTTATTAAATTTTATTATTCGATTTTTGAATTGTTTTAAAAGGATCGCGCTGTTTGGGATTCTTTTTTTATAATGACCAAATAGGAGAGATAAGAGATCGAATTAATTGCAGAAGATAGAGTTGATTCATTGAAAATTACGTACTAAAGGAATGTTTATTTTGACACCCCATTAAATGGGATATTTTCAGACATATCCAATTATCAAAGCATTCTAGAGTAAATTTCCAATAAATCCAATTGCCATCGCATTGAAAATTTATTCCTTTTATCAAAATTACATAGCACAATTAAGTTAAGTATTGAGTTTAAATTATTGATTTAAATTATTAACATTGTTAAAATATAATTACAACTAAAACTGTTACATCACATTGATAAATATTTAATAATAGTTCAACTTTGTAATTTCAGGATTAATATTTAAAGGAATGAGATTTCTTAGAGCAGCAGAAATGAGATTTCTTAGAGCGGTAGCGGGATATAGTCTCCTAGATAGACAAAGGAACACAAAAATCCGAAATGAGCTAAATGTAGAATGTCTCATAGAGAAAGTCACTAACTACAGACTCTCTTGGCAAGAACATCTGTTGCGAATGAACAACGACCGCATTCCTAAACAAATGGCAAATTATCAACCAAGAGGAAAGAGAAACATAGGACGTCCAAGAATGCGTTGGAAGGACCAGTACTAAGCGGCGTAACAGGCATCATGCCTAAATACTTGAAGATAAGAAGAAGAAGATATTTAAAGGATCGTGTAGTATTCATTAGATCCACCATCGATTAGAAATCTCGTAATAACCTCCGGCTTCCGGAACAAAGGACGTCAATTCCAGGACATTGTACAAAGGAGTAATTTTCCTTTCAACGACAACAAAAAAAGTATCCGTAAGTAAACGACAGTCCGTTCATACCAAGAGTTTCATTCCGCCCGGAAATCGGTAACTGAAGACCTTCCGCAAAATTGCACGAGAACAATACGAAGGCGCTATGGTGACTTCAACGCCTGGATGAGCGAGAAACTGAAACGGAACCTGTTGAAACTAGCAGTAGGGAGATCGCGAGAGATGCAAGATTTTTATTTAGCTACGGATTGCTTCCTGCCAGGTATTGAATTCCTGCCCGTCAGCTGTTTTCTCCCGATGCGGTGGTAATTTACTGGATTTTCGGTTGGATTCTTTCGCGGTGCGCTGCTGTTTTACATACAATGGCTGACGGGCGGGCGGGCGGGCGGCTGGCGCAAGAGAGCGGAGAGGAACGGCCGGGGCGGGGCGGGGCGGGGCGGGCGGGCGGGACGGGCGGGGCGGGGCGGGGGGAGAGGCGAGGCGGGGCGGGACGAAGCGAAGCCAAGCCAAGCCGCCGTAGGGTGCAGAGCGGGCGGGGCAGCGGAACAATGTAGAAATTTCTGAAAGGGGCACGTATGTGCGGCGGGGGACGCACTCTAGGCGGAAGTGCGCTCGCCGAGGAAAGCAGCACGTGCCGCCCACGTGCGCACATCCTTCCCGCGCCGCCGGCCTCTTCCTGTTTCCGTCACCCGTCATGTACTTTTTAGAGGGCAGGAAATTCCGGAAGACTCGGCGGAACAAGGGAATGTGGAGTTACCATTATAGGTGTATCATGTTTGAAGACTGGAATTCACAATTAATATTATGACAGTTATCTTTGGGAGTATTTTTACGGTAGTAATAATACGGTAAAATTATCAAGGGGTACTTAGGAACTTTCATAAATTTTCATAGAATATACTGGAATAATCTTTTTTACTTTCTTTGTTAGTTTCATGTATTCTTATATTCGTAATTAACTTCTTTTTTGAAGAATCGTTTGATAACTGAAGGGGCTAATTTGGTATATTTTTGTTTCTGTTATAAATCATGCTTCCAAAGAAACACGGATGTGAACTTTTGACAAAAACCTAATAGTTACTTTCGTCTTTGTAGTTCATTCGTCATTAGAGATGCTGCATGCTCTAATTAAATATAACACACTGTGTCTGTGAAGATCTGATATTGGTATAGGAAATGCCCAGAGAGAATCACCCCAGAATATAATTGAGATATAACTCATTGTTCAGTCAATTTTTGCTCTGCACATCCTGGTCGAATCTAAGAGATTTAAGCGTGATTTCTTCACGCGCCGTGAAAACTGCCGTCGCGAGGGCGGTCGGGGCTGCAGCACAGGAAGCCGCAAATGCAGGGCAGCGGAAGCCGGGGCGGCCGGAAGCAGGCGGCCACCAGGACCACGACGCAAGGCGGAAGCCGGAAGGGATGCCTCGCCCTCGCTCCCGCCGCCCACAATGCCTTGGGCGCTCCCGCCTGCATGGCTCCTTACAAGGGCTCAGGTGGATGCGGTTCCACTCCCGACGGTGGCAACATTTCCAACACTAGCTAGTCAGGTACGTCGAATTCAGCCGCTGCCTGGAGGAGAATTTTAGCGGCCAGCTGCTCTCATCTGTAGTTTTTTTATTTTCTTCGACCAATACCAGGTGAATGTCAGAGCAGTGCCCTAATCAACTGGCCACCGACCGCGCGCGCGCCTTCCTAGTTATATCTTGATCCTTACAACCACTACACTACGACACGCCAGGAGATTCGGTGGAAGTTTAGACCTTGTCCCGGCTGCGGCGACACGCCGATGTCGGAGATACCTGGTTGGAGAAGTCTTTGTTTGATTGATTGATTGATTTTTTCGTGTTTCCGGGCGCGTCAACGGCTTCGGTCATTAGGCCCGTTAGTGTAGTGCATGTTTTTTCTCGGGAGATGGCAGTCATCTTCCCCCGCTGGATGGCGAAATTAGGCGCCGACTTACCGTCGACTAGTGGGGTTTCCCACTAACCAGGACTCTCCCACCAGCGGGGCACCGCCCCAGCCGGGACAAGCTCTAAGCTCCCGACCGGTTTCCCGGAACATGTGGTAGTGTGGTGCATGTTAGTGTAAGTGTGTGTGTAAAGGGAGAGGATAGGACAGATCGCGGGCGGTCCGTGGCCCGTTTGTTAGGGTACTGCTCCGGCATTCGCCTGGTGTTGATCGGAGGAACCACAGAAAACTTCCGATCAGAGCAGCCGGCCGCTAGATCTGTCCTCCAGACAGCAACTGAATTCGACCTAGCTGCAAAGCTAGTGTCGAAAATCCTGCCGCCGTGGGGAGTGGGAACGTAGGACCTCCCGGTCAGAGGCGCTGCAGTGGCATCAGTTGATGCACTGAGCTACCGCTCCCGGTGGGAAGTCTTTGTAAGCCAATGTGTAGGTCAGCGTCGTATTGATCTTAGCAGGGACTGATGATCTTAGCAGTTGACGCGCCCGGAAACGCTCATCAATCAAACAATTAACATCACCAACGCTCCCTGCTCCCTTGTGCTCATCACCTCTGATCTCTCGCTTCTACCCCCCTGCGCAGCTCCAACCGCTAACCGCAAATAGTTCTTTTCACATTTAATGAATTTAATGAGGAGTTTGACTCTTAATATTTATTGATAATGATAATTCATATCCATTTTCGAGAAAAAACGGGTCGTACTGTGAATTTATTGCGGTAGTTAGGGAAAAAAAGTGTCCCAGTGTCTGGGGGGGGGGGATGAAAACATTGTTTCTATTTGAGATTTTCGAAGTCGAAGCTGGTTCCCTTGTACATCTCAGTCTTCTCTTGAACCGCGCATAAGACATTTGTGGGCTTCTAGGATCTATGGTCAGCAGAACGCGAGGCCCCACAGGACAAAACATAAATGTGAAGGACAAAGGGAAACATCTACGCGCTGGTGAAATTCGATATGCGACCCTTAGGATCTAATATTTATTATTTATTATTTTATTTTTCATGTTATGTTTAATTTTTAATTATATATTTACTTATTACGTATTTACTTACTGTTTTATTTACTTGTTTTCGAAGACGATGTACTGCTCAAAGAGTTCGCAATTTTTTGTCGAAGATAATTAAATTAAAGCACTTTCCTGGGCTTCATCTACAATATTACACACTTGAAAATTATATCGAGACATTGAATAGAGATGAACGAAATTGAGCACATGTAGCGCCTTCAGCAGAGTTTAAAACCGTCCGGATAACGCGTTCAGAAGGGTGTGGTAAAAGGAGTCCAATAAATATTTCCTTGTTGTCATCCTCGCCCAGTTCCTTTGTGTCATAAGTTATATTTCGCAGTAGAAGGAAACCCTCCACGTCTATTCCGTTTCCTGGCAATAGCGTTGCTTTCGTTTGCCACAGTCGGTCCGTTTCTACCATTGTCACTGTTGCCTCAACCTCCTCGGTTGCTACAGTGCATATACGAAGTTGGGAAAGACGTTCATTGGAACGATCAATACACATTTTCTAATGTAATTACTGCAATGTTAATTGTCGTTACATTGGAATTAATCACAATCATCAAATTACTTTTTACACTAAATAAAAACAAAAAATAAGTAAATCTACTCCTAGAACCTAAGTGCAATAGCTTTTCTTTTATTTTCACGAAATCAAGTATATAATATTTCAAGTATAAACTCCCCACCTCAGACACTGTACACAGCAACAGAATAATTATGAAACAAATAAGAAAACTAGTCTGTACACAATAACACATACTTCCTCGCATTATTTTTAATTTTACAGTTTTCAACCTTAAACGAAAATGATACCTGCATCATTTCTTAGCGTCCATTGCTTTATTGTGCAAAATAATTAAAGTAAAAAATTGGAGCCATATTTAAGAGATTTTTTGGTTGTTCTTCATATGAAGCTTATAATAATGTATTACAATTATTATTAATTTGTTTTTTGGCTTCATATATGTGGCACCTTAACACAGAAAGTGCGGCATTTCTTGAGGATTGTTCAGATAGTGGTTTATGAGATAGAATTTTCCCATGGAGGCAGGTGAACTTTTTGAACCAGTAGTTATGAAGACCGTCTGATCCAGGGCATTTCCAATTTTGAAGTTTCTGTACAACTTCATGTAGAATATCGACGGTTGTTGTTGTTGTTATTGTTGTTATTGTTATTATTATTATTATTATTATTATTATTATTATTATTTGTGCGCGTGCACATTTCAACGGTGCTCATGTTACGCCCTATCCCCGTCCCTGCCTTCGACCGTGCCCCGCCGCGCCGCGCCGGCTGCCGAGGTCGCCCCCGCCCCTGGCGCGGGGCAGCGCCATCGCGCCGGCGAAGCCCCCCCGTCCGGTGCCGTCCCATCCGGTCCCGTCCGGTTGAGTCCCATCCCGTCCCGTTCCGTCCCGTCCGTCCGTCCGTCCGTCCGTCCCGTCCGTCCCGTCCGTCCGTCCGTCCGTCCGTTCCGTTCCGTTCCGTTCCGTTCTGTCCTGTTCTGTCTGTCCTGTCCCGTCCCGTCCCGCCTCGTCTCGTCTCGTCGCATCTCGTCTCGTCGCATCTCGTCTCGTTTCATTTTCGTCCCGTCCCTTCGTCCCGTTTCGTCCCGTTTCGTCCCGTTTCGTCCCGTTTCGTCCCGTTTCGTCCCGTTCCGTCCCGTTCCGTCCCGTTCCGTCCCGTTCCCTGTCGTCGACCTTTGGCTTCTAGGGCATTTGCACTGGGCCTACGTCTAAGAGTATTTCCAATATCAACGCAGTACATTAATAATTTTGACTGTACTTTCTTATTAAAAAAATATAATTGCGATTATAATGCCCGAAAAACTTTGTCTTCAAGGTTAGTTCATACACACGATTGATTGTAGTCTTATTTTCATGCAAAAAACAAAAAAAGTATTTGATTAAATAAGTAAAGTGCTCCATGGAAGAATTAATATTTTCTAATTATTCTGAAAATGTGTCCACTCAATTTAATTTTCTGATTTTAAATACAATTAAATTAGAAAAAGTTTAAACTTTGCCAAAATAAAGTCCGATACGTATGGAATAGATGTATCAAATGATACCGCGTCAGGTTGGCCGAGCGGTCTAAGGCGCCAGATTTAAGCTCTGGTTCCCGAGAGGGAGCGTGGGTTCGAACCCCACACCTGACAAAGATTTTTGATTCACATACGTCAAGGAACGACTTTACTAAGGAGACACGGCCGCAGGCAAGACGATTTGACTTACACATCGCATTTGAATAAACAGTTCTTCTCAGTTATCCCGAATTGTACATTGCCTAGATTCCCAGGCAAAGGAAGGAAACCAAGAGGACTGATGCGTCGATTGGCAACGGGCTGGTACCATGGAAGGTACAAAAGGGAAGCTGCAAGGGAGTAATGAATTGCGAGTAAGAGTGAAGTGAAAAAGAAAAAACATCTACTCTACATCTTACGTATACTTGTCTGTCTTGATAACCTCCTGTAGACAACCATATTTTTTAAGCTTTTCTCTTTTCTTTAAACATTTCCTCGATTTCTTCTTTCCATCATTTACATATTTTCTGTACCTTTCCCTTGATGCCGATAGTTAATTCTGCAAATTTTTTTAAGTTGCGTTTAAGATTAAGTACATTAGGTTGACATTTCCTACCATACCTTGAGCTACGTATAATTGGTATTTAAACATTGTTGAAGCATTCTGAAGTTTATATGCATTAAACGTTCTGTTTTTCTTGTCTACGAACTTCATTTACATAATTTACATACTTAAAAAGGACAGACGAGCTTAATAGATAATGATCTGAGCCAGGGTCTGCTCCCCTATATACCCTTGTATCTCGAATTTTAGTTTTCGTTTGCTGTTTGGCACGGCACTACGCAATCTACAACTGAAGATAAATTTTTTCTTGGTTAAAACCATGTTTTTTGTGTAAATCTTGATGTTCAAAGAATCCATTTTGTTATACGAGAGAGAACTGATTATAGATTTCAATAAAACATTTTCCGTTATCTCCGTCATGAGAACCCACAATCTTATCATCTACTTTTTTTACCAATTCGTGTATTAAAGTCGCCCATCATAAAAAAATCGTTTGGGTCATTAATTTCACGTAATGACGTTGTCAGTTCCTGCATAAAATCATCTTTAAGTTGAATATTAGCATCGTCAGTTGGGGCGTATACTCCTACAATTACCACACGTAGACTAAATCATTTCATTTCCATTTTTACTATTCAGAAGAATAGCTTCCCAATTTGCAATATATTCTTTATACTTGTTATGGACTTCAATCGAAACTCCACACTTCGCTGTCTGATTTTTATTTGCCCCACTATAGAAATGAATGCATTGTTATTGGATTTCACTTCCCTGTCCCTTCTTATTTGTTTCAGTGAGTACTACCACATCAAGATGTAATCTGTTTAACTCCTTGAAAACTTGAAGACACTTGTGTTAATGCCTTGTACATTCAATGTTCCAAATTGCATTGTCCTTTTTCGGATGCCTTGTCGTCGTTTATATTTAAGATCCGGCTTTGATCCTTGATTAGACTTTTTAGCATTGGTATGTTTTTCTGAGAGACGAGAAGCTGGCCCGACTCTCAACGCCTGCCCTGGAGGACCGGATTTGTAATAGAGATGTCTTTCTTCTAGGGAGGCTCTTCCCTTGGTTTTCTGTTAGGGTTTTCCTTCCCTTAGCTCATAGGCTCCCGTTTCAAGACGCCGGAGACGCCCTCGCTCTTGTCTCATTGGATACTCTCAAAAGTTTACCTTAGAGAGTACCCAGGGGCCACCACGAGGAGGAGAGACAACTGAGTTCCTGACTATTCCCCGATCTTGAATGCTCTTCTCAGTCGCTCTTCTGTCGGAGTACCCAATTGTAAAGGGCATCTATGGTATTTAAAGGTACAAGCCTATGGGCATCGGTTTATCCCTCCCAAGCCCTAGTCAGCTTTGACCCCCAAGATGGCTGATTTAGAAGAAAATGGTGGTCATACTTCATCAGTCAATAAAGGTCCATCATAACACTTCACAAAAATCGACAGTGATGGCATGCTCAATTGGAATATGTTTATGCACACAGCTGCATTTGCAATTATTAGAAAGAGTAATTGTAAAGTTACTCCATGGATCACAGTCGCCCACAGTTTCAGTTTTTCAGTGTCTTTTGGTAAATAAAACGTATTAACATGGGTACCATTCTAGTGATTGCTTTTGCAGCTTGGTTTACTACAGCTTCAAAACGAAAAAGGAAGGTTAATGACAATAGTATAAAAGGCACCTAAAACAGGTAACGATTCTAAACACTTATAAATCACATACCTTTATTTAACTTTGATTTCCAGAAACCTCAAAAAACAACCTTTCATACCACATTAACTTTTGTTCTCGATGAATCACCAGCAAATACTAAATTCCGCGACTGCGCAGCGATCAACAACTCGACGCGATGACTGGCATCACAAGGGCATCACGGGTTCAGGTGCAATTTCTAGGCTGCCACGCCTGTTATTTGACTTAAAAGGAATAATTATATATTATTTGCAAAAAAATTTACCTTGGCAACACGACTGAGTAGGAAATTACGAAAATGAAAGATGGCAACGTCAGAATTTTCATCAACTCCTATAATAAAGTTTCGAGGAGCACTTATTTAACGATTGTTGGTATTAGGCAGCCAACCGTCGTTTGTTTTTGTCTCTTAACACGGAAATTTAGACCAGAACTTCCGAAAGTTTTTTAAACAATCGCGCCATTCAACTTGTGTCAATTCATCGTCGCGATGACCATATTTCCTTGTGATGACGTGAACCGCGTAGCTAATTGTGAAGAAAATTACAAATCTTCTTCCTCTGAGCGTCCGTCGAAGAAGAATAAAAAGCACACGTGGGTGCCTTGAGTCATTTTCCTTCAGTTCATCCGTCTGCTGCATCTTCCTGGTCGTCACTGGTCGTCACGTGAAGTGATTCAATCGGAACGAAGGCTAGCGGTCTGTGGTTTCCATCCGCCATTGACTTTGCTCGGCTACCGGACGTGTTACTGGAGTTTTCTGAAGGTCGCCTTGGCATTGTGAACGCACGCTGACGGTCTTGCTGAAGGTTCTCCGTCTTCGCCGGATCCCCTTTGCGATGTCAATTAGACAAGGCTGATCTTTCTCAAGTCTCTAATTTTTCGAAGATTGCAAAAGTTCAAAATGTTTTTCGATGTATTCCTACAACTAAAATATTTTTAATTAAAAAAAAAAAATTTTTTTTATAATGAAATCTGTTCTAAGAATTTAGATCTTTAAAAAGTCATGAACAAATTTTTGAAAAAACAAACAAATGAGGAGTAGTTATTGCGTAATTTCTGCTGTAAGTTAATGTAAAAAAGTCCATATTTATTAATCCGTAATTCACCACTCCATATTTTTTAAAAATTGTTTTCCACGGATAAAACAAGGGACGCTTAAAAGAATGGCGCAGGTGTCATTTTCTTTGAACTCTCAATTTCCGAAAATTGTCAATTTTAGAAACCATTACCACTTCCATTCTGACAACGCCGCTGTTGCTACCCAGCCATCTCAGCCGCCGACCTTCTGAAGAGCGCTTTGTTATTGCCACAGGTCCCGCCACACAAAGCTCACAAGAACAATGTTGTCATAGATTCCTCACCGCTTGTAATCTCTGCCAACCCCGCTCTAAAAGAGTTCGATAAATGGCAGGTTGTTGATGCCTAGGCATATTGGTTCAACCGTACCTAAACGGTTCGCCGTGTTGAGTGCTCTCGTGCTGTTGTCGTGAGCTCATTTCGAAAGTGGTGCAACGATGCCGAAACAACGCGACACCGTTCATGCATGTTAAACCCATGGCACACTGACGGCAGAGGGTAGATGAGGCATTACGTGGCTTTCGTCAATAATTATGAAAAGATGAAAAGTGATGTAATTGAAGACGTAGCGGTTTCCCTTTGTCTTCCACATCTCCTACAGGCCTTTGTATTCTTCTTTTTCTAGTTTCACTACATTGAGGGGATGTATGCGACCATGTATATACATATATATGAATTTGAGGGTAAACTATCCAGTGGAAAATGATAATTTACAATTCAATTTGATGGTTGGCCTTTACCTTCCACAACATTCGCTGTTGGAAAACCCTTAGACAGTGTGCAAATCTACTAACGTAGCAGAGATATTGCCAGAGAAGGCGGAAGATAGGAGTTGAAATTTGCGGCTTATGAGAATCCATTCCGATTTGTATGTTTTTTATCTTTTTATTCCTTTCTGTATGTTTTTTTTCTTTCAGATCTCTAGAAAGTTTATTCTAAAATAATATTGAAGTTTTATTAAAAACTACTCCATTCTTTCTATTAACATGAGTTATAAAGGTTCAACATTGTCTAACATGCACATAATGAATTTACTCTGATAAGTGAGAAAGAGATAACTATGACATAAACTGATGTTTTGTTCTCATGAAAATTCTATTTGATCACCACAAAAAGTGAACAAAAAAGTAGAGCCTCTTCAGAGCATTAAGTTGGCGTGAATCACAAAGTAAATAAGAAACTCTTCAAGAGCTTTGAAGGAAGTTACAGATCGCTCTGCTCAATGAAGTAACTTTTGCAGAATGCGTTAAATTGCAAACATGACGAAGCCTGTTTCGAAGACGTCGACAGGTGAACAAGGACGTTTTCCACATCCTGCTGCACTTTTGTCTGTTGAATGACGTATGAAAGCGTCAGGCCAGACACTGAATGTCTTCTTTACCAACCTCTGTGATGCCATAATGCCAATTTGATGACGATTTCTTTCAAACTTCCTCCGGAATTCGTTGGGAAGATGACGTCCTAAAATTCGTGTTTAGTTTGCAATACACGAAGCATCCGCGTTCTGGGAATCATCGTATCAAAACGAAAAGAGATACGCGTTTACTAAAATTTCCTGTATTCTTGGTACGATGATGTTGTGTGTTCTTTTAATGAAAGATCATGGTAATTGAATCGTTTATTTCAGAAACCCGTCAAACGCCAAATTTCTCATTACGAGAAAACTGAGAAAAAGTGTTCCAGTTTTTCTGATTTTAAAACATTTTTTAATATTAAACCACTTAATAAATGAATATTTTTCAGGTAAATATGCACTAAACGATGTGTCTATCCTCGTGAAAAAATACTCCACCGCTAAAGTGCTTTTTAGATTACATACACAATCATGTTTTGTTAAGTGTTTGTGATTGTTATGAGTTGAAAGAAGTGGTAGTGCCATTTCAATATAATCTCTTTAGGGTTTGTGAATTACTCGCAATAATTTTAGTATATCTTTGATTTTGCCAAGGAACAAAAACAAGATTAGGAGATCTTTGTTTGGATTTGTAAGTAAAATCCGTTTTAGTGCAACTGGTGGTTCAGAAACACCGAGAACAGGGCAGGCTGTTCTTCCGAGAAAAACTATGGTATAGATCGGGCATGTCGTGGTTATGGGAAAGGTAACAAACTTCCCAGAGTTCGCAGGCATTGCGTCCAGAGAAATTGGCGCGCAATTTAAAAGTAGGGTTGTACAAACTCCTCCGGAGTGGCGGTACAATAGCGGATTCTCGGTCCATGACCGTCTTTGGGAGAAGTTTCTTGACAGTTATTGTCACTTAAGCTATATTAATTCCCATTTTATATTTAAGGCAAAGAAATGATCCATTAAAATGAAATAATACATCAGTCCGATTTCAAATTCTCAATTAAGAGTAAAACTTAAAAATTGAACCAAAAGAATGTTGGTTTTGTAATCCTGTTTACTCAAGAGTGATATAAAAGCATGAACTTCCTACGTTCATTTTAGAAGGTTTAACAGACAAATATTCTTGTCTGTCAAAGCGCTGTCCGTCCATAAGCGAGAATTGTTAATTTATAGAGACTTGTTAATTTATTTCACATTATTGCTAAAAACAACAAATAACTGAATGAGTTAATAACACAACAGGAAACGAAAACAAGGGCCATTCAAACATATTCTTGTCGCTTAGAAAATGTGTTTCTGTAAGGAAGAATTTAGTAAGAAAATGAACATCAAACAGTAATATGTAGTGACGAAAATAAACATAATACAATTCTCGGTTGTGTCATAGAAAAAAATCTGTCAAACGTATTTTCGTACGAAGTCACTATTCACCGCCTCGCACCGCTTCAGCCTGCGCATGTTCACCCCTTTCTGGATTTGGAGGGGAAATGAGTGCGGAGTCAGGGGAAGTTGCCCGTGCCCGTAGGAGCGCTGCGCTCCCCAGGCGGCCAAGAAGCTCGCGCGGGCGCGGTTTCGCGTGTCTGGCATAGATGAATAAAATACAGCATGTCATATTAGTATGTTAGTACATGTATGTTGTAGGCTACGTATGGCGTGATGCATTTAAAAACTTCAATGTCCTGGTATAAAAGGTGTCTATTATTTTTAATTATGTTATGCTTATGTTGCAGCTATGTGTAGCATTGTTTTACCTGCTACAGTAAACGTCAAACGACACTGGTAAGAAAACAAGTGACTCTTAAAAAAACGAGCTTTTTTGTTTCGAGAATAATAATATGAAACTGAAAATATTTCAAGATAAAACTGACAAAATAACACTCGTTTTAAAATTCCTTTAAAGAACATTAAATTATATCGACGTTTTATTGAAATAGAATTTTATTTTATCATCAAAGAGAAATGTTTTGCATTAGTGCATTTTTAATCTTGATAATTACTTCCGCAGACAACAGGAAATATGGGGAATGTAATTTACTGGCATGAGTTCAACGAGATGATCTTATTGTAAGCGCGAGACAATAATAATAATTCGTTCTTTAGGGACGTACTTATGAATGTCGTAATATGTCCCGTGAAATTGCCAGCAGGAAATGTGACTACGTTAAGCTTTCGTAACAAACGTCCTAATGATTTCATCTGTTGAAGGACTCTTGAACGTTTAGTAATGGTTGTTCCAACAGTTTTGAGGACAAGCAATTCATGAAGAATGATGTGCATTTCAAATTTTAATCAATGATCAGTGATATTACTCAAACATAAATTCGAAAAAATCTTTTGGCGTTCAAGAACGAAATAGACAAAGTAAAAATAAAATATTGAATTTTACAAACCAAAAAATCTTGAACACGAATATATTGATATTGGTTTTTCGAAATTCCAAATATGGAGGAAAGCGTAGGAAAGGGAAAGAAAGAAGAAAATCCGTGATTGAAGTTTCAGTGTACTACGACCTTTGTCCTATCGGGCTTCTAACAAGTCAGAGATACTTCGAAACATGCGAAAGCAAGGAATAACTTGTTGCCGTCAGTCAACTTACGTTCTCACCCTGCAATCAGGAAAAATCATTAGATCAAATTTCTACGTGTGAGAAAAAGCGGCAACGGAAGAAACACCTGACAAGATGTCGTTTTTGGCAAACCTTAGTAGGCAGTAGTTTCTCGTTCTTGTTGATCTAACCTGTTCATTCGTAAATTAATGTGGGATAGCACGAAGACATTAATTTTGTTGCCTTCATTTCAGGGCAGTGGCTTTGAAAAATACATTAGGAGAAAAATATTGGATGTTGTCCCAGAATTAAAAGCCAGTTCTCTGGTAAACTAGGTGAACAAGTCAGTCGTGTTGAATTTAATATAAGTAGTATTCTGTATGCCGTGATTAAAAAAAATGTCTCGTTGGTAAGATATAACGCCACTGCAACAGCCACCTTCGCTGATGGTAGTGCCGGATTTCCTTCTCACGATGATCCTGTTATTCAAAACTATACCAAGATCATCTGGTCAGCATCAGCTATTTACCTGATTTCTATCTTAAAATAAGTAATCAAATTCCTCGCTGGCAGTCATCTATATCGACGTGCAAATCATTGAAACCATCTTGCAATATATTCACTCGACAACCGACAAGGAACTACATTATTGAAGTTATACAAGCTTCTGAATTAAGTAAATTAGTATTTTTTGTTAACATGTAATATAAAGCTCAGTTGTTATTTTTATGTTCATTGTCATTTTTCTGATTGATAATGTGAATACTTTCTAACTTGCCTAGGAGCACTGCCATTGTGTGATTTATACACTCACGTTCTTCTAAAATTGAGAACTAATTTGTATACTCTTCTCGAAATTCAACAAATTGCTCATAAGCAGTGTAAGAAAAGATGAAAGGAATACATTCATGACTTGTATTCAGAGTAAAGAAGTGCCATAATTATATTACATTAATTAGTATAAAGAACGCAAATTTCATCGACGAAGTTTTTTATCCCGTGTGACCCTGAAGTTCTGTTTTCTGTTAATATAATTTGTAAATTGATTGTTGGGGTAGGGCTCTCTGCTCCTTAGGGGACGAGGAATACATTTAGG
The DNA here is from genome assembly GCA_964035755.1 of Teleogryllus oceanicus. NCBI lineage: Eukaryota > Metazoa > Arthropoda > Insecta > Orthoptera > Gryllidae > Teleogryllus > Teleogryllus oceanicus. Next base: position 82,863,797 of record CAXIVR010000009.1, read on the forward strand.
AATCACCTTCGAGTTTCATTCGCAAGTGGATAGACACAAGTGCTGAGTTTTGCCCCTAATTTAATTCATTATTAGTAATTTTAGCGCACATTCTTTCGTACCACATATCTTTATGTAAGGAGCTCGATTGGGCCTAACATGTCTCAGGGTGAAGTCCGTTTGGACTCCTGCGCCGCTATATTCCTCAGGTCTCAATCTAAACGCCGTCCCTTGTACTGCTCTGTAGCAGTAAGTAGCTGACAAGAAGCTGACCATGCTGAGTATTCCAGATTCTTTAATGAACCCGTTGCTTCAAGTGTCGTCAGCGACGTTTCTAGGAAAATTGATCGTCCGGTCGATAGTGCAGGTCACCAATTGCGCTGATATGCTTCTGGTATGCTACGATGGCATGAGGTGTACTACAGCTACAAGTAAGCAATATCAACATTATTAATACACTGGAATCGACGAAGAACCCTTTTTGCTTTTAATGATCAACTTTTTCCGAGAGCATCTCTCATTACTTGATGAAATAAAGGACATACAAACTGAATTGAAATGTATCGGTTGAAAAAAACATTCAACCTTCTCTTCCTGTAAGAAGGAATGCAATGACCTGTTTATTTAATTTTTTATTCATTGTTTGTTCATTTATTTATTTCATTTATTTTATTTTAGTGAATGATCAAGCGAGTGAACGTCGATCATGACCTTAAAAGCAATAGTTGAATGTCTTCGCAAAACGCAATTCAGATCTGAACCATTTACTCATTTTACGAGGAAAATGAGCAGAAAACATCTTTTACGCCCCTTTCTTCTGTTACAACGTCCGAGAACTTGTGGTTTTCTGAATGGGACGACATTCCCTTTCACTGGCTTTTGCAGCTGGCGTGATATATCTGTTTTTCAAATTCCACTAAGAAGGAAATAAACACGTTTGTATATACACACACTTGTTTACCCGTAGAAAGTGAAAATGATGAACTGAAGAGTCGAAAATCAGTGTATTTGCATAGATAATGATATCTAATATATACAGCTTCGATTCACTTTCTATTAATGTAAGTATTATTTGGTACTACCAGTAGCAATAATTTTAAAATTGAATCGAATATCAACTCGGTCGTGTATTTCAAATAAGAACTCCCCCTAATTTATTTTTTCACTTTCACTCATGAAAACTAAATTCACGTTATATTCATTCCTCAATGGAATGTTAAGTTTCCATACCTCTAAACATCGCTTCTTGACCCTACAAAATGTTTTTTTTTACCAAAGAACTTTGCTAATCAATTCATGCCAGTACACAACGTTTCACTCTTGTAATTAGTTAATCGTAATGAACTTGTTTTTATTTTCGTCTTGTACAATGTTTTTCAACGTTATGTTTGGAGGGGGGGGGGAGTCATGTCAACTGTGACACTCGCTCCTTATGTTCTCCACTTTTAATAAAAAAGTTAAAACGGCGGCGATGGTGTAGCGGTTAGCGTATCAGACTGTTATACCCACGTTTGTGGGTTCAAACCCGATCGAAGCCGTGGATTTTTAAGGGCGAAAAAAATCCTTCGTACGCCTTCCTTCGGAGGGGAAGTAAAGCCGGATGTCCCATGTGGTAGATTTACTGCATGTAAAAGATCAAGCCTAAATGATGCCTCTGAGCTAAATTAAAATCGCCTGTTTCGTCGCCCAAGTAATACCTCCTTTCTCCCATGGTTGGTGAAAGGAGTGTAACGAAATTTGCGTGGTCAGACGGAAGAGCAGGCCTCTCATGGTCTGAGTCTCGCCACGTAAAATAAGGCAAATTCATCATACGTATTCGAAAGCAATATGAATCGTCTTCAGTAAACTTGTTTATTTCCTAGAAAGGTGGCAATACATTCTTTGTGTCCGGATACGAAACGTGGAAACAGGACAAGGGGGATGGTTTTTCTTTGATGGAAAAGTATATGATTTCATTGGCTGCAACCTTCCATAGTGTACTACTACTTCGTTTCTTGCGTGGAACTGTACCACTAGTAGTTACAGTTACATTTCAGGAATAATGGAATTTATAGGAATTAGTGTGCTGCTATGCGCTTCATGTTAGAATGTAAGATCATTGTAAAATTACGTTAATAAACACATTATTTACTGTTCACTGTTCTCTTTTCGAGATAACTTATTTCCATTGATTACTTAATTACCCTGTTTCTATGTAAAACTCCTATATTTACTATGAGCTATCCGATCGCTATAATTTGTCGCAACTACATTATTTGATCGCTTTCATTTGTATGTCCAATCATTTAAAAATGGATTTTTCAACATTCTAGAAAATACAAATTCTTTGTATTACATAGTTTACTAATAAAGGAAATTTGAATCTATGCTTGACACCGGAAATATCGGCCGTTCTAATAATTTATTACACATTTTGATGAAGCAAACTTACAGAAAAGAAGTAAATGAAGATGACGGGTGTCTGAAAATCTCTGATCTTTGTGATTATAGGTTACGGGCTCGAATCCTCGGAACGGCAGAAACGTTTTCAGTTGCGATAATGGCATCATATGGCCCACACAATCATGTAGATTATTCCTCGTTCCAAAATTGCCCAGCCGGGCCGAGGGAAAGTTGCATTTTCTTCGCCGCGAAAATTACTTTTGGATGACGCTAAATGATGTGACCTTGCTGGCCTGGAGGTCAGTGTTTAAGGGGTGGTCTGGAGAAGTTTAAAAGCGCTTATCGGCCAAACGTCGTGTGTTGATATGTGATGGGTTCAAACGCCTTCCTGAGCATGACTGTTCCGTGTGTATGTGTGAGTGTGCGTGTGCGTGTGTGTGTGTGTGTGTGTTTCGTGTCAGGGAAGACCTGGTTTTCTGCTCACACCAGAAACCATGTGCTCGCAAGTGTGGTAGTGTCGAATTATTGAAGGTATTGAAGCTATTGGGATGTAGTACATGGGAACTGGGTTGAAATTGGAAGGAGCCCTAACGGAAAAAGGACAATTGCTACCAAAAAGTACAATTGAAACAGATAAAGTAACCTACTGTCTATTGCATAGAAGGTCGGGATTATATCAAGAAATGAAACTTGTACCCAAAGAGAGTATTACAACCTATTTGCGCGTACTGGATAGAACTATGAGGTAAAGCAAAAACATTAAGCCTCGAAATTCTGCAACAGTTCCAGAGCTAACCATTTCGCAGGAGAGCAATAACACCGAGGTTCGTATAAAAATAAACTCTGTATGAAAACTCTGCAAGATTTCAGAATTACCGAACGAATAAAGAACTTATTTTGGAGATATACAAAATTATTAATTTGTCGTTTTAGGCACCAATGGTATCTGAATTTACTTTTCAGTCGTCTTGAAATCATTCTCCTATAATAATGTTCCAACACTATCAGGTTATGAAACAATGTTTTTTGTGCAAAAAGAAATTTGTCAACAGTAACAACATTGGTCAAAAGGATCGCACAAACTATCAATTATCATGTCTACATTGTTAGAAAATATTCTACTTAAAGGACATATTGTATATTAATATTAAATAAAACGAACAAGAAATTAGCTGTACCTAGAGATCGATTCTTAAAAACCCCCAAGCATCGTGCGTGAGCGTCGGTGCTATTTCGTCGGGGCAAGGGTCTCCCTCGCGCTGGATGTGCATCGCCCATCGTGAATTCGCGAGTTCGTGACTAGCTTTCTGGTCGACGGGTTTCTCTCCATTTTCTCTCCGCGACGCGGCGTCGGGACCGGTTGCCCGGGTGATGACCGGGCTGGGGGCTGGGGTGGAGGAGGGGACGGGGACGCGAGCGGCGGAGCAGAGGCGGGGACGAAGAGGGGGACGCGGGCGCTGGTGCGAGGGGGGGGGGGGGGGGGGGGGGGGGGTGGGGCGCGGGCGGGGGCGCGGGCGGGGCCGCTGCACGGGCGGGGACGCGGGTGGGCCTGTTGGAGTGGGCGGGAATCGGATGCGGGCGGGGCGGAGCAGGGGTATAGACGGAGGCGGGGTCGGCGCCGTCCGACTCGAAATGGAGGGGAGAAGTGGGTAGTTGTGGGCAGGTGTGGAGGAGACGTGTGATTTGCAGTCGCGTGGATGTTACCGCCAGAAAGTGAATTCCCAAAAGATAAAAGTGAAAGTGGTCTCGTCCTTACTGGTCGGTGCGAGTTAGAAAATTATTTGTGATAGGGATGTTACTTCACCGAGAAAGGATTCTTGAATCTAGCATCGTATATTATTTCGGAAAACATTTGCAGTGTATGAACTCTGAACCAAAAATATTATTAAATCAATTTAATCGCAAATGTGCAAATGTCGAAGAAATAGAATCTTGAAATGAAGGATGTTGTTGCTTTAGTGATACATACCATTCAAGTTTTACTGAAAACGACTTTTTCGAGTTTTGCCAGTATTGCAGCTCGTGAACGATATAATGAATATAGTCGTGAAAAGTATGAAATAAATGAACTGGGGAAGGTAAAAAGAATTAATTACTTTTTGAACTGGAGGGAGGCAAGGAACGATAATATGAACAGGCTTCAAGCGATAGGGTTATACATCATCAAAGGAATAACCAAAATAACAATAGCACTTAAGGAACATAGGCTAATTATTTCCTTTTAATATTGACACATTTACAGAAAAATTAATGCTGATGTGTACTTTCATTAGCAAGGTAATTCATGAAGATATGCAAAGCATATGGACAAGATGAGCAGTCGGTGTTCATTACAGCTCGAAGAGTGCGTTCAGAAATGTTTACACATTCCTGAATCTTGAAAGATGAGAATATACTCGTACGTAATACAACCCGCCAGTCAGATGGACTTCCCGAGAACGGGCAAAGCAAGTGCCATTCGTCCTAACACGTCACGATAACCTCGCAACGCGCGCGTATTTTTCACATCCGCGCGCGGGAGCGTGGCAGTGTTCCCGGTACTTGACCTTTGGTGAGCGGACGCAGGAAAGCCCAGACGACATGATCACTGAACGCTCACGCTGGCACGTGCGTGATGACCTCCGTGCGGGGTGAGATCCGATTCCCCTCGCACGCGGTGTCTGGCATTCCTGGAAGAGCCTGCAGCGCTGGACATCCCAGCAGCGACGCTCTGGGAAATCGACGCGCGATAAAATCCTTGTGTTCCACCGCTTATGAAATTAATGGTTAGTGATTGTTTGTGGGGAACTTGAATTCGCGCGTCTGAAGCACGATTTTGCGGTTCGTGTTTCTTTAGCGGCCGCTTCGGAAGCGTAGAGGCTTGAAGCACGTTTAAATACGAGGCTGTGGGTCAGAGTCTCGTGTTTATACCGTTTGGATATGTCGGTATCGTATCGCTCCATATCACATGCAAAGCGTCATCAAAATCACGATAATTCATTCCTCAATATCATTCACCCGTTGCCGATGAAATTAATAAAAAAACTAAATGAATAATGAGAAATTGAAAAACAAACAAACAAAATCGAATTATACGAACTATTTTAAAATATTACATATCCATCTGAATGGTTTACCTACAGTTTTGCAAAATCAGGGGTGAATTGTATCATCGCTGGCATATTTAAACATTCATACTCTCGGTATTGTGAATGCCAAAGGCACTAGAAAGATTTATTAAGATTATTTGTTTGTGGCAGGATGTAGGTATTGTTATGGGTTAAAGGCCTTCGCCTAGCCACTCAACACTTATACATGCAATAATTACCTATTAAATAAAATAAAATACATTCTTGTTGCATTCGAGCTCAGTACTGTGCTGAATAAACAACGTATACTATATGTCATTAAAAAAGTCTTTTTCGCGTGATGATTAAACGTTTGCTTCATCCTTCTTGTTCGTCATTACATGGTGCATAAGATGATGATTTTTGGTGCGAGAAAGTCTGAATACTCTGGATTTTAAAAAACTCTATACTATCTATACTCACCGTCACCAATATTGTAGACACATCCAACGCAATAAGAAATGAACTGACCTGCAACAGAAATAAATGTATATCAAACATTAATTCACAGAAGGAATGGCATAACAATTATCTTTATACTCACAAATTGCTATCTAAAAAGAAGCACTTTTAGAATGTGAACAAAATGTCATATTTGTTGATTATAGAATTTTCAAACATTTGATTAGCTTCATTGTGCAAAAAGTTTGCATACAATGGTGATATATTTACTATTATTTTTCGATATGTTAATTGAATCAGAAAGCGAATCTTAAAAATTCCTTAAAATGACGAAGGAGATCATTGATGCAAATGAAACTTCTCGACACATTTACATAAAGTTATTTGTTCCTTTAACATTAATTGGAAAATTAAATTAATATATTTGTTAAATTAATCATGACTTAATTAACCATATTACATATATTGAAATGTTGAATTGCACTTGTCTATTTGATTTTTAAGTAAAGTAAAAGAAGAACAAGAACGTAAGAATACAGATACCGAAATGTTATATAATACACTACTAAAAGTATTGGAACAATATAATAAGAAATATGAAGTATTTCTGCTTGCGTACATAAATGCAAGTATGGAAAATTAGGAAATTCAGATGTCGTCAAGAAGTGTGGAGAGAATATTGTAAACGGAAATGAAGAAATTTTAAGAGAATTTGGAGCATTTAATGAACTTTGAATAACAAACCTTTTCGTTAAGAACAGATGTATTAGAAAAGTTACTTGAGTGGAGGATACAGATCCTTCATTGACTATACAATTGCTAAAAAATTAATAGCAGAGCAAATTGTGGACCGACACGGACACGGACTAGATGGAAGAAAGTGAAAAAACAAGAACGAAGAAGGAATGAAGATGTTTTCAAGTGTGTCTTTTAGAAAATGAAAGTAGAAAACAGTTATATCAAAATAGAATTAATATTTAACTTACGAAGATTGTCCAAATTACACAGTAGAAAAAGAATAGTAGAACGCAAAAACTAAACTAACTAAAAGAAGAAATTGCAGAAACAGACTGCCTGACTTTAGAAGGGTCTCAAAAAGCCCTAAAAGTATGAGAAATCATAAAGAACGTAGATTCAATAATATACACAAGGTAATTTTGAAATATTCTGAAATTGTATTCGATTCATACCTTTTAAATTTTTATAACAAGTGTTGAAAAAAAAAGTTCCCAAAGTATTGCTCTACGCAAAAATAATAATACTTTTTCAAAAGAAAAATCGCTCATAAACCAATAATTATAAAGGAATAAGTAGCCTCTTAGATACATCATATAAGTTCTGTACTAGAATGGTAAAGAACCGTTAGAAAGCAATAGCAGACTCACGAGTTTATCTCAAAAGCAATTTGTTTTTAGAAAATGGAGAGCTTGTGCCGATGCCTTATTCGTAAAAAAGAAATAATGAAGAAAGAGGAGAGTGATATCGAAACACATTGGTATTCATATACCAATAAGGCTTTCATTAATGTAAACTTAATATTCGTTTGGAAAATTCTTTAAAACTGGGGATATCGAAATCACTTAATAGGAGGTATTAAATGCCTAAACACTGGAACAACATTGTGCTTAGATATAAATGGAAAGTTAACGCGAGAGACTCTCACAAGTAAGAGACAAGGTAGAATGGAAGAATGTTGGAGACAAGGTTGCAGCTTGTCTCCAACATTTTTTAATATTTATGTGGACATGTGCTGCGCATGCAAGGAAGATAAAGGCATTCATCTAGGGAAAAATGTGTATTTTAACTTTTTTAGTTATGCTGACGACAAAGTTGTTTCGCAAGTCAGCGAAAACAAGCTACAACCCACGGTACATATTTTAAATAATAAATAATATTGCAAAAATATTCAATTTTAAAATTTCATCCGACGAAACAAAAAGTACGAATTAAAAAATCTCATTTAAAACAAAAATTATAATATGTAACAAAATTTTAAAACAAGTGAATTTCAAATACTTAGGTTGCTATGTTTTAAATGTAAACGTTTAGACTTACACCATAAATTAATTAAGTTTAGAAATACATACGAAAACACTGAGAGATTTGAAAAACAAAACACGCAAAGACATCCGAATGAAGTCCTTTAATTCTTTTGCGGTCCCTGCATTTATGTACGAGTATAGAAGTGAATGAAAAGTAATTTTGGAAAGAGAAAGAAGAAGAAGTCAGATGACTGAAATGAAATGTTACGTGGTGTTGTAGGATACACCCTCCTAGATAAAAAGAGGATGGATATGGCAAAAAGAGAATATGTATGTAAGAAAAGGGCTGAATGATAATCCTGTGTTAGAGAAAAAACTTATTAGAAGAAATAGTGCGATTATTTAGAAAGAAAGCTAAATGAGAGATTGCCGACATTGACCTTCACTATATCCCATGAAGAAGGAGAGACGTATGCAGGTCAAAGAAGGAATAGAAAGCAAAAGAGGATGAAGCCTAATTCTTGTAGGTAGAAGGAGAAGAAGAAAAATAAATAGCAGAAAAAAAAAAAAAAAGAAGAAGGAAGAAAGAAGCAGAAGAGGAAAGAAGGAGAAGACGCAAGAAAGAGAAGAGAGGAAAAGAAGAAGAAGGAGATGAAGCAGAAGAAGGAAAAGAAGAAGGAGAAGAAGAAGAGGAAGAAATGAATTACAAGTGTACTGTCATAATGAATTATATTGAGGTTACTGAGAATATTCTCAAGTGTATACTTTTCCCAAGAAAATCAAGGGTGCCGTGGAGAGGGAGACCTTCAGTGCGTCTGAAAATAACAGCTTCGATTGATCTTCCACCGGCCTTGCTGGATCGTGCGGAACAATAATGGGCGAGCAGATGCGCTCATCTGGAATTCCCAGGGTCCTTGGGGGGCGCCGTAAGTCAACGTGGACGTTGCCCTGCCCCGCGCCGCTCCTCTGGCTGGAGGCTCGCTGCGCGCGCTCGCGCCCATTGGGCCATTTCGCGCTTTCCTTGCACGTTCCGCGAACGCGACTGCGTCAGGAGGGCGAGTCCTGCCGAGGACCGGCTGCGGCGTGGGTGGTGCATTTCTGACGTCGCAGACCGACACAGGAACGTCATCGACTTCCCACCGATCGCTTCTTCTTTGAGGGAAACAAAGGTCTGTCTTGATAAGACAAAAATTAATAATTTAATTGAAAGAATTCCGTCTTACAGGTTCACAATTCGTAATAACTAAAACAACAAACACAAATAAGACGCTATGTTGCCAATGTTTTATAGCAAATCGTGCATAAAACCCAAATTTCGTGATATGGTACCGAGAAGCCCTCCATGGCCTCACGAAGCATTCTTTTTGTTTATTTAGGGTCTTCTAACATGATACACCATGGCTCGGTGGAGACAAATGACAATCATAATCTTCGTTACAATTGCGTGGTTGGATAAGGAAGCTATCGTTGCTGTCGTGGTGTAATGGCTAACGCATTTGCCTGCGAACGGGGTGTCCGGGTGCAATCCCCGTCAAAGCAAGTTGTCGGCAAGATTTCGCGGGGCTCTCAGGTTTCCTCTGACAGTCACTCCACCGTATCTCCATCGTTAATAATCGCGTTACCCCTATCACTACTCATTAGTTTACTCGAAACGGGTTTAATGACCTTAGTAGATGAGGAACCCCTGCATTCATACTAATTAATAAATTGATTGGTTGCATCTATTCGAATCTTAGAAGACGTATCTGCAACTGTATATTTTGCTAGTGACCCACGGCTGCAAACATACTGCTGAACAAACCCACCCAAAATAGTTTTCCAAAAAGCACGTACTCTGCTAAAGAACAGACAAGAAATAAAATACTCTTGTATAACACCGCCGTAAATACAGTATTTTGACAAAATTTGGACATTTGGACTTCACTAGTAATGCAGGAGTATAGATTAATATATATGTATACACTACATCAGTTCTTTACATCCCACGAATATGCTGTCCACGAACTTGCTGTGCCATAACGCAGCACCTCAATACGAAGTAATTAATTGGGGGCTGCCTCTTCCTTCAAGTCTTTCTATTACAAGACGTCAGCTGAGACTTAGTAACGCACTAAGTTGGAGAATTGTGTTGGTACGCGCAGTATAATAATAGGTTAAAACACAATAAAATATTTCCATTTCTCAGTATAAATTAAAACTGTTTCATTGTTTTTCGATTTTCCCGAGTTTATTATTGTCTAACTAAACCATGGACACTTATCACGTGACCGAGGGCTGCATACTTTTCTTTGTTAGATGTTTTTTCCATAAGACTGCAGCGCAAAAGGAGTGAAATATAACGCATGGCATCTCGTATTCATTTTCAAATTATTGCGAATGAATATACAAACATTTGTGTCGCGTTAATTCAGCGTGGGTTTGCGAAACTTACTTGTTGTCACAGTATGTTTTGGCAGCTGAGGAGAAGAGTTTGAGTTTCATGTTAGAGGGAATGCAGTCAAATGCCAAGGGTAGTAAGTGTACTCAATGCGTTGTCCATAATGATAGTGTCTTTGCCAAGAAGGGATGTTAATAATAATTTACAAATAATGTACACTAATAAAAGTGAATTCAACGACATACGAGTATCGTTCGTATAACCGACATCTATATCACAAAAGTGGAGTACGAATTTTATAAGAAATTTTTACATGCTCTTCTTAAAGATTTGACATGTTGGCCTTGCAAAATTTAGTAAAGATTAATACAACACAAGAGCGTAAAGTAAAGAATTTAAATAAAATGTTAGTAGAAACACCAAGATCATTATTTTTCGCTTGTCGCTAAAAGCAGATTAGTTTCTAATATATTCCGCCAGAGGCCAGAAGAGGTGCAGCAGAACTGGCACCTAATAGAATGATGTTCGGGCAACGCTGGGAATTTTGCTATGAATAATTTTAATAATAATTATACATTATTATTATAATTATTGTTATTATTATTATTACTTTGGTCGCAAATAGGCCGTCTTGGACCACGCAGGACATGCATTTGCACGGGCTCAGTGTCATTTTATCACGTGGCAAGTCTTGCATGTAACTAATCAGGGGGATCAGCATTAGGTTGAATCAGATTTTTATACCCCAGGGTTGTTAGTCCTGGGGGAATGGAAGATGGAATGATGATGATTATAATGAAGGATGAATGGACGGTCCATACAAATAGATACGGATCGTATACACAAATACACCTATGCCACTCGATCCCGCGATTCTTCCGTCCGAGATCGCCATGGCATTATTATTTATTATTATTATTATTATTATTATTATTATTATTATTATTATTATTATTATTATTATTATTATTATATGTTTTACGTTTTATTCAACTCTGAGACTTGGTAATTCCTTCTCGGGAGTAGGGTATGATAGGGTAAGTCTCTGGGTTATGTTGCCTAGAGCTCGAAACCTTCAACCACAGTGTCCCACCATGAACTTTTTGAAGATAGTGATATTTACCCTTCTTCTTTGGCTCAATATTGTTCTCAAAACACTTCTTCTCCCCAATATTCTTCTTATTCTGAAATCATTGCAAATGACATCTGCCCGTGATCCCCCCTCGATTGCGTAGTCCCCGTGGCCGTGAGCGAGGGGAGTAATAAATGCGTTGCAGCGCGCTCTCGCGCCGAATCCCGCCAGTGTCACGCGAATCGTGAGGCGCCCGCGTTGGGGTCTCGTGGTGCCCGCGGCGGCAGCCGAAGCTCCCGAGCGACTAATGAACCGCGCTTCCCCCTCCCCTCCCCCGCACCCGTCCTTGGGGTTTGAGGGCGCCACCGGCGGCGCCGGAGATGCGACGCGATGACGCGCGAAGCGGCCAGAATTAGCACGCGAAGAAACGCGCGGACAAAGAAAGTTAGCGAAAGATGTATGTAAAATTTGTGTATTGTATGTCAAATTGTTTAGTTGTAAGTATTAGAAATATAAGTATTAAATCCTGTAAATTAGCTAGTAGTAAGGTACAAGACTGAGAGGTTGTATGCTCAAACGTGAATGCCCAAACGTTATGTATCATAAATAAAAATGTACAGACCCCTGAAAGGCAAAACTGCCGAACAGGAAGAAAATAAATTTTAAAAGAAAATAAAAAAAATAACGAAAGATAGCGCATGAGGGTGCAACAGAAGCGTAAAGAACAATATTGTTAAGTAAAACCAGTGCATGCGGGTGCAACCGGGCATAAAGGACATGAAAGTTAAACAAAAGCAGGGCCTCTGGGGGCAACTATGACATAAAGAACAAAAACAAAAATTTCATTAATTGTATATTTTATGTGCGGTGAGATCCTTTAATATTAAAGACAATCACATCAAATATTATTTTAATATATTAGAGGCACAACATTTCGTGAGAATGTGGCCGCATAGTTCGGTGTGTCTTTAGTAGATTGCTGTCGATACAATAATTGTTAAAATTACACTTTATTTAATTGTTTTTAATATTAGAGGATATCGCTGCACACAAATACAAACAATTCACGGACAAATAGTTTCGATTTCTTCTTTAATCCCATTAATTGTTTTTGTAAATTAATGCATTATATATTGTTAATTGAAAAATTGGTTATTCATTAATGCAAAATATGGCTGTGTGAAAATGAAAATATTCATACTACAGCAATGTTTAGTGTATGTGTTAAGTTTGGATGTAAAGTTAAGTTTGCAGGGTTTATACGTTTTCGCTGTTCTGTAATATGTTATTGTATTTTTTACCGTTCTATTAATGTCACTGGAAATATAAAAATGTTCAAAAGCTAAAATAAAACAGACATATACAGGACCGTTCCGCTAGTTTTGCATTCATGATGTTTGCAGTAAGATCCATTTCATTGTATCTGCAGCCCTGTGACTTTGCTGTGAAAAGTCGTCCTTACTGCTTAGGATGTGGTTTCCTGAATCGGTGGCGAAAACGGATGGGCTGATTTATTTTAAAACCATTGTGCTAGGAACCTTCAAACGTGCATTTCAATGAAAAACTTCTAACGCTTTTTTCTACGATTATAATACTTTCGCTGTGCGTCATTCGCGTACAAGAAAGTAAAAGTGTTGAGTGAAATCTGTTACCACATAATTCGTACCTTTTCGGAGACAACCAGTGAGTCATAGAAGTTTTGCGAAGTTGAGCTGTCAAATTCGTCATAAATTAACGTTGCATTTCCTAACATAGATTGATTGATTGATTTTTTCGTGTTTCCGGGCGCGTGAACTGCGTTGGTCATTAGTCTCGTAAGTGTAGTGCATGCTATTTTCTCGTCGATCATTCCCACTGGATGGCGAGATCCGGCGCCGACCTACCGTCGGCTAGTGGGGTTACCCCCTAACCACTAACCAGGACTCTCCCACCAGTGGGTCACCTCCCCTGCCGGGACAAGCTCTAAGCTCCCGACCGGTCTCACGGAATATGTGCTAGTGTAGTGCATGTTAGTGTGTGTGTAAGGGGAGAGGATATGACAAGGAAGAGGAAGGAAAGATCGCGCGCGGTCCTTGGCCCGTTTGTTAGGGTACTGCTCCGGCATTCGCCTAGTGTTGATCGGAGAAACCACGAAAAACTACCGATCAGAGCAGCCTGCCGCTAGAATTCTCTTCTAGACAGCGACTGAATTCGACCTAGCTGAAAAGCTAGTGTCGAAAATCCTGCCGCCGTCAGAACTTGAACCTAGGATCTCCCGGTCAGAGGCGCTGGACCTAACTCTAATACAAGTATTGATTTTAAGTGAGGACACTAACATTAATGGATTGATGGTACAAAGCAATATTGCATGGTGTGAAATCTCGATAACTAAAATTTTAAAGAGGTAAAAAATATAAGTTATAAATATTTCAAAGTGTCGAGGTTTCAATTGCGGAATGTGAAAGTAGAAACACCGGAGAAACGGAAAAAATAGATGTATCGGGGGACCTCGATTTATTGAAATTCTTGGGTTACCACATTCGGCTGTTAAAAACGCAAGCCAGTGTGTTCTGCAAGAGTTATACAAATATTTTTATTGTCATTTTGCTGGAAACGCTTTCTTACTGCTCGTAATGCTCACAAATGCTTATGAAGAGTCAAATGGTGTGTAATTAAATACAACCAAAGATAATTTTTTGGGGATGTAGTTGACGATAAACGCAAATTTGATAATTGATGGGATTGGGATGCAGTCGGAGTAGCGTCATCTGAGTTAAAAGGCGTACGGTACAGCTAATAAAACTACAGACTACAAGAAAATTCCAAAATTAGACCGAAGACTTTTACTAGTATCAATGAAACGGAGGCCTAACAGTAAACAAATTTATTGGCTATACTATCATTCTCTTTGCTAGACCATTGTTATGTATATCGTAAGTCCACTTCTTTAGGACAATTAAAATGGTACAATCAACATCAGTATACAAAATTATAATAATGTATTGAATAACTATTAATAATTTGAAAGAAAAATTCTATGTCTCAATACCTGAAATCAATATCTATGTCTCGGTACCTGAAATCTCTTTGACTGCGTCAGAACGTGATTGGCGAAACACCAGTGCCTAATCAATTGTCTTACAGAGCTTTAAGAGGAAGTGTTGCATGTGGGACATTTACTCTGGTGAAATTTACTTGCGCCTAAGTTCTGGTAGGTTCCTCAAGTACCCCTGACGGTATATTACTATTTATCTCAATAAAAGTTTTTTTTTTCAAATTTTGTTCTTTGAATCATTTTATAGTGTTTATAATAATAAAATAAACGTAGATTACCAGCAATGTTTACACACTGAATTTCTGTGATTTGTGCATCAATGTTTACAGCACATTTTGCAAACTATCTTTGTCTTTCTGTCCGCATTTCTCGCACACATGTAGCATCTTGCTTTTCTGGTTGATTATGGCACAAAGAAGGTTGAAGGTTCATATAATTACTTTGCGATTTTACTGTAATACAAATCGTAACGTCTAAGTATACACAAAACATGAATCGAGGGAATGAAAAAGAACTCACGTTAAGTCTACGGTGGGGTATTCTGGGACCTTTCCTTCTATAATTACAAAAGTACCTCTAAAATCACTTCGCACAACGAGTCAAAACAAATAACACAATGCCACTGAGGAATACTGGCAACATGAGCGATATCTAGTAATTGGTTTTCGAATTATAATGACAGATACTTCGGCCGGGGGACTCCAGAACCCCACCAGAGTAGTAAAGGGTTGAAAAGAATTTTTT
The DNA here is from genome assembly GCA_964035755.1 of Teleogryllus oceanicus. NCBI lineage: Eukaryota > Metazoa > Arthropoda > Insecta > Orthoptera > Gryllidae > Teleogryllus > Teleogryllus oceanicus. The sequence continues at coordinate 82,878,876 of CAXIVR010000009.1, forward strand.
CCACAATGGATTTTCTTCCATAAAAGTGATCATCACCAACCCGCTACATACCCTAGAAGGTTGGAACATTTTTTCACAGACAATCACTAGATTAAATAGTCCACATCGTGTTCTCTGAAACTCGAAACGCATGTTATGCTAGGCGTAAGTGTGCTGCTCTGCCGTACTAATTTTTGCTTGTTCTGCGCAGCACTATTTACGTCGCGAACCACGTGACCAAAATACGGACACTTCATTTGAAAAGTCAGGTCAAACGTTGGCCCCCGTACTGCCCGGCAAGCGAGAAGTGCTATTGAAAAACATTTTGAAAGAGGCGTTAAATGACAATTTTAAACGGTGCCCAACCTAAAATAACACGATGAAGATAAAATTGAAATAAAAGATGCAATATTAAAAAAAATGCTTCATGTTTCGTTCAATGACTTGTTACAAGGTGGTGATTTTAGTATCGGGTTGCTTTAAAATTCCCCCTAATAGTGTGACTCCAAGTGGCGCATGACGCTCATTGTGCGAAGCCGAATAGCCTGAGCAAGAACACTCCTATATGATGCCATCCGTCCGCCTACAGTATTCGTCAAGATTGCTTTGCTAAAATAGTTCATTTATTGTTATGTCATACGAGAGTATTTTATTTGCTGTTCTTTGCTACTTTTTGGAAAACCATTATGAGTGGGTTTGTTCACATCTTTTCTGTCGTAATTCACTAGTAAAACTTATAATTGCAGCTTTGTTTTCTGAATTTCGAATTGATGCAACCAGTCGGTTAATTTATTCGTTTGAATGTAGGGATCCGTCAACTACTAAAGTCATCGACACTATTGTGTGATAGACTAATGAATAGATGATAATGGTAATGAGGTTATTAATGATGGAGATATTGTGGAATGGCAGGTTAGGGAAATCTGAGAGCCCGGAGGAATTTTGCCGAGAACCCGCTTTGACGGAGATAGAAACCAGACCCCCTGGTCGCAGGCGAATGTTTCAGCCGCTACTCCTCGAGTCTGATGTTCCCCGCATCCAGTCCACAATTGCAAGTCGAATCTACTCTCTATGTATTTGACCAGCAATGGTGGCTCACGATGTCATTGCAGTGCCTCTGACCGGGGGTCCGAGTGCTGACGGATTTTCGACACTAGCTAGACAGCTGGATCGAATTCAGCCATCGTCTCGAGGAAAGTTTTAGCGGCCAGCTGATTTGATCGATAGTTTTGCGTGGTTTGTCCGAACAATACCAGGCAAATTCCGGAGCAGTACAGAAAAAAACGGACCAGAGGCTGGGCGTGATATTTCCTTCCTTATCCTAACTCCTTACGTACACGCACACACAGTTACATGCATTACTCTACCACACATACCGGTAGACCAGTCGGGAGTTACGATCTTGTCTGGGCTGGGGGTGTGTCACTGGTTAGAGACATCTGGTTGGGGAAAACCCCGCAAGCAGACGGGTCGGGGCCGGATCTCGCCATCCAGTGTGGGAAGACGACTGCTACCTCCTGAGAGTAACAGATTACTACACATCCGAGACTAATGACACTAGCAATTGACGCACCCGTAATCACTAATCAATCAATGAACCAACTGGCTATGTATTTGGGCTGCACCGGTTTGCGCCGGCGGCAGCGGATGTGGCCCACTGTGTGGCGCCGGTGGCTGCGGGTCGCGCGACGCGCTGGCGCAACGAACGCGGCGCATAAAGCGATAATTTGTGGCGCGGCCCTCGGCGACGACGGCGAAATAAGCGCCGTAAAGGCGGTTCATTTTCCGAGGAACTGCCATCGTCATGAAATGTCGCCCGGCCCACCTGCCAGATTTAAGAATTTCTCTCGCGCGGTCGCCCTGCCGCCGGCGCGGCGCCGCTCGGCGAGGCTAGGCGGTGGCGGTGGCACTGGAGGTGTGGGGCGTGGCGGTGGCGTCTGTGACAGCGGCTGTGACAGCGGCTGTGACAGTGGCTGTGGCATTGTCTGTGACAGTGGCTGTGACAGTGGCTGTGACAATGGCTGTGACAGTAGCTGTGACAGTGGCAGTGACAGTGGCTGTGACAGTGGCTGTGACAGTGGCGGTGACAGTGGCTGTGACAGTGGCTGTGGCATTGTCTGTGGCATTGTCTGTGGCATTGTCTGTGGCATTGTCTGTGACAGTGGCTGTGACAGTGGCTGTGACAGTGGCGGTGACAGTGGCGGTGACAGTGGCTGTGACAGTGGCTGTGACAGTGGCTGTGACAGTGGCTGTGACGGTGGCTGTGGCATTGTCTGTGGCAGTGGCTGTGACAGTGGCTGTGACAGTGGCTGTGACAGTGGCTGTGACAGTGGCTGTGACAGTGGCTGTGACAGTGGCTGTGACAGTGGCTGTGACAGTGGCGGTGCAGTGGCCGTGACAGTGGTGGTGGCAGAGCAGAGGCGGGCGCGGCGCGACGGGGATGGGGCAGGGCGGGTTGGTGTGTCCTTCACAGGGGGGTTCCCGGCATGTTAAGGGCCACTGTTGCTAAGCGGTGGATTGCTCGCTGGAGAACGAGGTGGCAAGATCGTGTGACGAAAATACACGGCGAATATATAGAAGTGTGATCACTGAATCGTGTAATATGCTTCTCACGACTAGCCTAGGTTTATCGCAAGTTTTTATGACGTTTTGAAAAATGTTGAGAATAGTTGACATTTGAAATGTAAAATGTTCGAAATGAAGGGAAACGACGTACACAGGTTGCATAAACATGTAAAGAATAGTGAGATAATTCATCTTCTGCTAAACAATTTTTGACAATAGTTTTGAGTTGCAGCACTATTCGAGAGAGATCAGCCAGGAGAATAGTAGATATGTAGAGAGGGAACGAATGGAAGATTTGACATTAGAATATCCGGAATACGATTTTGATTATTCATCAAATCTCTCATAACTTTTGAATGTTTTTGTTTAACTTTGTTAAAAATTATGTTTTCTACTTCACTACTTATATGTAAAAACAACGATAACGTATATTATCAGAATCACCGTCTGCTTTCTTGAGAATAGCTTCTGAGGTTTAGTGTAATGCTTGTAGCTAAGGCGACAGTGGTAAATGTTCATTGCAGCATGTAGTATACTCAAATACACAATTCCTTCAGTCAATGCGCACACATATGCATAGTATACGCTGCTATATTTATGGAAGTATTAAACAATTTCACTGTTCTGAGATAATCAGCAGGTATTGTAATGATATGGTATCATACGTGTGAATAAGACACATCTGTTTCATTCCCAAATACAAGGGTTCTATATGTCGGTATTGTTCTCCCGTACGGTGTTCTTCACGTTTCTCTTTAGATTCTTTTAACTGAGAATACCTCTTTGTCACGCCAACCTGAAGTTTTTCAGCAAACAATGAATGCGACAATCAGGTAATTAATCCGTACAATTGGAAGTTCAGTTATGCTTCTAACAAAGTAAACGTGCCTGAAATCTCTTACGCACTATGGTGTAACAGCAAACATGTAATCACGTTCTTCTCAAATTGAGAACATTAGACGTTATTTCCATTCTTTTATATGAAAGTTTTTCTTTCTTTTTATGTTCGGTGTAAAGTAAGTTTCATTTTCGTCGATTAATTTTAATGCATCTCAATTTTTTAATATAATTATATAAATAACAAGGTTTAATTGCTCTAAGTGGTTGTGCATACTGATGAAGAGAGAAGTTTGCAGAGAAGTGAACTCTTACTTCCAACGGGGAAAATCCTATTTCTTAATCGTGCTCAGAGCTCCTGTTCCTTGCTGTGCATTCTTTCATTAGCAAGAAAGATATAATGAACGTACTTTCAAAGACCTACTTAACGTTACTAAAGTCTATGATGAATTACTTTCTTTCCTTTTTGGAAACCACTTACTTGGTTTTTAGTATGACTTCGTTCTCTGTGCTTTAAATCAAGATAGAATCTTTCAACTTTCTTTGGCAATCTTTCAATATGTACACTTTGACAATAAATTTTAGAGATATCTTAAAATCTTTCTGCGGTCCTAGGTTCGAGTCCCGACGGTAGCAGGATTTTTGACACTAGTTTGTCAGCTAGGTCGCATTCAATCGCTGTCTGGAGGAGAATTCTAGAGGCCGGTTGCTCTGATCGGTAGTTTTTCGTGGTTTCTCCGATCAACACCAGGCAAATGCCGGAGCAGTACCCTCACAAACGGGCCACGGACCGCGCGCGATGTTTTCTTCCTCTTCCTTGTCCTATCCTCACTCCCCCTACACACACACTAACAGTAACATGCACTACACTACTACACATACCGGGAGACCGTTCGGGATCTTAGAGTTTTTCTTTTCTGTGGCGGTTCCCCACTGTTGGGGATACCTGGATATGGAAAACCCTGCTAACTGATGATAGGTCGGTGCCGGATCTCACCATACACAGTTCTTGTCGAGACAGCGTCTGAATTCGACCTAGCTAGGTAGCTAGTGTCGAAAATCCTGCGACGGTTCAGGACTCGAATCCTAGAACATTCCGGCGCTGCACTGACATCGGTTGATGCCCTGAGGTACCTAAACCGGTCTGTGGGTCGGAAGTTGGTGCGAGAATGTTGGGGTGGGCATGTGGGACATCGGCTGGCTGTTCGGGGGAAGGACAAAGCGGGCCGGGGGGGCGGACGGGAGATGGAGGGGGGGGGAAGGCGTCGAGGGGGGGGGGCGGTGCGGTGCGGTGCGGTGCGGTGCGGTGCGGTGCGGGCGGGGCGGTGCGGGGCGGGCGGTGCGGGGCGGTGCGGTGCGGGTGCGGGGCGGTGCGGGGTGCGGTGCGGTGTGCGGTGCGGTGTGCGGTGCGGTGCGGTGCGGTGCGGTGCGGTGCGGTGCGGTGCGGTGCGGTGCGGGGCGGTGCGTCGCGGCGTGGGTGGACAGGTGAAGGGGCGGGCGCGCAGTTCCGCCTCCCTTGGGACGCGCTCGCTCGCTGCGGTCCGGTGGGCCCCGCGCGCGGAGAAAGCCTATTCAGAGCCACGGAAGAAGGAGCGCGGGCCGCCGCGCCGTCCCTGTTATGTGTTTTTGCGTGAGGCGAGAAAACCAACGCATGTAGGACGCGTCACGTCCACAACACGAGGAACTAATTTGAACAAGCTGTGGACTTCTCGGGTGCAGAATGCTGTGAAGTCAAAACAAGTTTTCAGGTAAACGAACGCCATAATTTTAAAAGAAAATTGATTTTATTAAGTTAAATTAAATTAATTTTTAATTTTCCTCTGAAATATTTGTCTTCTATTTATGACCTTTGATAAATTGAAGTTTTTGAACGATCTATTTTATTACTCAAGACCAGATTTTTGAAAGTTTCGAATTAATGCAATTTTTGAGATCTATTTAACACTGTTGATAAATATTCCAAGTATATTTTGCAAGTTGCCGACATGTTATATGTGACCTTTCCCGCATGAATTTGTGTTTGGATTGATAAATGCAACGTCCTAGGAGCAGTCTGTGTATTTTCTCTTGTGGAAGCACCCAGAAGCAGAACTAAAGAACGTTCTGCGTGGTAAGGGCACTTTTCTACGTACGATATTCTGACGATGAACTTTTCATGCCCTTTGGAGGATCCGAAATTCAAAATGTATATGGTTAGAGTATGACAAAGAAAATAGTGATATGACATGCTTCTTTATTTTAATAGTAATTTTTGTTGTTATAACTTTCAATGCCATCGGAGGATGTGAATAGACCACATCAAGAAACGTTGTGGAGTCGTGTAAGTTGTTTGAAATTGTTACATCTGAAATCCATGATTTGTACGTTACCCGATTGTTCTTAATGAGTGTCCTTACTATAGAAAACAAAACATCATTACATTTATCTTATGGACAATGAGACCCATGCAGCCAGGGATAACAAATGTTGACAGGGTAAACCGTAGGTCACTGGTTGCCAACTGAGCGATATCGAGAGAAGCTGTAATGATTTGAGACGGTGGAGTGGTCGTGGAATTTTTGATTCTCTTGAATAGGCGGGAGGAATTAAACCCGGCTGTCCCATGTAGTAAATTTACAACATGGGATAACAATTTCAAGCCTAAACGAATCTTCTGAGGTAAATTCAAATCGCCTATTTGGTTGTCCATGTGGTACCGTCTTTCTTCGCTAGATGGTGCGTAGCAAAATTTTCATGGTCAGACGGAAGAGCGGGCAACATGGTCTGAGTTTGATTGATTGATTTTTCGTGTTTTCGGGCGCGTCAACTGCTTTGTCCATTAGTCCGATAGTGTAGTGCATGTTTTTTCTCGGGAGATGGCGGTGATCTTCCCCTGCTGGATGGCGAGATCCGGCGCCGACCTACTGTCGGCTAGTGGGGTTTCCCGCTAACCAGGACTCTCCCACCAGCGGGGCACGGCCCCAGCCGGGACAAGCTCTAAGTTCCTACCGGTCTCCCGGAATATGTGGTAGTGTAGTGCATGTTAGTGTAAGTGTGTGTAAGGGGAGAGGATGGGACAAGGAAGAGGAAGGGCAGATCGCGCGCGGTCCGTGGCCCGTTTGGTAGGGTACTGCTCCGGCATTCGCCGGGCGTTGATCGGAGAAACCACGGAAAACTACCGATCAGAGCAACCGGCAGCTAGAATTCTCCTCCAGACAGCGACTGAATTCGACCTAGCTGAAAAGCTAGTGTCGAAATTCCTGCCGCTGTCAGAACCTAGCACCTCCCGGTGGCATCAGTTGATGCACTGAGCTACCACTCTCGGTCAGATAGTCTGTGTCTCGCCACCTAAAATAAGGTATGAACAGAATTAAAATGAATTGAAATAGGCTTCCTCGGTGCGCGCGCTTCCTCTGCGAGCGCAACGCAACGCAACGCAGGGCATTGCGAGAGCGAGAGCGCGTGCGAGTCCTTTCCCGGGCGGCCGGGCCGCGCAACGCCTTGCCAGCGTCCCATGACGGGCGGCGCGCGTTGTCTCGGCGCCGGCGGGGCCGGACGGGGGGGGCGTTGTGTGTGTGTGTGTGTGTGTGGGGGGGTTGATGCGAAAAAATTGTCAGTGCTGGCGAGAGAGGCGGGTTGATTGCAGGGGTGAGTGGTCTGCGAGGGCGAGTGCAGGCCACAATTGTTTGGGGTTTTTTTACAGCGAGATTACTTCGAGGCGTTTTTTAAGGTTGGGCTGTTGTACTAGTTTGTCGGTTCAAACCCGATTGAAGTCGTGGATTTTTAAGGACGAAAAAATCCTTCGTACGCATTCCTTCAGAGGGAAATTAAAACCGACTGTCCCATGTAGTAGATTTACTACATGTAAAAGATCTTCAAGCTTAAAAGAAGTCTCTGAGCCAAATTCAAATTACCTGTTTCGTCGTCCAAGATAATACATTTTCTCCGCTAGATAGTGAAAGGAGTGTAGCGAAATTTGCGTGGACAGACGGAAGAGTGAACCTGATGGCCCGCTCGCCACGTAAAATAAGCTACTAACTCCTAACTTGGTGGCGACTGTTTACCGGAATAGATGTCTTCAGGCCAGTTTGTTACAGGGCGAGAGTGCTCGGAACGTGTTTTTCACGGGGTGACTTACCTTCGAGCAGAGACATCTTCGGGGGCGAGGTGGTCGCGAGGAGGAAAATCCTTCAATTGAGTGTGGCGTGGGGCGACAAAGTCGGTAGGCCGCTGGTCCAACCGGGCATCGGAATCCAAACTACCAGGGCATCGGCTTTGGATGCGTGGGTGAAGGTCTGGGGCTAGGCGGGGCTCCTGACGAGGGCGACGCGTCGCTGGCAGCAGAGCGGGGTGCCTGACGCTCAGATCCGCTAACGCAATCGCCCGCTCGCCGTGACTGGAATTCTGTTTATCCCCAATCACGCAATCGTTTCAAGCCTTCGCCATCACGATGAATCGACGCTTGGTGTATTGGAAACGAGATGCAACGAATTCTTGGAATCTAAGTCTGTGATGGCTTGCGGATGATACATTCATTATTCAAGTGATTTTCACAAAATGTATGCATCATTTATTAGAGATTCGCCTGTTGCTCAATATTTGGCTTCAAAATGCTTTCATCGAAGGTGAATGACTGCTATTACGGTTTTTGAAATTAGTGGTTATATTCATTGAATATTGTAAATATTTCTTTGGTCGTTACTCTGTAACGGACTTTCTGGTCGTCCACATGAAATGTGTGTTACTTGTTTTCTTCAAAACAATTGCGATAGATGTGTTGTTTATGTAAAGTTGTTACAATAATATGACTGTGAAAATATTTTTAATAATAGTGTATGAAATTATCACTGTGAGTACTTGGAGTTGAGATTTATTCATGATTGAAATCCGTAAACGTTTGCATAATTTGTTTTGGTCGATGTTTGTAGTGAAATATTTAACATGAAAATGAGCTCATTAAGAATCAATGGTTCAAATTTGTTTCTGTAATTGAATGTGAATTGTGAGTTGTTGAATCTATAATTTGAAATTTTCAGTTTCATTGGATAATTTCATTTAATAGAAGTTGACGTAATAGTAAATAAATTCTCTCCATCTGTAATAAATTGTATGCAGATTATTCAGATCGTTATTATTTAATTGCTGGGGTACAGTTGTTTTTCCGTTCGTAAAACCTGAGCTCTGACTTTGTGATCTCATCTTATTTACGAGTGTGTAAAAAATAACTTCAGCTATAATTTTATGACGGTAAGGTATCTTTATTTTCATTGACATTGGTTGTGTAATCATTTAATTATATTATAATAGAACTTCTAAACAAAGCGTTCTAGGGTCTTAAAAACTAAACTTTTGAAGCCAAGGCCTCAAAGAAACGTTCCTCACCCTTTAATCTATATGATGACATCTTCATGAACATTCTATTACATTTTTGCTGCTACAACGCTTGTCGATTCTGCCCCACCTGATCAAGCCTGAAGAATCTGCAACTGTGTGTGAAGTTAAACTATTCTACGAGGTTGAATTATACTGGTGTACCTCTCTGCTCGGTAATAAACTTAAATATGAAAAGTTTGTATTGAGAAGGATGTATTGAATTGTTATCAATTTCACGGAGACATAGAACAAGTGACGGAGGATAAGGTTTGAAAAAAGACCAACAACAATATATTGTGATATACCAAAATGACGAACCATTTTTATTATGGAAATGTCATTTTATTTGACATAGAATATAGGGATGGCAATAGACGTTCGCGACGGGGTTGCTATGTGAGAAATAAACAACAGGCGTTATGGATCCTTTTCGTTAGGTTGAAATGACAGAGCAGAAGTGGAATAAGCATTGTTTTGAGAGACAAAAGAAAAAGATATAAAATTGGGATGCTTCCCAGATTTTAGAAGAACATTGATTTGCTAGAGCAACGCGGTGATGCGCGGCTCCGCTCTTGATATATTTGACTAGATCAAAGAAAGACTGTAATTGACAGTTGTATAAAGTTTACTATCGTTTCTTGTATTAGGATAGAGCGTTCTTGTAAGAAGACGAATATAGGCGTCCACCCGAGACGTTAGTGAGGGATGTCACGAATTATAATAGTATCGCCGGAAGAATTTGGAACCAGAACACAGACATTAGGCGGGGAATTTATCCAGAAGTAAGATTCTGCTGCGTCGACAGAAAAGGTTATACAGGGCACCAACGAACGAAGAAGTGAAGAGCGCGCGAAGACCCACGAATGAATAACAAGGTTTTATAACTATTGTAATACAGAGAAAACTGGTCATGACCAAAGATGAATTTATTTTGATTATTAATTGATATGGACGGCAGATTGAATAATTGGTTGCAGAGTAAATCGCAACAATCATGAAATTCGAACTCCAATTAAAGTGAGCTAGCACAACATAATTTTGGAAGGAGAGATTTTTAAATTACGTAGGAATCATTAGGTTTCAAGTGTAACCTTTTCCTAGCGCCCAAATTACATTTATCAGTAATAATTTGTTTCAAAATGTCCCTGCAAGTGGGGCTTGTTTTTTAAATAGAAAGACGGGGCTCGTTTCAAATTGGCACCAGTCAACGTCGGGCGTGTTTCAATATTACAGGTATTGAGATATACCAAAATTTTCCTCTCTCTCTACATTTGTATCTGCTAAAGATCTTAGCGTCCGGCTTGCTGGGTCAATGGGTCACGATATAATATAATCCTTATTACCTCTGTAATGGATTATAGGATCCGCCGACTATACAGCGCAGCTGGGAATCTGAAATGGAATGATTCTATTCCTAGTTCATTTCTGTTTGGATTGACTAAATGAAAAATCACTTTCTTTTCTAAAGAACAAAATTCAACAAAGTTTATTTCTATGCTTTTAGCAAACAATTTAGATAATTTACAATTTTTAGGCCTTTGATCAAGATATCTTTCAATTTACAGTTTATACCGCGGTTAACTTATCTTTTCTTCGATGATGTCCCTCGTAGACTTCTCAGTCGAAATATCTTGCGAGCTTGCCGTAGTCCAAAGTTCCAAGGAATCCTCTTCTTCCCTTATCCAAGCTGTTCTCAAACTATCAAAATTACCAGTCCCGATTACGTCCTATGACATAGTCCCGAACTTGATTACCACTCCCGACAAAGTTCCAATTTATACTTCAATATTGCTTCCACATGAAAATATCTACGAACAGTTCAGAAGCGCGTTTCAGAGCAGAATGAAATCTTCCTGCATGATTCATCCCTCGAAGACTTCGTATTAAACTACCTTCATTTTTTTTATAACATTTGACTGTCCTTCTCTCACCCAGCCAATCCATACGTTCGTTATATTTTGGTGTAGCTGACCTCTTAATGCCTTTACAAAAAACAAAAACTACATTGTTTATTCACGGTCGTTGCTAAGCTCTAGCTCTCGTGATATTTCGTAATGCATGTTCCACCATATTGTCTACCCATAAATGTTAATTTTAATGTGACATATGGGTATGTCACATCTTCCCCTCTCCAAGCGTCATTTGGTTTGCTACAACCTAACTAAATGACAAGACTAAAATTGAACACTTTCTTCTTGCTTCTTCACACTAAACGACATTAACACTTTACACTTTGCACTGCACTAGGTCTTGTTTCTTGCTGCCTTAAAACTATTTACATTTTCCTTTCGGAATGTGCCAACAATAACCATTTCATCAGGTATTCTAATAACCGTATCTGCCTAATATTTGCTCCCCATTAACTTCATTGAATACACATAACAAAACAATAACAAAAGAAAAACTATTACACCTAATATTTACAACTATTTACCAATCTCTGTCATGACCAGAATATTTAATCATGCGTGTCGTCCCGCATATACGGCTTCATGTTCCTGTAGTTATATGTCCCCATTTGCCGTCCATTTTCATCATTCAAAATCGCGGCATTCTTGCTTATTACTTTACAAATTCGGTTCGGTCCTTTATACAACGGGAAAAATTTATAAAATAGCTTCTTATCCACTGACGACACTTGAGGTACTCTAATTAACAGTTCATCACCCTCCTTATACTCGCCTCGAAAGCATTGTTTCTGTTTTAGCTTTCTTTTGGCTGCTGCCTCCCTCAAATTGTCATAAATTATTCGCGTATCTCTCACATCATCTGGGTGTAGTCTAATTTGCGAGTACGACGCAGTAAAATCCAGTCCCGTGAATATCCGAGCTCCTTTTCCCTTCCACATCATTTCATCTAATTTCGGCGGTTTTTCATGACGAGCAATGGTCTTGCTATTGAGTTTCCTAGCATCAACACAACATCTGATATTATTGTCTTTCTTACGAACTATCACTATTGGGCTTACATACGGTGTCATCGATTTTTTTATTATACCATCCTCAAGCATCGTGTTTATTTGTTTATATACTTCGCTTTTATATACGGGGGATTTTAATTTATCTTTCGCTCCCTTGAACTTCCAAAAATATCTCTATATTCATTGACTAACATTTCAATAGCTTCACTAGCATCTATTCCGTTTTCGTCGACCGCGCCCTCTGCTGCCGTGTGGATCTGGTCCCTGGTCTCTTCAATTTGTTCCGTAATATCGCAAATACACATATCTTCGCCCTCCTGGTCTTTGATCCCTAAACAATGTTGTTGCCCTTTGTCACCTCGTAACAATACACTCCTGTTACCTATGTCGACCTTGGCGTCACACATTTTTAGGCCATCAATCCCCAAAATAATTGGACGAATCAAATTCTTCACTACAATTGCCGGAAACTGAATTGTGATCCCTTGAACTTCCACTTCCACCCAAATTTGCCGACTTCTCGTTTCGATGCGCCTTCCATTAGCTGTCCGAATATCCAAACTCCTGGTGGGTAGCTCATCAATTTTATTTCCCTTTTTCTTTAACTGCTCATACAATTTTTCCGACACTGCACAAACATTAGCACCTGTGTCAATTAAAATGTCTACAGGTATATTCCGAAATATCCCCTTCAATATTAAACACGTGCTATTCTCCGCCCGTTCGTCCGTATCTTCCCTTAATAAATCTTCCGCCGATACTTCAATGCTATTCAACTCCTTAAGAACCAACACGCCCTCATTATCATCGTTAAATTTTAGGTGGCTTGGTATTACAAGCGCCGATGCATGCATTGGTATATTTCCCTGTGAACGCATTATGAATTCATTTTCTAACTGTTCAATCTTGTCCTTAATGTCCGACATATATTTCCCAGATTCAGATTCTTGCACCATTTTAATGTTTCTAAGCCCCTCCTGTATTCGTTTTTCTAATTTACAATCCGAATTAACTAATTTAGATCCTCTGTTTTCAATTGTTTCGCCATGTTGAAGCGACATTGCATTTAAATTATCTACACGCGATTCGACGATTGTCAACTTTTCGCATTGTTGGTCATGTAAATGTCCTAATGTCACAATGTTTTCCTGTAAATATTAACTTGGGAATTAATTTTGTTGCCAGATTCTTTTAATTTCCTCTGCATTTGGTCGACTTGATTATTAAAAGACTCAATTTTACAATGAATAATGTTGAATTCAGCCGATGTATCCGCCCGTAATTGCACTATTTCCTTGTGTATTTCCTGACGAAAATTCTTCAATTCTAATGACATTTCCGATGTCATTCCTTCCAATTTAGCGCTATTTTTTTCAAATTCAATATTCATATCTGAAGTGATCCCCTCTAATTTATTATTCATATCTGCTAACATCTTAAGAATTAAATTATTAGGGTCCATATTTTCTAACGGTGCAGCCATTATTTCCTTTTCTTGTGGTTCAATCTCAATAATTTCACGCGAAATTTCTCCCTCGGGGTTAGTATTAGCAGACGCCATATCATCTACATTAACATTCTCCATACGCAATTTTCTGCTCCTAGTATCCATTTTGAATTCTAATACAAATTAAAATCTCTGTTAAATTATTTTAAAAACACACCAATGAAATGGTCTTGGCCCTTTCTTATAATTAACAATTAATTTCAAATGTCAATCCATAAATTTCAGATTCCTTGGATCACTATATTATAATTTATAAGACTAATTTTATCCGTGTCACCAATTGTTATAAATTATAACAAATTATGCATCACGTTGAGGCGCCATTTTGAGATGTACCACAAAATTTTCCTCTCTCTCTACATTTGTATCTGCTAAAGATCTTAGCGTCCGGCTTGCTGGGTCAATGGGTCACGATATAATTATAATCCTTATTATCTCTGTAATGGATTATAGGATCCGCCGACTATACAGCGCAGCTGGGAATCTGAAATGGAATGATTCTATTCCTAGTTCATTTCTGTTTGGATTGACTAAATGAAAAATCACTTTCTTTTCTAAAGAACAAAATTCAACAAAGTTTATTTCTATGCTTTTAGCAAACAATTTAGATAATTTACAATTTTTAGGCCTTTGATCAAGATATCTTTCAATTTACAGTTTATACCGCGGTTAACTTATCTTTTCTTCGATGATGTCCCTCGTAGACTTCTCAGTCGAAATATCTTGCGAGCTTGCCGTAGTCCAAAGTTCCAAGGAATCCTCTTCTTCCCTTATCCAAGCTGTTCTCAAACTATCAAAATTACCAGTCCCGATTACGTCCTATGACATAGTCCCGAACTTGATTACCACTCCCGACAAAGTTCCAATTTATACTTCAATATTGCTTCCACATGGAAATATCTACGAACAGTTCAGAAGCGCGTTTCAGAGCAGAATGAAATCTTCCTGCATGATTCATCCCTCGAAGACTTCGTATTAAACTACCTTCATTTTTTTATAACATTTGACCGTCCTTCTCTCACCCAGCCAATCCATACGTTCGTTATATTTTGGTGTAGCTGACCTCTTAATGCCTTTACAAAAAACAAAAACTACATTGTTTATTCACGGTCGTTGCTAAGCTCTAGCTCTCGTGATATTTCGTAATGCATGTTCCACCATATTGTCTACCCATAAATGTTAATTTTAATGTGACATATGGGTATGTCACAGTATAATGTGGAAATGGAAAAATAGGGAAGAGGAGATACATGCGAGAGTTGTCGCACGAGTAAGCTAGTAACCTACTATTTGAGAAACCCCAATCGACTGCGAGCAGTCATCCGCTTCGGAATGCAATCAGTCTCTCGCCGTCGTCTGAGTCATCGCGAGCCGGCGGCCGGCGGCGCGGCGCAGAGCGGCGTGGCCGTTCCGTGACTGAAATTCCTCGGGGGCCGCGTGACGCAATCCCCTCGCCTGGCGGGCGCTGTGCAAAAATTCGGGTTAAGTAATTTATTTCGCGAGCCAAGGTTACGCACGCGCTTCGCGGCGGGCGGGTCTCGCGAATGCTCGTCGTCGGACGGTAAGGGGGGGGACGGCGGGCCCCCAGGCCGCCCGGCCTGCCTGGTGGTAGGGTGCGATGCTGGTGGCTGGGGACGGTGGCGTGCGGATGGCGGGGGGCGCGGTGAACGCGGGGGGGGGGGTAGTGAAGGTGAGAGGAAGGGCGGTGGTGGGAATGGGGCAATTAATGGGTGCCGGGCGATGGGTGGGTGATGGGGTAGGGGAAGAATACATGAGAGGACGATGGGTGGGTGATCGGGTGATCGATGGGTGATCGAGCGATTGGTGGGTGTTGGGTTAATGAATAGGCGAGACGGCGATGGGTGGGTGAGCGGGGGGGGGGGGGGGGGGGTTTGTGGGGGGGGGGTAATTAATGGGTGCCGGGCGATGGGTGGGTGATGGGGTAATGAATATGTGGGTGGTTGGGGCGGGTGCCTGGCGGGTGGTGGGAGGGTGAGCGAACGTAAGCGACGGGCAGGTGAGTTGTGCCGATGGCGATGGCGGGCGTGTGATCCGTGGCCGAGTGAGTGCCCTTTCCGCGGCCCTCTTGCAACACGCACGACAGGCGATGTGCCCCATAACATCTTTTATTTTGTGTCCTAAACCTCGGTCACGCCAAGCAGAATGCGCCAGGTAAAGCGGGTTAGCACAAGGTTGCCGCTGGCATCTTCCCTTTTTTTTATTCCACCATTGCTTCATTCTTCGCGTAGCAGGTAAATTTACAATAATTATTATAATTACTGTTGTTGCTATTATTTTCAACATAATAATTACTCATCTCGTCATAATCATCTTGATAATTATCCGTAAATTATTTTCCGATCCCTGATGGGCCAATCAATTTGAAATTCTAATACAACAAACTTCAAGACTGTGTTGGATCTTCTGGTTTTCGTGAAGCCACCGTTTACCTTTCGTTGACACTGCTGGTACGACTTGAAGTTTCGCGTTTCTTCTCTTCTTGGTCACAAACATCCTCTTAAATATAAGGCTCACGGAAAAAAGGAACCGGTAATATTCAATGTTGAAATATATAAGGAGTTCGTGACAAAAGGCATCGATGAAATGAAAGATGGCATCATGGACTACACAAATGGAAACGATTAATGATGGCCATGAAATAATTAAGTTCATATACACAGACATTATTTAATATTCCACTTTTAAATTTTTGTTTATTTTTAACGCAGTTTATTATTAAAGTTTCAAATTTGTATGAATTCATTCTGAACATTCGACTTATATAGGTGTCTAGATTTACTCTCACCAAATTGAAATCTACAGTTGAGATGGACGCAAATATTCGATTGATTAGTAGTCACGCGATTTTTTCAATTGCTCGGGAGTAAGACTCCCACGCACACTCGCATAAGTAAATCCGCCGCTCATGGCGCACGCCTCACTGCGCTTGAAAACGTTAAAAAGTTTGGAATTTAGAAGCATGTGTGCCACCAGCTGACCGGGAGCGGTAGCTCAGTGCATCAGCGCCTCTAACCGGACCTGATGTTACGCCACTGATGTCACCACTCGCCACTGATGTCACTGCAGCGCCTCTAACCAGGAGGTCCTAGGTTCGAGTCCTGACGGCGGCAGGATTTTCGACACTAGCTTTTCAGCTACGTCCAATTCAGTCACTGTGTGGAGGAGAAATCTAGCGGCCGGATGCTCTGATCGGCAGTTTTCCGTGGTTTTCTTCGATCAACACCAGGCGAATGCCGGAGCAGTACCCTACCAAACGGGCTGCGGACAGCGCGGGATCTTTCCTTCCTCTTTCTTGTCCTATCCTCTCTCCTTACACACACACTTACACTAACATGCACTACACTAACACATATTCCGGAAGACCGGTCGGGAGCTTAGAGCTTGTCCCGGCTGGGGCGATGCCCCGCTGGTGGGAGAGTCCTGGTTAGGGGGAAACCCCACTAGCCGACGGTAAGTCGGCGCCGGATCTCGCCATCCAGCGGTAGATCACTTCCATCGAGGAAAACATGCACGACACTTACGGGACTATTGGACGAAGCTGTTGACGCGCCCAGAAACACGAAAAATTCAGTCAAAAAGCCACCCCCTGCGCGCAGAGAAAGTTTATTCTTTTGGTATTGTGCGTCCGAGGATTCGCGCCCTGTTACCGCCCTCTAACGATTAGCTTCTGCCCTTTGCGAAGTCGCGAAAACGAATATGGAGACTAGGAATGCAACATTGATGTCGATGTTTACACATCGGGAGCGGTGGCTCATTGCATCTACTGATGTCACTGCAGTGCCTCTGACCGGGAGATACCTAGGGTTACACTCCCCACAGTGGCAGGATTTTCGTCACTAGCTTTTCAGCTAGGCCGAATCCAGTCTCTTGTCTGGAGGAGAATTCTAGCGGCTGGCTGCTGTGATCGGTAGTTTTCTGTTGGTTTGTCTGATTCACACCAGACTTATGCCGGAGCAGTACCCTAGTAAAAGGGCCACGGACCGCACGCCATCTTTCTTTCCTCTTCCTCGTCCTATCTTCACCTCTTACTTACACTTACACTAACATGCACTACACTACCACATATTCCGGGAGACCGGTCGGGAGCTTAGAGCTTGTCCCGGCTGGGGAGGTGCCCCGCTGGTGCGAGAGACCTGGTTAGGGGGGAACCCCACTAGTCGATGGACAGTGCCGGATATCGCCATCCAATGGGGGAAGATCACCTCCCGGTCAGAGGCACTGCAGTGACAACAGTTGATACCCTGAGCCACCGCTCCCGGTACAACGAGTGAACATTTCCAACCCTTCGCCATTGCTTTTCTACGTGGGACTGAACTCCCCTGCCCGAATGCCAAGGACTGAGAGGAGCGTGCTTCTTCCCGATGAAAACATGCACTACACTTACGGTACTTTCTTCAGTAGTTGACGCGCCCTCAATCATAAACAATCAATCAATCAATTTATGTTAACAAAAAATCGATGTTTTTGTAGAAACATCGATGTTTTAAACTTCGATAATTTTTATCATCGATGTTTTGAGCTCGATGTTTTGAAATTTCGATGTTTTTTCTTTCTCAATGAAAAGTTATTGTGAAAGTTTAAATATGTAATAATAACTGATGTTAACTGTTAGTTTGTGTGTTCGAACAAAACGAATGCTATTTGTACTACCTTCATCGAGCAATCTATCTCTTGCTGGAGTTGACTCCAATGCTCTTTTATGTGCTGTGTTTCTTCGTACATTTCGCACATGGAGAGGTGGCCAGCGCATAAGCTGTGAAGGTAGCCGGGCTGCCATTTCTTTCTCGTACCTTTTATTCGGCAAACTGAAGACTGAGCCTTTGAGATGACCCTAGACGCTCGAACATCGATGTCGCAACAGTAATTCCGACCGGAGAAGATAGCCCTTTGATTTAAAACGACAAACTATAAATAAACAAGGCATTACGAGCCCTGATGAAGATCACGACATGATG
Source organism: Teleogryllus oceanicus (assembly GCA_964035755.1). Lineage (NCBI taxonomy): Eukaryota > Metazoa > Arthropoda > Insecta > Orthoptera > Gryllidae > Teleogryllus > Teleogryllus oceanicus. The sequence continues at coordinate 82,897,012 of CAXIVR010000009.1, forward strand.
ATCCGAACGTCGGCACCACATCACTTAACGCGGCGTCACCCGGACAGCCGAGAATGTAATATTGACTCTGGCAGCGGAAGCCTACGACTTCATTTAAACGCTCAGCGACTTCAGCGATAAGTGCGGATCGGGCGAACATAGCAGGCAGCTTTGAAGCGGGTCACAGCGCCGAATACAACACTTCCTTGTTGCACTCGACCACAGGGCTGTGTGGTATAAACAATGTGTACTCTGTATCTTTAAAAATGCGTTTTCCGCGTGGTGACTAAATGTTTGCTTCTTCATTCTTGTACGTCAGTACATGGTGAATAAGGTGCTGCCTTTCGGCGAGAGTAAGTCTGAATACTCTGAATTTAAAAAAATGATCTGTACTCACCGTCATCAATAGTGTTGATACATCCAGTGTAATTTAGAAATGAACTCACCTGCAACAGAAAGAAATAGGTATCAAACATTAACTAACTGAACAAACGAGATAACAAAAATCCTTTCACTAGAAAATTGCTTACCAAAAAGAATCACTCATGTAAACGAAATGTTCATATTTGTTAAATGTTCATATCATATTTGTTGATAATAAGAATTTCAATTATCACCCGTTAAGTAATCATTTTGAAATCCATTGTATATTTGAAGTTTTCGTGCCCTCGCCTACACACATATCATCGTCTCGCGTGGAGCGAAAGCAACATTTCATTAATTTAAAAAATATAATAACGTAATAGTGTTAATAATTGTAACAATCAGAATGTCGCTAAACTCTGCATCCATATTTTTGTTGGTAGAAGAAATGGAAAATGATTTAAGTTCTGTGTATGTTTTGTAAACATATTTACATAATGTTCACCAGCTATGGCTTAACTCCACATCGAAATTTCGTGTGCGTAAACAAGTTTCCGTCCTCGTTTGCGAGTTTTGAACCACACAACAGTTAGCATTATGAGTGCCTTCAGATCATTTCGTCTACAAACTTTGCGTGCTGTATGAGACACGACACATGCGTCTCCATCAAGGAAATAGTGATGATCACTCAACAGGAAACTGAAACTCTTAGCGTAACAACTCGATGACCCAACTGCTTGCTCATCCATGTCGATATGTGACGGGGATTCAAGGCACACAATGTACGAAAGATTGATTAATGATTCCTATGCAGGTCATATTATTATTATTATTATTATTATTATTATTATTATTATTATTATTATTATTATTATTATTTCTTTTTTTTCTCGGGGGTTTCTCACCCGGGGTTCATGGTTTGAGGGGCCTCTAGGCATACCACATTCCTAGCTTTGCATATTGAGAACTGTGCGAACAATCCGGCAGGTTTCAAGAATGACTGACTTTTGAGCTTTTGGGATAATTTTATGAGGATGAACACCTATTTTTTCGAAATAATTCTTTAGATTTTATTATTATTATTATTAATATTATTATTATTATCATCATTATTATTATTCCCATAAGTGTAGTCCACGTATTTTTCTTGGTACATAGGGGTGATCTCCCGATGGATGCCGAGATCCGGCGCCGACCTTCCCGTCGACTAGCGAGATTTTTCCCAAACAGGCATCTCTCACCAGTGCGCCCATGCCGGGTCAGCCTCTAAGTTCCGACCGGTCTCCCGACGTGTGTGGTAGTGTAGTGAATGTAAGTGTAAGGGTGTGTACGTAAGGGGTAAGGATAGGCCAGGGAAGAGGAAGGAAAGATCGCGTTCGGTACGTGTTCCGTTTGTTAGGGTACTGCTCCGGAATTCGCCTGGTGTTGATTGGAGAAACCTCGAAAAACTACCGACCCGCGCAGCCGGCACCTAGAATTCTCTTCCAGACAGCGACTGAACTCGACCTAGCTATCTAATTTATTAATTGTGGGAATTATGATTTGGTGTTGTTGACGTTCTTATAAGAAGAAATAAAAGAGGTCATCTTCGTCAACATATTAGGTCTAATATGTTGACAAAGATGACCTCTTTTATTTCTTCTTATCTAGTTTATGCCGAAAATCCTGCCACTGTCGGGGCTCTAATCAAGGACCTCTCGGTGAGAGATACCGCAGTGGCATCAGTTGATGCCCTGATCCTCCTCCCCCGGTCAATTTATGAAAAACAAATACTGAAATGAAGTGAGAGTGAACGTACATGAATAACGTGTTATTTATTGGTGATTGAGTGACAAAACACTAAACGACAGCTGACAGTACTGCCGTCTCACAAGGTCGACACCGACTGAATGAAGAGAAAATAAGAGTCAAGTTTTCGGACGTAATTGGTAGGTACCGACCTCAAAAGCTGTTCAAGGCACCCGTCATCAGAGCAATGATAATCTTGCTGTATCATCGCCTTTACTTAATGTTACTGAATCGACTACTTAGTGTTTCTCTAAGTAGAGGCATTTGCTGCTCGTAACATATAAGTAGCGTTACAACATCGTGAGTGTCTGAAGTTTCATTTTTATTTTGTGGGGGCTTATTTTCCCACATTCATTTTAATGAGTTAACGTGTCAAGAAGTGAAAACTAAATGGAAAAATAATTCGCTAACTCTGTTGCTCACTACTGTGTGCAAAACTTTCAAATAAACAAATGCGAAATATTAACACATTAGATTGGCTAAAATGACTGGAATTCTTCCTAAACACCAAATTGAATCCTATGTAGAATTTGGATTTTTGAAATTGGGAGATGGCGACGGAGGAAACCAACATATATTTTAGGAGTACTTTCACGCAAATCATTATTAACCATTATCACTCAATAAAGCACAGAATTATTTTTTGACAAATGCTACCCCATACATAAACTGAACACATGTGGAATGAGTGTATTTAATTACTTGAAATAATTTAGTTCTATTATTCGTTCACTTTACATTTCCAGACGGAGCGCTGAGATCTGTTTACATGAGATCATAGCCGATTGAATGAGACTCGCACGTCTACAGTAGGTACTGATCAATTAGATATGATATAGATGGTGAACTGAATGAGCTGGATACAGGTCCACTCATTGTTTGTTAATAGTTAATGATAATCGCGGAGGTCGAAGGCCGGAAGCATGAAATGCATTGAAAAATTTGCGAGAAAAGGGAATCCTTTTCTGAATCGAATTGGCATTTTTTGTTAAGCCAACTTAACATATCTATCTTCTATATGGCACAACTCACACGTATTCTACTTATCCATTTGCTGTAGCTGTTTGTGAAAATAATTTCAAATAATTGTTATTGGATTAATCTACAAGTCGACTTATTTATTGTTTTATGCGTTAATTGCAGGGGTCAGTGGTGCCGTTAATGTAGTGTATGTTAAATCTCGGGAGATTACTCAAACGCTAGAATGAAGGGTCCGGTACTGACCTATGCGTCGGCTTGCGGGCATTTTCCTCCACCAAATATCTCCCATCAGTGGATCACCACCCTAGCGGGGACCAGCTCTACGGTCCCGACTGGTCTCTCTACATCCACGGTAGTAAATTGCATGTAGGTGTGCGCGCGTGTGTGTTTAAGGGGAAAAAGAAAGGTATAAGGACGAGGACGGAAAGATCGTGCACGATCCGTGACCCATTTTTAGGGAACTGCTATGGCACTCGCATATAATTGACCCGAGAAACCACGAATTATTTCCGATCAGAGCAGCCGACCTCTAGAATGGTCCTCCAGACAGCGTCTGAATGCGACCCAGGTCTACAGCACCGGGAGCGGTGCAGTGCATCAACTGATGTCACTGCAGCGCCTCTGACCGGGAGGTCCTAGGTTCGAGTCCTCACGGCAGTAGGATTTTCGACACTAGCTTGTCAGCTAGGTTGAATTCAGTCGCTGTCTGGAGGAGAATTCTAGCGGCCGGCTGCTCTGATCGGTAGTTTTCCGTGGTTTCTCCGATCAACACCAGGCGAATGCCGGAGCAGTACCTTACCAAACGGGCCACGGACCGCGCGCGATCTTTCCTCCTCTTCCTTGTCCTATCTCTCCTTACACACACACACACACACACACACTTACACTAACATGCACTACACTACCACATATTTTGGGAGACCGGTCGGGAGCTTAGAGCTTGTCCCGACTGGGGCGGTGCCCCGCTAATGGCAGAGTCCTGGTTAGGGGGAAACCCCACTATCCAACGGTAGGTCGGCGCCAGATCTCGTCATCCAGCGGGGGAAGATCACCGCCATCTCCCGATAAAAACATACACTACACTAACGGGACTAATGACCAAAGCAGTTGACGCGCCCGAAAAAATCAATCAAACCCAGGTCTACAGCGCGCATCCGTTCGTGTTGGAACTCTACTCGTACGCCCACCGCACTTTGAGCAGCTGTTGCCGCGCGGCAGTGGCCGTTTCGACGCCGGGTGCGCGAGTGCCGCGGGACATTGGCAGTGACCGCGCGGGGGCTGCGCCGCGTGGCACAGATCGCCGCGCGTTTTCCCTTTCCGGAAGGCCGCTGAAGACGCCGCGCCGGCGCGCAGTGGGCTGCGAGGCACTGGCGCGTAGGTTTGATTGATTGATTGATTGATTGATTAATGATTCCGGGCGCGTGAATGAATAGGGCCAGTAGTCCCGTAAGTGTAGTGCATGTTTTTTAATCGCGGGAGGTGGCGATGATCTTCTCCCACTAAATGGCGAGATCCGGCACCGATCTACCGTCGATTAGCGGGGTTTTCCCTAACCAGGTATCTCCCATCAGCGGGGCACCGCCCCAGCCGGGACAAGCTCTAAGCTCCCGACCGGTCTCCCGGTATGTGTGGTAGTGTAGTGCATGTTCGTGTGTGTATGTGTGTGTGTGTGTGTGTGTATGTGTAAGGGGTGAAGGGAGGAAAAGGAAGAGGAAAGATAGATCGCGCACGGTCCGTGGCCGGTTTGATAGGGTACCGCTGCGGCATTCGCCTGGTCTTGATCGGAGAAACCACGGAAAGCTGATGACGGAAAATTGATCAGAGCAACTGGCCGCTAGAATTCTCCTCCTATTAGCGATTGAATTCGGCTTAGCTGAGAAGCTAGTGACGAAAATCCTGCCACTGTGGGGTGTGTAACCCTAGGACCTCCCGGTCAGAGGCACTGCAGTAATATCAGTTGATGTACTGAGCCACCGTTCTCAGTTTGGGTGTAGGGGTTGGTCAAAAAAATACGTTTGCTTGTAAGTGGGGATGGAGTCTAACAACTGATAAATGCGATTCAGGATGAGGGAAGGGAAGTTTTTGAAAAACGAAGTTTGTCGCAAAATGTTTTTTTAATGACTCTTACTTATTCTGTTTAATCTAGAAATTAATGTTTAATAATAGATTACTTTATTTTTGGAACCCCTGCTGTAGCCAGTAGCCTCGTGCGTGTAGTGCATGTTTATATCACTGGAGGTGAGGCGGTTTTCTTCCCCCACTCGACTGTGAGATCCGGTGTCGACCTACATGTCGGCTTGCGGGGTTTTCATATCCAGATAACTTCGATCAGGAGGACACCACTCCAGCCGGGACAAGCTGACATGTGGGCTTCTGACATGCGTGATAGAGCATGTATGAGTAATGGGAGAGGGTAGGACAAGAAAGAGAAACGAAAGATCGCTGGTTGTCCAGTGGCCTGTTCACTTGGATCCGGCTCAGATATTCCCCTGGAGGAAACTATGGAAAACCACTGATGAAAGAAACCAAATCAAACTAAACTTCTCCAGTCAGGGGCTGAATTCGACCTAGCTATCTATCTAGTAATTAATGTTTAAAATCAAAAATATATTTTATAATGAAATTTGAGGTATTGTTAATACTATTAATTAATGAATAGTAATAATTATTAAATATATTCGTGGTGATTGGATGCCAACACGTGGAATACTGACATGTTCTCAGTTCTGCAGGAGGTTTTCAATATTATGAACGGTGAATCATAAGAGAAATCAACATATTGACCGGCCATAAGAATGAGATGGCAATTAATTTTGTTACAAAAACCTGTGAAATGTTCAGGTTCACAGATATTGAATCTATGATCCATGTTAACGAATTTATTCACAAAAACGTCGTTTAAAACGTCACACTTTAAGCAAAAATAAAAAATAGAAACTTATAAAAAGGATAGGTGAAAGGTTGAAACTTATGAATAGTGAAATGTTTAGTGATGACACAGATTTTGTTTTCCCTCCTGTGGGCGCTGTTCAGCCCACTTTACAGCGACGGGCAGAGGAGGCGCGCCAGACCTGGCCAACCGGCTAAACGAGAGCGCTCGCGTGTTGTGATTTTTTTGTGCACGTGTCTTCATTTGTATGTTTTTGTTTGCGTGTGTTTTTGGTTTGTACGTTTATTCCTGTGCTTGAATTTGTCTCCATGGGTCTGACGGAGACAACTATCGAAGTTGACTATTTCAGAGGTTCGACTATTTCATTCAAGCACGTTGTCATATAGAACGACATCGAAGAATAAGCAAATTGGGATAGAAAAGAAATTTCTTCTGCTGGTTTATGTAGTGTTATAAGGTTTTGATACAAATCCTGTGAAATACTTTAACTCTAATTGTTTCTTTTAAATCTTGGATAGTTCTTTGAGTTTTAAGGCAGACATTGATATTATAACAATGATTTTTTACATTTTTATAAACCTGTAAGAATATAGGTATATAAAAATGTAAAAGGATCATTAATAAAATTTGATTTAATATCAAAGTCTGACTTAAAAATCAAAAGCCTAAATAAATATAGGTTTATAAAAATGTAAAAATTATTAATAAAGTTTATTATAATATCAATATCTGTCTTAAAAATCAAAATAACTTCCAAGATTTAAAAAAATATCAGAAAAGGCAGTCCTTTTATTAATTTCAAGAAATTTAACTTTCCTAACAAACATTTGTTTCCCCTTGCTCACCGTGTTTACGTGATTGTTCGCGTCGGGTGTCCCCTAAGTTTGCTTGTTTCGTTTTTTATTGTGAATTTTCCATTGAGATTGTTCATACTGTTAGCGAACAAAGTGTCAGAACCCAGTGGTGGGAAACGGGAAGAAAAAAGCATGTATTTGTGAATACTTATCCGTGACTACTTGTGTTTTGTAACATATATGATTCAATTCAATCGTATTTCTCTGCTTGTACTTGTTTCTAAATCTTTATCTGAGTATTTTTACTCTAAGTGTGTGTATTAGTGCGAATATATGTTTTGTGCTCACCTGTATGCGAGTAATGGATGCATGTGCTTTGTTGTGTGCATGTGTGTGTATACAGAATAGAGCATTTCAGTGCATATGGGAGTGTCGATGCAGAGCGATCCGCACGAATGATTTGTGAGAGTTGAGTGTAGTTGAACGAGTTATTTGATGAGTATCATCTGCTGACAGAAGACCTTCGAAGTAAAAAGAACTCATGGGGAAACTAATGGAACGGAGATGAAACAAAACTTGACGTAAAACTGGTTTACATTAGGGTAAAACGTACTTTGTACGATGTATTCCTTTTTAAATTATTTCAATTATTATAGATTCATTGATTATCTACACTGCAAGGGGAAATAATGTAAAATTAAAAGTTTTGGAATAAATAAAATGAAGGTAGAGATATATTTAGAAAATATTCTTGTGAGTTTATAGTTCATTTGGTTTAAAATTAATCTTTTATTGGTATTTTAATATGTGGTGAATTCTTTTTGATACAACTCTAAAATGTGCACATGAAATTTGTTACAGATTTATCTTTCTCTGAAAATAGTGATGTATAAGAATATACCAGATATACGAGTGGTTCCTATTGCACAATGAATTTATGGTAAAAAAATCACATAGAAAATTTTTCTTTTTCTTTAATTGTCTTAAAATTTATCAATGTAATTTTTGTCGTTGAAGTATGACAGCAAACGCTTAATAGCTCTCACTTCACTGCTTAACACCACCCTCTACTATTTTGGCACACATTGTATGCTAACTTCTTGGCCTTACGGTTTCTTAATTTACGTTACTGTGTCCAATACCTTTTTTCTAAATCTGATCACTTATTTAAAGCAGTTGATTCGCTATTACCCGAAGCATGTACAGTTAATTCTCAATTATCACCCTTCAATAACCTGAGAAAGTCATCAGAAAAAAATAACAAAATAATTAGCTGCTGGAGTAGTAAACCATCTTCTACACTCGGCATTGTCATCACTAAATATAAAAATAATTGCACTGCCCTGAAGTGGGAAGGTAATCATCGCATTCATTTGTCAAACATCTGTCGTTTGTCAATAAATTTCGGATTTCCTAATTATTTTTATTTGTTTTCGAGGTAGTCATAGGTTCAAATTTTGTGATATTTTCGAATCTTCTGTATTTGATTTTAAAACGTGACACAATTTGTTGAGGATATTTTTCAGTCGATATTCGTTAGTATATTCAAGTGGGCTGCATATTTTTTTATTTATTTAATGTCAGAAACGGCTAAAAACTGTGCAAATTACTATGGGTAGTACTATGGGTACATTCAGTGCACTGTTTCGGTCATATATTACTCTATCACACTTGCCAGCTCTGATGATAAATTTATACCGAGACTTCCAAGACAAAACACATGCCCACAAAAGATGTGAAATAAACGGGCGGACTTAACTTTTCGGATCTAGTTACTGAGACGAGCTCTTAGTTACCCGCGCCATCTACATTGGCCAAAATAAATTTACAATTTTATTTTGAAGTTTCGTTTTCATTCAGCGGGAAAACGTTACCTGTCATATAATGTAGGAGCATGAATCCGTCATGTTATGAACGCGATCGCCTCGTGATAGGAGACTCGTACACAAATGCACTTTTGATGTCCGAAGGGGGAAAATTTCTCCACCAGCCGTTATTATTACTTGCGTGATTGGAAGGGATTATTAGTGACAGATCCCGTATGTTCGGGCAGCACTTTCCGTTCGGGTGAAAGTAGGCTGTCGTCTTTGTCAAGTAGTATGGAGAAAACTGTCAGAAATTTTGATATTCACACCATTCTCCCGTTTGAGGTTGTGTCTCATTAGAAGAGACTGGTTCATGAGAAGGATGATTTCTGAATTCGCATTGGCTCTGGGGATAAGACGTTTCTGTTTTTTATGAGAATTCCAAGGTAGATGATCGGATTTGGTACGCAAGGCGTACCATTAAATTAATCAATAAGATCGACATTAATGCATATGCAATGACCGGTAGCGGTAGCTCAGTGCATCAACTGATGTCACTTCAGCGCCTCTGACCGGGAGGTCCTAGGTTCCCACTCCCCACGGCGGCAGGATTTTTGACACTAGCTCTTCCGCTAGGTCGAATTCAGTCGCTGTCGGGAGGAAAATTCTAGCGGCCGGCTGCTCTGATCGGTAGTTTTCCGTGGTTTCTCCGATCAACACCAGGCGAATGCGGGAGAAGTTCCCTACCAAACGGGCCACGGACCGCGCGCGATCTATCCTTCCTCTTCCTTGTCCTATCCTCTCCCCCTTACACACACACTTACACTAACATGCACTACACTACCACATATTCCGAGAGACCGGTCGGGAGCTTAGCGCTTGTTCCTGCTGAGGCGGTGCCCCGCTGGTGGGAGAGTCCTGGTTATGGGGAAACCCCACTAGTCGACGGTAGGTCGGAGCCGGATCTCGCCATCCGGCGGGGGAAAGTCACCGCCATCTCCCGAAAAAACCATGCACTACACTAACGGGACTAATGACCGAAGCAGATTGACGCGCCCGGAAACACGAAAAAATCAATCAATCAATCATGTGCAATGCATATTAATCAATAAGATCAATCGATTTTGGTAGCTCAGGGCATCAACTGATGTCACTGCAGGGCCTCTGACCGGGGGCACCTACGGTTCGAGTCCCGCCGATAGCAGGGTTTTCGAAACTAGCTACACCGTTAGGTCGTATTCAGCCGCTATCTGGAGGAGAGTTCTAGCGGCCGGCTTGTCTGGTCGGTAGTTTTCCTTGGTTTCTCCGATTAACTCCAGGCGAATGTCGGAGTTGTACCCTAACAAAAGGGCCATGAACCTCGCGCGATCTTTCCTTCCTCTTCCGTGTTCTATTCTCACCTCCTACTCGCACACACACTTATATGTACTACACTTCCACATATGTCGGGAGAGCGGTCGGGAGCTTATTGCTTGTTCCGGTTGGGGCGGTGCCCCGCGGGAAATGCCTGGTTAGGAAGAAACCAAAAGTCGACATGTAGGTTGCCACCGGATCTCACCATCCAGCAGGGGAAGTTCACCGCCACCTCCCGCGATAAAACATACATTACTCTTACGAAACTAATGACAATGGCAGATGATGTGCCCGGAATCACTAAACAATCAATCAACATAAAATTGAGGTGTGTTGGGGTGTGTGAGGCGAGGAGAGGGAAACAGAATGAGAGGTGATTCAAAAGGATGGAGTTCATTATTTGGTGTTGGTTAGAAGAGGACGCGGTATTGGGTGTACAGGCAGAAATTGGCTTTTCGCGCAAAGTGGAAGTCAGTAATGCTAGGCCACATACGTAGGAGAGAGTAGAATTGATTGACTGATTGATTTTTTCGTGTTTCCGGGCGCGTCAACTACATTGGTCATTAGTCCCGTTAGTGTAGTGCATGTTTTTTTCTCGGGAGATGGCGGTGATCTTCCCCCGCTTAATGGCGAGATCCAGCACCGACCTACCGTCGGCTAGTGGGGTTTCCCCCTAACCAGAACTAGGAGAGAGTAGAATGTTTGGATGCGTTATGATATGTATTCTGAACATCTGGAAAAATGTATGGAAACTAAAAATATTACTAAACTAGTGATACTACAACATCAAAAACCTTCTCGCATTATTTGTAACAAAGAAAATTTTCGAAAAGTCAGAAAATTGTATTCAAATAATATTTGCGCTTACTTTCTAATTGTTTTGCGCTCTACGTGATAAAACAAAAGAAAAATTGAAGGTTTTTTAACGAGATCTTTTTTTGAAAATTGTTACGCAAAGTTACGCGGAAGCTACTCGTATTTTGAAAATACGTGCACGACCTGTTTTAAAGATTTAATTTTGAAGATCAAACTTCCCTCAGAATAATATCTCTTTCTTTAATATTGTAATTGTAGGAAGTCATCGAATTGTTTTTTAACTTTTTTAGGTTTTCAAAAATTCACAGAATTCTACAAACAATGGACATTTTTATGTCTATTTTATTTGACGAAATTAAAAAAAATATCGAAGAATTTGGAGCCGTTTTTGAGAAAAATCTGAAGATGTTTTTGAGGCTTCATATGAAGTACTCCCAAAAATTGATATATCCGCTTCAAATTGAAGGGGCCGCGACATCAACGAATTAGACCCCGGAATATCAGTTGTGGGGAAAATTCCACTTACGGTTTAGGCAGTAGTATTGTTCGCAGACATACGGACACACGTTTTGCTGTAAACAAGATTTCGGTACCAAGGACTCACTAAATGTGGATTATGAGTAAACAACGGTTAGTGTAAGGTAATTTACTAAATACAACAACAAGAATTATCCCACTTTTCAGTACTAGGGATCTACAATTCGAATTTTTGTGCCGCAAAATCGCGTTTTTCTCGCTGTAGTTTTACATAACTTTCCCTATATTGCGAATGTCGTATGCGTGAAAGTATTACATAGCTTTGCCCAGAAATTTATTACTGGAAATCCGTAACGCGCTACGTTGCTGTTGAGTGACGGCAATGTTGCCAGGCGAGACGCAGTTGGTCTCGTAGGGCGGAGCTGGCGCAGCCTGAAAGGGAAACGCTTTGGTCCTACGGCCTGCGAGTAAATACATAAAAATACGTTTGAGTGTTTACTACTCGCAAATTTGTTTCCGGACCTGTTGTCTAATAGAAATATAAGTACATTTCACGGAGATAAAGGGAAACGTTTCGATGCTTGCAATATTGGCTCTGATGTATATATTTTCAAATTGTTTATCATGTTGTTTAGTGTGCAGAATAGAATGAATGAAATTTTATCTTTTTTACTTATTTTTTATCATCCAATTTCAATAAAGCGATAGAAAAAATTAACTGATTAGAAAACTCTCCATTCAGAACCGCTTATTATTTATGTCATTCGGAAGAAATGATGAACTCAATTTCACTTGGACACATAATAATGTGCTAAATGCACAATTAAAACAAATAAAAACTCTGTGGATACAATCACTCGTTAGAATACGGACATATGTAAATTTTCCTCCTCGTCTCCCTGGGATACCGGCTTGTAGAGAGGGTGGCTTGCAGGCGGGAAGACTTACGAGCTCCTATAGAGTCGGGGGCAATGCCGACGGTAGCATAGCCATTGGTAGTCTCTCTAGCCGGATTGGCTCTGGTGGAGGAGCCAGGCGGAGGTAAATCTGAACGATATATCTGGCCATTCCTATTCCTTTACCTTTCCGACTTGTTCCGCAATTCCTTCCTTCCTTTCCTTGGGGGCAAGGATGGACGGGTCTCTGTAGGCTGGAGGCCTAGTATATCACCAAGAACAAATCTCAGGTCTTCCAGGTTTGGGGATTAGGACGTAGGGCCAGTACCTCTTTCCCTGTTAAACATGCTGGATTGCTAAATGTTCAAGAAGAAAACAGAGTAGGTATGTCCAGGAAACGACGGTACAAACGGAATTGGATTATGAATATACGAACATGGAACATACGAGGTCTTAATCTGAAACGTGTAGAAGTCTTCAAAAAAGGAAAATAGGACGTGGAAATTGTTGCCTCATTTGAAACGAAAAAAGGGTTCAAAGGATAGAGAAAGTTCAAGAATGCACTCATTACGACAAACGTGCATATATATATATATATATATATATATATATATATATATATATATATATATATATAGCGGGGAGACAAAACATCCCAAATCCTGTAGGCATGTGTTTACGTGTCTCCTGCCCAATGCCGCTGCTCCCGCCCACTAACTCCAGCTTCTGGCATATGTTTTACGCGCGGTCGCGTCTTCCGAAGCGACTTTCTGCACTTTCGAAAGCGACCGCCTGGTCAGGGTGAGCGAGAGAAGACTCCCTCTGGGCAACGCCACACGCTAACGACGCCTGACGCCACGGCACGACGCCCGACAACGCCGGACAACGCCGGACAACGCCGGACAACGCCGGACAACGCCGGACAACGCCGGACAGCGCCGGACAGCGCCGGACATCGCCGGACAACGCCGGACAACGCCGGATGGCCCCTGACGCCGCCGAATGACCCTTGACGCCGCCGCCGCACGATGCCAGACGCGCGACGGCGACACCGACACCTAGAGGCCGTAAATGGAAGATTCGAAAAATTCAAGATATTTAGGAATTGTTATTCGGATTTCAGTTTAAATAAACTGTAGGTTCCATGAGTAATTTAATTTTGATTAAGAGTATATGATTCCAATTATGATACAATTAACTGCCAAGGAACCAATGGCTTTTAAAAAAATTTTAAAAATAAGTTTTTATTGCTAACATTGTAATTATAAAAAATTTTTGCAACAATTAACCGAATTCGATTTTCGCATAGTTTTTCTTCTTCACTGCGTTTTTACTGTTACTTCTCTATATTTAACTTTAAAAAATACATTTAATTTTTATTGTTATTCATGACCTGAGTACTGTTTTATTCCAAATTAATACTTCTAAATTATGTTGTCGATGCAAAACCCTAGAAATATCTTGTTACAAAGAAAACTAATGTTGTGAAAGAGAGGTTTATTTTCTTGCATCAAGGAAACTAATTATTATTGTCGCTTTGTCTTGTGAGTCGGAAGGTTTTTTGTTTTAAATATTTTTATTTAAAGCTTTATTTTAACAAGGTGATAAAATTAGGATTGAGTTTAAGCATGTAAGTGTTAATTTACGTGATTAATTTACAATAATTTAATTGGGAAAGTATTCCTTCATTAAAAAAGAACATACGAAATTGTTTACCTACGATAGCCCTCCGCCGAAGTCAGGGAAGGTCTGGTGGCCGAGCACAAGCGAATCCCGTTTTTCGTGAAGTTCACGGCATTTTTGTAAGTAGGTCACTTGCTTTATGTGTGTGGAGTTTTACTCGTTTTTGTGAAAAGGTCAGTGAGGAATGCAGCGGAAACCTGTTTCGGGTGGGGCAACTATATCCCAATTGTAATCGTTCTACTCGCATGAACCGCCTCGTCATGCTCGGACGATAAGAAAGAGAATGTTACGTGGAAACAATGCTTTCTTCTTGTATGAGCACCAGACATTCAAGATTTTCCATGTACTTGGTAAAGCATATGAATTAGCATTCCCAACATACTGCACTAGGGCACGGTGCTTTCAGAAATTATTTTATTCATTTTAATGCTGTATTTCGTTGTTACACAGATTGTGGTTACTCATTGTCAGCCCAACATTAAGTGCCCTTTAATTTATTAACTTACTATATTACTGAAGTAGAAACCAAGAAGTCAGACGTGTGAAAAAAACAACTACCAAGCTTGTTTTACAAAGATTGTTTTGATTTTTTTTCAGAGCAAACAGCCAAATTAGTATTTAAACTAAAGTTTGTCAATTGCAAATTTTATTTTTTGGTATTTGTTTGCAAGTCTTGGTTCGAACTCACTTTATAATACAAACACGTATTGTTCACACCAATACTCATCAGTGCCAAATATAAATAGTTTGAAAATTCGGTTAAAGTATATCTGAACTAAATAAAATTCCATAACCCAGAACATTTTGATGATTTTTGTGGATGTTACGAAAAATTAGCACGAGAAAAAGGAGTTGGTGCGTTCACAAAGAATTAATGGACGGAACATAAAAAATGATGAAATCTGTGTAAGACCGGAATGAGTGACAATTTCATACATCTATGAAGGTTTATTATTTAATGTTTATTGCATAAATTATACCATGTCATTTTTTACATTCTCGTTTACGTATATACAGAGTTATAGATGTAGTATTGACATCGTTATGTAATGCTGTGACGAAAAGTGCCAATTTGGTGTCAGAAAAACTCGTTTTCTTGCTCCCTGATAACGTAAAAGTGCTTCTAAAGAAGGTGAATGACTTTCTCTAATACGTAGAGTAGTAGACAGAATCCATATTTTTGTAGTTCCATAAAATCGATATTTTTTTTTTCAAAACGTTCGTCCGCCTCTCCATCCGTCCTACTGTTAATCACACTAGCGTCTAAACGATTCGAAGGCTTTTCGTCAAAATGATAAATACCCAACAGATTTGGCCCACCGTCAAGCACTGCAAATTTGATTAAAATTCATTAAATTTTGCGGATAATTCACATGACGCGTCAAGTGATTTTCAAAATTTTCTCAAAACTGACCCAATTAAAAAAATCTTGTAAGAATAAAGTGAAGCATATCTATAAAGATTGCATGGGTCCATTTTGCACGGTTACCCACGGATAAGCATTTTTGAAAACTGCGTAGCTGTGAATAACCGAGAAAATCAGACAAATATTATTAACGATGGAGATTTCATCTTCACATGAAATGCGTTTCCCCAACGAGTTCTTTTGTGTCTAGTACATTTTTTAAAAAAATATTAGTTGTTTTCGCGTAAATTTGAGTTAAATGTGGGAAAAATTAAAACATATTAAAAAAGATTTTTTTGAATAACAAGGCATAAATGTCATTTCGAAGCTTTGTTTACATTTTCAACAATTTCACAAATGTATTTTTAAAAAAAATAAAACTTCGTTACCTCACGATACGCCTGTGGAGCGAGGCAGCCGATCCCACTGGATTGTGATATCCGGCATCGACCTACCCGTCGCTTTACGGGCTTTCCCCGAACCAGGTATCTCCCAATAGCGGGGCCCTGCCCCAGCTGGGACAAGCTCTGAGCTTCCCACCGGTTTCCCGCTATATGGTGGTTGGATAGTAGTGATTCCGGGCGTGTCAACTACTAATTAAGTGTAGTGCATGTTTTTTCCTCGGGAGGTGGCGGTGATCGTTCCCCGCAAGATGGCGAGATCCGACGCCGACTACCGTCGTCTATTGGGGTATCGACCAACCAGGTGTCTCTCACTAGCCGGGACAAACTCTAAGCACCCAACCCATCTGTCGGCATGTGAGGTAGTGTAGTGCATGTTGATGTAAGTCAGTGAGAATAGGACAAGGAAGAGAAAGGAAAGATCACGCGCGTTCCATGGCCCGTTAGTTAGGGTACTGCTCCGGCATTCGCCTAGTGGTGATCGGAGAAACCATGGAAAACTACTGATCACAGCAACCGGCCTCTCGAATTCGCCTCCAGACAACGACTGAATTCGACTTAGCTGACAAGCTAGAGTCGAAAATCTGGCCACTGTCGGCACTCGAACCTAGGACTTTCTGGTCGGAGGCACTGCAGGGACATCAGCTGGTTCACAGATCTACCTGTCGCGGTCCCGCCATGTGTGATAGTAGTGTGTATGTAAATGTAAGAGTGAGTATAGGACAAGGAAGAGTACATGTCCCATTTGTTAGACCAATGCTGCGGCATTCGCCTACTATTGATCGAAGAAACTACGGAAAGCTCTCAGCCAACATACAGTGACTGATTTCGACCTAGGTATGTTGCTAGTGTCGAAATTCCTGCCGCCGTTGAACCCTGGAACGTCCCGGTCAGAGGCATTGCGGTGACATCGGTTAACGCCCTAAGGCAACTCTGCCGATCGTTTTTTAGAAACGTCGATATTTAGTAGTGGATTTCGCTTCCCTACTGGCGGCGCCTGCCGGGCGAGGGGGCCGGTCCGCTGCACCGGCGCCGCGCCGATCCTCGCCCCTCCCCCCGCCTCCCCGCCCCGCTCTGCCCTGCCCCTCTGCCTCCGCCTCCTCCGCTCCTCCCTGCCCCGGCCCACCCCGCCACGGCCCTCCCCGCCCTTCCCCAACACGACCGTCCCCTCCTCGCCCCGCCCCTCTGTCCCACTCCGCCCCGCCCCTACTCGCCCCGCCCCTCCGCCTCTGTCCGCCTCACCCCCCCCCCGCCCCTCCCCCGCCCCGGCCCCCCCGCCACGCCCTCCCCGCCCTCCCCACACGCCCCCCTCCTCGCCCCGCCCCTCTGCCCCGCTCCGCCCCGCCCCTACTCGCCCCGATGAACCTCCCCGCCACGCCCCACCCGCCACTCCCCTCTCCGCCCCGTCCCACCCCGCCCGCCGCCCGCGCCGCGCGCCGGGAGAAGGTCGTATCGCGTGCATCGCGGGCGAAACCACCGCCCGCGCCGCCCATTGCCGCCGGCCGGGCGACGCCGCCGCGGAGAAAGCGGTCGCCCCGCGCACCCGGACTCGGACAGCGCTAGTAGCGAGGGCGCCGGCGAGAGGCTGCGGGTGGCAGAGATTACACTCTCGTCCGTTGGGAGATTGTGTTATTCTTTCCCTCCAAGGAGTCATTTCAGTGAACCTGTTAGAGTTCTTGGTGGTTGGAGCACTGGCAAATTTGCTAAAAATTGGGGATTTTTTAAAATTCGTTTTCTTATTTTTCATCTATTTGAGGATTAGTTTTTCTCAACCTTTTTACCTGCAGCAGGAACACTCTCCTGAAGTGTTTTGTTTGAGGGGATTGTTGTTTTCTTTTGGGATCATTTTCTGTCTGAGAATTACTGACCGTGTTCCATTACTATTGCGGATGTTGTAACACTGATGAAGCGAATGCAATTCTTAAACAGTTACTCTAAGATGATAATATAAATGCCATTGGCTCATAACTACGTAGAAGTGTACGGTGAAAGATGCGCAGTTGGTTTATGCTACTTGGTCTTGTGGTAGGTGCACGAGAATTCAAGTGTGGGACACTTGTTCGTGCTTGACGTGTTCTTTCCCAAATATTACATAAGTTACAAATAATACAAGAAAATATGTACTGTTATATCACTACTAGTTTCAATTGTTATGTATCTTCACATATACGGTTGCATGTTTTGAGGTTAGGAAACCTAAATACTAATTTGCTACTAGAAAAGTGCTACATTAAAATGAGGTGGCACGTCATTAATATTAATGCAATTAAGCTGTTATAGAGCAAGTGTCCAACACAGTTGGAGTTTGTAAATGGAGGCGGCAGTCTAAATTCGTAACCAACCGGCTATTGCGCAATCTGCCGTGTAATACACATTACCGTTAATAATACCTCCTTATTATAAAAAAAAAGTACTGAAAAGAACAAATTCTTCGCTTTGAATGGAAGTTCTAGTCAATATAATTTTGCGAAATCTTTTTTATTTCAATCGTTCGTGTTTCGAACAGTGGTCGGTAAAATCTTAAACAGACGTCGGCCATTAAGCGTTACTTTACATTCTTCCATCTGATTGTGTTTTTTTAAAATAACAGTATAGCATAAGAGAAATGAATTCTATTGCTTCTTTCTGTTATTATTAGACAAAGTATGTCGTCCGCTGGATTCCGATCATACTGTGCGGTCACCCACCCTCCTACTGCACCACCACTCTTATCACTCAAAGCAGAGGCCGATGTAAGAGCGTCAGAACAGTAGCTGCCAGGGCCCTGCTGGAACGGGGCTTATGTGATTTGTTAATAATTGAATTCAGAACACACAGTCTTGGGTTACGATCAACTACCTCCTCCTTCTCTTCTTCTTCTTATTCACCACTTTATTTCTTCGTTATTAGTGATGAATGTTTTAAGGCAATCACATTAACAATATAAATACAACTTTATTTATTTCCTTCTTCATTGATTTCTTTTTCATCGTCATCATCTTCTTCTTCTTCCTTTCCTATTTCTTGTTCTCTTTCGTTTCCTTTCTCAGTTCTCCTCGTCCTCCCTCTTCACCTTCTTCTTTCAGCATTGATATGCCATGCTGAGCGAACGCAGTGTTTCTTTCCCACAACCGCCGCCACTTCCCGCAGCGCCTGCGTCGTCGAGCGGGCGGCGCCTCCCGATCCCTCGAGCGCAGTGGCTGGAGGAACAGAGCCATCTCGCACGCGCCTTCCGCCTGCGCAACGCCAAATTTCCGCATTAAACCGCGCGGGCGCCAGCCAACGGACCTGCCCTCCGAGACGGATGGCGCGCTTCCTGGCGGCGCCCCAACCACGTCGTTAAAATTCGGGGCCCGCGGCGGCGGCGGCTCGTCGCGGTGCGCACCGACCCCGCCCGCGGCGCGGAGGCGGTGGTGATGGTTGATTGATTCATTCGTGTTTCCGGGCGCTTCAACTGCTTTGGTCATTAGTCCCGTTAGTGTTGCGCATGTTTTTTCTCGGGAGATGGCGGTGATACGGGAGATGAAGCGATTCCCCCGCTGGATGGCGAGATCCGGCGCCGACCTGTCGTCGACTAGTGGGGTTTCCCCCTAACCAGGACTCTCCCACCAGCGGGCCACCGCCCCAGCCGGGACAAGCTCTAAGCTCCAGACCGGTCTCTGTGGTAGTGCAGTGCATGTTAGTCTAGGTGTGTGTGTAAGGGATAGGTCAAGGAAGAGGAAGGACAGATCGCGCGCGGTCCGTGGCCCGTTTGGTAGGGTACTGCTCCGGTATTCGCCTGGTGTTGATCGGAGAAACCACGGAAAACTACCGATCAGAGCAAGCTAGGGTCGAAAATCCTGCTGCCGTCAGGACTCGAACCTAGGACCTCCCGGTCAGAGGCGCTGCAGTGACATCAGTTGATGCACTGAGCTACCGCTCCCGGTACGACATTTCGGTGAGGCAAGGTGGCATTGAGATAGATCGGTTGTCGTGGCAGGGTGAAGTGGGGGAGGCAGGGCGTGTCCTGTCGTGTCCTGTCGTGTCCTGTCCTGTCGTGTCGTGTCGTGTCCTGTCGTGTCCTGTCGTGTCCTGTAATGTCCTGTAGTGTCCTGTCGTGTCGTGGCGTGGCGTGGCGGGGTGTGGCGTGGCGGGGCGTGGCGTGGCGGGGCGGGGCGGGGGAGCAGGGATGGGGCGGGACCGTGGCGGGACGGGGCGGGGCGGGGCAGGGCAGGGCCGGGGCGGAGCGGGGAGGGGAGGGCAGGGCAGGGTGGGGAGGGGCGGGGAGGAGCGGCGTCATCGCGGCACAACTGCCTTCGCCGCGGGCGCAGCGGCAACGAAAGCTCTGGGAATGCGCCGCGGATGTGGGCGCCGCCTGTCGTATTCAAATGATATTGCTGATAACGACCATAATCAGGACGAATCATTGCGGTGCGTTGAACGCTAGGCAGGTCCATTTAGTTTCTAATAGCTTACTCCCTGTTTTATCGTTGAATTATTCACTTCTTAATTTCGCTATCACCTATACTCCTGTTTTTATAACCAAATGCCATAATTTCGAAGGTGGCTAGTTTAGTTTGATTTTCGAGAACAGTTTCTTTAGTGCTAATAGCTTTCACTTTCTTGCCCCATATTTTCTTCCTTATGTGTTGAGTTATTCAATTCTTAGTAGACCTTTTCTTTCCTGTTCATATTCTTCTTTTTTATGAGAACGAAATACAATTATAATACAGTGTTCGATGATCATTCCAGTAGAATGCTCCTCTCTCTTATCCAACTTTAGTGTAATATAAACAGTTTTTGCGGTAAAAAATTGTGAAAATGTGTTTCCGCATCCTAGCATGCACGCTGGCGGGAGATCGTATTAGCATTTCAGCTGCTGCTAGTCAGGTCTGTTATGACCGGCTGAGATGGCGCATGCTATCAACTGTTGTTGCTGCAGTCTCTGGCCGGGCGGTCCTAGGGTTCCTAGTTCCGATGATAGCAGAATTTTCGACACCAGCTAGATAGCTAGGTTGAGTTCAGTCGCTGTGTGAAGGGAAAGTCTAGCGGTTGGCTGGTCTGATCTGTAGTTTTCCATCGTTTCACACATAATCGCAAGGTAAATGTTGGAGCAATACCCTAACAAATGGGTCATGGACCGCGCGCGATCTTTCCTTCCTCTTCCTTGTATCGTACTATCCTCACCCCTTACACACACACTTACACTAATATAAACTACACTACCGCACATGCCGGGAGGCCGGTCGGGAGCTTAGAGATTGCTCTGGGTGGTACGGTGCCATGCTCGTGGGAGAAACTGGGTTGGGGAAAACTCAACCAGTTGACGTGTATTTCGGTGCTGGAATCCACCATTCAGCGAAGAAAGACCATAGCCATCTCCCGTGCTAAAATATGCACTAAACTTACGAGACTAATGGTCATAGCATAGCACAGTCTAGCATAGCATAGACACTCCCGGAAACCTTACACAATCAAACACGTGCATTATGCTTCAGGGATGAATTTGTCACAACTTCCCTACTTTTGTTAATTTTTGAAACATCTAACTATCTATTTGCTTCTTATTTTTCATCAGTATTACTATTCTTGGAAACTTTCTTCATATTCATCCACCCAGTTACTATTTTCTGCAGTATTTCTCTTACTTCCAAAGTATACATCACAGTAATCAATTCCAATAATCCAATCTTTTTCAGAAAAGAACCGAAAGGTTCATACGCTGGAAATAGCTATTAAATTCCATATTCCATTCCTGAAAACTGTATTAATACATATAATAATACACTTTCTTACAGCTTTCACAGTTGATAAACTTGTGTTTCAAATTTGAAAGGTGTTCATTTCCTAAGAATTATATTTTCTTTGTTCTCCTTTTAATTGTGTCAGTTCGTTGATTCTCTGCGTGCTCTTTTATCTAATCTATTTCTTTCCGTGTTTTCTGTTCCTACTTTCCAGTTTGGTATTGCTTCAAATACCAGTACAAGACGAAATATTCGTAAAAACAAAGTTCAGAAACCTCTTTAAATGTAAAAACTGATACACAAGGTAATATCATTTTCACACACACACACATACCTCCCCCACTTTTGCGTTTTTGACAGGTTATCTTGAATTTGAACACTAACTTAGACGACGTGTTTCGATTTTCAACTTTTTATCGAGGTTCCAAATTATATATATTAATCGCCGTGAACCCTTTCAAGAACTGCTCAACAAATCGTGCAAAATATATTTGCATGATATTCTGGATAACGTGACTAATAATTCTCAAGTAAATATTGTCAATTTAGTCTGCCTGGCGACAACGCATATGGGCTCCTTATTACTTACGTCCTACTCGGAAACACTGATCAATACCAGCTTTACTTCCATTTCCGTTGTTGGTTGTAAGAGCGATTTGCGTGATTCGCTGCTGTCGTGACCCCGTCCAAGCTTTCAGACAAGCCAAGTCATGTAGCACTCATACACAAACGCAAGCCTCATTGGTGGATGAAGGGTATTGATCTAGAGGTTAGATAGTTTTTTGCATTCTCTTCTAATGGGCTATAGAAACGTAACGATGAAGACCGTAAATTTACAGCTGTTGCCCTCATTATAATAAATGAGTTATTTTATTTTTGCTCTTATTATAATTATTGACTAATTACCTGTTTTTAATGAATCATTGAAATTAACCATGGAGTTTGTGGACATGCATAAGCATTTACATAAAAACAAGTTTCGAAAAAGCCCCATTGTCGAAGAAGTAAAATAGTAATAAAATACAAAATACAATTTGTGATGACATGAAAGGAATCAGCAGATTACCGTGATGTGTGTGAGTGCATTGGACACTATTCTCAAATAAAACCCTTGTTATTAAATAAATGTACATGTTTTTTTAATATTATTTTGTAATAAGTGGTGATGTAACTATGTGCGCCTATTGTGGGCATTATGAATGTAACATGGGATTTCTTTACAGCAACCACTCAGTTTCTTTCCCTGGCTAGCGCGAACATTAATTTTTATTCTTGCTTTTATTGAGCAATGTGCCTGTTACTTTTGGAAAACCATTAAGTGATTTTGTTGAGCGGCATGTTTGCTCCTGCAGACCATCAATTCTTGTGTATACACCGACGGATCGACGGAATATTCATTCAGTCAATATCTTCTTCCTTTTTGCTCGCTCCGAGAGCGGCACTTTCGTTCCCTCATTAATACGAAAATCATTTATTTCATTCTTGTTTTTATTGAGCAGTGTGCGTGATACTTTTGGAAAACCGTCATGTGTGGTTTTATGCATCAGCATTGTCGCTTCTGAGGCCATTAATTGATGTGTATTCACCCGCTGATCGGCGGTGTATTCATTTGGTCTGCATCTCCTGCCTTGTTGCGCGCTCCGAGAGTGGCACCTTCGTTACCTCACTAGTACGAAAATCATTTATTTCATTCTTGTTTTTATTGAGCAGTGTGCGTGATACTTTTGGAAATCCTTCATGAGTGGTTTTATTTATCAGCATTGTCGCTTCTGAGGCCATTAATTGAAGTGTGTTAACTCGCTGGTCGGCGGAGTATTCATTTGGTCTGCATCTCCTGCCTTGTTTGCGCTCCGAGAGCGGCACTTTCTTTCCCCCACTAGTTCAAAAATCATGTATTTTGTTTTTGTTTAGCAGTGTGCGTGATATTTTGGAAAACCTTCATGTGTGGTTTTATGCAACAGCATTGTTGCTTCTGAGGCCATTAATTGAAGTGTCGCTGATCGGCGAGTATTCATTTGGTCTGCATCTCCTGCCTTGTTGCGCGCTCCGAGAGCGGCACTTTCGTTCCGTCCCTAGTTCGAAAATCATGTATTTTGTTTTTGTTTAGCAGTGTGCGTGATATTTTGGAAAACCTTCATGTGTGGTTTCATGCATCAGCATTGTCGCTCCTGAGGCCATTAATTGGAGTGTATTCACCTGCTGATGGCGGTGTATTCATTTGGTCTGCATCTCCTGCCTTGTTTGTGCTCCGAGAGCAGTCTCCGAAACGCGAGCGCCGGCCGTGGCGGTGTCGCCGATGTGTGGGCGTAGTCGTCCGCAACTTTCGCTTGGAAACGCGGAACCGGGCTGGGCCCGGGCAGTCGCGTACGCGCTAGCAAACAAGTCCTCGGTCCGTGACGGCGTGGACACGGCGTCATCCGGAAACAGTTGCTTCGGCGCTCCTCTTCGACGCGCGGGATGCGCTCTGTTGTGACGCGTGACTTCGCAACTCGTTCGTCACGCGTTCACGCGGTTTGTGGTGAGACGCGCGGGCCGCTGGTGCTGTGATGGCGCTCTTTCTCGGTTTGCACTTTCTTTCTGGATTTCTTCCTCTTCCAATTTGTCGGCGGAAAGATGAAGGATTCTCGCTCTTTCAGACGAGTCTGCTCCACGGCCTGTTGGTCGCCGAATTACGAGTGAGCGGGATGGGCAATTTGTACTACCCAGAGTCGTTTGAATGAGCTGTGGAGGTTAGTGGAGTTGTGGCAGGTTTGCCAAGGGAGACGGATGCTCCTTGAGACTTACCGCAAACCTGTTCCGGGCGCCGCAAATTGAACATTGTAACCGGAATTGGGTGGTTGCTGTTCGGAGTTGTCTGAACCAAACACACTGACCGCAGAGCATGGAATTTGACTCTTCAGTTTCTAGCTGAAAGAAATTGAAGTTGCCCGTACATCAAATTGCTGTAATAATGTAAACGGGTTGGTAAATGAGGTCGAGAATTTGAGAGAAGTTTTTTATACAAGGCAATTGGCTCAATAGTTGCTAAACGGAGGAACATTTCGGTGATAGTTTTTTGCTAAAGGGCATACTGTGTTTTTTCTTCGATCGTGTCCCGTAGGTTGTTGTAAGTTAATCGATTTTGCCTACTTCTTGTTTCAAATTACCTTAATATCATTTGAAAATCTCAAAATCTGTGTAAATGGATTCAATCCTGAAAAGAAGTAGAGAATGACTGAGAAAAACTCGTGAGTCTACGGTAGTACAAGTGTCATTATTTCTACCCACAACTTTCTTTCTCAGTCCTGAAAACACTACTTGAAATACATGTTCTGAAAAGTAGTTTCGTTAATAAATAAATTGCATTTCAAAGCGAATATTAATAAAAACGACTGTACTTTCTGTTGTTTATAGTCCTTTTCAGATATAAAGCTTGACTTTTTCTTTTGCATTGTCTTCAGTTTTTGTCATGTATTTGTTTTTAACGGAACACACATGACGTCACCTTTTTGACATTGATGTAGAACATTATAGATCTGGATCTTCTGAAGAAAATATTAATCTTAAGAAAATGTAAATATTAATGAATATCAAGGACAAATTACGTGAAGGAGTTGTACTACTTACGGGTCTATCGTGTGAAATTTTGGTTTGATAATTCGACTTGTTTCACGAGCGGGGAAATTAATGTTTACATTTTTATCGCATGCTATATCTTTTCCTATTGTTTCTTATAAATGTTGGTATCTAGTTAAGCTATTATTAAAGCTATTAATATTGTATTAAATGTTAGGAAAGATATTTTAGATATTTTTGTATTCCATCGTTTCTTATAATGTTTTCTCCTAAGAAACTAACCTTCTCCTCTCGTCGGGACCATGTTTTTTTTATTCTAGTACGTCTCAAACAGAAATGAAAATACTTTCCTACTCATAACCAGATAAAAAAGTTTTGTGGGTGCTGACTCTTTTATAACCGATTCAGTGGGTGTTGTGGATCAGGTCCTGTTGTGCCGGCGGTTCGAGCGGGCTCTATGCCACCAGCTGGCGCGCACGGAGCAAGGTCGTGTTACGGTACCGCAGAGAAAAAGCTCTCTCCTTGACCGCACCGCAACGATCACTTTGTGAAACCGAGAAGGAATGTTGCCAAGGGGAGCGATTTCGAGGGATCAGACACAATTATAAGAAGAGAATTTTAAAACTTTAAAAAATTCTTTTTTATATGGAAATAGTAAATTGAAACCCTTTATTTACATAATTTAAAAATGCCTCTGTAAAAAAGTTAAAATACCAATAAATATAACCAAAGTAAATTTTCTAAATAAAATGCTTTGTGGTTACAGCACACACTCCAGGAAACTAATACCCCTCGATCTACTTTTAGTGATTCTCACTAGTATATTCCAACGAATAATTTGACAATAAGAAATAATGTGTCTGACATATTAAACGCCGGGTGTTAAAAAATAAAGTTTTTTTCAAATTTGAAATTATGTAAATAAAATTATTTTTTTATAATATTTCTAAAATATGTTTTAAATTCCTTTAATTTTAATTAATTTTTTTTAATTTTTTTAACACAAAACGTATCATTTTAAACATTAATAAAATACAAATCCTAATTAGAAATCGATAGACTACTATTAGTCGCTTCCATGATTTTGCTAATAATTTACAGGCAAATACAGGAGTAGAACCCTGAAATACTGACAACGGACCGCGCATTTTCTTCCCTGCCTTTAGGACAGAGCGACGGACATCCTCCACTGAGATAGAAAACAATCTCTGAAAAGTGTCAGAGATAAAGCAAGGCACAATTGTAAGTGTTGTTGAGCCATAAAAAGGAATGGAATATTTCAAGGGTATCCCCTTCCATAGCATGAGTTAATAGAAACATTCGAAGTTGGGTTCCACAACGAAGCTCTGCACTTTCACTTAGCAAGGAAACCTTCTGCGATTGAATCGCGCAAAAGAGCTGTAAAAAAGTTACCACAATACTGCGTATACATGGAAGAGCAAAATACTTTCAAATTAGTACTAAATACTTTCCCAAAATACTTTGTAAATAAGTATTTAATTTTTTTTAAAACATACGTATATAAAATACTTCATATACTCAAAGTACAGTAAATATAATAATTTTGTATTATGTGTTTTTATTGCAACAATTTATTGTGATTGTCAATTACAATAAAATAGTAATTCAGTCGTACAAGTTTCTGAACAATAACAAATTTTAATATACATATGTGTATCCACTTGCAAATATAAAATGATATAAAAATATGTCTAATAAAAAAAGAATTTTCCTTTTAAAACAACTAATTTTACAAAGAAATAATCAGGCAATAAACCCCTTGTTGGAGAATGTACGAAATCCGCATAGGAAAACAGTCGTTCACCTGGTGCGGATAAACATAAACTAGTGTTTTAAGGAACACCTTTTTTTTCTTGTCAGATATGTTCCAGCATTTTTAATGATTTAGATTTAATAATTTAAAATGAAGAGAATTCAAATTCAACAGCTGAAAAGAGCTTTTATTTTTGTTTCTGTGAGGTGCATTCACTGGAGGAATCGAACAAAATGAAACTCCTCGTTATCTTCTTCATTTGTATTTTAAGTACTTCTTATTTTAAATATATTATTTTATTATTTAAATACAACTTCTAAATACATGTCCAAAAAACTCAAAAATACAGTTTTTCAAATACACAATGTATTGAAAATGCGTATTACAAATAGAAATATTTAAATACTGCCCAACCCTGTGCGTACGCATTGCAAGAAAAATAGAAAACCATAAAACGTTGTTTCATGTTGTTCAGTATTTCTTCTACAAATCTAATGAAATAAGGAAGAATTATAAATTTTGGAACAATGCAATTATATTTCATTGTAAATTCAGAGTTAAATGTTTCTGGAAATGTAATTGACATGTTCTATATTTGCGAAGATCTACACATACCTGTGTCTACATGTTGTAGTGGAATATATAGTGGGATATCCTGAGATCTTTATTAATTTAAAGAGGTGAAGCGTCACTTATTATTACAAACACTGCTTTTTTGAAAGAGACACGTGTCAGATGATTGCGGGAAAACGCGTTTATATACTCTCACTTGGCATTGAAAAATACTCCGTGTTCCAACTTTCGGGCGATTGGCCCTCGGGCTTTTGTCGCCGCTCGATCATTAGAACCCTTATAACACCCTTGGTGCATAAATAACTCCTATTAACCTTGCACGTTTTGAAGGTGAGGCCGTCGCCCGTATGGCTCTCCTCTGACGCCGAGGCGCTGCTGCTGCCATTGAAATGCAATTGCACGCCGCGTCACACCGCATCGTGTTTTGACGCGTCCGCTCCATTCCCGTCCCCGCCTCCGCCCCCCCCGCCCCCGCCTCTCCCCCGCCTTCCCGCCTCCGCCCCCGCCCAGCCCACGCATCGTCCCTTCCCCGACACATTCCCGTCCCCGCCTCCGCCACGCCCCGCCCCTCCCCGCCCCGTCCGCGCTCGCCTAACACCCGCCCCCCCCCCCCGCCCCCCCCGCCCTCGCCCGCCACCCGCCCGGCACCCGCCCCCCGCCGCCCCCGCCACCGCCCGTGCCTCTACCCTCGCCCCCCCCCCGCCCCCCCCCCCCCGCCCCCACCGCCACCCGTGCCTCCGCCCGTGCCCGCGCCGCCGCCAGGTGCGAAAGTGGGGCAGCCGCCGGGGGAGGGGGCGGCGACGGAGGCGGGGCGCGTCTATCTCTTCGCCATCGCGCGTTAGCACATCGTCTCAGGACGTCCATCGCAGATGCAGTGATACGCGCCGTGTTTCACCGGTCGCTGCATCCGACGCCGCCGCCGCGAAAAGGGACGTCGTCAAGGCCCCCAGGCTAGTCCTGGTGCATGCTGGCGGAACATTTCAAACCAAAAAGCGTTCGAAACGGCTGAGGTGGCTCAGGGCAACAATTGACCCTGCAGTGACTGACCGAACGATCCTACTGTGCGACCGATCGTCCCTACGGTGGCGGATTTTTGACATTAGCAAGTAGCTACATGGCAAAGTCGAATTCAGCCATTGTTTGAAGGAGTATAGCGACATACCAAAAACGAATTCAACCATTAATTAGAGGAGTTAAAAGTCCGGCTGTTCTGAATGTTTTTACGTGGTTTCTTCGATATTTATCAGACGAATGTGAGAGCAATACGATAACAAACGTGCCACGGACCGCACGCGAACTTCAATTTTTCTCGTCCCGGTCCTAGCCTCGCACATGACTCACGCACACTCACACTAACTACATGTGCTGCACTACCATCCCGGACGATTCGTAACGTAAGTGAGGAGCAGTTGGTTCATGCGCGGGTGGTGCTCCCCTGGCTGAGATACTTGAAGAGAGAAACCCAGTTAAGAGACGTGTAGATCGGCGCCGGACATCGCCTTCCATCGGGGAAGGAACACTGCCACTCACCTGTTGATAACATTCACTAAACCAGCAGGACTAATGTTTAAAATATTCGAAATTTATAATCAATGAAAGAAGCGGTCGGTTGTACTTATAGGGAAAATAACATGCACCACACTAACGGGACTAATGACCAAAGCAGTTGACGCGCCCGGAAACACGAAAAAATCAATCAATCAATCAATTGTACGTATAGGTATCTTGCATTTCATCAGCAAAAGACATAGCGATACTTCTGTAGAAAATGAGCTACAAACACTAGGCAATATAAGTGAATTATCATTGCGATTCTTGTATTTTCTTGAATTCACTTCGAGTACAAAGATTGATAAAAATTCTCCTTCATAAAAAATCAATAATCTCAATTTGGCTCAAAACACCAAAATTATAATTTACAACTGTATGCCTTGAAATGGAAATATGAAATAAAAACCGAGTTTTGTTACATAATGCTCACATCAGTGCCAATATTGCAGAGAATAAGGACTAAAAATATTTTTTGTCATTATTTGCTCAAATATTTAAAAATGTAAACTGCCTTAAATATTACATGGGTTTCATTTTTGTAATGTTCTCTCGGTGTTCAGTTCTGATCTGTTCTGGTAATAGAAATGACTCAAAATACGTATACTATAAAGTTATTGTAACTTTAATCAGTTGTGACATGTGATAAATAAACGTATTAAAAAGAACGTGAAAAGTAATTACAAATCTCCTTTATTTGGTTCAAGCCAATTTTCGTTTTAGTGATCAATATTTTCTGGATAGCATCAGAAGCATCTGGATAGATAGAAGATATCACTAAGTGGTCCCTAGCTTATACCAGCTTTCTCTCTCTGAAACGTCTCATATAAGATACTGTTTATGGAGTTAATAAAATGATGGCGTATCTTAATGTTAATCTTGATCCCACAAAAACTAAAGAAATCCACCGGCATGTTCTCAAGAATCCGTAGTGGAAACGAACTCAACCTTTCCCTGAACGAACTTTTAGCCAGCGGTATTTATAGCTTATCGCCTTATCGCCTTCTTAAAAAGTAGATACATCAATTCGTTCTGTACATATTATTATTTTGTGCATAAGCGAGTGTAATTGCAAGCTCGCAAATGAAGTTTCTTAGGTCTCTTAGAGAGGTTGGAAATTCGAGACTCGACTTCGTGGTGGATTTTCGACACTCTATGGACGATGCCACCGTCTGAGTAAGAATTCTAGCAGCAATTTCCTTAGTGTTCTCTGATCAATTCTAGGTGGGCGCCGGAGCACTTCTTAAAAAAATCGGGCCTCAGCAATTCCTCCCAACCTGTCCTTACATCCTTCGGGCGGGGAGATGACGTGACTTCCATTACCATTTGGCCCATAGTCCATGCTCTCGAAATATTTCTAAATCAGATATGATCTTTGATTAGGAATAAAGTTCGTATTTTCACAAATATTACTAATTAGAAAAGTAAACAGCAGAACTTTACAGACGCGCCTTTAAGACTAGGGCAGAATAGACTATCCGTTGTGCTGAAATGAGTGAAGTAAATTATATTTTCTGACTGGATGGGAAAGCGACTAGATGGGAAAGGTTAAGTTGTGAATTTGTCATACGACCCTAGAAATATACCTAATAATGAGACGGACAAGAGAAATTTTGACGCATTCTCTGTAAACAATGTAACTCTTCTGCAGGAATTGATACAGGAAACGGCAAAAGTGATAAGCAATCAAGTAAGCATGAAAAATGAATTTGTTGACTATTCACCGTCAAGGTCGGAGTAAATAAATTCAGTTTTAAGATTTAAATTTCAGTTGTAAATACCTGATTCTGATTATTGTCTTTCGAAAATATACTGCATATGTAGTATCTCTTTCAACCTTGAAAATTATTAATATATTTTTACAATGTACTACAGATTTTGCTTATCGAACTCATCTCAGCCATCCTTCTCGTAGTGAGTTATTGGTTCGTTGTATGTGGAATATCGGAAATAAAAATTGTATTTCCGTCATGTCAGTTTGCCGGCCATTGGTTATTAGTTATCGAAAGAATTAATGGAATCTTCACTGAAACGGAAAACGAACACATACGTATATAAAATGTTTCATTGAAGGGGAAGAATGAAATGTGGATTGTGCTGTCCCGGTTATCGATTACAGAATATCTTTATCGGATTCATTATATATGTTGCCCGAACCCTTTCAGTTTGTGGTCGGTTTACATCGCCTTCTGGATTCTCGTAATTCATTAAACATTTTTTGCCGAGCGTCAATTTAAAGGGCATGAGAAATACATATAATGAAGTTTTCTACAATAGTAACTCATACATGCTATGTGCGGACTAGGAAGCAGCTATCAAAGAAACATTGTTTTGTACTATTGCTTTGAAAGCAAACGTCTGAACATGTGATCGGTAACTCCCGGACTTTGTCCAATATTGTTAGTATTATTTCATTTTCCTCTGTTTTACAGAATTATAAAACGTCATTCATTCCGTCACAATTTACAGAGAGGAATTGCATCCAGATCAACATTCAGACACGTACCGTATTAGACACTTAAAAAGTAATCCTAAAAAAGAATGTATACCTTTATTTAATCATTTAAAATGTAAGAGAGGAACATTACTTAACATAATGACTTAAAGACCTGAATAAAGAAAGGTTCGATGAAAAATGATGTAAGTCAAATAATAATGGAAAAAAGGTTTTGATTATGAAAACGAAGAAACGAAGTTGATAATAATGAAGGCGAATAAGAAGAAAAAATAGTAGAACAAAGAAAAAAAAAGACAGTATGTAAGTAGACAGACAAAAGAAACGAAGTGTTTTTTTTTCAAAGATCCTACGACAGAAAACGCTCGTTTCGGGAAAGTCCAAAGGATCTCTTCACTTCGCTCCATTCCTCTCCGTTCCACTTCATTAAACTCCGAAGGTAATCGCCGGCGCGCTGGCGACGGGGTTGGCCGTTTGGAATAGAAAGGAAATGAATTAAATTCAGATGCGTTTTATATGTAAAAGAAGAGAAGAACGCAAGGTCGTGCTTCAACAATATCCTTTACTCCAACACCCCTCCTTTCCTGCGAGATCGATATAAAAAATAGATGACAAAACGAGAGAAACATGAAAAAATTGAATAAATATTGCCTTAGATAAACAGTCTACTCGTTATAACTCTAGCACTATTTACTGACACAATTACAATATACACAATTTCTCAATTAAAACTGATATTTGTACATTAACCCTATTATACATATAAATTTCTATGAAATATCAATGAGCAGAGCGGAGAAAAAAAAATCGTTCTTAAAAATTAAATATCAAACGTTGCCAAACTGCAAAATTTTATCGTAGAAGTTGTAGGAGAATCTGGTAATAAAGTTCTGTTTATATAGATTTGTTTTCGTTTAATAATGCATCGAACGTATAATCTGCATATCCCTCGCTTACTACGACCGGCTTAGATGGTTGAAGGCATCAATTGTCACTGCATGGAGATTCTAGCGTTTGTTTCGATAATGGCAGGATTTTTGACATTAGCTAGATAACAAAGTCGAATTCAGCCTTTGTCTGGAGAAGGATTCTAGTGACCGGCTGCTCTGATTGGTAGTTTTCCTTTGGTTCCTTGATAAACATTAGACGAATGCCGGAGCAATACCCTAACAAACGGGCTACAGTCTTCGCTCGATCTTTTCTTCCTTTTCCTTACCCTATCCTCACCCCTTACACACACACACACACACACGCACACACACACACACACACACACACACACACACACACTATACCACGTATGTCATGAGACCAGTCCGAATCGTAGTTTGTCCCCGCTGGGGCGGTGCCCGGGTTATGGCAGATATCTGATTGGGAAAGATCCTGCAAGTCGACGCGTTTGTCGGCGCGGGGTCTCGCGATTAAAGCAAGGGAAGAACCCCTTCCCGCGATAAAAAATATGCACTACACTCAGAACTAATAACCTTTGCAGTTGACGCACACCGGAATCACTAATCAATCCCCTCTCCCTCCATCTCGATAACCCTCTCGCCCTCCCTCTCACTCTCCTTGTCGCCCTTCCTCTCGCCCTCCTTATCGCCCTCCCTCTCGCCCTCTCTCCCGCACGCCCTCCCTCTCGCCCGCCTTGCGACGAGGCAGAGGACGCGGCTGGGCGGCGTGGGAGCGTTCCCCGCGATGGCGCTCCGATTAGGCCGCCGCCGATCTGCACGATATCTCCGCCCCGCGCCGTTTCACGATCCGCCCCGGGGAGATCTCGAGCGCGTTGCGATCGCGGCGCGGCGCGGCGGTTGGGAAAAGGGGGCCCGACGCCCGGGCGGGACGTGCCCGCGCGCCCGGAACAGCGTTTCTGCAGCTGCGGTTCCGCTTCGGCCGGCGATTGGCCAAAGACAATGCCACCTCCAGATGAGTGTGCAAATGCCTCGATGGATTGTGTCATGCGGTTTTTTGTGCCCGATGTGATTGCTAAGCAGAAGCTAATGGAAAAATGATTATGTACAAGACTTCAAATTCGAAGCAGTCAACCCCACGGATGTAGATCAGTCGTTACGATTAATGTCTTTTGTAAGGTCTCTTTCTATTGTAAATAATTGTAGACTCTCTTACCGCTTTCCTACATTATATCCTACATCTTACCTAATTCTTATTTGGAAATATAGATATCATTATTTTCTCTCTTAATTACTGTTTTTAACATAAGCTAATTTTATGTCTAAATAGTACTTATTACCTCATAACTATAAAAAAGCAACAGTAATTTTAAAATAAAACAGCACATCAAATAAACACTTCAACAGAATGGTTGAAGAATAAGTGATTCAAATTTTTCTATTAATAACCACTGCTTTAAGGTAGGTGAAATATGCAATAATGTTAAGTAAATGCTCGTGGAATGTCCAGTGGATCTAAACGTGGAACTCACAATAAAAATATTCTTGGTTCGAACCCTTTTGAATGGCTCGGTCTTGTGAAATCTCTTGTCAAATAGACCCGATGTCCTAATGGATGGCGGAGTGGGTATGTGGGCGGGCGGGCGAGGTGTGTGGCTGGTGCGCGGCGTTGAGGCAAAGCCCCGGAGAGCGCCCAATGAGGCGAGGTGGGCGCGTGCTGCCCTTGGGGTCTTCCTCCCTCCGAGCGGCGCGACGGGGCGCGTTGGGGCGTGGCGCCGCCCATTCGCCGCCCCCGCTCCCCCCGCCCCCTCCCGTCCGGCTTCTCTGCCACCTCCACCCCCCCCCCCCCCGCCCCGCCCCCCCCCGCCCCGCCCGCCCCATGCGCTACCTCCGCCGTCCTTGCCGACTCTGGTCACCGCCTGCTTCTCTCCGCCTCCGTCAATCTCCGTCCAGCCCCGCTCGCCAGCCATGCCGGCTCTCGGCTTCAGTCGCCCATTCGCCGACTTCCTCTCCGTGCACCCCCTGCACCTCTGCTGCCTCGCTCCGACCGTTCTGCCCGCCCCGCCCCGCCTGCGGCAGGCACCGTCACCGCCGCCCTTGCTGGCTCTTGGCTCCGGCGCCGAAGGCCGAGCTGCGCGGCGCGGCGCTGGGGGAGTGCTGCTCAAACTGACGGCCGCTGCCACAAACGGAAGAATCGACAGTTTCGACAAAATTCAAATTCATTATTACTTTGGAAGTAAACTAGGCGAAACGACCTAGTATGAAGTGCATTAAATACTTGCAGGTGCAAGATTTCACTTCAAGTTTCGTTCACATGACTTTCCAGGTTCGTGCTCCGACAGAAGCATGGTAGAATGTCGTCACTGGCTGGATGAAAATAACGGAGATGGTTGTCAAATGGTGGTCTTCATGGTAGAATGTGATCACTTGCTGATGAAGATAACAGAGACCCCAATGCTCTCTTATCATCTTTCTATGGTTTCTTCCGATTAGGATGTTAGTAATTATGAAAATAGCATGATCCGGACTGCAAGTAAACCTTCCTTTACCAACCTGTCGACATGCTCTTTCTGAAGATCCAGTAACCATGCCGACTCCTGCGACTGCGATACGCGGTTTTCAGGTAAAGGCTTGAATTATACCAAAGTCCCATAAAAAGGATTAAGAAAAAGGAAAGTT
The DNA here is from genome assembly GCA_964035755.1 of Teleogryllus oceanicus. Lineage (NCBI taxonomy): Eukaryota > Metazoa > Arthropoda > Insecta > Orthoptera > Gryllidae > Teleogryllus > Teleogryllus oceanicus. The sequence goes on from CAXIVR010000009.1 coordinate 82,931,837, forward strand.
GAAAATGACAAAATAAGTAGGAGGAAGAAGCCTAGCTGGGTCGCAATTATGTTATCTCGTTGAGTTGTACGTTCAGCTCCCACTTTTGACACATATGCCCCAATGCCATTACTAAGAACATTTTTATAATTTATTTATTGCAGTTATCTGCCATTATTTGTCTCATTATGTTCTCAATTTGACTGTAATATTGGAAATTTGTCTCATATTCATAAATTTTAAATTGTTTGTCAGAAAGCGATATTTCATTCTTGACTTCTTAAAATACATGCAACGTCTGTCACTGAGCAGTCTCTCAATTCACAGTTCTCTCCTACACTTTGGGGTATTTATAACGAGTTAAATTGTATTCGTATATAGTAGTAAATATTTTTTAATATGCTCTCGCAATATTGTGTAATCAATTTATAAAGTTGTTTTGGTTGATTAGTGTTTGCGGTGCTGCCACACCTCATCCCGTTAGACTCGGAGGTGGCGAGAAGATTGCTGCGTCATCGGCTAAAAAGGACAAATTAATTTCATTTCTGAGTAATGGATGTTCTTTGTTGTTCTTCGGAGGAACTGCGCAGTTAACCAAGTAAATGAGCGTCTCCCATCATTCCTTCCAATCTTTGATTGGCTCATCAGAAGTATCTTTCGATTTAAATAATTTAAAGTGGCAGATTTCATTGGAAATGTGATTTATTACTAACAACTTCCAATATTATTTAATGACAAAATATATAATGACAAAATATATTTTGTCATTAGAAGACTAGAGAAGGTGCAATTATCATTTTGCAGAACGCAAGAGACGCAAAAGAATCTAGTGCTACACAAATTTGGATTAGAAAAGTGACAATTTATTTTTCATGTTAACTGTACTCTATTGTTGAATTGTGTAGTAAGTAAATGAAAATAAGTGGGAATGAACGGTCAGTGAAAACGTTGATTTCAAAATTATATCTCCCGATTGGACCGAATTCTCACGATTTCTTCTTTTTTATATAGAGCTGACGATGAAGTTGCAGGTCGTTTCTTGGTCGGCATCTCTATCATGCTTTGTGATCATTACCTGACTTCTCTTTCTAATGTTATATAATCAACTTTTTTGATCTCTCCACCTGTTCTTGGCCTGCAGTCCAGCAAACACCTCTGTGGTGGTCTGATCTGCTGGTTATTGGCCTGAGTGGTAGATAGCGTTATACCCCCTTCCATGCGAACGACGGATTGCCGTTGCAGATAATAACAGCGAAATGCACGTGCTACTCAGAATATGTGATATTCTATTTCTGTGGGCGAATTTTACAATTTTGGCTTATGGAAAATCTATATCCAAAAATGTATTTGGCAGCATATTCTTCAATCACGAGTAATCATATGCAAAAAAGAGCCAAGTGTCTATCTTACTTCAGTTGCTCAAACTTCACGATGCAATCTCTGGGACGCAGGGAACAATGTTACAGATTCTCCTTGGATCACGACAAAAGCCACTCTGCAGCAACGAACTTCTCGGGGGTGTCGTGGATGAGGCAACGTGGTCGATAGCATCGCTCGCCCGATCGCGGTGCTCATCGGGGCGGGGGGCGGGGCGAGCGGGCGAGCGGGGCGAGCGGGCGAGCGGGGCGAGCGGGCGAGCGGGGCGAGCGGGCGAGCGGGGCGAGCGGGCGAGCGGGGCGAGCGGGCGAGCGGGGCGAGCGGGCGAGCGGGGCGAGCGGGCGAGCGGGCGAGCGGGCGAGCGGGGCGAGCGGGCGAGCGGGGCGAGCGGGCGAGCGGGGCGAGCGGGCGAGCGGGGCGAGCGGGCGAGCGGGCGAGCGGGGCGAGCGGGCGAGCGGGCGAGCGGGCGAGGGGCGAGCGGGGCGAGCGGGCGAGCGGCGGGCGGGCGGGCAGGCGGGCGGGCGGGCGGTCGCGTGCGGCTGTGGAGCGAACGAGATCAGGCCGCTGCGATCGTGGGAAGTTGATTGACGCGACCTTTGCGTGGGGGAGGAGATGGCGCCACGGACAATAATGACAAGGTCGAAGGCGAGAACGAAGAGTTATTGTTAGCTGCAGTGTTGCTGGTGAATGGGGTACAAATCAGTTATGCGATTAGATGCACAGAGTGTCCGGGGAGGAAACGTCGAAAATTCGAAAATAAGCTCTTAAGACAATTCTAAATAAATTTTGTGGATATTCTGAATGTTTAAGACGCAATAAGAACTCGGAAGTTGGTTTGAAAAAAATATTTCCAGGCAAAAATTTGCATTGCAGAAGCTCAGAAACACTCCAAAAACATGTAAATTGTTTAATATTTACACAAGAAATGACTGTATTTGTTCACAATGAAAAAACAGCAGCACAGAAATAAAGAAAGCACATAATTTACACAATTCGACTGCTCTTTTATTTCTCGGGTAATTTTTCTTTCTCAACAAATATATTCATTTCTTTCTTAAATAATAAACAATTTAGATGTTTCTGGAGTGTTTCTGTGTTTCTGCAATGTAAATTTTTGCGTAGAAAGCATTTTTCAAACCTACTTTCGAGTGCTTATTGCGGCTGAGCCATTCAGAATGTCCAACTAGTTTATTAGACAAAATATGCTCAAAATTGTCTTAAGAGCCTATTTTCCAATATTCGATGTTTCCTCCCCGGACATCCTGTAAATGTGTGAATATTCAATAACTTTTTTTCGAATTTTACGGAGGCTTCTCAACGTATACATAGCGAAAACTCCATTTTTTTGCATATTGCTAGAATAAAATGTGCGTGTGTGCATTTCTGATTCTAATCTTCGAACTTTCTGCAAATTTTAATCATTGTGTTGCAAAGCAATGTTGTATTGATCCAACTCAATATAACTTGAGGGGAAGCGTTTTTTTTACGTTTGTATAAGTAATCATATATAAACAATTGTGGCTAAAGCTGAGAAATTTGGAAGCTTCTTTGATTATTGTAGTATTATATTATTAGCAAAATAAAAACTGAATTAAAAGAAGAAAAAAATAATATAAGGCGAAAAGAGAGGGATCGAGAGAAAAGAAAATTTGAGGGAAGAGGTGTAAAAATAATAAAGTAAATAAAAATAAAAATGATAAGACGAAATACTCCAAATCAAAAATAACAAAAACGTTAAACAGTCTTGAAGAAACAAACTCATTTTTCATCTTCTTCATAAGAAGATCATGCTTCGATTAAGCCTGGAACGGCGAGGACAACTTTACATAAGGATCACTGATGATATCCTGAGCATTGTTTTATTACGAGAACCGTGAACAAAATCAAAGGACTATTTGTGTTTACAGGACTGATTCGTAAAATTCAAATGCTCGGTAGGTACTTCTCAGAACTATAGTCGGGAAGGAATTTAATGTTTCGTGATCTCTGAGGAACTGATGGTAGTGATACGAAGGCGGTAGTGACGGCGCACTTTTGGAAGAGTAAGACAATAAAAGTAATCGACAGTAAAACTACGAGGAAACAAAACAAAAAAACAACCAGGAAACCGCAATTCGTAGTCCATTACAATTTTACTTCGAGTCACTGTCACAAGCTAGGCTCTTGCACTTAACATTAGCATAAGTAGTGGAAAGCCTAAAAGTGAAGCTTCGTAGAGCGGGAGACCCTAGATTCTAGTGCATAGCTGAGTCGGTCGACGCCAGTGCTCAAATGAGGATTCTAGAGGCCGGCTGCTGGAGTACACACTAGTACTGTTGACGTGGAGTTCACAGTGGAGCGACGAGATCTATTATTCAAATGGATTATTTATCTTCGACGTTCTCTGGAAACAACACACGCAGCAATCGACCTTCAACTTTCCGCCTGCAACCAATCCGCGAGCACAGTGAGCTGCGCCTGGCGCTGAGATAAGGCCTGCCCTTCCGAGAAGTGGGGACGTCATACACAGGAGGCCGTGACCGCCGCGGCCTCCGACGCCCCAGGTGCTCACGGCCGCACATCGCCCCACCGCGGCCACGGACGCGACTCGCTTGGCGCCAGCCTCATGGTTTTCCCATTTTCTCTTGTCTTTGTTACATGTATCGAACGATTAAGATACAATTAATTTTTTTATAACCAAGAGGCTTCAAAAAGGGACGAGTCGGAGCTACTTTTCGAAAATTATTATTACATTTTAAAAGTACTTAATAATTGGTATTTAGAGCTCGATTTGCATTGTAAGAGTTTCTAGTTTTGTATGAATTAATATCTGGAATAAAAGATTGTTTAAAAAGTTGTAGAGCTATCATGGCCATCGCCGTTGTGGCCATCATGGAATATCGCAGGAACTACTGGCGTGATAAAAATTCTATTGACATTAGGAACAATCAAGACAATTTGGGAAACTCAACACTGAAGATATAACTATAGAAACAGCAGATTTGGTTGACTTAAGAATTTTGTAAGGGCAGCGTCATTAAACATCACGGTCATGCGAACTCACGAATCACTTGAAATGATTGAAGGCGTTGTCATTGTCAACAATAGTGACAACGCCTTCAATCATTTCAATTATGTAAATGTCAGCTACACCTCACCACTGAATCAATATATCACGAATCACTGTTGATCGGCAACTTGAACCTAATGAATTCTTATTACATTGTCCTTCTACTCTCGCAAAATAGTGTCTTTAAACAAACAATCATCACCATCACTAACAATGTGAAGTCGTGACAGTTCAGGTCTCCCTCTTCTATGTAAAGACCACGAGGTCAAAGGGCATACACCATGTGTTCTTACACGGTAGTTCGCGTGCCACAGGGATACGCGAAAGCGATTCAGGTGAGACGTGAGCAGTCACTGGGATACCCTGTACGAAATTGGGTAACATAATTCAAGTTAACTAGTGATAATGAATTAATGAAACTCCGAATTTTGACTTTTCAACTTCAACTGATCATGTACGAGAAGGCTGATATTGTGTGTTCGTATTTATATAAAAAAAGTTCCACTAAATCCAGCTGTTTGACTAAATTACAATTATTACTGTTGATCAATAATGCAAAACATTCTACATAGCTCTTATAAATTCTCATGCTGAAAGTTTAGAGGAATGTCCTCTCTTTCTTGTTCTTGAGTTTCAAAAGGAAATCCTACAGTTACTGGTCGTTCGAAAAACTCGCAGGAAACTTTGTGATAGTCAATGACATTAATACTAAAAACCTCAAGTATAAACTGTAAATTATTATAATGAAGAGACAACCGGTCTGAACTACACTCGTATTATTGCCATTTCACGATGATCAATCGCCAAAATCTCAGTAAATATTAGGAGATACTCGGTGATGTAAATCAAAAAGCTCTAAGCTGTGAATGATAATAATAATGATAATAATAATAATAATAATAATAATAATAATAATAATAATAATAATGATCCGGCACCGAAGCGCAAACGGTTGCGGCAGCCGTCGTCTGCTTCGTGGCTGCAGGTTCGAGTCCTGCTTACGCATGGCCGTATTTGTGATTCTCACCGTCATCCGATCACCTCAGTATTTATAATTCAAGGCTTAACAACCATGCTATAGTGAGGGATATAGCCTAAAAAGGAGATCTCCACTATTACTGATCTGAAACTGATCTGAACTACACTCGCATTACAGGCATTTCAGGATGATCACTCCCCAAAATCTTAAGAGATGGTCAGGGATGTAAATACTGTAAAACTTTTTGTCTAAACTGTGAATTATTAGAACAATGAAGAAGCAACCGGCCTGAATTACACTGGCGCCTCTAGCGGCCTCGACCCGCATCCGCGGTGCCGCTGCCCAACCGCGAGCGGCAACGCGGCGGCGCCGCGCGGAAGGCCCTCCATAATGCAGCAGCGCGCGCGGCCCGCAGGCGCAGGATGGCGCACGCAATTAGGCGCATGGCCGAGCACGCGCGCGCATTTTGCTCGGAGCGCCCGCCTGCTGGGATGCTTTCCATGGAAAGCGACCTGGCGTCCGATGGTGATGAGACGGCTGTCCTTCTTCCTGGGTTCAGGTTCGCCGATCTTGATCGATCCGTGTGGAATTGGTGGTGGTCAAAGCGGGTGTGGGGCCGTTCTTCTCGGGGTTTTCGAGTTCGCACGGATCTTGATCGATCCGGGGTTCCCTCTCGGGGTTTTCGCGTTCCCAAAAAATGTGTGGAATTGGTGGTGGTCAAAGTTTTCGCGTAAAAATGTGTGGAATTGGTGGTGGTCAAAGCGGGTGTGGGGCCGTTTTCTCGGGGTTTTCGGTTCGCACGGATCTTGATCGATCCGGGGTTCCCTCTCGGGGTTTTCGCGTTCCAAAAATGTGTGGAATTGGTGGTGGTCAAAGCGGGTGTGGGGCCGTTTCTCGGGTTTTCGCGTTCGCACGGATCTTGATCGATCCGGGTTCCTCTCGGGTTTTCGCGTTCCAAAAATGTGTGGAATTGGTGGTGGTCAAAGCGGTGTGGGCCGTTTTCTCGGGGTTTTCGCGTTCGCACGGATCTTGATCGATCCGGGTTCCTCTCGGGTTTTCGCGTTCCAAAAATGTGGAATTGGTGGTGGTCAAGCGGGTGTGGGGCCGTTCTTCTCGGGTTTTCGCGTTCGCACGGATCTTGATCGATCCGGGGTTCCCTCTCGGGTTTTCGCGTTCCAAAAAATGTGTGGAATTGGTGGTGGTCAAAGCGGGTGTGGGCCGTTCTTCTCGGGGTTTTCGCGTTCGCACGGATCTTGATCGATCCGGGTTCCCTCTCGGAGTTTTCGCGTTCGCAAAAAATGTGTGGAATTGGTGGTGGTCAAGCGGGTGTGGGCCGTTCTTCTCGGGGTTTTCGCGTTCGCACGGATCTTGATCGATCCGGGTTCCTCTCGGGTTTTCGCGTTCCCAAAAAATGTGTGGAATTGGTGGTGGTCAAAGCGGGTGTGGGGCCGTTCTTCTCGGGGTTTTCGGTGTCGTACGGGTGCTTGATCGATCCCGGGGTTCCCTCTCGAGTTTTCGCGTTCCCAAAAATGTGTGGAATTGGTGGTGGTCAAAGCGGGTGTGGGGCCGTTCTTCTCGGGGTTTTCGCGTTCGCACGGATCTTGATCGATCCGGGGTTCCCTCTCGGAGTTTTCGCGTTCCCAAAAAATGTGTGGAATTGGTGGTGGTCAAAGCGGGTGTGGGGCCGTTCTTCTCGGGGTTTTCGCGTTCGCACGGATCTTGATCGATCCGGGGTTCCCTCTCGGGGTTTTCGCGTTCCCAAAAAATGTGGTTTTCGCGTTCGCACGGATCTTGATCGATCCGGGGTTCCCTCTCGGGGTTTTCGCGTTCCCAAAAAATGTGTGGAATTGGTGGTGGTCAAAGCGGTGTGGGGCCGTTTTTCTCGGGTTTTGCGTTCGGCTGATCGATCTTGAATCGATCCGGGGTTGCCTTTCTCGGGGTTTTCGCGTTCGGCAAAATGATCGTGGAATTGGTGGTGGTCAAAGCGAGTTTGAGCCGTTCTTCTCGGGTTTTTCGACGATCTTGATCATCGTGAACTGGTGAAAGCGGTTGCGCTGTTCTCGTTTTCGCGTTCGTGCATAGATCGATCCTGAATTGCGAGCTGCGTTTCGAGTTTCATTCACTGCCTCGTTCTACTATGCTCATTATCACCTGTCATCATCGCCTATTCTTCGAACCATTCTTCTCAGGTATGTCCTGTAAGGCATGAAACTGAGGAGCAATGACATAGTTATTGTTGTTCGTACTATTCGATCTTCGCTTTCTGAAAACTATGCAAACGGAAGTTATTTTTCTTGTGTTGACGGACAACGTCTACGTAGAAGTAGAATACGTTGAAGATTCAAGTGTCATTCAGAATTAATATATACTTTTGCGTTGTCTTTGCTATAGTGTCTCAGTTCTATCGAGGTCTGGCGAACACATGTAAGGAAATTGCTGCATGACCTTGAAGAATTTTGAGATGAAGCTTTTCAAAGTATGATATGCGTATTCCCAGGGGTTTAACATGAAGATGATACTCGTATGAACAACTCCCATGAGACGACTTGAAAAATATAACCACCTAAGTGAAAATTCTGAAAATATTTTGAATTTTCAAACTTGCCAATGCTTTGAATAATATTAAAAGTCTGAATATGTTCCCCTTGAGGTATTAGCACGAGCACTGGAAGTCATTAAATTTGGTACTAAAACCTAGCGATTCGTGGTTATTCATACAAACTCAGAATGTGTTTTACACGTACGTTTATTTGTCAGGATATGTTACAACGTTCAGTTTCTTCTACATTTTTCTAATTATTTACTAAGAAAATTTAAAATACTACTTTTACTTAGAAAATGCCTCAGTCATTTAGCCAGATCTTTCACTAATCCTTAAACCACCGAAGTTTGTGCGATCCGTCTCCGCGAGGCTCCCGTTGCAATCAACCATGAATTATAGAGGAGGCTTCAGAGGTACTTCATTTAAATCGAGCGCGAACGGTGTTTGTGTTTTACCACCGTCCGCCCCGACTCGTAAAAACAAAGTTCTTTGGCACCCATTCCAACCGGCGTAAAAGAAGCGTCGGTCTGGTTCAGTGGGTGACCATTGACATTGTGTCTGGCAGAGCGTCGTGCCTGCCGATTTCGCCGCCAGGTAAGGAAGTTCTTTCGTCCCTTTCGGAGGAGTTTACACCTGGGGGGCGCCAGTGTGTGCAGGCGAAAGTTTCAATGGAGCACCTGGTCGTAACGTACTTCAACAAATACAGCATCGTGAAAGGAGTAAACAGGAAACCGCCGTGTTCGCACAGGGAGGTGTTTTTGAAGTATCAGTTTTGTGTTTTTTTAGCGGAGGTATTGTCCGCAGAGAAAGTACACGGTAATTTACAGTTTCGTGGTACTCATTCGTCTCTAAAATTTTAGACGCGTATGGTTAGTTTGTAGACAGTGTTACAGTGAGTTACAGTGCTAGTGTTGTGTTTTTATTCGACTGTGTAATGGATGCGATATAATATTTTAGTTGTACAGGCTTAGGTGGGTTTGGATGTCAATTGATGTCACTGCAGTGCCCATGACGAGTTGGTCCTTGGGTTTGAGTCCTGACGGTGGCACGATTTTCGGCACTACTAACGCGCGCTAGGAATGTCTCCCCGCACCGAGCCAAGTCAGGACCTCCTAATAAAATTTGCATTTATATTAGTAGCAACCAGATAACTGGGAAACAAATGAACGGGACACTTCCAACAGCTTGGTTATGATTGTGCTGCACCTCACGCTACCGAAAAAAATTATGTTACTCTCATCATCAAGGTAACACTGTGGAGAGACTTTTCTGGAGCACTGTAGATAGATAGGTCGAGGTCTCTGTCCGGAAGAGAATTCTATCGGCCGGCTGCTCTGATCGGTAGCTTTCCGTGGTTTCTCCGATCAACACCGGGCGAATTCCAGAGCAGTACCCTACCAAACGGGCCACGGACCGCGCGTGATCTTTCCTTCCCCTTGCTTATACTATCCTCACCCTTTACTTACACACACAAACACACGTACATGAACTACACTACTACACATGCCGGGAGACCAGACGAGTGCTGAGAGCTTCTTCAGTCTGGGGCGATCCCCTGGAGGAGGGATATGAACCTGTTTTGGGAAAATGCTACTAGCCGACGGCAGTTTTTAGCACCAAACCCTTTCACGACAAGTTTTCTCGGAGTACTATCTTTTCCTCTGCCAATAAGCATTGCACCGGCACGCTACAATCTTATCCTATCATCATCTATCATTGCACTAAGGATTCAATCGCACTAAGGATCAATGCCTACGTGATAACCGAGGAACCAGCTGGAAGGGCCGTGGCTGCACTGTCAGAAATTACATTAAATTTAATGTATATTTAATGTACAAATGTACATGAATTTTAATGTAACTTGTACATTAAAGGAAGATTAACGTACATGTACATTAAATATAATGTTTAAATTAAAATCAATGTAGATTTAATGTACGTCTGTTTTTGTACATAAATTAATGTTAGAACATTAAAGTTACTGTATGTGTACATTAAATTTAATTTACATACATGGACATTACTGTGGTGTTTTTTTTACATTAAAAGTAATGCAGACATTTCTGACAGTGTGCTTCAGAGGATTATTGATAGGTGGAGTTACGGCCTGGCCCTAGTTACTGATGATAAGGAATGGATGGAAGGCCAGGCGGGGCTAGAGGAACAGTATTCACATATATGCTCTTTATAGTAAAACGTGCAATAGTAGCTGCGGCAATAAAAATTAAAACAAGCACAATATTTTTAGCTGTGAGGTTTGATTATTAATTGAGCGATACTTGTGTTGTTATTGTATGATATTAATTGTTCCTTATTATTCTTGAATGTTATTTTGTACGTTATTAATTGAAATTAATTTGATCTTATTTACAGGAACATGCTAGACATCTTGTCATTTTATATCGGAGAGTAGTCAGAGAGAGTAAATAAGAAGGTAAGTTCCAATTTGTGATATTCATGGTGTATATTTCTTCTTCAATAAAAATATGTGTTTACAGTTTACAGCTACATTGTTACAGCATTTCAGTGCCGATGAATATTATGTTCTTTAATTACTCTTAAATACTTGTAGGTTGTGCAAAAAACCATTGACAGGTACACAGGTATGGATGTCAGAATACGCATGTACTGAAAGATAATTATCAGCTCTGGCAATGCAGCAGCGGAATTTGCGAAAGACGATTTGCATATGCATTGTGGGTTCTGCGCCGGTGGAATGGGGTTTCCGTGGAAAGTCGCGCTTTCTCAAGGAAGGTGAGATAAATTCAACGATTCCCAGAAGCTCTGGATGCATGGAGGGAAACTAGCAATGAAATTTGTAATCAATTCTAGTAGGTACACAAGAAACCTCTTCTTATGATATTGTCTACAACTGTGATACTCACGAGATGTGTCACTTTGTTTGTGAACTATGAAATAAGCTATTTGCTACACATGTTTCTAGTTCACAGTAATTCTCTTCTCGTAAAATATAATTTTCTATTGGCATTTAATATTCTCTGGAAATTGTTACGAACAGAATACATTTTCAGATATTTTTCATAAATGGGAATAGCTTTTGTCTGTAATTGTACCCTAATATACTGTTCAGGTATCAACTGCTCTAAAGATAAGTCAGTTCATGCTTACATATTCTAATTAAACTATGACCAGTTTATGAGAGATTCAATGTACGCAAGTAAGTTAACGGTTGTACCCGTATATTAAGTGTACATTAAATTTAATGTAATATTTGACAGTGACGCAGTAACGCACTGAGTGTGATAATTTGATAATTTTGTCGGTACGCACAGTATGAGAATAGACAGAATAACACAATCAAATATCATTTGCATTTTCGAGTCAACATTGAAAATTTTTCATTGATTTTGTATTATTTCCTTGGTATATAACGAAACCACAGGGACCTCCTACATGGCCGGAGGCTGCAAAGTATTGTTTCAATTTCTGTCACATTGGAAATTAGTTATAAAGATTCTTCGAGTTTCATTTAACATTTTGCCTTGTGAGCGGATGACATTAAATAATTCAAGTTTATGCGCCACATGTATGAAAAACAGATTGTTAAGAATAATTATTTCTAAAACAAAGAATAGTATTTCAACTTGCAACACTAGATAAGAATGTACTCTCATTTATCTACTCGATTATGATCAATAGAGGAGAGAAGGTCTGTAAGACATTTAAGTTAAAGATCTAAACGGAGCCTGTAGGATGGCTTATGGGCAGCGTACTAGCTTCCCGTGATGTGATCACCAGTTCGATTCCTAGTCGAAACAAACGTAGAGTTGAAGCTTTCCTTTAAAAATCGTCGTAGTTTCTGTAGCTGTGTGATGTAGAAAAGTTCAGACGGGCGAAATTTGTTAGTTACGGTGAAGGGAATACGTCATGTTCACCACATGTCTTTCTTTCCCCTCAAAGCGTGGGAATTATTCGTGGCCCATGTATGGGGGACCCCGTTAGCTACCCAGCAATGTCGGACGGTCGCCCCAAAATGCCAAATGCTTACATGGCTATTGCAACGTTTGAAAACTAAATCTTTTCACTCCCGAGTTATAGAAAACTCATATACATCGTAAGCGAACTACAGATTTGATATTTCCGTCTTGTTAACAAAATAGTAACCCCTGGCTTAACCCGTACCACAACTAGCAATAGCAAAGCTCAACAAAACGTGAGCATAGTGAAACTACATTGATGTTCAGAAGCAAAACAAGGGATCATCTCAGCATTAGCTCAGTAGATCAGAGAAACTGGGCAAAAATCTGATCGAGATGAGGGTCATTGACCGAAGGGCTGAATTGTCAAGGACTGACTAGTTGAAGGCATATTAAATACTTCAAAATTATACAATTGAACTCACTCTGCAACTCAACGGGACTTCCTCCAGAGAATTAATGGCTGCTCTTGCATCACGCCATTCCTTACTAAGTGCCTGAGCCTCTTCCTAACCTGTTCGTGACACAGCTTCCGACATCATGCTCCAGAGTACGCTAACCCTCGGAAGAACCGTGCTCTCTTACCTCTTCCATTGACATTTGTGTTCGCCGGTGCTCGCTCGGAAAACCGGTTAATGGAAGGTGGAAGTGCGTTCATGTAACTTTATCGTTCACCCACCTGGAAAGTGGTTGCTGGTTTACTGGGTCCCGAACTGAGTTGCTTGGACTGTGCCACTGACGATGCTTTCTGACGTTGCCTTTTCCCTCAGAGCTGTTACGGCATCAGAGATCGAAACATTAATTTCTCTTTGTACTTTCGAAGTGACATGAAGTGAAATGAATTGGTATGTTTAATATATTTAGCGGAATGTGGCATATAAAAATGCATATCTTGCACTATTTAGATACAATTATGAATAATTTTGTTTAAATTGAATAATTTTTAATTTGTCATGGGGTTGAGCACGAAGCAATTTAATAAATCTGTATCAGTTACCATTGTAATTTCTAGTTTTTATATGGTCCTTGCTATTATCAATGAACATCTGAACTGTAGCTATGAACTTCTAAATGACCTTTAACGCCGAAACTATATATTTTTAATCCTATTCTTTGTACAAATATATCGACTTTTAAACATCCTCTTCCTGAGCAAAGAAAACATTTGTTGGCGCTATTTAGTTCTAGCGGCGGTCTTTGTGCGCAGTTGCCGTTTTAGATTCGTTCCACCTTGTCACGACAAACCACACAACCACAAACTGGCAACTTCCCTGACAGTGTCACCTTTGTATTCTCCACCGCAGCAAATTGGTCGAGTAAATGCATAAGTGGTGGGGTTAACTTGTGTTTTCATGATTGCCAAAACTGTGGAAAATTGTGTTATATTATAATGCAACAGTCCTATCATACATTGTAAGATACGCGAAACCTACTAAATGGAGAGTTCAAAATAAGTTTTTGTGTAAATTTTTAAGATATGTCTAGTGCGCATTGATGGTGTAATAATAATAATAATAATAATAATAATAATAATAATAATAATAATAATAATAATAATAATAATAAAACGCAATTTTTTTGTGCGTGCCATTTTTAATTTTATTTTAGGAAGGTGTGTCTCACAGCTGTCGCGGGTTTATGACCTTCTAGAACTTGAAGCATTGGCGATGGACCATACGAGATTAGGGCCAACGTGTGAGTTTAAGGAAGGAACATGACGAGAAAGTAATGAACAGAAATGACACGCTCACCGGCAATTTACAGTTGCAATCTGCACATTACAACTGCTTTCCAACAAGCACAAAGTACAATCCTATTGTATAGGAAGGAGCTCAACAATTTTCCAACATTTGTTTTGTATTTACATCGCTAAGGCAGGAAAACGGCGTGTACGTAGTTCATTTACTGTATAAGTCATACAATTTACGTAAAAATAGATTTAAACCTCAAAACTTAAGTAGTACATAAATAATCCGCAACACAATAATATAAAAATGAAGCAATATACTTAGGAAATAATTGGTACTTTCTCCGTTTGCCAAGTAAACAAACGCGCCACGCTGGTGATAGAACCGAAATGGAAGTCTTGCGTGCGAGTGGGCAATACGAAAATTCGCCTGCCGAAGCAGGACGCTCACGCGTTGAGTGTACGCGCAGCGTGCGAGTATTCTGCTCTCATTGTCAGGTCTTTTCTTAGCGCGGTGCGAAGCAGGCCAAACTGCAGAGGAGCGAACTTCGCAAGGAGGTGGCGAGTCGACGCACAAAAGAGGAAACGAGATGGAGCGCGCGGAATTATGTTATATGAAGTGCTTTAATTGAGTTGATCCAACCAAGCTCATCAAATGTTCATTTTCTATTTTCAGGTGAAAATACTTATACAGTAATAAGTCATTGTAAGTCATTTAAATGCTCGAATGTGTGAAATTATTAAAGTAGCTGATATTCACCACAGGAGGCTCTGCCTATATTGCTTATCCTAAGCAACCGGCACTGACGTATCTAGGAGAATTGCCACGATCATAAAATGTGTTGTAAAATTGACTAGTTCGTTTACTTAAAAACCGGATTACGTAGCGGAAGAGGAAGGACATCAACTGATGTCACTGCAATACTTCTGACTGGGGGGCCCTAAGGAAATTCTAGCGGCTAGCAGCTCTGAGCGGAAGTTTTACGAATAGTTTCTCCGATCAACACCAGGCGAATGCCCGAACATTACCCAAACAAACGGGCCAAGGACTACTCTCGATCTTTTCTTCCTCTGCCTTATCATATTCTCACCCTTTAGTTACATTTACACTAAAATGCACTACACTACCACACATGTCGGGAATCCAGTGGGTAGTTTAGAATTGGTCCCTAAAGCGGTGCTCCGCTGGAGATACCTGGTTGGGGAAACACAGCAAGTCGACGTGTAGGTAGGCGCCGGATCTCTGTATCCAGCAGGGGAAAATCACCGCCCCCTCCAGCGATAAAACACGCACTACACCTACGGAACCAATGACCAGTTGACGCTCCCGAAATAACCAATCACTCAATCAATTAGAGCCGAACGAAATGGGGCACCTGCAAGTGAGCCATCGAAGAGCAGAGCAAGTCGGTGCACAAGGGGAAGCGAGACATTTCGCATGGGCTTAAGCTACGAAGAGCTTCAATTATTGATTGATTGATTGATTGATTTTTTCGTGTTTCCGGACCGTCAACTGCTTCGGTCATTAGTCCCGTTTGTGTAGAGCATGTTTTTTCTTGGGAGATGGCGGTGAATTTCCCCTCGCTGGATGGCGAGATCCGGCTTCCCCATAACCAGGACTCTCCCACCAGCGGGGCACCGCCTCAGCCGGGACAAAGCTCTAAACTCCCGACCGGTCTCCCGGAATATGTGGTAGTGTAGTGCATGTTAGTGTAAGTGAGTGTGTAAGGGGTGAGGATAGGACAAGGAAGAGGAAGGACAGATCGCGCGTGGTCCGTGGCCCGTATGTTAGGGTACTGCTCCGGCATTCGCCTGGTGCTGATCGGAGAAACCACGGAAAACTTCCGATCAGAGCAGCCGGCCGCTACAATTCTCCTCCAGACAGCGACTGAATTCGACCTAGCTGGAAAGCTAGTGTCGAAAATCCTGCCGCCGTCAGGACTCGGACCTAGGACCTCCTGGTCAGAGGCGCTGCAGTGGCATCAGTTGATGCACTGAGCTACCGCTCCCGGTCGCTTCAATTAATTTGATCCAGCCATGCAAATGAAATATTCATTTTATATTTTCAGATGAAAATATTTATACAATATTAAAAATGTAATTCATTTAAATGGTCGTATGTGTAACATTATTAAAGTAGTTCATATTAACCACGGGAGGCTCCTATTTTGCTTACCCCAAGGAGCTGCCATTGATTTCTCGTAGGTGAATTGACAGGTTGGTAAGTTGTAATGTTAATTGACGAAATTATGAGTATTAGACATAACATGTCTATGACCGAATACTTTACGTATGTACTAAATGTAAGATTTACATTTGCGAACATCTTTACTTACCATCAGTACCAGCAAAGGAATGCGCAATGCAGATAACATTAGGAGACCTCAACTCACCTGTAACAGAAAACGAAACAAAAAAACTTAATTTACTGGAAAACGAGTGTGCGAATCATTAGTCTTAACAGTTATAAAGCAAAAAGATGAATCGTAAAGTGTAAACGCAACTCTAAAATATTTAGAAACTCCTGGGATAAACCCTACTGTAATTTTATAGAAAAATAAATAAATCGCGCTGTTAACACTTAACTATACTTCTATACTTTCTGTAATTCTTTTATATTTTTCTGATGATGATACGAGAGTGTGTATTATTGAGTATTGAAAAGGTTAGTATCATTGATGGTATATATATATATATATATATATATATATATATATATATATATATATATATTAAAACCTAAGTCCATTTTAAAGGTATTTAAAAAGAATGAAACTTTGTGTATTTTCAAACATTCGGTCTTTGCAAGAATTGAATAAGATGAGACGATTATTATTATTATTATTATTATTATTATTATTATTATTATTATTATTATTATTATTATTATTATTATATTATTATTATTATTATTATATATTGTTATTACTGTATTTTGTTATTATTATGATTATTATTGACTTATGATTCAATTGATTTAGAATCTTAGGACAAGCATATAATCTAAGCATTTATTTTCCTATTCCGGAAGATCTCTAAAAGGAAGAGGTTATAAAAGGAAAAGCACGGCCGTCCATCGCCGATGCGGCTGGTCCGCGCGCAGTCGGCGCGATGACGAGAGCGGCGTTTCGGCCGCCGGAGAAACTCGGCGAGGGCCCGGCGCCGCCGCCCGGCCGGCAGGCCAGCCAGTCGGCCAGCCGCCTCGCCGCGTGCGCACCGGCAGTTTCACAAGGAAGACGCGGCGTATGGGATGGGACGTGCGTACACGCGTGGGCACGCGCGCCCGCTCTCGCTCTCACTCTCACTCTCACCCGCACGGCTCCGCCGCCCCTCCCCCCTCACTCAGGTGGCGCACCGGTTGGGGCAGCGCTGCTGGATGGCCGTGCGGGGAACCGTACGGTGGCAGGAATTTTCGTGGTTACCTAGACACCTAGTCGAATTCAACCGCTATGTGGTGGAGAATTCTAGCGGCCGGCTGCTCTGATCAGTAGTTTTCCAGGGTTTCTTCGATCGTTACCAGGAGCCAAATTGTCAACTGTTCGTCATTCTGCGGCTGTGATTGCATTTCGCTCTAAAGAAGGCCGCACTGCCTAAACGTGGGCAACGAAGACACTACCAATGGACTGACACACTCCCGGGTTACGAGGTAGTTTTGCTCGTTCGCCTTTACCCGCCTTGCCATGCTCGAAATATCGGGAGGAGTCTCATATTCCGAGCTGGAAAAGTATTAATTTTCAAAGATCTCTATTGATTCATATAGGTGTGTGCCACAAAACCATTTATTAGCTGTTATCGGAATTCTTCAGTTTCTTCTGCCTCTTTTCCTTGACCTTCGTCACTACATCATTACTACCGTCCTACCTCCATCACCTCCTTACTCCACTTACACTTAGTAAATAATTATGGCGACCTATAAGTATCGGATTTTATGGCGATATTTATTGCTACGTTAACTTGAAATGTGTCTGAAATCACAGGGAATTTATTTGTTTACGAATAAAGTTTTTTTGAATTACAATGTAGAGGAGACGAATGGCGTGCTGTACAAAATAATGTTATAAAATGGAGAGATGCAGTAGGAGTGAGGTGCAAATGAATCGGAAGATGAGAGGTCTTCTTTCCCTCTGATAAGGAGGATCTCAAACCGACAGCGAGAGATGCGGAGAGCATGGTCGCTGCACCGCTCCTCGCACTTACTCTCCCTTTCCAACCCGTCCTTCGCTTCCGCCAGCCACCGCCGTCACGGCCACAGCCCGCGCGCACGCCTAATCTTCATCTCCTCGTCTCTTCCTCCCTTTGCTTCTTCTCCTCCCATCTCGTCCACTTTTCCACACTTCCTCTTTCTTCTGGTTCTTCTTCTCCTCCATCTCTTACTCCTCTTCCTTATTTTCTTCTCTCGCCACGCCCACTCCCTTCCGGCTGGTTCTTTTTTCTTCATCTTCTTTTCCGTCTTCGTCTCCTGCTTCTGCTCGTCATCCCCTCTTCCTACCTCTGCTTCTCCTCTTCCTGCTTTTCCTCCTTTATCCTTATCTTTTCATTTCTCTGTCTTCTTCGCCTTCTCCTCCTCCTTTTCCTCCCCTTCTCCTCCTTTTTTTACTTCTTCTTCTTCTTCTTCTCCTTTTTCTCCCCTTCTCCTGTTCTTTCTTTTGCTTCTTCTATTGTCATACCTCTACCGGGATGACGATAAAACTCAGAAAATTAATAATTAGGGTCCCTCTGCTATTGTGAAATGATTGTAACGTAGATGACTGTTGTGGTTACTTCATGGATTGCCTTTGCACGCCAAAATGACATAATTGGCACCTATTTCCCTAGTGCGCGGTAATTATCGATGAACCGTCGTCGCTACATCGGGGATATACTCTAACGAGTATTTTCAATCGTTTCAGACAATAGCTTGTTTATCCCGTGCTGCACAATAACTACTTCAATCAATGAGTGCGAATGTTTTAGGAGATCGTGTTTTAGAGAATGGAGAGACGTATCAATGAGGTATGTTTTTGAAAAAGAAAAACGCCGAATTTTGGTTCAAGGATGTACTTTTGTCAAACTTTTGAAGATTTATTTTTAGGAGATTGCAAGTCTGTATCAGAATTTGTTACAAGGCAAAATAATAACTTTCGAACTGGCCGAGATAGGCCTATGGGCCGCCTAAGGCTGTCGAAGAGGGGGAGGGAACCGTCCCCGCCCCGTGAGGGGTGACGCGGGGGGGGGGTCCCCGGGAACCGGCTGAGAACGGGAGGTTACGAACGGTGGAATGGGCGGACTGACAAAACGACCGCAAGGGTATAAAATCAATGAAACAACAACAACAACAACAACAACAAAAGAAACTTCAACGTAATACGATGAAACAAAAATATTTTAAATTAAATGTAAATAAAAATATTGATTTTAAATTTATTTTTATAATTAATCGTATTTAAGTATTCTATAAAGAAGAGATCTATAGCGCAGAGACTTTATTTACCTTCTATTGTCATCAGATTAAAGAACTTTCTTTTTCCGTCGTGCGCATTTTTGAGTTCGTGCGCCGTCGGAACCGCCCCCTCGCTAATAGACGAAGGAGCCGCCCCGCTGCCCGTTCCTCGGCGCGGTGAGAGGGACCGGAAGAACAGGAGAGAGCGCGCGGCCTGACGCAAACCGATATGTGAGAACAAGTGAAGGGCTCCTCGCGATAATGAACGGAGCCTCTCCCCTGCAATGGTTGCGAACAAGCTGCACGCCCCGCCGCGTGGTAATAATTCATGCAACGTTCGTATTTGCCGACTCTCGTCTCTCAATGGCTTGTCAAAAACATGAGTAGAAAAGAGGAGTTTTATGTGACGTGTGGACGCTAGGTTCTTATGCTCTGGAATGAGGCGGTTTTAGTCGCAATGCAAAAAGAGAAGCTCTCCATTTATTGATGTAGTTGCGTGGTGAATTGTCTTGCTTCTCAGACGAAAGAACGACGTGAATGCTTTTGGAAAGAACTCGTGATGTAATTAGGAGTTTTGGTTTCAACCAATACAATCACATATCCTGTAGGAATATTGTCTTTCCATTGTAGAGTGATTTGACAGGAGTTTGCGTAAGTCTGTGGAGATTTTGGTCTGGACGTTTCAATTATGAGACGCGAGAGTTAAGTGTAAGTTTTTTTAATGAACTGTTTGGACATTATCTTAAAAACGTCTCTGAACGATCAGAACGATGAGAATAGTAAGAAAATTGGTGGAAGCACGTTATTTTGCATAGTCATTTTGATAAAGCCCAACTATATGTTTCATCCATCGAACCGCTATATACTCTTACAGTGACTACGACATAATATTCTCAAGTCGTTTGAGAATAGTCTCTTAATTTTTGTATCATGAATACAGATTCGCCAACCTCACGTTCAGTCAAAAAATGATATGTTTAACATCTTGGGATGTGCAAATTTGGGTCCCGTGTATTGCATAATAAAGAAAAATTGCAAGTAGCAGTCCGCTATATGAAAGTATTTAGAAATTATTGAAATTCTATGATAGAAAAAATGACCTAGCCTTCCACGTCCGGCGTCAATGATATTGCATTTCAAGCTCATAACTGATTTTATTATTCCAATGTCTGAGAAACAGGGTAGAGCAGGCCAAAAGAGACTGAAAGAAGACCACAAGAAAACCGAAACCAAAATCAAGGTTCCAGAGAAGATGAGAGTAAAAAGGATAGATAGAATGAAAAGTTAGAAAAAAACGAAGACACATTGTACAAGATAATCTTGTGCTGGTTTACATAAATAAAACAGAAGTACCTAAGAAAATAACATGAAATAAACCAGTAATTAGCTATTACTGGTTCAATTCATTAATTTGTAATGCAACGTATGCAGAGGTATTTGAATTTGGAACACAATCAGTAGTAGTACTTGTAAATGCAAGACGCCTGGTACTTTGTTGGATTATTCCTCCAAAAGATTTGACAGATTCTGACGCTGAAATCGGACGTCGAGGGCCTTGGAACGGCCTCCGACCCACCCTACCCCTCCCCGCCCTCTACCCCTTTCCTCCGCTCTCCACCCCGTCCCGCCTCTCCCAGCCCCACCCTCCCCACCTCATCCTCCCCGCCACGCTCCACCTCAACCCATCCCGTCGAACCTCGCACAAACCCACCCCAACTCGCCCCATGCCGCTCCGTCCATCTTGGTCCTACCCCGCTCGCCCGCCCCGCTGGTCTCCACCCCTCATACCCCCTCTTCCTCCACCCACACCCCACTTCCCCGCTCCTCTCGCTTCTGTCGCGGCCTTCGCTTCAGCGCGCATTGGGATCCTCTCCCCTGTGGCGTCGACACGACCATTCGATTGATTAATTGATTTTTTTGCGTTTCCGGGCGCGTCAACTGCTTCGGTCATTAGTCCCGTTGGTGTAGTGCATGTTCTTTTCTCGGGAGAGGGCGGTGATCTTCCCCCGCTGGATGGCGAGATCCGGCGCCGACCTACCGTCGGCTAGTGGGGTTTCTCCATAACCAGGACTCTCCCACTAGCGGGGCACCGCCCCAGCCGGGACAAGCTCTAAGCTCCCGACCGGTCTCCCGTCATTTGTGGTAGTGTAGTGCATGTTTGCGTAAGTGAGTGTGTAAGGGGAGAGGATGGTCTGCTGAGGAAGACCACGAAATGATGGTCGAAACGTCGGCAACACAGCCTTCGACGCGGCGTCACCCGGACAGCGAAGATCATTCACATGACTCCGGCCGCAGAAGCCTACGACTTCACTAATGTTTGCGCTTTTTTCGGCCACGGACTTTTCATAAACACGTTACAGAAACTTGAGTCCTCGCTGATGTTTGGATTCGATATTATTTGGCATTTGCTAAAAGGCGAATATTTCATTGTAATAAACTCAATATCATATCTCTTAATAATCTTTCACATTATATAATATTTACTATGTATTTAATAGTGATTTTATTCTATATATTTTCTTTCTTTTGATTTACTGTCTTGACGTTTACTTGGTATATTGTATGTTACTAAGTGTTGTCTATGACTTCAGATCTAATCCTCCTTTTTGTTCTACAGGATGTAATAGGGATAAACTAAATCATTTGTTCTATATTTCCCATAAAGTACCGTAATGTTTTCACAAAGAGAGAAATCTGTAATAAATACTTTCAAATATTTATTAAAAATGACTTCTCTATAAATGTTATTCACCACACTCATCAACGTCAATTCAATTCTTTTCATTCTAGCGCTTTTAAAGTATCCAAATAGAAACACCTACGCAGCTCCTAAACAGCATCTAAACACCTACGCAGCTCAGGTTGGCCGGCACGTCGTGGGCGCGTTCAGAGAAGAGCTTTCCCGCAACGCTTTCGGAATTCTTATCTCGAGATGTCGACTGCATCTCTGGGAGCTGTCCCGTTTGCCGGCTAGTTCGAAGCATTCAGCACCACCGAAGAGCGCGTTGTAGAAAGTGAATTTTCGCTAGTAATCTGTAGCATTCATTTTTCTTACAACACCAGTCGCTACAACAAGAACCGAGATTTCAACGACAGTTTCGTATCTTTAGTAGTGATTTAACCTCTGCTGAAAAAAGTTAGACATAACATTTCGGACGTTACTGCCATTGTCACTGGACCGTTTTTACCACGTTCGTGGTACCGGCGTGGTACCACGTTCGTGGTTCGTGGCACCGGCCAATCTGAGCTGGGTAGGTGTTTCTATTTGGAGACTTTAAAAGCGTTAGAATGAAAAGAATTGAATTGACGTTGATGAGTGTGGTGAATAACATATATAGAGAAGTCATTTTTAATAAATATTTGAAAGTATTTATTACAGATTTCTCTACTTTGTGAAAACATTACGGCGCATCCCATTTGGGCCTTGCCCCGCAGGGGGGAGGTATATGTGAGGAAAAATTCCCTCAAGCCGACGTGCAGGTCGCTGCCAGTTCTAACAATCCAGCGGGGCAGGAATTCCAGCACCTCCCGCCACAACACTGGGAGTGGTGGCTCAGTGCATCAACTAATGTCACTGCAGCGCCTCTGACCGGGAGGACCTAGGTTCGAGTCCCAACGGTGGCAGGATTTTCGACACTAGCTTTCCAGCTAGGTCGAATTCAGTCGCTGTCTGGAGGAGAACTCTAACGGCCGGCTGTTGTGACCGGTAGTTTTTCGTCGTTTCTACGATTAACACCAGGCGAATGCGAGAGCAGTACTTTTACAAATGGGCCACGGACCGCGCTCGATCTTTCCTACCTCTTCCTTGTCCTATCCTCACCCCTTATTCACACACACACACACTTACACTAACATGCACTACACATGCCGCGAGACTGGTCGGGACTAAGAACAGGTACGGCTGACGTGGGGTCCCACTGGTTGCAGATACGTGGTTGGGGAAAACCCCGTTACCCGACGTTAGGTCGGCGACGGATCTGGCCATCCAGCGGGAGAGGACCTCCGCTATCTCCCCAGCAAAAACACGCACTACACTTACGTGACTAATCACCATATCAGTTGACGCACCCGGAATCACTATCAATCAATCAATCAATCAGTCAGTCATTCAAATCCGCCATAAGAAGCACTACACTCACGGGACTAATAAGCAGAGTAGTGCACGCACTCGAAATACTCACACTTATTCGCAATTTCTCCGTGCAATCGCCAGTTTAGCCCCGCCGAATCCTGCTCCGTTTTCGGATGGCCGCGCACACCAGACCCTGCCGACCCTGCCCTCGCGTGTTTTATGGCCTCGGGGCAGGTACCGTAGTACTACGTGCCGCTGCGAGCGGAAAAAAGCGTAGCCCTCGAGAATTCCGGTTCCCTTTGAAAGCAAACGCTTCCTGAAAGAAGCCGGCACCGAGCGAGCGGGGAGATCTTGTCGGGTGGTACCCTACGGAATCCCCTAAGCGCCGCGGACCGGTCGCTTTTTACGTACCTCGGCCGTGACTAGTAAGTCGCGCGAGCGGTCGTATCTCCTTCCGCTGGGTTCCCAAGAGCGAAATCGGCTTATTTGAAAGTGAGCGCTGCGTTTTTGTGCATTCAGTACGAATTAAACATTTCTGCCCTCCGACATCTCTCCTGATATAATGCGACATTTCTTCCGTTTTTTTATTTTGTTCAGTCATTTCGAATTGATTGGTGATTCTGGGCGCGTCAACTGCGAAAGTCATTAGCCTCTTAAGAGTGCTGCATGTTTTTTCCTCGAGAGGTGACGGTGATATTTCCCCGCTGGATGGTGAGTTCCGGTACCGACCTACCCGTCGGCTAGCGTGGATTTCTTCAACCAGGTATCTCCCACCAACGGGACACCGCCCCAGCCGAGACAAGCTGTAAGCTCCCGACCGGTCTCCCAACATGTATGATATTCTAGTGCACGTAAGTGCAAGTGTGTGTAAGTAAGGGGTGAGGATAGGACGAGGAAGAGGAAAGAAGGATCGCGAGCGGACCATGGCTTTTTTTAGGTTACTGCTCCGGCATTGTCCTGGAGGTGATCGAAAAACCCATAGAAAACTATTGATCAGAGCAGCTGGTCGCTAGAATTCTCTTCTTACCGGGAGCGGTAGCTCAGTGCATCAACTGATGTCACTGCAGCGCTTCTGACCGGGAGGTCCTACGTTCGAGTCTTGACGGCGGCAGGATTTTCGACACTACCTTTTCAGCTAGGTCGAATTCAGACGCTGTCTCGCCACGGACCGCGCGCGATCTGTCCTTTTTCTTCCTTGTCCTATCCTCTCCCCTTACACACACTCTTACACTAACATGCACTACACTACCACATATTCCGGGAGACCGGTCGGGAGCTTAGAGCTTGTTCCGGCGGGGGCGGTGCCCCGCTGGTGGGAGAGTCCTGGGAGGCGAGGGAATAATCTTATGCCCTCGATTTTGATAGACAACTAATCATATTGGTGACTTCCCATTGTGTTCCACTGGAAAGATGATTGTGCGGTGATCGGGAAGGGGTGATTGTTGATTAAAGATGAATAGCTATCAATGGGAGAGTAGCGAATGCGTGATAGAAGATGCTCTGCGAATGCAATAACGCCACAACCGTATGGTGAAAATCTTCTTGTGTTTCTTGCAACTGAACTCCGTAGCCTTCGATCTGCGAACTTCAATGCTGAATTGCGGGCAAACGTTACGGAGACGGATAGGTTGGATGAATTGGTCATAATTGCATGGTTTGTATCAGTATCTGCCAAAATATTTTTTGTAGCAACAGAAAGATTGTGGATTTAGTGTTAGCTTATTTAGAAGAAACGATCTTTCTCAATGAACTTTTTAAAAGTCATGTTTCAAGGATTTTTTCATTTCCCATTGAGTACCAATGTGGCCAGGATTGGTACTGTATTACGATTGTATCAAGAACGCTGTACTAAGACGATGGGGTAACGATATACACACACATATGATTCGCACATCACACGCATTGACTCACTGTGTGTAAGTTACTTGGCCATTAAAGGCGGATGAGAGTCTAAAACATAAATTTATTTGCAGAAGATTATTATGTATTCGAGAATTTGAATACTATCAAATTTTATGAGTGCAAACTATAAAATTGAGGTTTGTGTCCTCCAATACGAATATAAAACACGTGGAAATTTATTTCTGCATTGATGCTCCTCGTCTGCACTGATAATGAAATCAGTTTGGTTGTAATTTTCTCATTAGGCTTGAATATTTGCAATACTGCAATATCTTTGTTGCGGTTTGGATGCTGGAAATTTTTATTAATTTAATGCGAATGTAACAAACATTGTTACAGTAGGTGTTGTGTAGTTTTACTTAAGGAATGGCATGTTATGTAGTTTTACTTAAGGAATGGCATGCGAAACATGCTATGTGTGGATTATAAAATTACATTTTATATGTGCACGAACTGGGGATTATGTTGTCTTAGGAATGAGTTCTTTGCTGGTATTTTATAAGATGTAATAAGAGTTACACAAGAGTTACGTAGTAAGAGTTGGTGTAAGACTGTAAGTAACATACATGCGACTTGAGGCTTACAGTATCATGCTGTTAATTCATATGTAATACAGATTCGTGTTACATTTTCCACCGGTATTCGCAATACCTCTTCTCAACTTTTGTTTCCTCCAGAACTACTTTATTCAATACGCATTACTCACAATTCGAATAAGTTATATTAGGACCAGACGCACCAACTTCAAAGTATTATGGGGGCGCGTATGTATATCCCGATCGTACCCTATTTTTACACCTTGGTTTTCAGTTTCATAATGGTTCGTGTCGTCATAATCAAAATCTTCTTGTACCCCCTCTCTTCCTAAGGAGGTTTTTTTCTCTAAAAGATCCATTTGAGAATTTGGAGCCCTTGATTTGCATTCGCTAATCTCTATGGGTTCTCACTTTTGCACTCGCGACCCTGAGCGTAGTTCCAATATTTGGGCACGACCACGATTTTTGTGGTCTACGGACAGTTGACCCTCCCGAAATCACCAATCAATCAATTTCCCATCTTTTTTCGTCCATTTAATTCCATTCTTGTATGCGATACCATGTAGCTTTGTTCATGTGCGTGTTACATGTACGAAGTAACATTGATTTTGGAGGACCAAAACTCTATCTGTTTTGTTTCTTTTTATCTTGTTAACTCGTTGTAGACGATACACGTAACAGGAAACAAACATTTAATTAAGTTACCTTCAGTCATGTTAAGCCGTATTACCTTAATCAACTAGTAGTTCGCGAATGCCGGAGCAGTACCCTACCAAACGAACCACGGACCGCGCGCGATCTGTCTTTCTCTTCCCTGTCCTATCCTCTCCCCTTACACACACACACTTACACTAACATGCACTACACTACCACATATTCCGGGAGACCGGTCGGGAGCTTTGAGATTGTCCCGGCTGGGGCGGTGCCCCGCTGGTGGGAGAGTCCTGGTTAGGGGGAAACCCCACTAGCCGACGGTTGGTGGGCGCCGGATCTCTCCATCCAGCGGGGGAAGATCACCGCCATCTCCCGAGAAAAGAACATGCACTACACTAACGGGACTAATGACCGAAGCAGTTGACGCGCCCGGAAACAGGAAAAAGTGAATCAATCAAATTAGTAGTTTCTGTGGCGCTTCATGTCTTTGAGAATCTGTAATTTCATTGATGTTTTAGTTATCCGGTACGTACTCTTCTGGACCACAACACCCAATAAATATAACTCTTTTTCCTGAAATCGTCTTATCTTTCTCGAATTCCGCAACATTTCTCCGAAGAAGAAAACAGTTTCTCCATTCACGTATTGTTCGCATTTCTCTAGCGTCGTCTTATGTAGGCGGTGATGAATTCAGTTCCAGCACCGCTGGCACGTGATGAGCCTGCGATAGCGGTGTTTCGACGCAAGTGCCTCATCTGTGGCGGAGGCGGAAAGCAGCTTGTCTGGCGCCCGCATCTCGCGACGTGCACCGCGCCTCACGCCCAAACGCGTTGAGCCAGCTCCTTTGCAGGCGAGGAAGCGCGTGCGAGGCTCAAAGAATTTGGCAACAGAGGAAACTATTGAATTCGGATATTAGGGCCGAATTTGTAGCGGACAATTAAGATGAAGGTTCTTAAATCAGCACTGCTCAAGTTGATGGCCCCATTTGACGTACTCTGGCCCCTGTTTGTTGAGTCAGCCAGACGAGAGGGGAGAGGCGGCGCTCGGACGCGATCGGCTCTAGTTCAGTGAAATGTGAGTGACCCGTAAGTAACAGCGGCACTTTCTTGAACTCTTCTTTGAGCCTTTCAGCCGGGATGCCTCAAGCGACTCGTTCAGATTCTTTGGAAGTGAACAATTATGAAGGGTCTCGAAAGCTCACAAGCCATGTTGGGCGATCTATGTTCGATATTTATTGGAAGATACATTGCTTGGACACAATTTTCTAATAAAACATACTATTTTCTAAATGTACTTCTTCATTTAACTAAAGCGCGATGTTTGTGAGGTATCACATTCCTCGTGCACCGACTATATCCAGTAACTCAATTTTTTTTCTTTCACATTAATTTTCTAGTTAGAATAGAAGTTCAATTATCCGAAACACCAAATATTTGAATCGATTTTCAAAGGAACACAAAAATGTCAGAATTGTGAAAATATTGAGTAATGTATAAACTTTAGGAGTAGCGAGAAAAAAGAATTAATTCTTCAAGATACGCTTTCTTTTTGATTTGTTTTAAACTAAAACTAGTGCTATACAAGACATTCACATTGTATTGTTCATTTGTAATTTTTATTGAGATCAACTTTTTATGTAATTGAATTTGCAATTTATTTTATATGTAGATCTTTCAGAATTGACAGTTTTCTGAACCTGATGAATTGAAGTAACATTTTCTTCCCGGAATAGGGATTTCGCTGGATGGAAGAAATCGAATACTTTTACAATTAAAATGCCATTTTCAGCATCTCAGATGGCTCATGGGCAGCGTGCTAACTTCCCGTTCT
Source organism: Teleogryllus oceanicus (assembly GCA_964035755.1). Lineage (NCBI taxonomy): Eukaryota > Metazoa > Arthropoda > Insecta > Orthoptera > Gryllidae > Teleogryllus > Teleogryllus oceanicus. The sequence continues at coordinate 82,959,801 of CAXIVR010000009.1, forward strand.
GTAGTCCCTCCGGTTTGATTTCCAGTTGAGGCAACAATATAGTTGTAGCTTTCTTTGAAAATCGTTCCAATGTCTGTAGCTGTGTGACCAAGAAAAGCTCAAGCAGATGGATCTTGCTAGATACGTTGAAGAGAATACGTCATGTGCGTTTCATGTCTTTGTTTTACCTTTAAGCATGGAATTTAACTAGACACAGACAATGACTCAAAACGCCGAATACATACAAAATGCTATTTTGGTTTTTACTGTTTAAGCTATTTAACATTAATTTTTAATATTAAAACTGAATAGACTAATTCATATTCCCGGACCCGCCGCCCCCCCTGGAGCCTTTTCCCGGCGTGCAGGTTAGCTCCGAAGTAGCCCCTTCGAAGGCGTCGGCCCACGTGCTCGGCGCCGACTCTGTGCTTTTCGCTGGTTCGGGCGGCTAATAACTTCCAGGCGAATGCCGGTGGGGGCGTCCGCGCGTTTGCGAGCAGTCCGCTCGCCCGGCCTTCGAACCCAGGCCCGCCGCCCCCCTTGGGCCCTTTCCCGGCGTGCAGGTTAGCTCCAAATTTTGAATACATCGGTTTTTCATTTATTTTTTGTCGCATTGACGATTTTATCGTAAGTGGCCCAGACTTCAATCCCATCCGAGTCATTTTACCTACTTCTCTCTTTCGCCAGTCGTCTGAATTTCCGAACATCCGAATCGGCCGGATCCCCGTTGAATCCCGGTAACTGGAGTGGCAGGTTCGTGTTGTGTTTCGCTGGCGGCGCGGGGCGTTGGCATCGGAAGGCGCTGGGCCGTGCAGCGCTGCACCGCAGCCCACTCTTTCCTTCGAACCTCGCTCTTGGCTCGCAGCTGCAACGCACACGGCTGATGCCACTGCAGTTTACTACCACATGATTGTCTTCAGGGCGCTAAGTATGGCCTAACTGTAGGACCTTCTGATGCTATTGAAACATTTACTTTAATAAGTATTCATGGAAAGGGTGTTTGTCGTTATACATTTTTTAAAGCATTAGAATGCCTAATACAATATAAGAACAACTATATTTAGTAGTTAATTGTTTGTAAAAGAACATAAAATAACAAGTTATACGTATAACTGTAAAATAAAATTGAAGTAGCTAAGGATAAAATTGTCAATGCCTGAATAAACAAATGAAAAAAATGTATTCAAAATTAATGTGATAATCTATACAGTTGTTTTAAAAATTAATATTGAAATAGTTTACACACCAAAATTTAAAATAATATTTTTGTTATGAAACATGTGGTTTTCTCTCATCCAGTGGAGATCCGAGTATGTGTTTTCTCTAGTTACTACTTACTCACTTTTCTAAATGACAAATACAGCTGCGAATGTTTTTAATTTGGAGGTTCCGATAACGTGCAAGATGTAGATTTATGCCGCTGTGAATGATTTAATTAATACTTGAATGTAATTCCATAACCAGGAAATATCATGTGATATTAACCGAGTCTTAATTTTTCTGTGGTCAAATTGAAAGGAAATGTAAATGAAGATCATACTGTAATCGCAGTTTCCAATCACATACCAAGGCTTGCATGTAAACGACCTCGTCACGTACTTGAGAAGGCCAATGAAACTATAAAGTTCACGAAACGCAGTATTTATAAGGAGAAAAGCAACACAAAACATTGCTAGTAAACTTGTCGCTTGTAAATCATTAATGGTAATTACTCTTACTATCCCCATTTACTTACGATCAGCGACTTACAATGGGTAGACCCCATGTGGAGGGGAACCTCAAGGAGAGAGTTGATCTTGGTTTTATGGGAACATTGAACCTGAGACGTGCAGCATCTGTGCGATGAGGAGACGAGGCCCCCGGGAACCTTTCTCGCCTTCACAATGCAGGCGGCGCGGCGCGTTAATGGCGTAGCTTTGCACGCGGTTTGTTCTCCGGCGCGCGTTTAATTTGCCTAATCGACAGGGCCGCTCTGGGAACATTCTGAAAGCGCGCGCCGTTCCCGCGGGTTCTCTGTGTTTGGCTCTCGCAAGACTCGTGAAAGACGGCGTTTTGTAGAATCGGAAAATTTTGTTCTCCGATGGTTTGAATGATGAAAATAATGATGGTGATGATGAGTAGAGACCGGATTTTTATGATTGATTGTTAGGGATTCAGGGCGCGACAACTACTATGGTCATTAGTTCCGTAAGTGTAGTGCGTGTTTTTGCTCGGAACGTGGCGGTGGTCTTCCCCCGCTGGATGACGAGATCCGGCGCCGATCTGCCGTCAGCTAAGGGGGTTTCCCCGCCTAGGTATCTCACACCAACAGGGCACCACCCAGCCGGGACAAGTTCTAAGTCCCCGACCGGTCTCCCGGCATGTGTGGTAGTGGTAACCGACGGTAGGTCGGCGCCGGATCTCGCCATCCAGCGGGGCAAGATCACCGCCATCTCCCGAGGAAATACATGTACTACACGAACGGGACTAATGACCAAAGCAGTTGACGCGCCCGGAAATACGAAAAATCAATCAATCAATCCGGTCTCTAATGATGAGTGTCGAACTCATAACCGAGTATAAGTGAGGGAAGATTTCTCGTTCCCAAGCTGGTGACGCGAATGGTACTCTGCCATTCCATTCCTCTTGTTGGATTTTAGTGTGAGTGATCATGGAATGGTGAGAGAAAGATCAGAGATGAAACGATTACGGATGAGACTATGGTTGAGACGATATACGTTGTGGCAAGAGAAACAAATTCACATCTTACACGAAATTCTTTATACATTTTGATTTTTGGGCATTGAAAATGTTTCAGATATTTCAGGACCAATTGAAACCTGGCAAATTAATTTAAATTAACCTTACTAATTAACACGGAAACTTCGAGTGATGGATAGACAAACGTAGTCACGAAAACTTCATAATCAACCTTTCATACATTATCTTAGTCGGCCAAGTAACTTAATCCCCTGTTCTTCTGTGACATCCATTTTCTTGAACATCTTTCTGCGACATCGAACTTGTGTCTTACTCTCTTCAGAATGTTAGCTGTTTCAGAATATAAATGCAGAGGCATTAAAATGTGTCACAATAGGTTTAAACCTTTCATTGTTTCCTATTTCTTCCGTATCAGCCACAACGGCAGAGCTTCTGCGCTTACATCAGTACGGTAACCTGCGAGACTGTGGTGCGTAAATAATTTTGTTGAACAACTTAATACCTCTGAAAAAATATTGAAGTAATTTCTCGAACCGGGATATCAAACGGAGCAACGCGATATTCGAAGTTGTTAGTCGTAGGAATAAAAGGCGGAGAGCAACTGTTAAAATCTGGGACATATGACTGGGACATTCTGTATAAGGGAAATATCACATGGAAAAGTTAACATGTACCTGACGTACCACAGGCAAAATTACAGAGTATATGTGAACAAAAGAACAATAAAATATGCAATGGTGTAATTTGATAAAATTTGCGAAACGTTTTGAAACACTGGTGCACCAAATGTAAACACGCCAACACTACAGCAGATTGATTATTCCAATTCTTACAGCTAGCTTTTGTTTTCTATTACTTATTTGCAATCTACCGTCATCCACGGCATTGCAGGATAGTGTTTTTATTTCACAGTATACGTTGAAAAGTTTTTAAGTAAGCAATATTTCGACTTTTTTTTAACGGCTACTGTCTCTGAACGCGATCTTTGTTCAGTCCTACAATTTTTGCTGCCCTATTCTGTGCCCCATCTAGTAGTCGTGTCTGAAACCTTAATAAGATCAGGTCTGCTGTTTATTGCAAAAGGTGAATTTATCGTGATTGATTTATGGTTTGGAACCTTTTGGTTTCGTCGGAGTTGTATTTCACAAGACATCACTGCTGAAAATGTCAACGCGATCGTGCGATTACCCCGGACAGCCGAATTTGTTTTCAGCAACTTCGACAATTTCGAGACCTTTAGAATTTCGTGATCCTGTTCTCAGCTGTGTGTTATGTTAAATAACGCGTAAGAAGTGTGTAGATGTTCATCGGTTTGAGCGCTGTGCGGAGTAGCGAAAAGATAAGAGCCCGGGAAAGGTGTCATGGCCGATTCTGGCTTCATCCAGAAGCCACATTCTCATTGGCGGGGCGTTCCTTGCGCGCACGCTTCTGCTGGCGCAACCGTCGCCCGGAGAGCGGCTTTTAGAAGATCTTTCACAATTTATGCGTGCAGTTTCGGGACAAGCACTGTTGTAAACAAGAGCTAAACCTTGGAAGTCGGCTACTGCTTATTGCAGAGTCCGCCCTGTCTGTGTATTGTAATAACAAACGTAATGGTTAGGTTAGCGAAGTCTGATCGTGTGCTCGGAGGGAGATAATGATTCACTAAGGTTTCGTCCGCTGAGTGACACACAAATCGTGCAAATAAAGGAAATAACGATGCACTTCCATCTTCGCTTATTACGGAGGAATCGACAGGCAGGTTACGACAGACGCCGCGTAGCAACGAAATGCCTCTAAATTGGAAGTAATTTCCACAACCTACTGACCTCAAAGCAATCTTTGGAAACGCGATACCCTAGGCCAACGTTTCATGAACTGGCTTGTAATATCGATATCGGTGAACTTTGTTTCTAGTATTATCTCGTGAGAGGAGTGCATTCAGTAATAATTACTTTCTTTCAATACTATTTGTTGTAAAACGTTTCCTGTTGAAATGTCAAATTTGCAGAGCTGAGCAAATGACTCGTTTTATGCGCAATTTTGAAAGAACTAAAGAAACAAGATATACTCGCACTTCAACTGGGTGGGGAGTCTGAAACTTCTTAGTAACTGCATTATTGATTGACCTGTTTTATAAATTCATATTTTATGTGCATGCTATTTATTGCTACTTTCATACATATCATATGTTCACTACTTGGCGCTCTTATTCCAAAGATTTATCCTATGATCATAATTCTAAATTGTATTTGCGATAAATTGTTAGTGGTTAGAAATAGAGAAATAACATAAACTTCAGAGGAATAATGATTTTAAATTGCAAAGCTTGTAGCAGTAAGATCATTAGCCACAGCAAACCTAACAATGTTCCAAAAAGCAAATATTTAAATTTTGTTTTAAGTCCGTCTCATTGTGTTTCTGCGCCAAGCCCTTCAAAAATATCAACAAGAAAAAAAATATAATACCAAAATAAACTATACTTTCACCAAAAACGTGATAATATTTTGGAATAGCGGGAGAATTGCTAGTGTGACTTCTCTTGTTACTGCTCCAAACCCTTCAATTGTATAATGTTATTGAGCCTGGTGGGTCGAGATGACCAACAGATCAACTCAGCGTCAAAGTGGAAAGAGCCGCGGGTCCCATTAGAAACAGAGAAACCAAGTTGCTATTAGATACATATTGTTATCATGGAGATGCCATTAAAAAGGTACTTGTACTAGCGACGCACTTTTTCGTGTTACTAGCAATCACACTGCGGTGCAGTCAACACATGCAGTTCCCCGCAGGATATCTTGTAGTTGTTTCGAATCAGTCCAAGTTGTACCAAGCCGAGCTGAGATAAATACAGAAAAAAAAGCGTCCGGTAAGTAAATTCTCAACATTCTATTTGATTTTTGCTAGTAATATCTAACGACTGTCTTGTTTATTCCCTCCCGCAAAACACTGCTTCAAGTGGTGATCTAGGTACAGAGCATGTTGAGAGTGTAAGGTTGTCTACCTCGTTTCCTGAACTGCATCAGGAGCCGCGTGTTGTCACGTGCTTCCGTTCTTGGTTGAGCCGCCAACTCCCGAGTGGGTTGCCAATGAGCTTCTTGGAATGCAGAGTGCTGTGTTTACTCCTTGGCTCCCATCACATCAAGTACTCTGCGTAATTCACGTTTTCTCCGCGGCTGCTTGACCTTGCCTTGGACCAGCGCCGGCCCGCCCGCCTGCCCGATTCTAACGGCGAGTCGTGCAGGATGGCGGGACACCGGATTCCGCTGCGGCTCGTGGCCACTGGGTCATCACCAGCGGCCACCGCACCACAAAATTAAAGATTGAATCCATGAAAGAACAAAATATCGTAATGCGAGAAGAAGAAAATTCACGAATTTAGCAAATCTAAGAATAATTTACAAAAAAAATTCGTGAAGAAAATTCTTGGATATGCGCTATGAAACTAAGAAAAAATACATAAAAACGTACAGTAAAATGCAGAAAGGCTTTCGAAACATTCAGTCTATATCATCTGTCAAGACGACGAAAACGCCCAAAAACTTTCATCTAAGCGAAGAAAATTCACTGAAATGTCATGAAACAAATAATTCATGTGCGGGCATGGAGAGCCGAGGTCGCTAAGACCGTAGTTGCCTTGGCTTGAAGGGTCTCGGGTTCGAATCCCGCCTCAGACATGGATGTGTGTGCATGTGTTCTCCTTATATGTCATGTTCCCCCTACTAAATCCTTACCCAATCTAAAACAATGAAAGTGGTTGCTACATGACCTAGTATTTACTAATGACCTAAAAATACACGTGAAACATTTCATAAACCAGGACAGTTCACGAAACGATTCTGAGTGTCTAAGTAAAATTAGGACTCTTCGTACAACGAAAACATTTCATGGAGCGAATGTGGAAATTTCAAATTGATAGACGTGAACCCAATTTTTGTTAATTATAGGATCAGAAATGTTAAAGTCCTTTTGGATGTTGTGCTTTCATTTTCTCTAGTTTTTATATTCAATAATCATGAAAGAAAATTTTCATTTTTAGACAAAATAAACTAAGTAAGCAAGTTAATGAAATTATTGTTACAAAATTATATAAATATGCTGACTTTGACGGAAATTGAGAGTTCAAATTCTGCTCGAAGGACGAGGGTTGTCAGCAATGACTTTGCTAATTCTAAAAATACATTATTTTGTTAGTTTTATTATGGAGCATTAATGAGATTTAGTTTGTGAGGTTGGTGAATATTATCTTTGACAAGTACCATCACAAGGAAAGGCAACCTTATTAACATTCAAATACATAAATACATTGCTTGTTTTCCAATATTAGAAATGATCCATTCACAGTTATGTTTGCCGAAGGTCGCGCATTTGTTTGTACGTCGATTTCCTTCTTACGTTTTTCTCTGAAGTTGACGAATGTATTTTCTTAGTTTGCTCATCTTTAATTTATGGACATTTTACGTATATGACTGATGCTAACGGATTATATTTAGCAATGACTTTTCGACCCATTTAGAATCAAAATATATTTCAATATGCAATTACTTTAAGGAATATAATAGTATGCAAGTCAATCGTGATTATAATATAAAGTAAAACGTGATCTTAGTTCTGACACAATAAACTAAATAATCTAAAAGGATAAACAATTTTAATTTTTACACACAATAAATTATTCTTAAATTGTTTTGATTTATAAAAAAATTCTTGTCTGTTTCCTCCATTGTGTGAAAGATAAATTGTATTGAATTCAGACATTTTAACTCCAAGCAAGACGTGAAGTGAATTATTTGAAGTCTTTAAACACAGTTTTTTTCGACATATATGCACAATAGGATATAGACACAATATTTCGCCTCACCCTCTTCCCAGATGTTATCTGTTGGTGCCTAAATAAATATTTTTTCACTTGTTCTCAGTTTTTACGTTCTCTAATAGTGAAATTGGAATATGATATCAATAAAAAGAGAATTGCCAAAACTGGGTCCTCTATGCAAATTTCCTTTGACACATTTTGAACTATTTTTGAGAAAATGCCATTTAAGCGTTTCTGAGCATGCGCAAATTTTAGCTCATTTTATAGAAAACTTTTGATATTTTGAGAATCTACATGATATCATTTGACGATCTATTCTTACAAAAAGTGTAATGAAGTTGGTGCTGTTGTTGAAAAAAAAGTCGTTTGTGAGATTCTGAAATGCGACTTTTTAAACTCGTTTCACAGTAAAAGTTAGTTTTTGAGAAATTTCATAACAGATCATTGATTTGTACTCACAGATGCAATGTCTAAAATCGTCAATCGTGTGAGAATTAACGACGCAAAAGTTTTATTTAAAGTAGTATTTATTTTAATGTGGGTAATATTTGAAAACGCCAAAGAATACATCAAAATGGTGTTGATATAATGTTATTTATTACGTTTACTACTATTCGTACAAAGAGCTTTAAACCAGTTTTGGAGACATTTTTGAGAAACTCTTTCATTTACAATTGCCCATTTTGTCATCAAAATTTCGCGAAAACAACTGGTAGATTGGCAAAAGGATATGGCATTAGTTAAGGAACTAATTGTGGAGAACAAATTTCAATTCAAGAAAAAGCTATATCTTAAATTTTTTTAATTGAACCAAAAAATTGCAAACTTTTGCAATTTTCGAAACTTCTAAGCTAACCGAGAAAAAAGGTCCTATGCCATCTTTATTTGTGTATTCCACTCTATTATTACACGAAATTTAGAGGAAAAAAATGTTAAGTCTTTTCTTGAGAAAATTTTGAAGTTGTCTCAGGGGCTTTATGTTAAGTACTCCCAAAATTCAAAGACTTCTTTTCGAAACCTCAGGGCTTTGGGTCGGGGCAGATCGGCCTGGAAATATAACTTTTGTAAAAATTCTACAAGTTACTTAGGGGCTAGTGTAGTTCAGACTGACTGCCGGTCAGACGGACGGAAGGTCAGATTGACGGACCAAAAAAAAAAAAAAAAAGTAACAGGGAACACCGAAACATGCACCTCCCTTGAATTCCAAATCGATTTACCGTAGCATTACGTAGTAGTATTCTCTATACCACGCATATTACTCCGCATATACATTCGGAAAAGAGAAAGTAATGAAATACAGCAATATATTTCGGCATTTCTTACTAAAGCTGAATGTTAATTTTTATACGAAATTTTTTTCCGCCGTATCTTGACGATGTGGAAATCAATTTTTACATTATTTCGGCGAATTTTGTTTAGGATGTCCACTATGTTGCATCTTTAACCGTTCCCTATGTTGCCTCATATCTTCTTTTCTCCGCTCGTCAGTTTACTTTCGTGGAAGGTTGCATTCTTCTGGTTCCTCGAACTCGTTGGAACCAGTTCACTTATTACACCTCGATCTGTCTTGTTCGGTCACCTCAGTCCCAAACCGGTTAACTGTTTCCTCTCTATTACATATGCTGTATGGTAACTCATTATAATAATTTCCACAATCCCTTTATTTGTATTTTTAATTAATAAGAATATAATTAATGGGGTTCCACAAATTTTCGAATGTGTTTCAAAATCTCAAATGTATGTTCGTCTTAACTTTTGTACCGGTTTAAGGGATATCTGTGAATAAATAGACGAAAAAGACGACGAAACAATTTCACTTGCTTGCTTAAAAGCTTAATTCCTTCATTTTTATGAACAATATACGCCCAATATGACAACAGCCCTACTGGTGGTAGCTCACAACTGATTACTTGACGTTACGAAGACGTGATCATTCGCTTTTTTTTTTTTTTTGGTTACGTCAGTTTAATTTTTTATGGTTTACTAGTTTATTGCTGTGTTTACGGGCCTGAAACAAAACACGTAACGGTATAGTTAATATCTTTGGGGGTCTTTCTGATTTTTTATGCCCTTGGGCCTTTTGAATACTTTATAGCCCGCAATAATATCAACACAACACATACATTTTTATGAATTCGATTTATCAAAGTTACGATGCAAGCAAGCAAATACTATAAATAAATGGCATAATGCTCAAATAAGTAAAATAACTCGTTTTAAACCTCATTTTGGTTAATTGTCACGAAAATTGCAATTTTAGAAGGTTTCCGTGAATTTATAATTGCCATCAGTCACGTACATTTCACTGTTACGTATCACATTTTGCAGAGACATATTCTTGAGTAGCAGAACCACTTGTAATACGATATAGACGGCACATCGGCTAGCATCCTCGAAATGTTATTTTTGGTGTTATGACATATTCCAAATAACTTTTAGCAATAGATGCATATAACCTAAAAGTACCGTTTCATCAGCATAATTTTCACTTATTTTTACTGTTATATAATTTTTAAATACACTATAAATTTTTCCTTTACTTGAAACTACTGTCGGTAGCTTTTTTAGCTTTTGTGAAAATTTTCGCAAGAACTTCACAATATTGTTTCATTTTGTACGAAACAATCAGTCCAGCAACGATTATGCAATAGTAATTAGATACACAATGTTTTATCTGACGTATTGACAAATGACTATTGCAATGCGTCTTTTCATTTTAGACGCAAGAAAAATTATAAAATATTTTTAATTCTCGTTTGATGCAGCAACGAACGTGTAAACCATAAAGTTTTATAATAACCACGGGGGTTACTAGATGTTTTTGCTCCTCAGGCGACTTCCGACCTCTTGGGCCAGAGGCCCTCGGGCTTGGAAGTCGCCCTCGGGGCAAAAACATCTACTTAACGCCCTTGATACATAAACAAGTATAATGTTTAGGAGATTGACGTTTGTCCTTTGCTGTCAAACCTACAGCTGATGCATCCAGGATAAAAATGGAAAAGACACACCTACTATGTTTAACTTTGCTCTACTTGTGACAATCAGCCAAATATTTTTTTTCAAATATCGTATAGCATGTGTAAACCGCCTTCATTTCCGCATCCACTTTTTGTACAGAAACTGAATAGGTCAAAGTACAGTATTTTTTAAAGGACTTTGGACAAAAAATGGGAAGGAAATTGTAGCATGGAAACAGGTTAGATGTAGGGGAGGGGGAGGATGGGAAGTGCCGCGGTCAGTTCAGATTTCGAGGAACCGCTCGGCAATCACTGAAATCGCTCTGATGAAAGCAGGAAAAGAGATCTATAGCAAGAGTATTCGTCTAGATTTCTCCTCCAGACGCTAGTATTATTCGATCCAGCTACTTAACTGGTTTTCCGCCACCATTGAGATTAGGATCTTGCAGCCTTCAAAACTTTTCACGACTTTTCTATCTTCAATTTATTCCTAGTATTGAACAGTCGGCACATTTGTACAGCCCCCCAAAAAAGAAAAATGAAATGACTGTTTATGCAGTGAGGACAACAGCCATGCAATTGTCACAAAAAATTATTACAACGGAATGTACGATAATACAGAATCAAAAGTTATCTACTAAATACAAACGGGATTTACACTATTTGACTCACCACAGATTATTTAAAAAAACTGTGCCCCAGTCTTAAAAACTTCCAATTTGTATGTTGCAATACTTCAGACACTTGATGATTGTGAAAATCGAATAGTAAAACATTTGTGTAATGATGAAAACGGAAAATTAAAAATTTACAAAAAAGAATCCGAAAGTTATCCTAATTCAACTTGAAAATGTTCGTTCATCTAATCCTGTTAAGGACCTAACTGACCAAAAGCATGTAATTATTCAACAAGAAGAAATTGAAAGTGAAGATGTAACAATTAATTAAATTATATCAATAAAATCAGTTTTAACATGTTCTAATTATTAAGTTTTGTGCATGTTGGTTTAAAGAAAGTTATTTAGCAATGCGTAGTTTATTGTTTTAAAAAAAACTTTGTTTTACCGCGTTTGTTCATACTATTAAATAGAATAATTTTATAATCACTTTACACTCGAAAATGTGTGTGTACTTCAGTTTAGATGTTTACATTCAGAATATTTAATACATATATACATTTTGGGCCGATGCAAATATTCCGCACTTCGAAAAAAATGGTTTTAAAAGTAATAACTTCTTACTGGAACCCAAGATTGAACAACCAGGTTGCGAACAGTGTGTTACAGCATATGCAGCCGAGTAATGTGCGTGAATAAACATTTTAACATTGCGATTAAATTACGCAGAAAATCAATCGAAAACAAAATCACTTCACCGGCAATGGTGGCTCAGTGGATCAACTGACGCCACTGCAGTGGCTGTGGCCAGGAGGTCTAGGGTTCCACTTCCGAGGGTCCCAGAACTTTCGACAAAAGCTCGATAGCGAATTCAGCCATTGTGTGGAGGAGCTGCTGAATTCTAGCGACCGGCTGCTCCGGTAGGTAATTTTCCGTGTTTTCTCCGATCAACACCAGGCGAATGTCGGAGCAGTACCCTACCAAACGGGCCACGGACCGCGCGCGATTTTTCCTTCCTCTTCCTTGTCCTACCCTCACCCCTTACACACACACACACACTTACACACTATACTACCACACTTGTTGGGAGATCAGTCGGATGCTTACAGCTTGCGTCAGGGGCGGTGCGACGCTGGTGGGAGATACCTGGGTGAGGAAAACCCCTCTAGCGAACGATAGGTCGGCGCCGGATCCCGGCAGCTACAGAGAGAAGATCACCGCCCCCTCCAGCGATAGAACGTACACCAATCACCGGAATAATAACCTACGCAATTGATGCTCCCGGAATCACTAACGAATCAAAATCAATTTATTCCCAAATCATCCATGAGCGTTTGGCGTGCGTTTTGTTATCTCTGAATTTGTGTTCGTCTCCTTGGGGCGGCGTTTGTTTTGGAGCGCGCATTAGAAAGCCGTGCGCGGAGGCGGCCGCGACAGGTGCGGCGCCGCGCGGCCGGCCAGGGTTTCGCCCAACGAAAGTGAGCACTGCGCAGGCGCAAGCGGCGGCGAGCGAAAGAGCTCGAAAGTGGCCGCGCGGGATGCCCCCCCCCCACCCCCGCCCCCTCCTCTCCCCGCCTCGCGCGCACGGCGCCGCGCCGGCCGCACACTGCGAGCGCCTCGTCCCCGCCCCGTCCGACGGATGACCGCCACTGTTTGACGTCCGCGCTCCAATAGACCGACTGGGGACCACCCGAATGTAGTGGTCTCATCGTTTGTCTTCCGCGTTGGAATCTCTGGGTTCCAAGGCTGGTCGAACCGTGTGCATTTATTTTTTCTTGAGGTATGGGTTATACTCCGATTTAATTGCAGTGACCTCTGACGTTTGATGAGCAGGACGTGGTTATCCAATCGGAAGCTTTGTTATGACTGGTTTTTTTTAATTGGAGCTTTCGATTAGATATCTGCGTCCTAGCTCATAACACTTCAGAAATGACTAATTAAGTCGAAAATAATTTGCGTGGTATCGGCCGATGACTGTAGTTAAACACTGGCATTTTCGACCGATCCATCCTTTGATACAAACCTCTGTCGCACGTCTAGGATGTCTTTCCAGGAAGAGCGCCCCTTGGACAATCCATGATAAATATGTTTTGGACAAGGCGAGTTAATTAAGGGTGCATTTTGTGGGTATTCTCCATTTCCCCTGGCTCTCATTCCATCATTCAGTAGTCGAAAGTGAATAGCATCTTGACATTGTATCTGAGGCTAACAGGGTTTAAATCTCTGTCACCCTATTTTAGAAAATGCTACTAAACAGAGGAGTAACGTAGTGAATTTTCTTAGGGTTTTTATTTCATCGGTTTTAGACTGTTAACATACCGTGAATTCCTTCATAATTAAATTTAAGCTTTACCGATTATTCATAAGAGTACTGACTACCTCCCTACCGACCAAATTCATGAAAATAAATTATAATAAAATATTCGAAGAATAAATAGATACGATTGTTAAAATCGGCACGTATTCATCCCCTGATAATACTCGTTTTATTTTAGAATTTACGCACTTTTTCAACAGCTTTTATCTCTGAATCATAATAGTTTGCAATATGTTAGTCATCTCTATGCTTCTTTTAAGCTCTTCTTATATTTTCCTTTCAAATAGTCTCTTATTCCTTCTCTCTAGTCTTCCATATCTTGCAATCGAACTTCTCTTCGTCTCTTCATTTCTTAATCCATTTACTGATCTCTTTGCCGCTTGCAACCACCTAGATTCGTCACTCAAGTTGATCATTTTCCTCATTCTTCAAATTCATTTCATTCTGAAGCGAATTTTATTGTCAATTACGTCTTTCCTTCCTTCCCCTTCCTTCCCTTGATCATGGTCCACAGGGCAGTCGCGTTGCTCAGACCTCTTAGCACAGCCTCCTGCGTTTCTCGCTTTCCGCGCACGGGAGGTTATTCCTTCTTGGGCAATTGCTGGGATTAGTCAGCGCGTTAGAAGGCGGCGGAAAGAAAGTGATTTGTGTGCATTCGCTTGCACGAACCTTTAGCGAAGAAAGCTGCGAAGTGAATGTTGAGGAACGTGTGTCATCATCCTGTGCAATCGATGTTTGTCCATTTTCCCTTTCTCTGAAAACAAGCAAAAACTGTACGAGATGTCCGAGAGATGATTCTTTGTTCTAAAATGATGATTATTCCTTCGAAGTATGCAGGTGAAAAGTAAAGCGATTAGTTCTAATGCTTTCTCCTTAATTGGTCTGCAGTTTCTGGAGCAAAGTTTCCTTGGAAGAAACAAGGTCGTGGATGGCGCCAGAGACGTTGACTCTGTTTTTTGAAGGAAGTGCTCAAATAACTTTCCTTCATCGCCTGTTAACGAGGCTCCTAATTGCTAGATACCTGTTTGTCGAATACAATTTATTTATGTTTATCAATCAGTAAACTTGGATGAAAATCATGATTCGAAGAAAATGTAAAGCAAACTGATTTCTAACATCGAACACGGCATCCTAATTAACTTTGTGATGTTGAATATTCAAGAAAAGTATTTCAGATTGAACTGTCGACTACAGTATAGTTATATTATACTGAAATTGATTGCTGGATAGTTATATATTCTACGTCTTGTTTTAACGGTATCTTAAATATTGATATGATAAGAGTACGGTGCTATTTGTAATATGTGTATTACTGTACCGCCATACCAAGGACACGTTCAGCTTGCATGAGCATACAAGATTGCATTCCTCTTCGCACAACGCAAAGGTTGTTTGTTGACCTTGCGACAGGGTAGTGACGACACGGGTGTACAACGGCAAGTGAGGAAGTTTATTGATTCAGTGGTGAGTTGTAGTTGACATTTACATAATTAAAATGATTGAAGGCGTTGTCATTGTCAACAATAGTATTGTTGACAATGACAACGCCTTCAGTCATTTCAATTCAAGTGAGGAAGTTCCGAGATTCATTATTTTCGGGGCTTGTAATGAAGACTTTCGCTCAAAAATTATAAAATATGCCTCAAAAGATAGCCCTCAAATATAATAATACATAGGTACAATAGATATACTAGGAATATGAGTTACGTACCCATGGCAGAAGTATTTTAAAGCACACGTAAGGAAGCATTTTAACCATGCACTTCTCTTCACAGTACGTCACATCGTTTTGAGCAGTTTTTAAATAAATAAAGCATATTCTTGCATTAGAAATGTTTAAACAGTATGTTAACGTACGTTAAACAAATGTTAACGTATAAAACATTATTTGAAGAATACTTGAATAAACAAAAATTACAATTTTAAAATATCAATAAAGTGAGTGTTATAAATAAAATAAAACTTAATTCAAATTCGAGATACCATTAAATTATAAATTTTTCATAAGATGTGTTCTAGATTGATAATTTGTTCTGGTTTATAGAAAGAGTTTTCATTACGTTGGACCTTGTGCAATCACTTAGTGACAGACTGCAGTCGATGTCTTTGACCGGACCGGGGGTCCTAGGGTTAAGCCCCCTATTACCTAATTTGTTTCACTAGCTAGGGCGAAACAAACCAGTCAGAAGGAGAATTGGGAGGCTTCTCAGATTGCCGTGGTTCCTCAGAGCAGTTCTCGGCGACTGCCGGAGTAGTATCTTAAAAAACGGGCCAAAGATCTCTTGCAATCTTTCCTCCCAAACCATGTCCCTTAAACACACACAAGCACACTTGTGAATCGAATATACTTCACTACTGCACAAGTCGGAATATTAGACCTTGTTTCGGCTGGGATGGTTCCCCGTTGGGAGAGATACCTGGAGGGGAAATTCCCGCAAGCCGACGAGTAGGTTACCGTCGGATCTCACGTACTAGCGGAATAGGAACTGTGCCATCTGCTGGGTTATAATAGGGTGTCCCACCAACTATGCCATCCGTATAATTTCTAAACGGTTCGTAATATCGAAATGCAGTTTTCGCTCAACGATGCAGAATCAGTGACAGTCTGAACAGATATTGTCCGTAATATTTTTAGTTCTTGAGAAATTTAATCATCTTTGGTTTTTTAAATGGAGCCGTGTATTTTTTTCACCACCAATGCATAGAGGATTAAAAGAGGAATGCAATGATGTATCTCACGTTAATACTTTGATAGAAATTTGAGTACAAAAATTGACTTTTTTACGTGTGGTTTTAATTTAAACAGACTATTTCCTGTAGCAGCCCTTGCAAGAGTCGCCTTTGGGCAAGGTGGCCTTCCCCAAAGACAACAAAGACCACCTTCCCCAAAGGCGACAGTTGGAAGGACTAGTAAAGGAAATTTTGTCGGTTTAATTTAAAATAACATGTCAGAAACTATTATTTTGTGGTCAAAATACTGTCAAAGCATTAAAATATGATACATTAGTGAGAAAAATATACAGTTCCATTTTTAAAAAATCAAAGATAATTAAATTTTTCAGAAATTACAACCATTACGAGCAATATTTTCACTGCGTATTACTTGCCTCATAATTCCGCATTGTTGTACGAAAACTGCATTTTGATATCGTGAACCGGGTAGAAGATATGAGGGTGGTCCCCAGTTGGTGGAACACCGGTATACATTTACGGGGCTAATAACTATACTGGATGCGCCCGGAAACAAAAGAATAATTCATAAAAATCAATTATCTAAGAAGTATCGTAATCTAAATCATGTTTGGAATGTGCTTAATATGAAGTACACGATCAAATTCAAGATAAATGAAAATTTCTTCGTACTTATTTTGTTCCATTTCATTTAAATGGTTCATTGTTTTAATTTTCGTGTAATAAATAGTGGTAGAGATCAGTCGGAGTTCCACTGTTCAAGAAATAGTCGCGATGGATACTATTCAACGATGCTCGTTCTGTGTGTTCAAACGCTCCCAGCCACCCTGAGACAATATAATGCCATTCTTATCGGGTTGTAATCTATCCCTCCATTGGCTCCCTTCCACTCGCTGATCTTCTCCCGCTGACTCCTCTCCTCCTGCACAGTGGGAGCCTCGTTTGCTTGGGCATAAGTCATTTCATGTTGTTTATTATTTTCCAAAATCTATTATTGCATTATTCATTCACTTCTTTTGTCTATTTTATTATTTTCATTACTGTTCCTCTTTATGTTAATCATTCAATTTTCCCTTTGTTAGAGACCCACTGAGAATGGGAAAATATTGTTCCCAAAACGTACTTCTGGGCAAAAAATAAATATATACTATTTATTTTTTACTATTGTGGTTTGATTATCCATAGACCTATAACATGGATTACCACAAGATATCGGCTACCACCACGGAATTTACCTCATTTCTCCCCTGAGAAGGGGCTGCAAGCAAGAGGTGTCGCGCTGCATTGTGAACAGACATGTTGTAAGCAATATGAAGAGCAAATGAAACTCAAAAATATTAATAGTAATTTTGACAACAGTGTTTGCAAAGTAATTTGAAAAGTTAATGATGTGAGTAGTATGTTATCAAAAATGATAATTGGGTTTTGATAATATCTTCAATATTTAAAGAAATTGATATTAATGGAACTATGCTAAGGAGAACATTTTCAGAACCAAAAAGTACACTTCATGTTAATGGAAGAATAAAGATGAGCATGCAATGATGATTGATTTTGCATTATTAATGCGCTTTGTTTTCGGATTTTCTCTGATTTTTGATAATATATTACATCATTAGGTCTACAACAGACGTTTTCGTTTATGTCACCGTTGTCGATGGTTACCGCAACATGTCTAATGATGTCGGTCCGTTATCTAGCCATCCATGAAGTAGAGGAAAAAAACTGTATGGAGATCGAATGACACGAGGTTTCGCGACCCTTTGTGTTTTCTAACGGTGTAACAACTTTCCGTCTCGTTGCTATTGTGAGTTACAATGTCGTCGGAATTCATGAATTATCGTTCGGATTTCGTTATGACACTGTTATCGCACAACAGTGTCATAACGAAAATAATAGCCTCATAAAACAAAAGCGACTTCTTTAAATGATGAGTGAGGAGTACACTTGGTTGTTATAAATCTTTATGATTTTAGCGCCCGTTCACGATGACAGAAATAATGTTGAAGGGTAAGATATCTTGCAGGTTTCATTACTTGACACATGTAGAAAATACAGAAATTTTGAAGGTTAGATATGTTTCATCCATGATACTACGGTATGTATTCAATTTCCATAAATTCTACATTGTTCATTTGTATTTCTGTGTTTATTTATATCAATTAATATGCTAATTATATTTGTTCAATTATTTTCATATTTGTAGAGCATCTGAAGGTGGGATAAATTATTTCCAAAACATATGTATGGCTGTTTATTTTTTAGATTGAATTTAAATTGTAATACACTTTGTGGTTGATATCTACTCGATCTTCAATTAATAATCAATACTGATTTCCACAATATCTCTGCTGCCACCATGGAATTTATTTGACTGTACGTTATGGAGAAAATATCATTGATAATTTAACTTATGCAAATCGTTCTTTGCTTAACGTGCAAAATCAAGAACTCTCTTAAGAAGGTGTGCAAGAATCATAGCTCGAACTTCGGTTTTACCTGGTGCACTTTCATTAAGGGGAGTCTCGAGACACGAAAAACCTAGTTTAAATGAATGAATCAGGAGGATCAACCAACTGCATCTAAGTTAACTACATCAACGAAGAAACGGTGCCAAAACATATGTCTAAAAAATATATTTTAGATTTTATCGAGAAATGCTTTTTTTCTAAATTGTATAAAAAATGAGATTTTCGACACTATTCACAGTAGTCCCAAATTCAGGTGGAATCAGATAATGTAAGGGAATTGAGTAGAAAGATGATCTTCTGCACTAGTCAAATACGTCCGAATTCATTTTTGAAATACGAGAAGATTGTTAAATTTCGCGTAATTAAAGTGGACGATTATTGTTACAAAGCTCAACAATTTTCATCCAGTTCACGTCACAATCTTGAAACAAAAAATCACACACAAGCAGAGGGAGGCGTCAGCTCGGTCCAGGTTCAGTCGCACGGAGCACAATTCGCCAGGCGTCGCCTAGCAACGGCGAGCAGGGCCTACCTGGGCAGACGCGGGGCCATGTCGGCTCCGGCACCGAAGACTGCTGCTCTTCTCTCGGGCGAACGGCTGTGGAAGGCGCCGGCGGGGGCGGAGACACACGGACTGCGACGGAGGGCGTCTGCCTGCCTGCCACTCAGACACTGACTGGAGAGCACGTGCGTCCCCGCGGCTCGGAGCTGGCCAACTAACCGACATCCGGCCTCGCGGAGCGGCGCGCCGCGGCGCGCCGCGGCGCCGCCCCCGCCGCGGCCGCCCCCTCCCCGCCCCAACACTTTCTCTGGAACTCTCCTCTTCCTCGGGCTCCGCGGATGGGGAGGTGGTCTTCGCCGGCTCCCCTCCCAGACACGCCACGCCCCACCCCGCCCCCTGCACTTTTACAACCGGTTTCGCGACAACAAGGAACTCGGAACGGCGGTTGCTGGCCGGCCGGCCGGCCTGTCGCTGACGGAGGCGTAATTTCCCTTGATACAACACACCACTGGGGGGGGGGCGCAGGCAGGCGGGCGATGGGCGGGGCGGGCGGTGATGTGCGGGGCGACGCGTGTGTAAGAAGAGGTGGAGGCGGCGCAGGAGGAGGATTCGTAGCCGTCGCTTTCCCTTTCTTTGGGCTGCGGCTTCCTGTGTTGACGCGTCGTGGTCGCTGGGCAGCGCGGTCGCGCGTCTTCCTGGGCGCCGCCCTACGTTTCCCTGTGCGCCGACCCAGCCGCCCGGCCGGCTGAGGTGGCTCAACTGCAGTGCCTCTGGCCGGGAGGTCCTACGGTTCCACAGCCGACCCGTGTGCAACCTTCATTGTTCCACATAGTCCCTCTGACCGGGAGGTACCAGGTTTGAGTCCCGACGGCGGCAGGATTTTCGACACTGGCTTTTCAGTTAGGTCGAATTCAGTCGCTGTCTGGAGGAGAATTCTAGCGGCCGGCTGCTCTGATCGGTAGTTTTCCGTGGTTTCTCCGATCAACACCAGGCGAATGCCGGAGCAGTACCCTAACAAATGGGCCACGGACCGCGCGCGTCTTCCTTCCTCTTCCTTGTCCTATCCTCTCCTTACACACGCACACTTACACTAACATGCACTACACTACCTCATATTCCGGGAGACTGGTCGGGAGCTTAGAGCTTGTTCCGACTGGGGCGGTGCCCCACTGGTGGGAGAGTTCTGGTTAGGGGAAAACCCCACTAGCCGACGGTAGGTCAGCGCCGGATCTCGCCATCCAGTGAGGGAAGATCACCGCTATCTCCGGAGAAAAAAGATGCACTACACTAACGGGACTAATGACCAAAGCAGTTGACGTGCCCGGAAACACGAATTAATCCATCAATCAATCAATTGTCCTATCCTTGACCCTTTACTAACACTCACACTCATATGCACTATATTACCGCACATGCCGGGATTCCAATCGGGATGTTAGGGAACTGGGTGGAACGGTGCCTCGCTGGTGGGAGATACTTGGTTGAGAATATCACCGAAAGGCTACATAAGACATCACCAGATCTTCGCCATTCTCTTCCTTGTCCTATCCTCTCCCCTCACATACACTTAAGTTCACATACACTACACTCCCACATGCCGGTAGACCAGTCGGGGGCTTAGAGCGTGTCCCGACTGAATGACATAAAAAACTTCAGCGGGTGTTGAGCTAGTAATTTTAAAGTGCTTGTGGATCACATAGAAACCCGAATGTTTTTCGACGTTTGTCACAAGCGTCGTTACGAAGTCATTACAATACCCGGCACAGTGTTCCAATCGCGACAAAGGCGAGATAAATTTGTTCGTTCCGGCCGAAACAGGAGACGCGGGCGTTGCGCAGGGGTGTTTCCTCGGTGCAGCTGGCGCCGCCCACGTCCAGAGAAGTTTGGAGAGTTTCGGCTCGCGACATTGACCCCGTCCTCTTCTCGCTCTCGCTCTGGCTCTCGGCCCGGAGACGATTTTCTTCTCCTGGACGGAGCAAGCTCGTGGCGTCCGCTGGCTTTTGATTTTTGCTCGTGGCGGCGATTCGAGCATTTGATTGTGAATGATCGTGTATATAAGTGTGGGAGGTAAAGGTGACAATCTCTGGGTGTGGCACACCTTCACTGACTTTTTTCGGCGACTCATTTGCCAGAGGTTTTGCACCATCACTATTGATCATACCTTGAGATATGAAGCATAAATAACGATGCTATAATAATAATAATTGCAAAAATAATAATAATTATTATTGTTATAATTATTATTATTATTATGACAGCAACATGTCTTTTTAACAAAAATCTATAGTATTATTTGGAAGAAGCGAGGTCTTCCTCCTCACAAAATAATTCCAAAAGCTCAAAAGTCCAAAACTCAGTCATTATTGAAACCTGACTGAGTGTTGGCATGGTTCTAAATATGTAAAGCGAGGAATGTGGTATGCCCAGAGGCCCGTCAAACCCGGAACCCTGGGTGAGGAAAAACCCTGAGGAAAATAATAATAATAATAATAATAATAATAATAATAATAATAATAATAATAATAATAATTCATTGATTGATTTTTTCGTGTTTCCGGGCGCGTCAGCTGCTTTGGTCATTAGTCCCGTTGGTGTAGTGTGTGTTTTTTTCTCGGGAGATGGCCGTGATCTTCCCCTGCTGGATGGCGAGATCCGGCGCCGACCTACCGTCGGCTAGTGGGGTTTCCCCCTAACCAGGACTCTCCCACCAGCGGGGCACCGCTTCAGCCTGGACAAGCTCTAAGCTCCCGACCGGTCTCCCGGAATATGTGGTAGTGTAGGGCATGTTATTGTAAGTGTGTGTGTGTTTAAGGGGAGAGGATAGGACAAGGAATAAGAAGGACAGATCACCCGCGGTCCATGACCCGTTTGTAAGGGTACTGCTCCGGCATTCGCCTATTGTGGATCGGAGAAACCACGGAAAACTACCGATCAGAGCAGCCGGCCGCTAGAATTCTCCTCCACACAGCGTCTGAATTCGACTTAGCTGAAAAGCTAGTGTCGAAAATCCTGCCACCGTCAGGACTCGAACCTAGGACCTTCCGGTCAGAGGCGCTGCAGTGACATCAGCTGATGCAATGAGCTACCGTTCTCGGTCCACTGATCGATATGCACTCTATCGATACGTTATCAGGTGGCGCACATGGTATGTTTTCCCGTATACACCACTCACACTTTTCCAACGGATGAAGTTCCCAACCTCTCTTTCTCATCTGTCGTTTTTCTCTGCGCTTTGAGAAAAATACTCACTGCGCTCTGAGAAAATATCACAAGATGGTACACGTTTTGCTGTTGATTGATTCACATCATTTCTTGCTTTAACCAATGTGTTGTCTTCACTGTCAGAATAATTTTAATAGCAAGACTTTAATGCCGTTTATAGTTTAAAGAGAACATTAGTTTGAATGTTTTTTTTATTTTGAACTAGAGCACTTGTGTTATTTTTTAATATAACAAATTAACTTAAATTATAATTTAATTAATAGCTTAGTTGAAGATGTTGAACTTGATGATACTGATTATTATATTTTTTTGATGTAATATAAACTTGACAATAAATCATTACGCTTGAATTATTTAATTTAAATTTCAAAATAAAATCATTTTATTTTCTATTAAATATGTAACCTGTGAACTTTTTAATTAAGAGAGATGGTCACAGAAAAAAGCAGGGTTTTATCAGAGACTACTGGTAGTTGCTTCAGAAGAAACTAGAGTAAGAAATATTTTGAAATATTAATATTGAAATCAACCGACAAGTTGGCGAGTATACGAAGTACAAAAATTAGGCAACACTTGTTGAGGTTTTGACTTTCCCTTCCAATGCAAATAAGAATATTTAAAATCACACTTTGCAATCCACCCATTTCAACAGTCCAATGGCATTTCTCATTTGTATTGGAAAGAATTTCCAATCTAAAAGGAACGTTGCCGATTGTCCTACTGTAGTGTTCATTTGTGCATGATTTCTTGACGCAATTCCGTTAGAAAGCGTACTGCCTCAGAATCTCATCTGAAACTATAAAACTACTTTATCGATCCACATTTATCTGGTTGTGGTGAAATATCGAAATAGAAAGGAAGGGTTTTTTTGTGACTTTGTCTTGCTTAATGCGTGCACTCATTCTATTAGCAGGTTTTTAGTCCTTTATACCCCCCCCCCATATTGCACATTTTTAATATTTCCCTTGAAGCATTTTCCTTAGTTTTGGAGATTTTATTTAAAAATGTATTTTTTTTTAAAAATTTAATATTGCTTGACCAGTTTTGGCGGCGTCAAAATTACCTCTGCAAATCTCCCTAGCTTGGGGGTTCTCTCTGTACAGTGAGCGTCCCTTTCCATTTAAATTTTACGTTCTACTTAACGCCTGTTTAGGTCTACCCTTTCCTTCGGTTCACGGAGGTTGTGGGCCATCTCTTTCTTGCATTTTGCGCTGAAGGGATCCGCTGAGGTGACTGAGCTAGCTAGAGAGTATTTGGCCGTATTAAGAGATACTCATTGTAATATTCGTCTTCAATCGGATTCAAACTTCTGACGATAGGTAAAAGGACATTATGTACAATGTTTTAGAACCGAGAAATATCAATATTATAGTTGTTGTCATCGTCATTATGGAAAACCTGTCGTTTCATTTGGCTGGGAAATATTTCTGAATTATATTTTCTTGGTCAGGCGTGTAACTTTCTTTTACTGCTACTAAGATCAAAAGTGATTCATAGTGAATTACGAATTTACATGACATTATCATATTATCTTTCCGCGTGATTTAAATAATTTGCAATAGCACTCGCCTATTCAGCTTGCAGCACATTTGTTGTACACCTGCCTGAGCAGCCTCATAGCACGAAACGTTTGTTTAGATCGCGGCCTAGACAGCAGGGGTATTTATTCATTTTGGTCGCCAAAACGACTTTCGAAAGCTCTCGATCCGATTTTCATTAAAAACCGTCACTTTCTAGAGAGTAGTCGCGACCCGCCGAGCTCACCTTATTTTACTACAGATTTAGTAAACGTAATGTTATCTCCACGAATCTTCTTTTTCCTTTTATCTGTTTTCTTCTTCTCGGTAAGCTTACGGCCTGTTATATTGATTCAGGAGGCATGCCATCTTTTCTGCGGCCTTCCTTGTACTGTGACATGACATGACATGCCATCTTGGACAACACGCAGTAGATTACCCGCTGTTATTTTTCTGGTACGTTCATACATTTTTTCCATTTCTTGGACACTATTCTCCAGTTCTACGCTGCATTCATCCCTAAAAATCTTCTTTACTCTCTTCGTTTCTGATTTTCCCTGAAGGGGGGTATCACGGTGACGTAGGTTGCCGTGATATCTGGTGGAGAGGAGTAGACGACCACCCGGACCCTGAGTTTCGCGGCGGCACTCACACCGTTAGCTTTAAGGTGGAGGCAGTGAGTTGTCGTTGCTAAGGTCCTGGTTGCTGGGCTTTGCCCGGCAACCCACCGTTTGGGCCCCTGGCGCGTCGACCTTTTAGACAATAGCCAAGAAATATCTCGCCTCAATAGAACCTCTTCTTTGCAACTTCCTTGCCGCTTTAGTATTTGACATTGACATACACGAAACAAAATTCTCCGTTTTGTGTTCTTATTATTCTAATATTTTTTTCTCTTTTATGTTATAGTCTTTGTATACTGATACTGGAAAGTACCAATGGGGGACTTTTCTGTAATTTATTGTTTCATTGATCATTTTATTTTGAATTATCATATTTACTTATTATTTCGAATTGAAATAGATTGTAAATTTTCATTTGTTAATAAAAAAAAACTTTTAGGCTGAATTGGGTGATGGAGATTTTTCGGAATGCTCTGGAACCCACGTAGAAAAGTCCGGCGGGAAACTAATACTTACCGTCAGGTGGTACAGGTTCTGGCGAAACGCACGTCGTTAGCCTAAAGGTGAAGATGGGATGGGGGCACCGAGTTGCTCGAACCTTAGTTCGGATGGCCCCCAGTTCGGCTTCCGGCTTCGTCGTGGTAGTGGCCCGATACTTTAGGCAAGGTGGAGGGACTTGTTCCCGGCGCATGTGAGTGGCACATTGTTTTGACTCAGCTACTAGCCTGGATAGCTAGGAGCTCTGAACTGGCGGGGCAGCATTACCCTAGTATTCAATGGAGAGATTGACGTGAAGGAAAACTGCTTTCCGGCGGAATCCATATACCAGCGTACCGGCGTACTTGCGCATCGGCGGGGGAGTACGAATAAGAGCTAGTCATCAGGTGCCCATCCTAGGGTTAACACCTCCTGCTAGAACTAGTTATGTGTGGTGTGGTAGACCACGCAATATCCTATACTGTTAGTTTCTAATTTACGACAATTGTTCTTCAAGAGCTCTTTTATGTAGTTGATATTTCTTTGGGTTCTCGGAATATGGTCTCTTTTTAGGTGATGTAGTTACGTTCTGGCGCACCAGATTATCGTCTATACATGATGAATGCTGCGGGTCATATCAAACACTTTTTTATTTGATTTACTAATGGAAGTGGCAGTCAAAGACACAATGTTTTTTATTTTCCTTCTTATTCAATTACTTTTAAAAGTACATTGTTTTTATCATTATCGTCGAGTTTTCAATCATTATTATATTTATTACTACTTAAGTATCTAAACAAGTAATTAAGTTAGATAAGTTATTTTAAAAATAAAGATGAAACATAAGCTGTCTGTTTATAAGCTTTTTCTTTCAAATGACTTTTACATTACAGTGGTATCTTGAAACAAGAAACAGTGATACCATTGTAATGTAAAAATCATTTTTTTAATAAATGGATTTGTGACTGTCTATAAAAAGTAATTATTGGAACTTTTATTAAGAAAAAATATTTTAAAAATAGAGGATAACTGAATTGATATGATGTGAATGTTGATGAGGCAATAGTATAATTAAAACAAGGACAAATATAGTGTTATTCGACCCAACATGACGAGTAAGTCTATACCGTCTGGATTTCGATCTCTGGGATAATGGAGCAGAACATATATCTTGTCCGGAAACGTAACTCACAAAACAGGTAAAATATTTCTCTTAGAAGATTATATACATACAATTCGACGAATGTAAGGATAATATTAGTTGTTAATTAGTATGAATTCTTAATCATTTGTACCCGAATTTGTAGGTGAGTTTGCAATTTTATGACGATCTTGCTAGGGTAGCGCAAGGTTTTAGTGGCAGGGAAGAACATGGAGCCAGTGAAAGGCGGCCTATGCGAGTACCGAGTATAGCATTAATGGCTTCTCAGTGTAGTTGACATCTCTGAATATGACGTTCTCTAATTTGAATCTCTCGCAGAGCTGCTTTAATCTGAATCTCTCTGACCCAGCATGAACATCGTCCCATCCTCGATACTTACAGTGCAAGGTAAAACACACAACACCACGTACCACCTGTGGCGGGGGAAGTCGTAAATACGTGAATCTCATCTGTCGGTTACCTAGAGTGAGAAGACATAAAATGCGAGTTATGTGATCTATATAGCTCTCGCAGCAACAACAGTGCTCGGAACATATATATTTGGGGATATCATTTTTTATTTTTATGAGTTTACTAAAATTTCTGAACAAATTTATTTACAGATAGTTGCTACTATTAATAGGGACTATCACATTACTTTACTATACTTGACGATTTCCGTGAAATGAAATAGTAAAACTTTTCTGGGAATATATTTGGTCAAACGTTTCAATATTAGTTTAAACTATCAATATTTGTTTGCTGATTCGCCAGGAGAGTCGACAATCATTTCTGAGTACATACAATCCTGAAGAGATGACGCTATGCGAAAACACGGTAAGCCTTAGTTTACATACAGGAAAGACACTTGAAATCACATATTTCTCGTTTGCCATTTGGTATTGAGGCGCAGTAAGCACTGGACGCATCCTGGAAGCGCACTTCCCGGGAATGCATCCTCTCCGAGTTTTTGATGAATTTCTTTGAAGGCGCGGTCGAGCGCGAGCTGCCGTGTCATGGCCTTCGCGACGCTGCATGGCGTTGCTTCTTGTGAGCATTTCGGAAGCGGCCTCTCCCCTCCCCCCCGAGGCAGCGTCGGTGACGTCCAAACAACGGAACAAAGCTGGGTTTACCTCGCGCGGCGCTTTCGCCTGAGCACTAGCGGCCCACGCCGCACGCAGTGGCTCCAAGCGGATCCCAACCTCCAACTGCGCCGACATCCACCGAAACTGCTCCGACATCCACGAAACTGCTCCGACATCCACGAAACTGCTCCGACATCCACGAAACTGCTCTGACATCCATGAGACTGCTCCGACATCCATGGACTGCTCCGACATCCACGAAACTGCTCCGACATCCACGAAACTGCTCCGACATCCACGAAACTGCTCCGACATCCACGAAACTGCTCCGACATCCACGAAACTGCTCCGACATCCACGAAACTGCTCTGACATCCATGAGATTGCTCCGACATCCACGAAACTGCGCCGACATCCACGAAACTGCCCCGACATCCACGAAACTGCTCTGACATCCATGAGACTGCTCCGACATCCATGAGACTGCTCCGACATCCACGAAACTGCTCCGACATCCACGAAACTGCTCCGACATCCACGAAACTGCTCCGACATCCACGAAACTGCTCCGACATCCACGAAACTGCTCCGACATCCACGAAACTGCTCCGACATCCACGAAACTGCTCCGACATCCACGAAACTGCTCCGATATCTTCGAAACTGCGCCGATATCCTCAAAACTGCGCTGTCATTCACGAAACTGTGCCGACGTCCTCCAGACTGCACCGACATCCTCCAAACGTACTCAGCACTGTAGTGTCATTTCGCACCATGCAGTTCAACAAAACACGAGAACCATGGCAGTCGATAATAAGTCCAATTCGAGTACACACCAAAATCCGTTGTTGACACAATTCGGTCAGGCTTGTCGTCCAGTTTCCCTTAAATGAATACTGAATCGTTCCCTTGCTTTGACTCAGAACGGTAAATGTAAATTCACTCTGCGATTTCTTCAGCTCTCATTTTCCTCTTTGTGAATGAATGGTGATTTGTTATTTCGTCAGTACTTCTATCAAGTCAAATTTGTATCTTGTCTGCAAATGCTCTTGGTTTCAATTACACGGAAGCAAACACTTATTGTTAATAAATGTTGTCAATAACTCTCATTGCTCAAGAAAACGCTCATACTCGTAGATTAAACCCACCACCATATATCACAAACTATTTTAATTGTTTTGCACAAAATAATGCCAGAATTTCAATTCTTATTCCTAGCCGACAGAATTAAAACTGATAGCCAATCCATTGAAAGACTTGCGTCTTTTAAATGAATATATTCGTACATGCGACTACTTTCTAAAACCAACAACGACTTGCCATTGGTTCAATAAAATAAAAATTAGTTCTTCTTTTGATGTAGAATCTATAAAAATAGAAAATCATCATCAATGAGGATAGAAGAGGTGTCTTCTGAAAAAAGACCATCATCGCGTCCCGTTTCAAAAGTTAGTCCCTTTCACTTAACTGTTTATGTACTAATAAAAGCTATGGATCTTACGATAATAGACGCTACTTAATTGATTTTCTCCTTCAAATGCAACGGGAGTGATACATAATTATGGGTTTAATTTTTTAATTATTTTTGAGTTTCTATTTTCCGGTATTTGCAAAAGTTTTCCTTTCAGTCTGTGTTTCTTTGGCTCGCGTTGCCTTTGGTGCCTTTGGGCCCAGTGCGCACGCTGCGGAGCCGGCGACAGGTAGCTGCGTAAGACGCTCTAATGGCGCTGCAGGTGTCCCCAGGCGAATAATGACCGATGCGATCACGGCTGCTTCTGAGGCGCAAGTCATCTCCAGCGTGTGTGAATTCTGCAGCCCACGCTTGGTATTTACGGACGCTCCTCGCAGCTGAAATTGCTTTGCGAGAACAGCTCGAGGATTGGGAGAAGCACGCCGGAACATTTAAGAGGAAGTCATTATGATATTGTTTCTTTTGATACAAGTAATTTTATGTCAAAGTATGCGAAGAACTAATCCTTCGTCGACGTACTTCACTTCAATAGAAATAGAAGTAAAATTGTAAAAATTTCTGATTTTGTGAATTTACGATTTTTTCTTTAAAATATTTAGTCACGCGAAAAAGGGAAAACATTATAACAAGTGTCGTAAATACTTTATTCCTTTTCCAGTATCAATAACTGCACATTTTCTACTCGACTTTGAATGAAATTCGAGTAGCAATTATTACAGGGAGTACTGAATTTAGTGATTTCGGGGGCGACCAGTATTTTGGTAATGAGTAGGCGGCGGATTTTGATTACCTAAAAATGATCATCAAATGCTCTTAAAATGCTTTAAAAATGCCCTAAAACCAAAGACAAATGACTTAAAAAATATTATTAAACCAGCTCGGATGAACAGTTCAAGCTGAGGAAACGTCACTGATGTAATCGAGGCTTCTTCCATTCATTCCAGTGAACTCTGCTTAAAAACTTTTGGTTTGGACTGTTCTTTACCAGGAAATCGCTGTCTTTAGTTATCCCGAAATCGGCCGAACAAGTATTAGATCACAACGGCTGCCAAAACAATTTCTGAGCAAACAAATAGAAGAGTACTGAGTAATTCTGCAAAGAACATTTGTTGCATCTCAAAAATATTATTTGAAGCAAGTACCATTAAAAATGATGTTAAAAATGATGAAATAAGTAAAAAATCCATTACATATGACGTAAAAGGTAAAAAATGACTCACTAGTCGAAATCGACAACAAATCCAAAATAATGACCTATAAAAATGGATCAATTCCTTTTGGCATAACATAAAATGAATTTATATCTTAAACGGCATTGTTATAAAGCAAAAAGAAACGAAAATGACATTTCATTAAAATTCGCCCCCTCGTAATGAGTCTCCTAGGTGTAGTGCATGTTTTAGCCCGGGAGGTGGCCGTGTTCTTCCCCCGTTGGAAAGTGAGATTGCGCGCCGAAATGCCCGTCTTGCTGGTTGCCCTCCGCGTGTATCTACCCCAGCGGGACCATTTTTGGCAGGTGGTATTAAGCATTTTCCATAGAAAGCGCTGCAAAACCCACCAAAACGACAAAAAATCACCAAAATAAAAAAAAGATTGTTTTATGTTTAAAATATATGAGGAGGTAGGGAAATTAAACAAATACTAAAAATATTATTAATTGTTTATGATGATATTTATATTTTTTACAGAAAACACCACAATTTGTAATATATAAAATATGTATAACAACTTTTCTTATATGTATATATGTAACATATAAAGTGTATATAACAACTTTTGTTATAATAACGCACCTATTCAAATTGCATAAACGTAAACACATTGCATAACTTTGGTTTTACAGTTACACACTGTGCATAAGTTACCAAACGTAAGTGGTATCTGTGTCCCACTCTTTCTTAAAAGCGAGATAATGCTACCAGTTAGAAAAACCTTCCTTCAACTGAAATCGTTGTTTACATTACTTGTTTAGTGCTGTAATTCCTTTTCTTCAAATGTGTTGCCCTCTTCTACCAATCTTTGGTTGTGTCAAAGAACTGCACAATTTTAAACGTGAGAACTCATTGAAATAACCTTATGTGACTGTTTTTACTACACTTTGTTATATTTGAATAAATATGCTTGCAATAATCATTGGGGAATATTTTTGGGTTTTGTGATACATAATAGATATTTAAAAAATTAACATTTAAAACACTCAACAAAAATCCCCAACAAAAAATCAAATAAATTTGCCCCTAAAACATCCACTAAATGCAACTAAACCACCCTAAAGGCAAGAAAACTAAATTCAGTAAGAAAACCCCTAACCTGGCAACACTGGCAGGACACGGTACCGCCACTTCCATTGCCCCTCTCGACTTGTGTGGTAGTGAAGCGGATGTAAGTGTAAGTGTGTGTGTAAGGGAAGAGATGAGGGCAAGGATGAGGATGGAATATTCGCACGCGGTCCGTGGCCCGTTTGTTAGGGTATTGCTCCAGCTTTCGCCTGGTGTTGATCGGATTGATTGATTTATTCATGTTTCCGGGCGCGTCAACTGCTCTGGTCATTAGTTCCGTTAGTATAGTGCATGTTTTCCTCGGGAGATGGCGGCTATCTTCCCCCGCTAGATGGCGAAATCCGGCGCCGACCTACCGTCGGCTAGTGGGGTTTCCCCCTATCCAGGACACTCCCACCAACGGGGCACCGCCCCAGCCGGGACAAGCTCTAAGCTCCCGGAATATGTGGTAGTGCATGTTAGTGTAAGTGTGTGTGTAAGGGGAGAGGATGGGACAAGGAAGAGGGAGGACAGATCGCGCGCGGTCCGTGGCCCGTTTGTTAGGGTACTGCTCCGGCATTCGCGTGGTGTTGATCGGAGAAACCACGGAAAACTACCGATCAGAGCAGCCAGCCGCTAGAATTCTCCTCCAGACAGCGACTGAATTTGACCTAGCTGGAAAGCTATTGTCGAAAATCCTGCCGCCGTCAGGACTCGAACCTAGGACCTCCCGGTCAGAGGCGCTGCAGATGAAGATGGAATAATCGCACGCGGTCCGTGGCCCGTTTGTTAGGGTATTGCTCCAGCTTTCGTCTGGTATTGATCGGAGAAACGACAGATAACTACCTATCAGAGAAGTCAGTCACTATTTTCTCGTCCAGCCAGTGGCAGAATAAAAAAAATATTAGAATAAATGTATCAATGAACATAAGTGTTTTGAAGAAAATATTCACCATTGACAACGTAACGTATAGTTTTTCAGAACTTGAAGGAAGTGCAAGTTTTATTGAAGAAACAGTGTTATATACAAATATAACACTGTTTCTTCAATAAAAGTGTAATAATATTGAAGAAACAGTGTTATATTTGTATATAACACTGTTTCTTCAATAAAACTTGCACTTCCTTCAAGTTCTGAAAAACTATACGTTACGTTGTCAATGGTGAATATTTTCTTCAAAACACTTATGTTCATTGATAATTCATTGTGTTAATCCATTGTAATTTTAAGATACTAGGGAAAAGGTTACATATTCCCAAATTTACATATGAAACGTCATAATCTACAGGTTCCGTCGTAAGTCATAACCTTCTTTGTAGTTGATGTGACGTAATTGTTTCTAAGTCCATGCTTTTTTGCATGACGTACATCGTTCTCGTTGCGTGGCTGCTCTTTCCGCTTTTATTCAGCTATATAACAGCTACTCTTCAAAACCCTGATTTGGCATTTCGCGATTATGAGATACTTCCAAGTCATATTTTGGTATTTAACGAAGATGTGAATGACGTAAATCACATATTTTCTTGACCTGATCTTTCCGTTTTCGTTCATCAGAAGAGCTGTTTCTTGAAAATATACGTAATTTATTATGCCCGACAACATCCAGCAATTTGCTCGATTTTATAGTGTCATCATTGACACAAAAGTCGTGACATTTACGAGAGAGAAAATTCGAAGAAAATAACATCGAGAAAAACGTAAGGGTGAGTAAATAGTTCCAGTAGTGCATTAAAGGTTCTGTCAGACTAAGTGATACAGCAGTTGTTCGTTCAGGGTCAACCGTAAGGTGAGGAAACTTTGCTTCTCGTGGTAATTACGAGGATGTCTGCTTTCGAGGAAACATTGCGGTGACAGAGGATGTGCACGCAATACGGCGTCTTCGGACTGTATGTCCTGTCCTTTATTCCCCTCCTTCACCGCCAAGGAATGTGTGAGCTCACTCCGATGCGACTACCTAGTTGGCGCACACTGGTGATGAGATATCGAGATCCGGAGACCGAGCCAGCTTCTTCGTACAGTAGGTCACAAGCACAGACTTAGAACATGCTCTGGAAATTGCATGTCTTCATTATTTTTTTAATTAGTTTAATTGCTCAAGAGAATTACGATAATTTCTGATTAAATTTAAATAATTAATTAAATGATGTATTGATTCCTTATATATTTTGCTATTCATTAATGTTTTATTTTGAATCAAAGGTGTTGAATTCAAGTGTTCATGTTTGCATGATTGTATGAAAAAAAATGAAACGAATAATGCCTTCATGCACTAACCATGAAATTTTATACTCTAATTATTATTACATTGCTAGTAATAATACATTTTACTAACGATTATAGTGTTTCTATCTAACTCTTTTCTGGAACATGCTGTTTTTGCTTGTGATAGATAAACAATTTTTCAAAAGAGCTTGAGCTTTTTCAAAAGTATAGTGCCCATCTGAAAATTATGTAATTTCGGAAAATTATAAAATGTAAAGCCATTTTCCTTTAATTTTGTTTTCGAATTGAATCTGATAATAAACACTACTACTTTTCTTTGCAAAAAATGTACGCGTTATGTCTTTCAGAACTTCAGACTAAATCTGTATTATCCTAATAACTTTCCGAACAGCAAAAATGCTACGTTCACTAAGGTCCGATTAAAATTCGAATGTAGTTGACATTTCGAGGTCACATGACGCCAGCGGCGTAAGCTAGGGGACAGCGAATTAGATGCCTCGGCATTTGAACGTTGTTGTCACTTAAAATTAAGGAACAAATGGTACCAACAAACAAAGGTTCCGAATAAATGCAACAAATGTTACGGACCAACTATTTAAGAGTTTCTCAACATTCCTTTCGTCTGTTTGTCTAATTAGTGTAGAGAGCACGTGTTAGAGCGCGCCGTATACGGCAACGCCGCCCTCCTCCACACCCAAACGCCAAGTACATTCTAATTTTATCCATACGAACATTTAAGATTAAATATTCTTATTGATTAAATCAGCGAGGAGGTAGCGTGAATATATACACGCATATCGTTAAGAACCGTAGCTCATACCACTTTTCAGCCCCTGCGCATGCGCCAACTCAAACTCAAAGTGTAGTGGAGACCGGCATTTCCTCAGGTTTAGCGAGCAGCTTACATCAAAAGCTAATCCATTAACGGTCATGTGATATGAAGTTAGTTCCCAACTTTGGCCCCATAATGTGCTGGTAACGGTAGTCTTGGAACCCCTACGTGGGATTGCGTAGCAAGGAATTCAATATATTCTCATGATGCAACGTCAAGTTGATGGTATTAATATGTATTTTTAATTATATGAATATACATATATTATATTTATTTCACAATAAAATTTTAAAAACGCAGTATTATATTTGTTGATGGGCAACTTTAGTCGATCAAAAAGTCGAAAGCTTGTGCCATTATGGAAAATTAGTGCACACTTTGCCGTCACAATTCGGGGCTATTTTTATCTACAACGAAACTTAATTTATCTTAACTTAACTTAATAAAACTTTGTTCTTAATCTCTTATCAACGCGCTATTGGCCACGTTGGTGCTTTACGCTACGCAAAACTCCCCTATTTCTTCCAAATTGATTGATTGTTTCGTATTTCCGGGCGCGTCAACTGCCTTGGTCATTAGTCCCGTTAGTGTAGTACACGTTTTTTCTCGGGCGATGGCAGTGATCTTCCCCTGCTGGATGACGAGATCTGGCACCGACCTACCGTCGGCTAGTGGGGTTTCGCCTCACCAGGACTCTTCCACCAGCAGGGCACCGCCCCAGCCGCGACAAGCTCTAACCTCCCGACCGGTCTCCCGGAATATGTGGCAGTATAGTGCATGTTAGTGTAAGTGTGTGTGTAAGGGGAGAGGATAGGACAAGGAAGTGAAGGAAAGATCGCGCGCGGTCCGTGGCCCGTTTGGTAGGATACTGCTCCGACATTCGCCTAGTGTTGATCGGAGAAACCACGGAAAATTACCGATCAGAGCAGCCGGCTGCTAGAATTCTCCTCCAGGCAGCGACTGAATTCGACGTAGCTGAAAAGCTAGTGTCGAAAATCCTGCCGCCGTCCGGACTCGAACCTAGGACCTTCCGGTCTGAGGCGATGCCGTGACATCAGTTGATGCACTGAGCTACCGCTTGCGGTATATTTCTTCCAAAAATAATGGATTCCTTTCAGACACCAAACCCAATTTATTTGCATTCAATTTTCTAGAAGTAATTATTCAATCCATACAACTGAAATTCAGGCGTAATTGTAACTACACTCACCAATTTTGAGCTTAAACTACTGAAGTTCTCTTGGCACATCCGATTGCAACACACAAGTTTAATTTTCAGTACCATTCGTAAACTGTGGTCGGCATCCAGCTCAGCAAAACCAACCTCAGCAAACCTGTAACTTCATTCTTGGAAACTTTTCAGAAAAAGACAAAACTTTCACTACTAATAAGTACCAAGTACATAATTTACTATTAACTTCGCAATTGTTAAAATATTAGTCCAAGACTGCTCTAGAATGACAACAACTATTAGTGACGATGGAGCGTTGATTGACTCGGAATTCTGGGCGCGTCAACTGCTAAGGTCATTAATCCCTAAGTGAAGTGCGTGTTTTCATTGGTGAAGGGGCGGTGATCTTCATTCGCTGGCGGATTTTACGTAACCAGGCATCTCCTACCAGCGGAGCACTGTCCTAGCCACGAAAACTACCGATCAGCCGGCCGCTAGAATTCTTTCCCAGACAGCGGCTGTACTCGGCCTAACTCTTGAGATAGTGTGAAAAATCGTGCTACCGTCGGGTTTTGAGCCCAAGACTTCTGGGTGAGAGACACTGCATGAGGCAGTGTCATTGTTAATGCTCTGGGCCATCTTGAGTCGTAACGAGTGATGAAATGACGTGGATGGATTCGAAGGTCATATTCGTTTCCGTTCTCAGTTGCCATGAGATCATCAAGAAGTTTCAAATGGATTTCCCGTCTAGTAGTGCAAGCAGATCCTTGCTTCTTCCTTGTTTGGCTCACAATCGTTGTCATTCTATGAATGAAGGATTTGCTTTGTGGGATTTCATCTCTGTCGAAGAAAGATACGAATATTCAACGAATCAGCGATGAATCAAGTTCCCTTCGCGGGTAGTAGATACACCTATTATTTGTCAATAAAGTTTTCCTGGCAGAGGTTGGTAATCAATCAATATCCTTGTAGTCATTATTTGCATTCTCACAATAATAAAGATCTTCATTCGTGACCGGAGTAGTTGTAAAGCGACCTTAAAAAATAAATTTTAAAAACAATAATGATACCATTTTGATCACGAAGTAGTTTCACAAGTAGTGTTCTACAAAAGTGACAATATGTAAAATACTCACTTTGTTATTGATAGAGACAATTTGTTTCAATCTAGCTTATTTTTACTAGTAAAATTTGTATGAAGTCAGATAACAGTACAGTCAGTATACACACTCTGTTTTTGACCGAGGCTCTGTTCAGAATTATACCGTAGGAAAACCCTTTGTTTCTTGGTTGGAAAGTGTTACTTTGGTTTCTTGGCTAGAAATTACTACTTTGGTTTCTTGGTAGGAAAGTGCTGCTTTGGTTTCTTGGTTGGAAAGCCTATTTTGCCGTACGCTTCACGTAAAAAAAGTCATGGCATACAAACTGGGGCGACATGCATCAAACTGGCTGCCGCATCGCTGATTGAGTGTTGCCTCTTTTCGAGACCATCAACTGCTAAGATCCTTAGTCCCGTGAGGAACACCAGTTCATGCCCTTAGCGACCCAAGTCGGTCTGCCGCATCACGTATTGAGAATAATTCCAAGAGAATAATCTTCTCTCCATGAATTAGTAATAAATAATATACGCAGCTCTCCCGAAAGTGTCTTTGGCCTTTTAAAAAAATGATTCATCCAAACAAAAACCATTTAATTCACAACTAAAAACAAAGGATTTTAATACATAAACTCTGTTTATCTTGCGAACTATTCTTATAAATTTTTTACTAGCAATATTGTATTTTTGCTAAACATATTACTTCAATCAACTATAAAGTGGGTATTTGAGAAATGTGATTATTTCTCTGGAATGGCAATAATGTACAATAGTTCCACATTATTAAGGGCCCATTTTTCGAGTTCCTTGATATATAAATCCGGCAATACCTATGAAACTTTCGCATTTTTGCGACCTATGTATTTTTTTTGCACAAGTTTGTTTTCTCATTTTCCCTCAAAACCATAACATAACGTATATTTTTTGTACCAATTTGTTTAATTTATATTTTTTAGTTCGTAATTATTTAAATGTCACACATGGGAGTTTTTGTTGTTTTTTTTCTCCCTTTCAAAATTCAAAATTTAAGTAGTATATGACTTAGTGTAGGGATCACAGAATTTTGAAAATGTGCACACAATTCACTTTTCCCCATAGCGTACGTCATACGCAGTTTTTAACTGTTTTTTTGACGTAAAATAAATGAATAAATAAACTGACGCTTCTTGGCTTTCCTCAAAACTGTAACACAACGAATCCTCTTTGCACTAGTTTTTCCTCGAAACCATAACACAAGAGGAGGGGAGGAGGGGGTGGTCGGCGCCTACCGGTGGCGGGCGTGTAATTACGCGCGAAGTGTCTGCTTAATTACTGCGCCGCGGACGGATGTGCGCGCGACGTGGAAGTTTGGCAACGGGAGGAAGTAGAAAGTCGCTGCTCCTCATCCTCCTCGGAAGCACAGTTATTTATCGCTGGGCCTCCGCGTCATTGCGATAGCGGGCGAAACCACGAGGGACATTTCATTCGATTCCATTCGCTGCGAGAAAGTCAGAATGATTCCGAGCGCGTTAACCATTGACGTCGTTAAGTGCAGTTCGTTTTATCTTCGAAAGTGGTGGTGTTCTTCCCAGGCAGGAAAGTGAGATGTGTCAGGCTACAGGTTGCCTTGTTTTTCTACTTCAAGGTATCTTCCCCAGTTGGGTACTGCCCCACACGGGGCAAGGTCTGGTTTCCCGACATGTGTGGTCGTCTAGTGCAGTGCATGTGTGTGTGTGTGTGTGTGTGTGTGTGTGTGTAAGTAAGTGATTAGGATAGGGCAAGGAAACGGAAGGAAAGATCGCGCTACTGATCCCTTTGTTAGGGTACTCTTGCGGCATTTGCCTCGCATTAATCGGAGAAACAACGGAAAACTCCCATCGTAGATGGTTGCCAGAAGCCTCCGCCTTTATTTGAAGTTTCTTACTCACACGTGATATACCTATTAGAATTATTTCCATCCCCTCTTAACCAATGACAATTTAATTATTCAACGTACCTCGCTGATTCAGTCACTATTCACAAAGTAAAAATCGCATCTGATCAGCATCTTTGCTGCATTTTGTTGATAATAATGACGGGGTTTTGTGAGAACCTAGGTGACGCGACTCCAGTGTGTTGAAGGTAATGAAATTGCATACTAACATGAGCAGTTCCAGACATTTGTTATTCTCTTTTGCCTGATCGTGACGATAGCTTGAAACGATAAAGTGAATCATGCATTACCAACTACAAATGGAAGCTCTTTGAATCAAGTCAGAATAGTTATCTACCACGTTCATATGTTTTGCGAAATGGAATTTGAATAACAAATGCCGTTTCCAAGGAGGCGAGGAGAGTACAGATTTCTCAACATCTCTCTTAGTTTTTCTGGTATACGTGTGAGATATTTCAGGGAGCTGCTTTCTTTAACCCTAGGCCACCATCCATCTTGAGGTCACAAAATGGTTCTACAAATTCAGAGATACGCTCGAGACAACGTAGTGGGAGGAACTAAATGCCTAATTTGCGGGTTTTGTCGGCAAGTTGTCCGGACCGCCAACTTCTGAAATGATTTTTCAGCTCTCAGTAATTTTCAAATTCGAAAAGGCCAGCAGGTATTGCCTTATTTTCTCCTCTTCGTTTTGTTAAGTTTTGATCACAGGAATCAGTAAATTATTGTACGTACGTAGTACGTATTATGTACGTAGTACGTAACGTAGTACGTACGTACGTAGTACCCACGTAAAAATTACGTACGTACTACGTATAAATTACGTACGTATGTAACATAGGAATCTAAGTAATAATTAAAAAAGTATAATTAATTACTTACTAATTGTATTAAGCGAGTATTAATAAAATGTTTATTTACATCACACACTCATTAAGGGTCTAATATTTTTTTAATCATTACAAACAAAAATGACTTACCAGTATAAAAAGCCTCAAACTCTTTAAAACATACAATTATTTCTTAATTTAAGCCTCATACATCGACAAAATTATTAAAAGTGCTCAATTTTTTAGTTAATTTAATAAAAAATTATCCTTATTAAAAAAACTTAAGTATTAAATAAACAAGCTTTTTATTTTCTCGCCTTACGAAGCTCGTCATAAGGAGAGAAAGTTATTTTCTATTGCAAAACTTTTTTTACCAACACCCACTGTGGCCGCCACTAGTTCTGATTGAATTGAAACGTGAAATGACAAGGGTATGCCCTTAAAAATTTCGAACATTTCTTTACCTAATTTTGACGACGATTTTGAGAGAGTGTGAGTCATCGAGACCAATTGTGCCTCTCGTAGATTAAAATTCGAATCTTGCTCATAAAAAAAAAATTCATTGCTTGAAAACAAATCTTTCTAGCGTAGAGATGGTGATGTAATGGCTCACTTATGTTTGAGAGGCGAATTTTAACCTGATTTGGGAGCTTGTACAGAACACTTCAATAACACACGTGCGCTAGTAAATGTTCAATTCAATAATTCGTAAATCTTGCGAAGGCGAGAGAAACTTTAGCATTGATTTGAAAAGATTGAGAGATGAAACGGGTGTCATAAAGGCAGCTTTGTTGAATTTGGAGCGTCCAATTACTCCAAGAAACTGCTGTTTCAATTTCATGACCATTGATAAAATTGAGATTAGTAATAGATCTGAATGGGAGCGAATGCTTGGTTGAACCACAGACAAACCATCTTTTGAGCAATTTGGCGAGATTTTAGACACTGGTATTAAAATTTTAAATTATGTATGAGGGCAGTGCAAGAAAACTTGCAGGATTGGTCCATTGGATTGAGAGTACATGGAGTTTCCTCAGATGTAAAAAGTTGTGCGCGTTTTGCTGTCAGGTACAATATTTTTCTGTGCTTTCAATTTAAGAAGTATTCACTGAAAGCACGTAAAGCGGTAACAGTTAAATATACTCTGCTGCACCTATTTTTCTGGACGCAGCGCTCGCGAGCTCGTGTGAGCATGTTACCTTGTCCGTGACCGTGATATGATTGCCTTAGACATTCCTTTCTTGAGGAGTTACATTCCTCTCCGTAGTGTGACGTACCTCAAATACTTAGAACTAGCCTTCCTAATCTCTAGAGTAATGAAAAGAATACAGATCTTTTAATCGGAGCAAATGAATATATTCAAATTTATCTTGAGGGATTACACATGCCTACACATGCCCCTATTGCTCAAAAGACTGCGTTCGGATGGGTAATATCCAGTGCATTACAGGAAGCTGTGCAACATAGTTTGGATTTGTTTACTATGTTCACGGAATAGAAAATAGAAAAATAATCACTCCTGAATATTAAAAAATAAACAGATATAAGACGTCATTATGCATAAGTTGTAAAGACACATCAAACTGACTCGTCTTTGAAGATTCTACCTCCGACTAACCCATTTATTTGAAGAATTGGATACTAATGTCAATATCTAGACACATTTTTCATACTCAATATTTGACGTAATGGAAGGAGAAGACCAACAAATTAAAATCAAGCAGTGAACGGAAAATAATTTTGCCTTCACGTTCACATCATACTGAACGGATGAATGACTGAACAGATGTCACGTGTATTTTCCTCGGTCACGTGGGAAGCAAGCTCATGACGCAGGCAGCATCTCCGGATTGGAGATAATCTCTCACGCAACCGGACCTACCTTGTGAAGAATGCATTCGCATGTTATCCCTTGAACCACGTGAATAATTATAAAACATCGGCGCGGAGCCGGTACTCCCTTGTTTCTCACGTCATCCCGAGCGTCTCGCCGCGCCGGCCGCAGCGAGCGACCACCGCATAATGGCCGCAATCAACTAATTGACGCGGGGCTGATAATCGGGGGGAGGGAGAGGGTGGTCGGAGGGGTTTACAGAGGACCGACGGAGGTGAGACGGCGAGGTGGCGGGTCGGGAGAAGCGAGGGGAGGGAACGGAGAGCGGGGGGGGGGCAGACCACGGTGGGGGAGGGCAGTCGGGCGAGGTCCTGATGGCAAAGCAGGGAGAGGCGTTTGGGTTTGTCAAGAAAGATGTCTGGGTGCCGGGGTGGGTCGACGCGATTGCGGGAAGAGTCAACACCGGGCGTGATAAATCTTGGGGGTGTTGATGTGGTGGGGATGCCCGATTTTTAGAAACGCAGCGTGGCAGGGTTTAGCGTGGTTTTTGATTTATTGATTGATTTTTTCGTGTTTCCGGGCGCGTCAACTACTTTGGTTATTAGTCCCGTTAGTGTAGTGCATGTTTTTCTCGGGAGATGGTGGATATCTTCCCCCGCTGGATGGCGAGATCCAGCGCCGACCTACCGTCGGCTAGTGGGATATATCCCTAACCAGGACTCTCCCACCAGCGGGGCACCGCCCCAGCTGGGACAAGCTCTAAGTTCTCGACCGGTCTCCCGGAATATGTGGAAGTGTAGTGCATGTTAGTGTAAGTGTGTGTGTGTGTGTGTGTGTAAGGGGAGAGGATAGGACAAGGAAGAGGAAGGACAGATCGCGCGCGGTCCGTGGCCCGTATGTTAGGGTACTGCTCCGGCATTCGCCTGGTGTTGATCGGAGAAACCAAGGAAAACTACTGATCAGAGCAGCAGGCCGCTAGAATTCTCCTCCAGACAGCGACTGAGTTCGACCAAGCTGAAGAGCTATTGTCGAAAATCCTGCCGCCGTCAGGACTCGAACCTAGAACCTCTCGGTCATTTAGCGTGGTGCGGTGGAGCATTTAGGGGTGGAAGGTAACGTAGTGGGACGGGGAAAACGTGACGGGGAGGTGCGTTGCGAGGAACTGCAGTTTTGCGGAGCGGTGAGTGTGGCAGTTTAGGGACCCGGGAAGCGCATGGGAAGATGTAATATAAGGTGGCGGAGGGGGGGACTAGCGGGGTGTAACATGAGAAGTAGGACGGTGGAGTGTGTTTTGAGACGTGGCATTGGCGGGCCATAGCGTTGGGGGCCCATAGCGTTGGCGGGTCATAGCGTTGGGGTGCCATAGCGTTGGGGGGCCATAGCGTTGGGGCTCTAGCGTTGGGGCCCTAGCGTTGGAGGGCCATAGCGTTGAGGCCATAGCGTTGGGGGGCCATAGCGTTGGGGAGCCATAGCGTTAGGGGGCCATAGTGTTAGGGGGCATAGCGTTGGGGGGGCATAGCGTTGGGAGCCATAGCGTTGGGGGGTCATAGCGTTGGGGGCGCATAGCGTTAGGGAACATAGTTGGGGGCCATAGGTTGGGGGCATAGCGTTGGGGGCCATAGCGTTCAGGGATGAACTGCTTGGGATGTGCGGCTTGGCATAGCGTTGGGGGCGTAGCGTCACTGGGCGTACAGTAGGGAGGGTGTAGGGTCGGGGGGGGGGGGCCTGTGGGATCGGGGGGACGGGATGCGGATGAGCGGGACGTCGCCTCGGGGGGGGGGGGGGGAATTCAGGCGAACCCGGAGCCTCCCCAAGCGTGCCCCGAGGCGCTGTTCGCCTGCCGCCACCGAGCGGAGGAGGGGGAGTAGGCTGCGCGGGCCGGAACTCGACCGCGTGAAGCGGAGATTGGTCACGTTTAGGAGCCCTCCCTGATTGCGTGGCGGAGGCGAATTACTAAGATTCTTAACTGAGCGTGCAAGAGAGCAGACGCTGAGGGGCAACTGACGATCACTGTGTGCGAGTTTCTAACTGCACTTTTTGGTCTTAACTTGTTTTGTGTTTTTTTGGGGGGTCTTAACATTACGATAAACTTAGTTTCCATTAATTCGTTTCACTTTCAGGTAAAAGGTAAATATTTTTCTTAGGACTAATGATGGCTCATTTTTAATGACTAATATTTGGAACACTATGAGTTCTTTCACAAGAGTCTCTTCTGGGTGCTAATGCTTCGGTAGAACTGGAAATGTAATTTTTTGTCTCCATTTCTTCTCTTTCGCTGTTGGTTACCTTCAAAACTGTTAATCTGGGCATGTTTTTACAGGCGGGCCTTAACACGAATGCCATAATGCATAATCAGTGTTTGTGACACATTAGCGAACTAATTACATATTTAAGAATATATCCTCTTACTCTTCAGTAGTTGTGCGACACGTGATACAGCTGTCAGACCACTCTTTCCTCTCCTGATTTCGGGGTTCACATCTCAATCGATTCATGTGGGATTTGTGGTGGTGAAAGTAATGGTAGTAAGTTCCTAATTTCTGTCGTTTCTCGTGTCTCTCATTCATCATTGATTTATTTATTCGTAACAAAAGAACACCACCCATCGCCCCTTCCCTCAGTCATTCGAGACCCAAAAGGCTAAAGTTCTGAGAATCACAGAAATTTTTTTTTACCGTAGGCCCTCAAATTTGTTGTCAATTAGTAGCATGACGAATATATTATATTATGAACGCAAATTTATAAATATTTGTAGGATAATTGAGTGTCGATTTTATGGTAATTGGAGAAGAAAATTGACGACCAATACTCAGTTACACAACAGAAAATTGCGAGAAAATTAAGTATGCTTCTGATGAACAATTACAACATACTTGTATTAAAAAAGATTTTAAAGCGGTATCTAGGAAGACATTTGTAGAGACGCTATTACTATAATTACAAGTATCTTGAGCTTTTGAGTAGTGCTAAGATGAGGGAATAAATTATAATGTTTCGCGATCTGAGAGATGAATTTCTCTCGTCCTCACCTTCTTATTTCCGGGAACTTTTACGATTAAACACTAGACTTTCTAGTTCTAAACAGTTAGAAGCTCATTGCGAAGTCTTTCCTAAGGTAGTGAAATCGTGTTCACAGCTCTCTTGAAGGAAATGTCATTCTTCTTTTGAATCTCATTAAATCAGTATAGAAAATAATTAACAATCTTCGCTAAAAGAGTTTTCTTGTCCTTGAGTTATTTAAAAACATGTTTGTATACCACGTTACATACTATAAAAAGAACCATTGACATTTTCGTCTGAATGGTATAGATAAGGCTCTTCAAAACGGTAAATGACATGGGTAAATTATAATAATTTCCTCTTATGGAAACGAACTCCTGTTGATATTTCGGTGTTTCATGCGTGAAAGTGAAGACAGTGAATAAAGGCTCTTCAGTAACAAGTGGAAAGATACACGAAGGTGCATTTAAGTAGGTCGCATTTTCACTTTCATCTCTGATATACAGCTGCATCGCCTGCGTCAATTTGTTTTGTATGATAATACGAATACTAAGAGAAATAGAATGTTTTGATAATAGTTTATAATTTAGGTTGCCTAGAGTCTAAAATTCTATATACTATATGGCGTGAAACTTAAAAGCTAGTTTTTTAAGGGGGTCTATTGAGGTTTATTTGGTCTTGGAGCTAAGTATTTCAGTATTTGTTCAATGAATAAAGAGAAATTGCCTGCCTGTATAACTGCGATTGCTTAGGCTCAAGGGCCTAGGTTCGAAGGGTCTAGGGTAATAGTACCCTGTCTGTAAAATGTGTAAGATGATAAAAAACCTCCTAAGATATGTAAAGATGGTAAAAATTGACTCTTTTCATATTTTTTAGCATGATGGGGAATATTCTACAGTCTCCTGAGGGTTTGTTGCTTGATAAATTGGAGAGGGAAGGTCGTAATTAGGTAACACGATGAAGGAATTTATTTGTTGTTTCTGATTTTTGTGGGGTGCGGTGAGAAGGTAGAAGTGAAGTAATCTGTAGGTTCTTCCGATTTTCCTTTGGGAGAATAGTATTTGTTAATACTGGAAATTAGCGGCGGAGTAATTAGCGTTTTACGTAATAAACGGCGTGTAAAACAAGGAGCGTTCTCAGAATTCGCTCTAAGAATTAGGAAACTGTACTGGA
Source organism: Teleogryllus oceanicus (assembly GCA_964035755.1). Lineage (NCBI taxonomy): Eukaryota > Metazoa > Arthropoda > Insecta > Orthoptera > Gryllidae > Teleogryllus > Teleogryllus oceanicus. The sequence continues at coordinate 83,004,690 of CAXIVR010000009.1, forward strand.
AACCTGATAGATACGGAAGTCATTGACCCAGAAGCTGAGGTACAGTACTTATTTTGTTTTCAGATATAAACACATGCAAGTTCCTGACATGCTAGTTACGTTTGTTTGGATAGAGGGTCTGAGTTGCTGAGAAATTAGTTTTAAACGCTTCTTATGTATCTGTTGTAAAATTGTAAAATCGTTTATGATTTCTAAATACACTTTCATTTTGTTCTCTTTTAATTCCACATATTTTCCGGTCACTACTTCCTTCATTTTACCTACGAATTATGGATAATTATCAATGTGAAAGATGTAGGTAGATGGAATATTTCCTGATTTTGAGATAAGAGCGTCGGCCTCTTCATGGCTGAAGGAGACACCAAATCTATTGCTAATATGTACAGCATATGTTTCGGGCTGATTGTTGGATTTTTTGATGAGGTTGCGTCCTTGTCAGTGAATCGCTTCTACTTGTGGTTTCCGTGGTCGGAGTAGTTGGACGTTGTTTTGAGATTGTACGTCCTCCATCGTGACCTGGCTTATTCAAATGACATTGCGGATGATTTCTGCGATTGAGAAGTAGTTGTTTTCCAAAATTGGGTTGAAACAAAATTTATTATTGTTCATCACTTGACTTTAAGATTTAGAACAAACTAGTAATGCTACAGAATGGTACATACTTTCTGGTTTAAGTTAGTTCCTTATTCTCTTGACTCTGGATTAGTTTTACAGTTTTACCCCAAAATCTTCACAGCTGTTATCTATCGGCGACTGAAAGATCTACCAGGGTCTTTCGTGATACCTACTGTTCATCTGGAGACATTTATTGTGAATATTATTGTTATTGTTTAATATTTGATCGGTAAATTTTTCATAAAAAGGTGGCGATAATCTTCCTCCACTGGATGGCGAGATCCGGCGCCGAACTACCGTCGATTAGCGGGGTTTTCCCTAACCACATATCTCCCACCAGCGGGGCACCGCCCCAGCCGAGACAAGTTCTAATTTCCTGACCGGTCTCCCGGCATGTGTGGTAGTGTGGTGTGAAGTGTGTTTGTGTGTGTGTGTGTGCGTGTGCGTGTGTGTGCGTGTGTGCGTGTGCGTGTGCGTGTGTGCGTGTGCGTGTGTGCGTGTGTGTGTGCGTGTGTGCGTGTGAGTGTGTGTGAGAGTGTGTGTGAGTGTGTGTGAGTGTGTGTGTGAGAGAGAGAGATTAGAGAGAGAGAAAGAGAGAGAGAGTGAGAGAAAGAGAGAGAGAGTGAGAGAAAGAGGGGGGGGTGAAAATAGGACAAGCAAGAGGGAGGAAAGATCGCGCGCGTTCCGTGGCCCGTTTGTTAGGGTATTGCTTCGGCATCCGGCTGGTGTTGATCAGAGAAACTACGAAAAACTACCAGAATTCGACCTAGATCACAAGCTAGTTCCAAAAATCCTGCCAGCGTAGGGACTCGAACCTAGGACCTTCCGGTCGGAGGGACTGCGGTGACATCAGTTGATGCACAGAGCCACCCCTCTCGGTCGCGCATTGTCAATCGCGAAAATCAATCGGACCAGCTATAGCGGATTGCGTTGCACATGAAGTGGAAGACATTCACGTATACCTCGACGCTATTCGTTCACGGAGCTTTATCGTTTTGATTTGGCTTGATTTTTTCGTGTATCCGGCCACGTCAACTGCTTTGGCAATTAGTCCCGTTAGTGTAGTGCATGTTTTTTCTCGAGAGATGCGCGGTAATCTTTCCTCGCTGGATGGCGAGATCCGACGCCGACCTACCGTCGGCTAGTGGGGTTTCCCCCTAACCAGGACTCTCCCGCCAGCGGGGCACCGCCCCACCGGGACAAGCTCTAAGCTCCCGACCGGTCTCCCGGAATATGTGGTAGTGTACTGCAAGTTAGTGTAAGTGTGTATGTGTGTGTGTAAGGGGAGAGGAAGGAAGAGGAAGGACAGATCGCGCGCGGTCCGTGGCCCGTTTGGTAGGCACTGCTCCGGCATTCGCCTGGTGTTGATCAGAGAAACCACGCAAATCTACCGAACAGAGCAGCCAGCCGCTAGAATTCTCCTCCAGACAGCGACTGAATTCGACCTAGCTGAAAAGCTAGTGTCGAAAATCCTGCCACCATCAGGACTCGAACCTAGGACCTCCCGGTCAGAGGCGCTGCAGTGACAGCTGTTGATGCACTGAGCTACCGCTCTCGGTGAGGTTTATCGAAATGTATTGGCGGCGATATAAGTATTTTCTCCATGAGCAAGCACGTTCCTCGGCAAAAAAACAAACAAAAACACAACACAACAAAACAAAAAAGAGCAAATAGATGTGTGCATAGACACGCATATCTGGAAGAAATGTGATTGAGATCTCCCAGGACATATGACATATTACATTTTTTCTTGAAATAGTTGGGAATGGTTGGCAGTCAGATTCTAACGCCAGAACCGTCGAAATCGGTTTTCGAAAATTGCAAATGACAAAAGATTCAAACTCCCCCACCTCGCGAATGTAACACAAAGTATTTCGATGCCTCAACTGTTTTATATGGCCATGACGTCTTTGCGTTACGCGTACGGCTGAGTAACACTTCTCGCTAAATAAGCAACGAGGTTCGTACTACCAGTTTCCATGGGTGAGTAAAACAAATTAGCAAGAACTTATCTTTTTCTATTTTACACACACAAGCTCTGAACTATTAAACAAACAAGCATTAACCACAAGTGAAGCTATACTAATTAGCAGAATATTTTGGGAAAAATTTCTTCTGCATAAAGGTATTGATGCTAGTATCACATCCTTTGCTCCATTTTACTTGCCACGCTGTTCTTGATTAAACAAGTAGCAATAATATTTTGGGAAAACCATTTTTTTACACGAAGATATGGATGCTATTATCACATCCTTTGCTCCATTTTACGTGTCACAACTTTCTCGATTAAAAATTTAATAATACATGTGTTTGGGAATGATGTTGAGACTATTGCACTTGGCCCTTTTTTTCAGAATCTTTTCTAATGGAATAAATATTTTCTTCGTATGCTAGAAGTCCTAGTGGGCTTTGCAGGACGTTGTCATATTTACGTGTGTTAAGAAAGAACTTTACTTCGAGTCACCTATGAAGTGCACATGATAAGACTGATATCGTGGTGACTTACAGACTTGACATATGAACTTCGTTTGAATGATAACTATTCGCTCTCATTTTAACTGGTGGTTTCCTCATGAATGAACTGAGTAACATCGAAATTATGGGAAATATTGACAACCATTGGACATTGGATGACAGGTGGTCATTTGTCTGAACAGAAGTCTTTCACATTCTTCGTCCGTATGTTCTTATTATTTGCACGAGAATTCAAGAAACCCAATGATTTGAAAGAATAATCAAATTATTATCTTTCAATATCATGAAGAGTTATAATGTGAATAATTTTGTTCCATATTTATTTTTATGTATTACCAAGGTAATGAATCGGTATTTATTTCAATTCAACTACACAACAGGTTCCCTAAATTTATGTAATCCACAATGGTTATTCTATTTATTTTCTCATGTTAAATAATATCATTAATTAAAATGTGTTATAAATTCAATATTTAGCATGAGTTTGACTACCAGAGATTGAATATGTAAGTAATAATTAATCATTCAGCTCCTCAGAGTTCACTCATTATACTTTATCGTATAACACCCATGTATTGATTTTTCTTCGATTCGAATGATATCGAAATCCATAGATTTGCTTGCCACCCTAAACCTCTCATAATATTTTGTCTTTATTCTACATTGCCTTGATGTACTGAATGTTAATCACACGCAGACTGATGAATTATGTCGCTGAGACGAGCGACTCCGTAAGTGACGCGAAAGTGCAGGTGTGTGATGGTGTGTGTGTGGGGGGGGAGGGGCTGTCTCCGGTGCAGCACGTATTTCCGGATGGAGAAAGTCATGCCACGGTCAAATGGCGACGCGGTGGCCTTCCCGCGCACGCGTCCTCACTCCCTCGCCCCCGTCCTCACGCCTTCGCGCCTCCGCCCTCGCGTCCTACCGCCGTCGCGTCCTCACGCCCTCGCGCCCTCACCCTTCGCGTTTTCACGCCTTCGCGTCCTCACTCCCTCACGCCCTCGCGTCCTCATGCCCTCGCGTCCTCACGCCATCGCGTCTTCACTCCCACGTATCCTCACGGCCTCGCGCCCTGACGCCTTCGCGTCCTCACACCTTCGCGTCCTCACGCCCTCGCGTCCTACCGCCGTCGCGTCCTCACGCCCTCGCGCCCTCACTCCTTCGCGTTTTCACGCCTTCGCGTCCTCACTCCCTCACGCCCTCGCGTCCTCACGCCCTCGCGTCCTCACGCCCTCGCGTCTTCCTCCCCGTATCCTCACGGCCTCGCGCCCTGACGCCTTCGCGTCCTCACGCCTTCGCGTCCTCACGCCCTCGCGTCCTACCGCCGTCGCGTCCTCACGCCCTCGCGCCCTCACTCCTTCGCGTCCTCACGCCCTCGCGTCCTCACTCCCTCACGCCCTCGCGTCCTCACGCCTCGCGTCCTCACGCCCTCGCGTCCTCACTCCCTCGCGTCCTCACGCCCTCGCGTCCTCACGCCTCGCGTCTCACGCCCTCGCCCCTTGCTCCTCACGTCCTCGCGTTCTCGCACCCTTGCATTCTCACGTCCTCGTGTCCTCACGCCCTTGCGTCCTGGTATGCGGCCCTCGAGTTCTCGCGCCCTCGCGTCCTCGCGCAAGTGAGCGCCGAGGCGCGCGTGGTGCAGGTAGCGGCGCCGCCGTCGCCGTGGGCGTCGTCGGGGATCGGAGCCTCGGACTGCAACAGGCGCCGAGTGGCGCAGTGGGCGGTGGGCCAACGCTACGGGTGGAAAGCATCTCGCATGGGGGACATACAGTCTTTGCCCTTCTTTTTTAACGCTTTACTTTCTAATCAACTTATGGGAAATAATAATAATAATAATAATAATAATAATAATAATAATAATAATAATAAATAACAATAGTTAAAAGACGTAAATGCCGATGCAGTTCAGAAGATGAACATCTATTACTAATTTCCAATAAGCGCAGAAATAGAAAGAACACTATGCTGCCTCCGTACATGTGAGACGTGTCTATACGAGATTTCGTAAAATACCCAGGAACTCCGGTAAAATCCAAAAATGAATGAAACAGTTTCAATTTTAACCCAAAAGACGTATATATTATAAAGCATATTCTCATACTGCGCGTACCCATGGGTTTCTCATACACAGCGCGTCGACGCTTACGATGCAGATGTCATCTGAAAGCACGGCTCTAATGAAGAGTAATGCAAAGAACTATTGTTCTGAACGCGTTCTATACTATGTTATTGCTGTATTTCTTGTTAAAAGATTTAATTTATTGAAGTGTTATAAGAGCGTTTTTCTTGGTTTTTGAGCAGTCTGCGTACTGTATTTGGAAAACAATTTTGTGTGGTTTGTTCAGCAGCATTTTTTCTACTGCAGGCCACTAGTTACAATTATTGCTCCTTGGATTGTATACAACATACTATCGTCCTCCCGTGAGCCGTTTCGTACATGGCGACCAAACTCCGATTGAAGTTTTGAGGCGAGAAACAGAAGGAGAAATAGGGAGAGAAGACGACGAAGGAAAAGAAAAGGGGAACAAATGGCGAAAAGGGGGGGGGGAAGAGAATAAGCAAACAACAGAGAGAAGACGACGGCGAGGGAGGAGAAGACGACGGCGAGGGAGGAAAAGACGACGACGAGGAAGGAGAAGACGACGGGAGGGGGGAGGAAAGACGACGGCGAGGAGGAGAAGACGACGGGAGGGAGAAGAAGACGACGGCGAGGGAGGAAAAGACGACGGCGAGGGAGAAGAAGACGACGGCGAGGGAGAAGACGACGACGAGGGAGGAGAAGACGACGGCGAGGGAGAAGACGACGACGAGGGAGGAGAAGACGACGACGAGGGAGGAGAAGACGACGAGGGAGAGGAAGAAGCCGACGAGGGAGGAGAAGACGAATAGTTTTCCGACAGGCATATCCGAGGCGAGCGCCCACTGTGCCAATCCCGAAGTGGCGAAGTGAAGGTGAAATGCCCACGCGCTCGCGGGCGGCGGGGGCGGCGGGGCGTGAAGGATAGCGCCGATAAACAAACACGCCGGGGGCGGGGCGGGGCGGGGGCGGGAGTTCGCTTCCTAATGGAACAGCCGCGCAGCCACGGGCGGACACTTAGCGTCGCATTGTTCCCGTCTTCGTCACGTTCGCCTCTGAGATAAGCGTCTTCGCCACGTCTTTCGTCTTTCTCCCGTGCGAGCATTTCCCTCCGCGAGATGGAATAGCGCCACGTCTGAAAACCTCTCGCGCCCACCCGCTCTGAATACAGTGCGGACGTGATCGGGAGCCAACTTGTAGAATGGATAGTGAGAGTTTTGCCTGGTGCTTACCGAGCGGGTTGATGTCGGACAGGTGGAGTGGGTGTCGAGATTGCCTACACGAAGCGTTCGCAAGGATAATTTCCATGATCTGGTTTCCGGTCAGTGACCGCCTTTAAGATCCAGTGTATCCGGTTTACCGGTATGCATCCCCTTGATGGATTCTTCCCTATTTCTGAGCTGTATTTTCTATGCTCTTTACTGATTGTTCCGGAAGTGAAATTATCTTTTTTATGGTCTCGTCACTGTTTCGTCTTTACTCGTGAGAATTTCCTTTGGCACGATGAAAAAAGGCGACGTTTGAAAGCCTTGCGCCTACTTGCCCGCTCACTTAACCGCTTTGAATAGAGTGCGAATGATATGTTACATTCTATCCCAACAGATAGTGAGACTTGCTCCGTGGAGATATTCTTTTTCATCACTAGGATTCAGAGTTTATACTTAGATGAAAATTTCCTATTTCTGAAAAATATTTGCATCTGTACTAAGAACTCGGAAACAAATTGTGTATATTCGCAATCCAATGGGTATATAGGTAGTCCTTGTGTGATTGCATTCTTCTAGAATTTGTAAGCCTTTCCCATTTCGTCAGTTTTGAAGAGTGAGTACTGATCGTTATGAAGCATCAGTTTGAGGTTATCGAATTTCTGTTTATCGCATGTATATTATTTCAACATTTCTTCCTTTCATACGATGAACTGGCAAGAGTTCAGCTAATTAAGACCATAGTGGACATGGAAATAAGACATAATGGACCACGTGATTCATGTAAACCTCTCTTCATTAATCTAGGAATTCTACCATTACCGTGTCTTTTTATTTACGAATCAATGGTTTTTGTAAAAAATGACTTGCTCAAGGGCGGGAATATATTTTCAGAAAATGCCGAAGTCTATTACTATAACACTCGACGTAGAAATCATATTCACCAGGTGACAGTATCAACAGCTCATTACAAAAAATTCACATACAATACATGTACATTATTTTACAACACTTTGCCAGATGACATTAAACGATTAACTTCAATAGAAAAGTTTAAATCCCAAGTGAAATCGTTTCTGCTGCATAACTGTTTCTATACAATTAGAGACTATACTGAGCATCACAAGAAAAGTAACATTAATTTGAACAAAGATACATAATGAATTATTTACCATTTGGACTGTATAAATGAGTATAAACAACCTGTAACAACTATTGTACTACAGCTTCCGGGTCAATGACCCCCATCTCGATCAGGTTTTTCGTCCAGTTTCCTGATCCATTGAGCAAATGCTGAGATGGCCCTTGTTTTGCTTCTGGACATAAATGTAACTTCATTTTCTGTGCACGTCTTCTAGAATTCAGTGGGAAACACAATTCTTCAAATTATCGTTTCCATGTTGTCGCGGCACGAAGTAATAAGAGCCAAAATTTATTGCTTATTTATCCTTGAAAATAGATTTTATTACATGGGAGTTTTTTTGTTGTTTTTTTTCTCCCTTTCAGAATTCAAAATTTAAATAGTTTATTACTTAGTGTAGGGATCACAGAATTTTGAAAATGTGCACACAATTCACTTTTCCCCATAGCACGTCATACGCAGTTTTTAACTGTTTTTTTGACGTAAAATAAATAAATAAATAAATAAAATAAATGGCCAACCTTTTTTATCTTTCAGAATTTCAGAGAAAGATATTTCGGGAAGCTTTCGAAAGGATTTTGTGAATTTTGAAAATGAATACAATATACAATATAAGAACAGGTTGAAAAACCTAATCCTTGAAGAGAAGAAGAATACAGTATATCAAATAAGTATATTTTTGTGTATCACGTTTCGAGGGATTAAAAATTGGAAATAGCAAAGCAATTCTTGAAAGGCGCACACCCCAGTTTGGAATAAAAGACACGCTTCAGAAAACAGAATAAACTGAAGTACTTCCATTGATTTAAAATTGACATTTGGAGATATTTTCGAAAATTTCGACTTTTAATTTGACTGTAGGGCACTATAAAGGCAAAAAATACTATTGTTTTTGGATGATGTATTTCAATTATAAAATATATTTTTCATAAATTATACAAATAACACACACACACACACACACACACACACACAGATATAGCAACCCAGCTTCCTCCACCCTCCCGCTCGCTCGGCAGGAAATTTCGGCTCCACATCGCTGCAACCGAAGAGACAGAGAGGTTGCAGGTCCAAAAGTTAGGTGTCTGAGAGTCAGAAAACTTTGCCCGAGGGCGGCCTGGAACGTTTCCTCATTGAAAATAATACAGTGGATTTATTCACCCCAAAATTGCATTGTGTTATTCAACACGACCTCAATAACACACAACATGCATATAAAAAACTCACAAAATATCCTTGAATGTTTCTTTCACTCATTAATGTACTGACGATTCATAGACAACAATTCGATTCCACAACAAAACTCCAACTCCAACAAAGCTCCATAATAGTAAGATACCATAAATTGACTATTTCATTTTTCATGGTTCATTAATGTTTATAAATATCAATTCCTGAGTTAAGGAAATGATATCGAACTGAACAGCAATTTTTGAAATCTTTTTACTTTGAAAATTAACTTAACTTTACTCAAAATTATAGATATAGAAGGCCACGAGCTAGGTTTTTCTTTTATAGAGTCGAATAGTCGTTCCATAGAGATATACAGTCGAATGAAGAGACGAAGATGTTTTATTGGTCACATTAATGTGAAGATTTTTATTAAAGTTACCTAATTATTTATGTTTGGAAATTTTCTCTTACAACATGCGGAAATAAATGCTTCGTTTTCGCTGATTCTGAGTAGTTTGCTTCTTGAAGTAGTTTGAAAGAGAGCCCCTTGTACTCATGACACTGGCGCTTCCGGTACCGAAGGTGATTCTCACATGCCACGCTAAACACATTTCTCCCGAGCTACGTTTGACCTCACCAGTTTCTCCTAGTTACTGTTCATACTGAAGGATATGCATGTTGGTGCTAAAACTTAGCATTAGGGAGATAATAGTACACAGGAAATGCAGAGGAAAGAAATGAGGAGCAAATTTCACCACAATATATTGAAACTTGCAGACCCCAATCCTCAAGCCTGCACCGGGAGCTGTGGCTCAGTGCATCAACTGATGCCACTACAGCGCCTCTGACCGGGAGGTTCTAGGTTCGACGGCGGCAGGATTTTCGACACTAGCTTTTCAGCTAGGTCGAATTCAGTCGCTGTCTGGAGGAGAATTCGAGCGGCCGGCTGCTCTGATCGGTAGTTTTCCGTGGTTTCTCCGATCAACACCAGGCGAATGCCGGAGCAGTACCCTAACAAACGGGCCACGGCCCGCGCGCCTATATTTCCTTCCACTTCTTGTCATATCCTTAGCCCTTACACACACACTTACACTAACATGTACTACAATATGACACATGCTGGGAGATCGGTCAGGGAATTAACTTGTCCCTGACTGAGCTGGGGCGGTGCCCTGCTGGTGGGAGATACCTGGTTGGAGAAAACCCCGTTAGCCGACGGTAGGTCGGTGCCGGATCTGGTCATCCAGCGGGGGAAGCTCATCACGATCTCCCGAGGAAAAAACAGGCACTACACGTATGGGACTAATGCCCATAGTAGTTGACGCGCCCGGAATCACTAACAATCAATCAATCTCACGCCTGGCTCACTTCGCTGGTACGGAGTTCGAATTCGGGGGGCGGCCGTGCGCCTGAAGCCGCCGCCGGCGCGGAGGGGGGACCTCATGGGCGAGGAAGAGCGCGCCACCCCTTCCGGACGAAACGCAGCGGGCGGTATGAGTAGGGGTGGCGAGTGGAAAGTTGTCGGGGAGTGAAGTTGGCGATAACGAGCGGAGCGGGCGGCAGGATAGCTCTGAGACGCGCAATAAGGCACGCGAATCAGCGGTTAAGGGTGAAGCGTATTAGTAAGTTAAACACTCGCTTTTGCCAACGGGGAGCAGTGACCGCGCCTGCTTTCGAGAGCGCACGCCGGCGCTAGCGTGCTCACGCCATGCGGATCTCAGCACACGAGATTGCCTCTCGGCGCCACGCTGGGCCGCTACTCCTCCGGATGCAACGCGGACATGCACTCGGTCGGCATCGCCCGCTCGCTTTTCTTTCTTTTTCTTTCGTTCTTTCTTTCTTTTTCTTTCTTCCTTTTTCTTTTTCCTTCTTTCTTTCTTTCTTTCTTTCTTTCTTTTTTCCCTGTCTTCCTTTTTCTTTCTTTCTTCCTTTTTGTTTCTTTTTTCTTTTTCCTTTTTATTTTTATTTTCTCTTTATTTTTCTTTTTTTGTGTTTTTGTAGATCTACCACGACACCAAAAATTTTTCGAATTCATCATGCCGCGGAGATCCAACTTGTTCTGCAAGTTTCTAAAACATTTCTTCAATAAAAATGTGCCATGATTGCGGGCATCATAAACTTACAATAAACTTAAAACACTAATGTGTTTCATGTTAGTGTAAATAACTCGTTACCGAGTATTGCAAGTTTCATCTAAGAATATTTTTCATTTTAAGTGTGATCAAAAGAAATATAAATGTGCTGGAAAGAGAGAAAGAGTTGTAGAAAACGTAACTTCTGAAGTTATTTGACCAGATTACTTTTTTTGTTTTTTGTCATTTTTTGTAGTATTCTTTGATATTCTATTTAATTTGGTAAATTGGACGAAATCGTAAAGAAAGCTTATGATTGATCACTGCTTTCTCTTCTGTGCATATAAATCGATAATTCAGGATTTTTGACAATTAGTAGAGTCCTCAAATGTATGTGAATTTCTTTATTGGGTGAATGCTTGTTGAAGTAAAAGCCAGACTGATGCAATTAGAATGCAGATTGACTACTATTGTCCAGTTGTGTATGTGTATGTATGCATGTATGTATGTATGTATTGTGTCCAGGGTGATGTGAACTTGAGTGAGTGTTTATGCGTCAGTTATCCGATGAGGATTCTGTGTTATCTTGTTGACGTTCATTGTGTTATTTTATTTTTAATTATTCTATATTTGTGACATGGTGCTAACGAAAATGTTTACAAACTTTTTCTTTTTTATGGGTAACAAATTATGATTGATTTAATATTGTTTTTGTGTGATAATGTTAATGAACAGTTACCTAATGATATTTCCGCTTTAACCTGGTTTTTAGTTTAATTCATTTTTTATTTGTTTTGAATGCATAATACGTAGAATCCAATTGCTCGAGTTTCTGTGGTCGTTACTTCGGTTTTTCTGGATTTTTCATTTTACCAAGAAGGCTTTAGTATTTTATTTATAAGTTTCAGTTAGTTTTAGGTGTCATATTTTGTAAGACAATTTCAACGAGAAAATATCCGGTCATTTCAACATCATTTCATTCTAATGAAACATAAGGTGATAAATGAGTGGGCCTAGGATACTATTTAAAAAAATCTAAGGTAGTGGAACGGAATTAATACAACCAAATTGATCAATACAAAAATAATTTATAGATTTGCAGACCATTTTCGTGCTAATACCGTGTGGGTACGGCAATTTAACGGTTTAATTTTACCTTGTGTATCATAGCATGATAATAATTCAATAACCACTTTTTAGTTTGGACGTTAAATGTTAGTATTTATAAAATAAATAGTAATTGATTACGGAATGAATGGTTATAATATTTAATGAAATAAGCAAAACGGTTCTAAAAATATGCATTGTGAATTTTCTTTTACTATTGTTTTGCCGTGAGTTTCAAGCCACCTGAACAGCAGCTCGGTGCTGTGTACAAGAACATTACTCTTGCACGTAATGGACGTCTAGTGCAATGAAAGTGCTACAGCTGTATTCTGCATGTTGTTTGTCATGCTCCAGTAATGAAGTCTAGATGTAAGTCTGAACCTGTTCATCTCCCCATCTCGACTTGAGAAAGTTACTAAGCTTTCGTTTGTGTTGATGTGAATTCAGAGGTGATTTTAGGAATGACATTCGAGATTCAATCATATAAATCATAAGAAATCATACGAATTATACGAACTGTATAACGAAATTAGCTACCGTTTTGATTTATTCGCTGCAGTATTCTAAGATAATGGATCACGAATATTTTGTGTTTCGGCATTTAATACAATATGACTGGGTTGGATTCTTTGAAATATTTTCTTGTTTTGCCTCTCGTAGGCTGTTGGAGACATTTGAGTGAAAATTGTCTTGAGTTTTCATGCGTGTTAATTTTAATTTACCTTACTTTTTTTAAAAGAAACCTATTTCAAGGTTTTCTCTCGCCAAATGTCTCTCCCTTCCAGTGTCAAGGGAATGTTCTGAAATGAAGCCATGAGTAGCAATTTCGGGGACAGTTATTGCAAAACCAAATGAGTGAGTCACCAGTGAACTTTGAGAGAAACCTATTAGTCAGATTTTTGTAAATATCTTAAAGAATTGATCTCTACATTTTTTAAATTTAGATTTCTCTGCCGAATCCCATGGGCACCCATTACCTAAAAAAACACTGCAAGGTAGCGTAACTATGACCTTCCACCCGTCAAATACATTTCATATGCATTAGATAATATTTAACCGCACTTTCAAAGTCCGGTTAAATATTTTTTATAAAAACCAATGCAGCGTACAGTTTAGCGAATGCATTGAAAAGTGGATTAGGCAGAAGATTTTGTGACAAATGGATTCAGAGACTAACATTTCAGAAAATACATTTTATATTTACAGGCTGGGAGGTTAATATGTAATTTGTTAAAAAAGTTAAAAGTTATAATTATTCCATTACATTTCGATGCACATACATATTTATTATAATATAAAATCTATGCGCTGATCGGATATGTTCTTAATGATATGGTGTTGATTTTTATTATGAATTCTCTGTTGAAAACGAAACTTGATACGATTTTAATTAGTTGCTAGCATACCCAGTTGATGCATTTGTACACAAGTATGCCATATGTTGTAGTAGACGTGTCTCATATCTAGAAATGCTGTAGTTGTGTTTATTTTAATAAAATGTATGAGCTAGGTCTTCTGTTAGACTTAGTAATTGCTGAGAGGTGGAATGCTTTTGTTTAAAACCAAATTGGAATGGCGGTATTACAGTTAAAAAGTAGTTTAATTTGTTCAGAATAACATTTTCGAAAAAGAATTGGACAACGTTGAGAGAAAATTTAATGGCCTGTGATTTTCTGGGTGTTTGAGATTTTTGCTGGGCATAAGAATTGATAGGACCATCACCTTTTTCCATTTTGTAAGAAAGCAATGAAGCCCTAAAACTGCGTTGTAAATAGATGTTAACAGCTTTATAGTTGTTAACAGCGTAATAGCTGTTACACTTTTACTTAACATTTTGAGCTTGAAATTGGTAATAACAACTATTCCTGGATAGTTTTTGGTTATACCTGCAATATAATGGTGATATGACCATTAAGCTGATGGCACCGTGGGGTTTTCTTGGTTTAAGATGTTCTGTTAGGTTGTTGAAGACGTTTATAATTGGATGAGGTTGAAAAGTTTTTTTCCGATAGTTGATCAATAGCGTTTGCCTTTCCTTCCTCCGTTTACCATTGAAGTTCCTAATTTTAACGGAGGAATAAGGGATTTTCTCGGAAGTAAGCGTTTTACCGTATATCAAAGATGTTAAGAAAAAAATCTGATAGATTTTTTAAAATTATACCGATTAAGATCAAGTCCGTGTTTTATTATTCTTGTAAGCTTATTTTCTTTGATTTCCTTCTTGTAATCTGCCAGTATATTATTATATATTTTGGGAGCTATAGATTTTCGTTTTATTTAGTATTAGTACTTCACATTGGGGAAGGTCCAAAAACTATTTGTGACAGCTTCTTTTAAATGGTTTTATTTTTTTTATTTTTTTAAATTTATTTTGTTTATTTAAGGTCGTTTTTTAACATCAAAGGTCATCAACGACCGCAATTAAGTATACATCAATGCGTTAAGTATCACAATTTAGTATACACACATTAAGCGTCTACAATTCATTAAGTATACACAATCAATGTCAATCAAATTAAGTATACATCACATTATAGTTTAAATTACATAACAATTTACAACATTATAGCCCATATTTTTCTTAATTATTGCATTACATTAGATTGTTACTTAAAATTAATAACATTCAATTTTATATTATATTACCTTACTTAAGTTAACAATGTCTAGCAACTTTAGTACTTTAGCACACCCGTCTTCAGAGCTGAACAATTTATGTAGGTTAGTTTCAATTTCAGTAGGTTTCTTTCCTTTGCTATACCGGGGCATTCTAAGATAAGGTGTTGTGTAGATATTATTTCACCACATTTAGGGCATGGTTCTGGGTCGCATTTTTTAAATACTTGTATATAACAATATTTCAGATTAAAATGACCGATCCGTAATCTAGTGATGATAACTTGCTCTCTTCTTTTAAGGCAGATTTTCGGCAGGGCTGGTTCCAGTACTGAGTTCCTAACTAGATGTAATTTTGATGATTTTAATTTCCATTGTGAGTCCCAATATTTGAAGCAAGATGTCCAGAAGAGCTTTTTAATGTCTTTTATGGTGCCACGAATTTGTGAATCAAAACTTAGAAATGATGTTGCAATTTTTGCATATTTATCAGCTTTCTCATTACCAGCGATTCCCCTATGGGATGGGATCCAAATAAATTCGATTTCTATCCCTTTTTCACCTTGACTAAATACAAATTCTTGGATTTTTTTATGATTGGGTTACCTGTGTGTTTATTTTCTATGGCTTTAAGGGTCGTCATTGAGTCAGTGAATATTGCAATGGGCAAGTAATTTGTTTGCTTGAGACTGAATTCGATGGCTTTAAGGACTGCCCATGCTTCGCATGAACAAATGGAAAAATAATCTGGGAGACGTTGCGATTCCACTATATTGGGAGACTGAACATAGAATGCACAACCAGCTTTTCCATCACTTTTAGAACCATCTGTATATACTTGGTAATAATTGACATATTCTCGTTGTAAACTTGTTATTAAATTCTTGAAATTAGCATTGGGACCAGAAGTAAGGTGAGGACTGTTTGCTAAGGTCATGTTTGTTACTACATTATGATCTCGCCAGGGTGGGATGGGAGGCATACATCTGGGTAAGGTAACTGGATCAATAATATTAAGTTCCTTCAGGTACTTAGGAATCCTCTATCTTAGTGGTAGTGGGAATTGAGGGTGGGCCTCATAAAGATATGTTTTTAGGTTATTGAAAATATTTGTGTATGCAGGATTTGGAGGGACACTTAAAGTTGAGTAAGCATAATTTAGACAGAGAACTTTACGTCGCAGGACTAATGGTATTTGCCCTGTTTCCCTGTTTCCACTAATAGGCTATTAGCAGGACTGGTTCTAACGGCGCCAAGGCTTAAGCGACATGCGCTTGTGATTATTGGGTTTAACATTTTCAGTGTTCTCTTGGATGCTGAGTTATATACTACTGCACCGTAATCCAACTTGGCCTGAATGAATGCTTGGTATATTTTGACTAGACATTCAGATTGTGCACCCCATTTGATAGACGACAACATTTTTATTACATTTAGTCTCTTTTTACATTCCAACTTGAGAGCAGCTACATGTTGTTTCCATGAGTGAGTAGAATCAAAAAGCATACCAAGAATTTTAGACACTTGTTCTTTTGAGTTGAAAAGTTCCAAGTCTAAGTTGAATTCCTTCATTCCCATCCTTGCGTCTTCTTGAAAACACTATGAATTCCGATTTTGTTTTCGAAATTGTGAATCCCGAGTTAATTGACCAATTATTGATTTTATTTAATGTTTCTTGGATGATATTTCCAGTTGTCTGAAGGTTTTTTCCACTGCAGAGCAGGGTGATATCGTCGGCAAAAGGTATATTTTACAGGGTGTTGGACTACCAGGTTTATTTCATTGATGGCAATTATGAAGAGTAATACGCTAAGAACTGACCCCTGTGGAGACCATTTGTCAACTCTGTGGGTTGCGATGTTGTGTCTTGAATTCTGACTCTAATATACCTGTGTTTTAGAAAGTTTATGATAAATGCTAAGATGTTACCTTTAATTTGCAAGTTTGACAGAATGTTAATCAGCCTTTCTTTATATACCATTTCATACGCCTTTTCGATATCCAATGAGACAGCCATCACATGTTGCTTCAAAACCAGAGCATCACAAATTTCGGTATCAATATTGACTAGGTGGTCATTGGTAGATCTAAATGCTCTGAAGGCACTTTGTTGCAGTGATATCTGTTTATTGCTTTCTAATATCCATCTCAGCCGGTTGCAGACCATTTTTTCTAGTAATTTGCATATATTGCAAGTTAGGGAGATTGGGCGAAAGTTAGTTGGTTGGGTGTGATCTTTGTTTGGTTTGGGTATTGGTACAACAATTGCTTCTTTCCATTGGTTGGGAAAGGATTGAGTTTTCCAAATGAAATTGTACAATTGGAGTAGGTATTCATGTGCAACTTTAGGCAGGTTTTTTAGGAAACTATTCGGAATTCTATCAGGGCCTGGGGCTGAATTTTTACTTTTGTCTAGTACTACTGTAAGTTCGCTCATTAGGAACTCTTGGTTATGTTGTTCTTCATTATCTCTTAGAGTCAGTCTGATATGTTCTTGATTTGAGTTGATATTTGGAGCTATTACAGACAGGAAGTTTGAGTCATAGTTTTTATTACTTGAGTTGTCAGCAAAGTTGTTAGCAAGAATATTACTAATAGCTTGAGGTCCAGAATGTTGATTTCCATTTTTATCCATGAAGGTATTGGGTGTACTAGGCCAACTTTTTCCACTGATTGACTTAACTTTTTGCCAAAGTTCAGTTGTTGAGGTTTGATGGGTGATATTGGATGTGTTTTATGCCAGGATTGTATCATAGTAGATTTTAAGGTGAGTCTTGCTAAGGCTCTTGCTTTTCTATATGCTATTCCATTTTCTAATGTGTTGTTTTTCTTGAATTTTCTAAAGGTTCTCTTTTTATTTTTAATAACTGTAGTGCATTCTGCATTCCACCATGGCACTTGATGCTTTTTATTTTTCCTGTTGTTTGGGGATAGAGACATTAGCTGCTGTTATAACTAAATTGTAAAATCACTTAATAAATTATTTATATCTTGTGGTTTAGATTGTCAGGTTTAATGAGATTGTCAACATTGGAACTAATAATCTCTTGAAACTTTTGCCAATTTGCTTCATGTAAAATCCATTTAGGCCAGCACCTAAGTTCTGAAACTGGTTCATTAGATGGAATATGAATGTTAATGGGTAATGATCACTGTCATATAGGTTTGAGTTTGTAGACCATAGAATTCTTACTGCAATATCATTAGAGGCAAGGCTTAGATCAATAGCACTATCTGTACCATTACTTATATTAAAATGTGTAGGCAAGCCAGTGTTTAATAAGATTAGGTTGTTGTGGTTATCCAGCCACTCTTCAATTACTTTCCCTCTTCTGTCCCAAATTTTGGGAGAACCCACAATTTGCTATGACTATTGAAATCACCCACTATTACATACGGTTTAGGTAGCTGCGTAAGAATATTATTCAGTTCATAGATGTCAAAATTTTGACTGTTGGGGATATAAATATTACAAACAGTTATATGAATATTATTTTTACCTTGACCGCAATGGCTTCTAGGGCAGTTTGTAGAGGAATTTCCTGCATAAAACAATCGTTCTTTACATAAATTGCTACTCCTCCACTGGCAATTTGCGTACTATTTCTATTTCGAATAGATGACTTATAGCCAGATATTTTTCCAAAGTGATTTTCTTTGAAGTTGGTTTCCTGAAGGCACAAAATCTCTGGTTTAGTGTCTTTTATTAACAATTTCAAGTAGGGTAATCTTGCATAAAACCATTACAGTTCCATTGTGTAATTTTCATTGAGAGGTTTATTCAGACATTTCTGTGTCAGTTTCTTCTTCCTGTAGTTGTGAACTTTTTAATTTATTTATTATTCTTGTGAATCTATTTTTTATAGATCTTTCAGTAAGTAAAGGATAGGTAACTGTCATCATTTTAATGATAGATTGAATGTCATTTGTGAAGTCTTTAGCTATTAAGGTTGGATTATTGGATCCAGATGCCATATCTATAAAATTTTTCAGTTGGTTGTAGGTAAGGGGAAAATCATCACTGTTAGTCTCAATTTTTTCCTTCAATGGGTAAATAAGATCTTCTAGTGATTTAGTTGTAGACTTTTCTTTAATATGCTTTCTTCAATTACTTCTTGCATCTTCTTTTTCTTCTTAGGATGTTTTCCTGATTCCATGTTAGGATAAACCAATTTTTTATTTTCTTGTTCAATCTGTGATGAAGAGTCTGATGAAAGAGTTCTTTTTGGTATAGTAGAGACCATATTACCATTCTCTTCCATGGTTTCAAGCTCAGTTGTGGGCATTTTTTTCATGGGCTCATGGTGAAATTGTATGTCTGCTACTTCAGTGTCAGATTCCATGGGAGCATTACTTAAATTGGTAGTCTTATAGTGATTAGAAGTGTTGGGTGAAGGGCATTGTCCAGCTAAGTGCCCTGTTTGGTGGCAATTAAAACATGCCATTTCATCAGTTGTGAAAAATATCCTATATGTTGAGCCATCATAATATACTGTAGTGGATTCAGTTAGTAGACTTACATCTTCAGGAGAGACATATACTTGTCTCCGAAAACTCATAATATGGGAGAACCCCTGTCCAGGAATACCAGCTTTAACAAATGAAATTTTGGATGCCAATTTGATGTTCTTTGTGATGAGTACATTCTCTATTACTGAGTGAGGGATGATGGGGCAGACGTTTGAAATAATTATTCTTTTGGCTTTTGTTAGAAGTGGTCTCAGCTTCAATTCATGGTCTTTTATTTTAATGACTTTATGGTTGTTTGTAAGGGTGTCAGCTATTGTTTGAGAGCTTAGGAAAATACATACTCTGTTGTTTGCAATTTTTGAAATAAATCGTATTTCATTAGGGTCAATAATGTTGGAGAGACTGTTTATGTAATCTTTAATGGTGAGACCTTCTAGTGAGTCAATGATTATGGCCTGGTCCTTGGTGGGAAACACTTCAGTTGACATGGCATTTGCATAGGTTTTCAGCTTTGGTTGAGTAGATACCTGAGGTGGTGCTGTTGAGGTTATGGGAGCCCCGATGTCCGTGGGCTTCATCCTCGAGCAGGGTAGCCGCTGCAGCGGCTGACTGTATAGTTGATTTCAGACACTCACAACTCGTGGAACTAGAGTATTACCACTAATTAAATGCCACTAAATTCACTGTCTGAATGACAATATGAAAACAACGTTTCACTGGCCGCGATCGGAGAATATTTGAAATAATATGAGGATAATGTTTGGTAGCACTATTCTAGAAGCACGGCCACCTGTATTGTGGTTTTATTTTATTAAATATTTTACATGACATTTCCGAGGAATTTTTGTCTCCTTCAGAAACTGTAAATGACATACATCAAAGATTAAACACTTCGTACAATTATAGAATTTTATGTATGTTATTGACAAAAGTTTTTCTAAAAACAATATATACTTACAATTCCCTACTTCAACCTTAAAAAATAAAAGAAAATACGGGTGTCATGGTCTGCTAGTAGAGCAGATGACCTTATACATTTGATACTTGATCACGAGTAGATCGTCATTTATGAAGAATAATACAATTTCTAACATTGTTAAAATATATTAAAATTCGAATATATTTAAATTTCATTCTATTAACATCAATCATTAAAAACCTGTTTGATAAAAACATTGAGATTATTGAACAATGACTGTAACAAGTTTCACTTTTTAAACAACATTGCGTATGGATTACACACGTGAATATAGATGCGTGTATGAATGCCAATTTGAACAACGAAAGCACGTGTTACCAATCTTTGTTTTTTCCAACTTGCACGTGGGCGAGTGTCAAGCGGGAGTGACAAAACATTACCATATTATATGAGACTAAATTTAATCTATCTACTTTAACAATACCTTACATAACTGGTAAAACAAATTTAGAAAATACTGTGATGGCAGTAAATGAAAACGTAAGATATGGATTTCCAGCAAAAACGCGTTTAACCAGAAAAAAGGCAAAACTGAAAAAACGGGAGATAGACTATTGTTTATGGCATTACATTGTCCCTTGCCCTATGTTGGAAAACTAAGAGGAAAGGAAATGAAATTTACGTATTAGTGAAAATGCAAAAAGTATCTTTCATCATTCACACAGTTAGTCACAAAATTCTATTCTACAATACTACAATACATAAATGAACAGACTGTGAGGAAGGATTACTCCATTACAGAGAATCTTCTACAATAAACATGATCTACTGATGAAACTGCGTTGAAATAATGTCATGGTCATTAAATACAATGTGGAATTAATTAAAATTAAATGAAATGTGCCTGTTATTATTATTATTATCATCTAACTAGACACATAATATTCCCTTCAAACAGAATTTCAAAAACATATTCTCAAGTTCTCATCTAGATGAATTTTTATAGTTAATTCCGAGTAATATCTTAAAACGATAAGAGTAAAATTTCTCAGACAATAAACGATTAATGTTTTCATATTGTAATTTCAATTTTCAACAGTATTCACAATTTAGCTACAGAAATAAATTTATAATAGTTAATATTAAATAAAAAAATATTTTTTTATTACATTAATATATTAACAGATAATCAAAATTTTCATATTATAAAAATACATATTAAACGTTTTCATGTAGTACGTAGCATCATTTGTGAATAATTCTTACTAATGTTTGAATTACTTATATATGATTAATACTTACGTGGATCGACATCCCATCTCGAACGGATTGGGTTTTCTTTGAAAACGTATTCTGATAAAAGTAAAATGGTCTGCGGAAGTTTATTTCCCTAAACGTAATAATAATAACAACACCATAACACAAACTATTTACACTAAATCACTTCCCGAATAAGTCGAATGGACATTTATATTTCCACTTGTCTTCACAACAGCAAACGTTCTGGCAACATGAACTATCTGAACTCCTAATAATTCTATCTATCCCGTATTTAAATATTCATACGAACGTCCTCTACCGAATCTAAGTACCTCCTCCAAGTGCTCAATACCACGTCCGAATAGCTTCTGCAAAGTTAAGTCTGGATGAAAAAGGTCACCTCTATTTTCACTTGTTTTCCCATATCTAATTTTGTCACCTGAGCAAAATGGTATCATTTTAATAAATTCCCCCACCCCAGAGTGTTATGTGTAGGCGAAATTACAAAAACAATAGGGAAAATCGCAGTCCCAGCACACGTTTATTATTGTTCATGAAAAGGCTGAATCAATATCACGATTTATCGCTGGCGAATTGGTTATCTCAAAACCACGCGAACGTGCAACCTACCGGGGCTCTGTGATTTTATCGGGGGTAAGTACTACATGTTACTTTTATGGGGGGATCAGCATTTCATGTTGAATCCGTTTTACGCCAAGGGTTGTTAGCCCTTGAGGATGATGTGAAATGATAATAATGATGATGAAGCATGAAATAGAGTATCTCAAACATACAGAGACACACACAAACACCTTGGCGGGACTCGAACACGCGATACTTCTATCCACGACCGCCACGGGACTACCGCTTTAGCAATCTCTGCTATCCGGAAAGGTGAATATTACGATTATAATAATTATAATTATTACGATTATAATCATAATCGTACACCTCAACCACGCCCCCTAATGGGTTTACTCAATCGCTTAAGGTGTATGCCGGGATGGTCCCTAGTTTTGCATCCCAGATATAAATGTAAAATATGCCCTCCTTTTCTTTAAATTTGTTCACAATTGAGGCATTCGGGTATACGCGAATTTTTGACATTTTTCCAAAGTAAAATTATTGACTTACCACGCCTCTCTTATAATTAAGAAACACGGGGTCTCTTTATATCATGTTAGCTTTAGAATTCAGAAAATTGACTATAAAAATACATTCAAAATTTATGTTTTATTAGTTATGTGTAGCACACTTCCAATAGCTAATACAATCGTTGCAATTTCGTTAGTAACGTGCAATGTCAGTTATCACTATTTCCGCCCGAACGCCTCAATTGTAATTATGTAAATGTAAATATTTAAGTGGTTAGGCGGAAGAGCAGGCCTTACGGTCTGAGCCTCGCCAGTAATAAAGACATTATTATTATTATTATTATTATTATTATTATTATTATTATTATTATTATTATTATTATTATTATTATTATTATTATTTATTTTTTCACAGCTTTCTGGTACATGTTTGAGGAGTCATACAGATATTTCTATCAAAGCATGATTTCCGTAATACATAACTTTTAACAAAAATATATTTATTTTAAGAACTAATTAGAAGGTAAACATTTCTACAAATATAAACTTAAACACTTAGTTTATAAATTAAATAATTCTTTAACACAAATTTATTTAGGAACCCATAAATCTCCTGACTAAAGAACACGTGCTCAGGTTCACAGCTTTCTGTAGATTGATGATAAAGTTCGTCTCGATCACTAGTTTTTTCAGAGAGTGCTTCAGGACGGTAGAAATCACACCTGTTGCTGAGAGGACGATCGGCACAATCTCCACCTCCAATACGTGCCACTGCTCCTTTATAACCTGTGTAAGTTACCCTGTACTTTTGCGTTTTCTTTTTGTGTGTTTTGTCGAGATTGCTGGTATCTACAACTGCTATGTGTATCAGCCATACTTTTCTTTTAGATTTATCCCAGAGCATTACATCCGGCCTGTTATGACGAACTGTTCTGTCGGTCAATACGCTTCGATCCCAGTATAATTTATACATGTTATTCTGCATGACATTTTGAGGATGGTACTTGTAGTAGGGTGTATCAAATTCACTAGCAATTCCACATTTCCTTGCAAGTTTGGCGTGGATGATTCGTGCTACCATATCGTGCCTCTGTTTATAATCCGTTGGGGCCAGCATACTGCAACCCGTAGTAATGTGCTGGATCGTTTCTTGACCTACACCGCAAGCCCGGCAGATATCAGAAGGAAGATGATGATATTATTATTATTATTATTATTATTATTATTATTATTATTATTATTATTATTATTATTATTATTATGAATTTGATTCGGGAGCATTGGGTGTTATATTAATGTAATAAATGAGTAACATGCGTTGTAATGAAGAATGACCAGGTGCCTCTCGCTGTACGAGATGCGCGAGAGCACTCCTTCCGGTGATGGTGCACGCGGGGGGCGAGGGAGGGGGGAGGAATGCGTAGAAAGCAGCGAGGCGGCGCGCGAAGAAAGTGATCAGTGCTCGCGCGATCGACACCCGAGAGGAGGGGCGTCGCCCGCCACGGCTCTCCACGCACACGCTCACGCACACGCTCACGCACACGCTCACGCTCACGCATACTCAGCCCGCTGGCGGACCTCAAGCCCGACTTCAGGGATAGTATAATAATAATAATAATAATAATAATAATAATAATAATAATAATAATAATAATAATAATAATAATAATAATGGGGGCCTGACACAAATTCATTCACTTTATTGTTTTCTCGTATACGTAGGTATATGCGGAATAATGTACGTAGTGTAGAGAAAGTTATGTAATACTGTGGCAAATCGATTTCCAGATTTCAACGGATCTACACATTTGGGGGTCCCCTGGCACCGTAAGTGTTTTTTCAAAACGTGTGTCTCGTCTCGTCGCATCTCGTCGCGTCTCGTTACGTCTCGCTTTTATATGCAAATTTCCAGCAATTATTACATTTTCGAGAGGGAGTCCTTCAAATGACTTCAAATGAAGTTTTTAGAAATGTCAAAGGGTTTCAATTTTCGCATTTCCACGGGAGCTTCCAAGATTTTTTTCTTAAAAACGTCTCCAAATTTTGCAACGACAATTTCCATATATTACAAGGCTTTACTCTTCTTCAACATTCTAAAAGTAATGTTTTGAATCTACCTTTAATAAACCGAAAAAAATTAGAAAACTTAAAAAAATGTATTTTGGGCGGCGATAGATGGCAGCTGGCAAGAGGGTGGAGCAAGACTGTAAGGCTAGCGCAGACCAAAGAGATTAGAAAACTAAGTAGTGTGACCGCAGTAGTCTGGCGTCACGGGAACCGCTGGCCTGTTGACCGCCGCTTATGGCGACCTATCTGTGAGCGGCCCCCACACGGTCGTAGGTCGATCTCAGACCAGACAGCTTCGGCCAGCGTTCGCATTACACACTGGGATCTGAAACGAGCTCCAATGGGGGCGGGTTTATTCGCAGGATTGCTTGGCTAGGGAAAGGCAAAGGGGCTTACCTGTTTTTGTTTTTTTTAATTTGTTGCGTCTACACCTTGACGCAACGCGTCTCCAAACCCCTTAAGGGGCGTTGAGCGCTTTGCACTGGGGAGTAATCCTCCATTAATGTGCTTTTAATATTTGTCAAGTCTCGTCACGTTGCAGTCAGTCAGTGCCTTTTATCCCTTCGGCCAGGGGCTCGGCGCCGTTAGATCCCGGGGTTCCTGCCCGGTCACCCAACCAGGAACCCGCGAGTCTCGAATTCGCTTAACCTTCGTGACTTCACGGAGCGTAGTAAACGAATTCGGCTAGCGCCGCTGGTTTTGAAATGACTTCATGCAATACAATACCAGCACATTTATTGGCACAGGTCCACTACACGCACGGACGTCGCAAAGTTACACCGGAGTTGAGCTGCTGTTGCCAAGTAACTCGTCGCTCGGAGGGCGTTGCATGAGGTCGACGCCCCTTCCCAGTTGCTCGCCCCCTCGAGACGTAGGCAGACCGACGAAGGGCCCTACCCCGCTCCCGGTCTTGGAATTTCCTCTTTTTCTCAGCAACTGTTGTTACAAGACTTTCATCTGTAGGGACAGCAACATGAATGATGTGCGATGTTTGAGATATTTTATCAAACTGAACAATATCTGCACTATGTGTATTCAGTCTTCGATCAGTGATGATTACACTATCCTACAGCATTTGAGCTCGATCATTGCTGATTACATTCTCTGGTTTGCACATATAATTAGGTTGCTCCCTCTGTACGACTCGTATCTCTTGGCAAGGGCTTGGTGAATTACTTTGGTGACGTAGTTGTCTCTTAACCCTTAGTTACTAGGGCTATGTTTTGTCACACAAGTTCCCGCGAGGCGTACTTCGTACGCCAAGACTATTTTGATAGAAAAATGAACTCTACAAGGCCTGAGTAATATTTTGATATCATTTTTATTTAGTTATATTTTAGATGTATACATATAACAAATTTAATGAAATAATAATAATAATAATAATAATAATAATAATAATAATAATATAGAATTTAGCATATTAGTCTTCAGAACAATGTTTGCATTTGATGACTTTAAGATTATGTTCGATACTTGAAAATTTGTAGCACCAGTTAGTAGAAAGTGTAGTAGTGTTAGTAGAAAGTGTGTAGCACTAGTAAGTAGAAATGGTAGTAGAGCAGGTTTTTGCTCTTTCGCAAGTGTGACTAATTTATTAATTTTTTGTAGTTATTGTGTATCATCACGACTTTCAGTTTCTGTAAATTTGCTGACAAGCGGTGTTTTATTCCACTTTGTAACCTTGTCTCTGCCAATGAAATCATTTCTACACTTTAAATCGCTATTTGAATAATCACTAGCACAATCAAGCTCAGGAAAGTGTCATGTTTACTCGCGGCCACTATAACTTCTTTCTCAGAATCATTTGCAGCATTGCAAATTTCGTCTTTTGACCATTCCTCGTATAATAATTCACATACTATCTGCTTTTCTGATAAATTATTCACCTCTGTATTGTTACTAATGTAAAACAATGTAAATTAGTTTAATTACAGCAATACATTTAAAAAAATCCTGTGGTTATTAAAAAAATGAACTCTCACATTGGTAACCGCGCGGCGTAGAATCTTCACCAATGGACACTTTCTAGCGGAAAAACAATCGTCTAGCCACTGCAAGAAATCTTAGGCCACCGAGTATCGAGGAGGATGCAGATGAATGTCTTCAGCGAGGTTAGGTGAAATGTCAGAACGCGCGTTGAAGTTATCGGACACCTAGGGCGAAAACAGTTCCAGTGGCGTACAAAGTACACCAGCGCGAGTAACTAAGAGTTAGGATATTCTATTTGAAGTAATGTGGGATATCCACAGGAAGTATGCTGGATTGACTCGTTGGTAAAGTTACTTAGGGAACATTGGCTATTAATTTGGTGACCCGTAATTAATGTTTTATTCTCTGGGTTTAACTACTTGGGCTTGAATGGGGAAAGAAATCCTGCAGTCTCACCGATGAGATCCCAATTCGAAGCCACACCACTGAGCTTTTAATATCAATGTTCGCCGAAGTTAACGTTCCAAAGAATGTACCGTGAAGTTCCTTTCTTTGGTAGGCATTCATGCGGTCTTCATGCTTCAGGTAACCAAAATATTTGCTTAGTTGTGCCAGACATAGTCGGTTCATCAACGAAGGTGATATTCCAACGAAACGATTTGTGAGTAGGTTTCGTCTGCATATCATTAATCCCTGATTTACAGCATCAGTTGAAAGTTGTTTTTTGCTCTCCTGTAAAATTAAGTCTTCATGACTTACAAGCTTATTCAAAGACATATGCCTGTAACGAATATGCTACTTCAGTTTGACGGTCAATTATGTCCATCTCGTTAGGTATTTTTCATCCAGTTTCCCTTGATCTTTCAACAAATGCTGAGATTCCTTTCGGCTTTGCTTCTGGAGATCAATCCAGCTTCACTAAATCACACTTTGTGCTCTATTTTGCCACTAGGGGAGATTGTTATATTGTCAGCTGTACTCTGAGTATAAAATAAAATATGTAGTTCGTTTGTCAAAACAAATACTTTTCTAACACTTAGGGGCAGTTCCAGTTTTCACGTGTTTCAAATTACGCTCTTTAAATACCTTTGTTGGAAATTGAAGAATATATAGTAAAAGGGTGGAATAGTGAACAAGTGCACAGATGATTGTCCCCCCTCCCATATTTCTCATGACGTGTTTACCAATATGTGATTATCAATATCAATCAGAATCATGTATCACAAAAGAAACCTGCAGAGTAATTCGTGGATATCATTTTGGAATATGGAAAGATATTTGTTCTCTTTAAAACATCTAAAATAGAGAGAAAAAATGAACAACAAGGGGGACTTGGATGGTAAAGGGTGACTGTAGTGTGGATATTCACGAATTCGAATCCCGTGCTGGGTATGTATGTATTTTTTCTTCTAATGATGTATTTGGTGTTGTGCTAGGAAGCCTCATGTTCTGAGAACCCCTGATCCGAGAAGATCGTAATTGTGTTTTGTAAAGGTTTATATATTCCTCTTTGAAATATAAGCCCCGTCGTAATCGCCGTATCAGATTTACAAAATTGCTTTGTGTTGCTGAGAAGTAGCGTAGAATTTCGCACCTTCTCCATCTTCTATTTTTTCCCTTCTCCTTTTTTCTTCGTGTTCTTTCTCTCTGCACGTCTAAAACCTTATAACAGAACATACTTCCATATTTTCATCGGCATACGGGACCTCTTGGTCTTCTTTTAGGACTAGGGTTCCCAACCGTCCTCCATTTGGGAGGACAATCCTTCATTGACATCAATTGTCCTCTCGTCATCTTTGAATTATGTGTACTCCTTTTAGTACATTATTAACATTTGTTGTAATTTATTTTATCGCATGACTAACATCTACCTTCGATTGTTTAATTTAGAATAGAAAACATAAATATTCTTTTTCTGACCGCCCCATATGTTCTACATGACACACACATTCATTGTAGTGTCTCTGTCTAGCGACTAAAGTTAAAGAGAGTCGTTCAGACCATCATTAGAAAGAAATACAGTTGATGTCAGTCTAAATTAAATATTTATAAAAAAGTGTGTTGATGCGCTATTTTTCTTATCGAGTGTCCTCCCTTTTACATGAACATTAATAAGATCGCTGATGAGGTAGATCCCTTCTATTAATTAAATAAATAAAATATGTTGTCCGGTAAGAAATATCTTTATTTATATCAAATATATTTGATTACGGGTTTATTTATTATTTTATTTTATTATATGTATTATTATTTTATTTATTTAATTTACATGAATATTTTTGGCAACCCTAGTTTGGATTTACAAACTTTACAATTTTTTCTTAAAACACATAAGATATACGTTGGATCCATTTTTCCGAGAATTTGTTGTAATCTGATTTGTGGTCTTTTATGTTCGTTCCCTACATGACCAATTCTTGAAACCCCCCACTGTCTTTGTGAGCGATTTCATCTGTGTCCTCCAGTATTTATCTCTTTCTTGCTCTTTCACAAATTTATAAATTATTTCAGGTTCACGTTTATGTTCGTGGTTCATATTGAATGATACAGAAAGCGCTTTGTTTCATTTTTAATTTTATTTAAGGTTGCTTATAAACCACGATCATCACAATTACGCCACTTGCATATTACAATTTAAATTAAACAATTACATATTTTACAGTACGTGTATCAACATATGTTAGGAAAATTAATTCACTTTCTTTCATAGATACTCTGTTTTAATTTAATAAATACTTTAAGCCTTAGTGGTTTGCGTCCAATCAGTGTGGAAACCAACTTCTTTTTCCAACGCTGCTTTGGGTCCTCGGTGATGCTCCTCGCTACCGTCTGCAGATGGCGCGCGGTCTGCGGTGAGAGCCGCTCCGGGCGTTGAACCGCCATTCATTGCCGGCCAAGCGCTTTACGGCCTAGACAAGAAGCTTTAATACCCCCCTCTGTTCCTTGGTACGCGTTGTCACGGTGGTCTACAAGCTTTGCAGATCAGCGTCAAATTAACGCTGATCGCTGGATAGTGACATTTCTGTTTAATGACATTTCCGGAATGTCTGAAATGTCTAAGGACGTGTATATTACCCTCTCCCCCGATATGACCTTTTTGTTTTTCATTTACTTGTTTTGTTTTACATTTTCAAATTTGACACCATATTGGCATCCAACTTCGCAATTTTTCATACCAATTTCTCCACCGTGTCTAAGGACAAGGGCCACTGGCCGGGATCCAATAAGGGATCTCATTAGAGCGGATAAGGACACGAGTTGTCGGCGAATTTCATTTTTCTAGATTTTAATCAGGGTTCTTTTATATTTTACATGCGTGCAATACTCCATACTCCACACACGTGTAGCCATTACACTAACAACCATGACACGGGATGGGTTGTTTCTTGTTAGATTCGGGTACAATTACTAGGGAGAGAATTTGTATGCACTAAATAAATCTGAAATAGATATGCATTTAAGACCTACAGTTCTGAAATGCACACTTTAATATGTAATTAAAATGAACAATATTCCATTTCCCGTATAAACAATTCTTGATAAAATTCAGAAGAAGCATGCTTGGAAAGAAAATATATATCCTAGCTTAATTCGCGGAAGAAAAAAATTGAAGTGAATATGCACCTTAGTGAAGGACCTTGTATGATTTTTAATTTCTTCTGCCTGGTTTAAAAATATAATATCAAGAAATATCCTACATTTGCAAAAGTATTTTATCAACTATAGAAAATAAAAAAAATAAACGCAAACTGCGACAATCTCTTTCCAATCAATGAACGCTTTCATATAAATAGAGTCTGTGAAAAGATGAAAGTATGCGCCTGTAAGTACACGAATATGAACAGGAAAAATCAGCCAAGCATGCACAAATATGCACTAACATATTATTCTGCATAGCATCCAATTCTAAACAAATGTCAGGAAATTTTACTTAGTTATGCCCTGAAGCAACGGACAAAAAGTGCAAAATCATAGATATTCGCTCCCTAATAATTACCATGAAACCACTCCTCCAAACCACAGACAAGACGCTTTCGGTGACAAACACTCTTTCCCAGAGTTACGGATTTGGATCCCACGTAAGACATGATTGTTGTAATGCCTGTGTTGTGGAAGGTACAGAAAAATCACTATGCAATACTACGAGTATATTATACCTACCTTTGAACGTCACTACTTTCCTGCTGGGTGCTTATTATAATGAATGCAATTAACGTTGGTACAGCTAGCTGCTAGAGTTCGCTACGTAGCTATAGACAACATGTAATTCCTCGGCAGACCGCGCAAGAAATGGTTCGTAGGACTGAACCGTGGTACAAAACAACGGCTTTTCTGGTTGCAAAGTTACCTCATACTTCAACCGCAAAGAAAGAATTTCTCTCATAATATTCGTAGAATTTTCATTTTGGCGTTTCCTTCAAGTAGCTACTTACGTACTGCTAGAATTTTACACCATACGGCGTCTTTCGCCTTTGAGTTTCCATTTCAATCTGTCAGTGCTGACCTCTGCACTTAACCCTCCTCACTACTCCATCCTTTCTCTACTTCTAAGTTTTCCTAGTACTTATGAAACAGGTTTCCAATTCCAAAGCTTTTGAGATTTTAATCGATTAAATATATTTACATTGACGATCAATACTTCAGAGACGTTAGTATTACGCAAGACGGAATATTGAAATAAAACTTTCAATTTCGACTCTCGTTTTCATTCGGCGAGCACAAACACGCTGACCTGGTATGTTTCCTGCCTCTCTGAGAAAGTACTTGGCGTTTATGACGTTGACGTGTGATTTTCCGTGTTGACGTTGTCCAAACGTTGATGTAAGTGCTTGCCCTCTTATAGTTAGGAATAGCTTCAACTGACGATTTCCTCTGCCCGTTGGACACGCTCGTGCGGAAGGTTGCTGCCATTGCAAAAGACGAGGAAATGCATTCATTGCTTGTAGTTTTTCTTTCGAATGAGATAAACTCTAGTGAAAGGCTTGGTTTATGACTGTTGGGAAGAATCTTGTAGGCTTGATGCCTCCTTTGTTGCAGTTGAGATGAGGCGGAAGATATCTTGGCAGAGAGATGACACACTTCGCGCGAAATCTGTTCCTGCGTTTCTGAAGTGGAAATGAGAAGGTAGTGTATTCATTTGCATGACCTATAGTGGTTGTTTATAAAAGTTAGCAAAGTGTGTGTTATTTACTACGAGTGAATAACACAAATGTCGTTTTGTCAGCCGATCGTGAAGAACTTGCAATTTTTTAAGGAACAAAATAATTTCCCCCCCACGTTTTGCATCTAGGGTGTTATTTGAATATTATTATTGACTGTTGTTAAAATCAACATTTGAAGATTGATGATTTTACTTTCTTAATGGATTATGATTCTTTTTATATTTTGAAGTTCATGTAGTAGATGCTTCCCCCAACAACACAGGATCGAATTTTCCAGGTTTGCTCTAAACCATAGGGTTTTAGTAATTTGGCCGAAGTAGCGGCTTGATTCTAATGCGATACAGTCAATATAAAACTTCTGTGAGTGAGACAATCTACTAATACACTTTGTGGCCTGCATGAAGATTTCTCCCCATTAAGTCTAGTTTTATAATGTAAATATGAGAAGTTGATTTAGATAATTTAGGAAGTGAAAAAGAGTTAAATAATTTAGATAGTATAATTACAAAGGATGTGAGATGTAAGAATAAGTGGGATAGGCTTAGGCAAGCATTTTTTTCGTAAGAAGATTTTTCGTAAAGTAAACTGAGTTTTGCGATGAAAAAAATAAGAAATATGTGTGGAGTATCGCGCTGTATGGAAGCACAACTTGGACATTTGTTGATGGGGCAGATAAGAGACCGTGAGTTTTCGGTCTCTCCTAACGAAGAGGTATAGAAATATGTAACAAGAAGTTGCATTATGAATTGTTTTACTTTGTGACTTACATTTATTTTTTTATGGGGACATATTTTAAACGTGCGTATTAAGTTTGTTGGCGTCAGTAGTAATACATTTTGGTTATGTTTATATATCAGCTGAGATGGTTGATGGCAAAAGCTGTTGTCACTGCACCGTTTATGACCGGAAGGTGCTAGGATTTGAACCCTGTCGGTGGTGTATTTTCAACACTCACTAGATAGCTTGCTCAAATTCAGCCACTAACTTGAGGATAATTTTAATAGCAATTAATTTTAATGGGATTCTATGATGGGTAGATTTCTGTAATCTCTCGGATAAATAATACACTAGGCGAGAAGTACCTTAACAAGCGGGCCATATACCGCGTGCTGTTTCCTTCCTCATCCTTGACCTCTTCTTTCCTCTTTCACACTACCACATAAATCGGGAGCTGAAAGCTTGTCCCAGCTGCAAGCTGGGCGGCGCCCCACTGATGGAGATTCTTCCCCCTCAATCCAACTTATAGGTCGGCACTGGATCTCACTTTGCGCTAAAGGAGAGAAACATTGTCCACTTGTGAGATATAGCATTGACCTTACTTATGGAACTAACGACCGCAGCAGCTCTGGTACTCGGGGGGGAAATAATCGATTGTGTGTATTTGTGGCGTGAAAATTGATCTGGAAGAAGTAAAGAATTGTGGGAATTCTGATTTGGTGTTGTTGACTTTCTTATAAGAAGATATAAAAGAGGTAGAAAAAAATAAGAATATGGGCTACCTTTTGGGATATTTTTCCAAAGAACGGAATAGAAATAAATTTTGATAAAATATGATAAATTTTAATATAATATGTTGACGAAGATGACCTCTTATATTTCTTCTTAGAAGTAAAGAAGTTGATGAGCGACGGTCAGAGAGCCAACCGGGAGCGCCGGTTGCGACGGCAGCTCTGGGGCGCGGCGCCCTGCTCGGAAGGGCTGACTGCGTTTAATCCCGAAATCCCCGCGCGCCGCCTGGGGAACCGACGGTGGTTCTGGGAGCCCCTGGGGAAACCCTCCCCCGGTTCCTCCCCTACCCTTTCTGTCCGTCTGCCGCCCCCTCCGCCGCTCCTGCACACGCACAGTGACCAAGAGCAGTGTATGAACACTAGTCAAATTGCAGAAATGGGTTGATGAAAACAGCTTCAACATCAACATGAAGATGATCATTGCAGATGATCTTTTGGAAAGGTGGGAAAATATCTACAGAAGATGCGTTGTATCTGAAGAACGGGCCGCTGAATAAAAAAATTGGAAAAACCAACATTAAATCATTAGCAACATACAGGAAAAGAGTGCAGCCACCAAAGCGATATATGGCATTACTAACATTAGACGACTATCACTAGTCACAGCTGACACTACTCAGTACCACAATTTCCCCAATAATTACGTTCGGAATTGATATGATATGGGAGAAACTAACGATCAGTGATCTTAAGAATATATAAAAGGTAAACCCCTTTTTCCGTGGTTTCTCCGTTCAACGCCAGGCGAATGCCGCAGCAGTACCCTATCAAACGGGCCACGGACCGCGCGCGATCTGTCCTTCCCCTTCCTAGTCCTATTCTCTCCCCTTACACACACACTTACACTAACATGCACTACACTACCACATATCTCGGGAGACCGGTCGGGAGTTTAGAGCTTGTCCCGTCTGGGGGATGTGCCCCGCTGGTGGGAGAGTTCTGGTTAGGGGGAAACCTCACTAGCCGACGGTAGGTCGGCGCCGGATCTCGCCATCCACCGGGGGAAGATCACCGCCATCTCCCGAGAAAAAAGCATGCACTATACTAACGGGACTAATGACCAGAGCTTTTGACGCGCCCAGAAACACGAAAAAACCAAATCCAATCAAACCAAACCTAAAACCCCTCTATTAAAATAGCGCTAGGAGGGGGAAAAGCACCTTCAAGATTGGTATATGAATTAACGAAACAAACCTTTACATAGACCTACGAGAGTCGCAACAGCTGCCATCCACCGCTCCGTTCAACACACCTTATAGAAGAAAAATGACAAAATAATGCAAATAGGATCAGACTTCTACAACACCGGCGCTACGATAGACTAAACTGAGAGAAGACTAAAGAAGACCACAACCATCTAGTCACACGCTATGCAATTCATGGATTTCACCATAAAGTGGGTAAAAAATTCCATGAACGTAATGAGAAATATATATGTGAGCTCTGTAATCAAACGTGTTATATATACCATCTAGAAAAGTGTCCACAAAATGAGAAATCGATTAGAAAAGATAGTAGAGTCAAAACAACAGTAACTACCTTCTCCGGTGAACTTCCTTCTATAATAAAAAGCTCTGTATGAAACGAAACAGGAGAGGAAGCAATGAAGACACTGACCTTTGCAAACGGAGCTACAGAATAACGTTAAAGATAAATTGAATATAGAGAATAGAATAAAGAAAAGCCAAATACGATGCGTTGTCATTAGGGTGCAAGAAGTCGAGTTACAAATTCGAGGTAGTAGGAAAGGAAAAATTCAAATTTCGAGATTTCAATTTAAATAGAAGAAAGTTTCCAAAACACCCACTACATTTTAATTGTAGGTTTCCCAAGATTGCAGAATTTTCATGTAAGTTGTGCGTTTCCCAAGCAATCTAACTCCATTTTCTAAACAAAATAAAATAACAACGAAAAACGACAAAAAAGAACAACACCGTTTTCATTTTACTTTTTTACGTTTACAGATAGCATTAGAAAAATATTTCAGGCAAGGGGATGCTTGGTTTGAGTTTCGATGGTGGTGTATTATCAGCTAGGCTGGACAATGCAAATGTTTGAATAAAATTTCTAATGACCAACCTCTCAAATCAGCCGATATTGCAAGTTATTTCGATTGATTCCTCATGAAAATACTGATTCTTGTACCTATACACGGAAAAAGTGCTATCTTTCATCCATATCTTACCCTGATTCCACTCTCAAGCTTGGCAGCAGGGTGAATATCCATGGTCTTATGGAACTACTCGTTCATGATATCTTCAAGTGCTATTAGGATGAGGATGATTACCAGATGACCAAGATTCATGTTGACATGACCCGCCCTAGTAAGAAACTACAGTACCCATATAGAACAGTATTCAAATTCACTTGCACTGCGTATCTCAGAATAAATGGAATACACGTCTGGGTTACACGACGGTCGAAGATGAACGCGTATTCCCAATAAACTTGTGGCGGAAAATCCCACGTAATGAAATTGCATAAAGACAATCCTCGGTTCTAATGACCTTTTCTGATGATTCTTTCCCGATGTCTGCCTCGATTAACTGGAACTCAATTCAATATGAATATATGCGGATATACCTTCCCATCTGTTCTACTGTGCGGAACCGCCAGTGGCAGGCGGTCGCTGGCCGCTCGACCGACTGCGTAGCACCCGGGCCCTGAGCATCGCAGCGGTCCCAAACAGCTGAGGTGGCTCAGAGCTTCAACCGATGTCACTGCAGTGCCTCTGACTGGAGCGTCCTAGGGTGTCTCTCCCAACGGCGGCAGGATTTTCGACACTAGCTAGGTAGCTAAATGGAATTCTGTCGCTGTCTGATGGAGAATTATCGCAGCCGGCTGCTCTGATCTGTAGTTTTCTGTAGTTTCTTCGATCAACATCAGGCGAATGCTGCAGTAATTCCCTAACAAACGGGCCACGGGTCTCGCGTGACCTTTCCTTCCTCTTCCTTGTCCTTTCCTCACCGCCTTACTTACGCACACTTACATTGACATGCATAAGTAGTAACCTCACTTGTTGGGAGGAGACCAGTCGGGAGCTTGTTTGATTGATTGATTTTTTCGTGTTTCGTCGGGCGCGTCAACTGCTTCGGTCATTAGTCCCGTTAGTGTAGTGCATGCTTTTCTCGGCAGATGGCGGTGATTTTCCCCTCGCTGGATGACGACATCCGGCACCGACCTACCGTCGGCTGCTGGGGTTTCCCCCTAACCAGAACGCTCCCACCAGCGGGGCACCGTCCCAGTCGGGACAAGCTCTAAGCTCCCGACCGGTCTCCCGGAGTATATGGTAGTGTAGTGCATGTTAGTGTAAGTGTGTGTGTAAGGGGAGAGGATAGGACAAGGAAGAGGAAGGACAGATCGCGCACGGTCCGTGGCCCGTTTGGTAGGGTACTGTTCCGGAATGCGCCTGGTGTTGATCGGAGAAACCACGGAAAACTACCGATCAGAGTAGCCGGTCACTAGAATTCTCCAGACAGCGACTGAATTGGACCACTGAAAAGCTAGTGTCGAAAATCCTGCCGCCGTGGGGAGTGGGAACCTAGGATCTCCCGTCAGAAGCGCTGCAGTGGCATCAGTTGCCCGGCCGCGGGGGGATTGGGGGGGATTGCCGCAATGCAAAGTGAGGGCCGACACCGGATCTCGCCATCCAACGGGGGAGATCCACTTTAGCAGTAGACTCGCTCCGAATCGCTAATCAGCTCAAAAGCGGACCTCCTTCCCCCTCCACCCATTTCCTCGTTGTGACAGAAGCTGGGTTCTAGCAGACACAGGGAAATGAGGTTTTGTTCTCTGTGCAGGATGTTTAAGGGTTGAACCACAGAAAGCAAAATAATAGATTTTGTTCATTGAAAGCTCGTCTGATTCTGTTCTCGTGGATTTTCAGACTGATTTTCTTGACCTCGTTATATGAATGGGGATTGTCCTGAGTTCAGGTCATGAACCAACTTTAAAAGTTTGCCAATATTTCGGTCTGAATTAACTCTTGCTCCGAACCTCGTTTGGTTGATATCGTGACGCCTAGAATTTTCGTATGTGTTGATTTTCTTGAATTCACTATTATATTGGTGATTGTTCTACTGAGTTTCGGTCAGCGATAAATAACAATCTCTTAAACAGTTGTTGGCACATGGACGGCCAAAATTAATTTACATTTGGCGCCGTACTTGAAAGTCAATCATTCGTAGCAATTCTCTGGCGCTAATTAACAGAAAAAGGTATACATTTCAAACGTCTCGGGTTGGACTTACATTTTTTCTGTAAAATCCGCGGGCAGGCTTCCAGAGAGAAAGGTAATATATTTTTCGTATGAAACTCTTTGGGACGGCTGAACTGCTTAGTAATTTTGAACTGTTTTCCAAGAATGGAATTAGAGCGCGCCACGGGATGGGCAACACGAATGATCAGAGGTATAATATTGCATATTGTCGCAATTTCGCGGGAACTTGGTCTCCTTTTACTTGAGACGCGACGTGATCGCATTGTCGAAAGATCGAGAAGCCAAGCGGTTCCTAATCTGACGCGTCTTGCTCGTGTACAGAACTAAGCAATTCAAAGTCAGAGTTTTACGTTGAAGTGCGTCTAGCCCTCAGCATTACAGGCTTCGTGAACAGCGTTTTGACGCGCAGATTCTGCATAACATTTGTCACGCCCGAATTTCGACAGAAACCGGTTTTCTTTTCGCCCAGACAAGGTAATACTAACAAATTCTTCAGTACTCAATAATTCTTTCGCTGAGGTAAACTAATAGTTGCTTTATAATTGGCTTTCAGAATTTTATCTTGAGTCAAGGGAGTAAAAGGTCGACAGGAGTCATGTTTTCATCACGAAACATCTTCAGATGCTCTCCCAAAACACTCAAGCTATTTTGCACCCTCGGCATTTTTGGTAATACGATGTTTGAAGCAAATCGCAATTAACGCTGCTGCTTTCCCTGAAGCAGACCTTGCTATTACCAATTCTTTCTATGCAGATAACTTATTGCTTGGAGCAAAATCTGAACTTGAGGCAACTCAATTATTTAAACAAATATCATATCTGCTCTTCATTCTCTCGTCGACTGTCGTGCTGTGCGGATCGCTCCGCACCGTACAGCTCAACTAGCGCCGACTAGCGAAGTTTCTTTACTCAGTGTCGTTCCTGCGCCGACCTCAGAGGTGCTTGCACAACTGCGCGACGAACAGTCAGTCTCTATCAACTCGTGCAGTGCAGTGGTTATTTCTACTCGTGCTCAAAAGTTGTCACAGTGCTACATAGTGCTCAAATCCAGGCCCCCCTAGGGGGGCATCCTTTCCCAGATGTCTCTGCAATGTATCACCATCAACTCTATCAGAACTCAACCGCCAACAACAACATTCAAGTACTAAGGTCAGACCCGAGGAAACGCAGCCTTGACAACCTCCAGGTAACCGGCGCAAAACGCAAGGCTAATTCTCTCCCCGGCGTAATGGATCTACCTTTAAATAACAGATTTGCCCCGCTCGGGCCTCTGACTGACGACGACCGCGAGGAAAATCCCCAAATTTCGTCTCACCCCAAAGAGCCTGTGATCAAAAAGCCACCTCCAATATTCATTCACGAAATTTCAAACTATAAAGAACTCATCAGTATATTAACCTCCGAGATAGGAGAAAACTTTATCACTCAAATAAAAGGAAATTCTGTTAAAACTATTCTTAATTCAATAGAAGATTTCAGGAAAACAATTCACTTTCTAGATCAGAATAAGTGTCAATATCACACGTTCAAAGACCCTTCAGCTAACACCTTTAGTGCAGTTATTCGTGGAGTGCCGATTGATTACGATGAAGATGAAATTACTGAAGAACTTAGCAAGGTTGACATTCTGAACGTCAAAGTAACCCGCTTGTTAAGATTTGATAAATCTCCCATGCCATTATGTGCAGTTTTAATGAATGACAGCTCAACCTTTGAAAAACTATTTAGCATCAATAGACTTTTCAGTGCCGTGGTCTCAGTAGAACTCAGACGCCGTAATGCATTTATTGTGAGATGCAAAAGATGTCAGGACTTCGGACATACTAAAAATTACTGTAAAAAAACTTCAAAATGTGTAAGATGCGCTAACTCCCATGAACCGGGTAAATGCAACTTAAACCCCAACTTAATCCCACTTGCGTTAACTGTAATCAAGCTCATCTAGCATCGTCACGCAAATGTGAATATTTCCAAAGACGACAAGTAGCATTCATGAAAAGAAGTTCATCTAACTATCTTTATTCACAGGCAGTTAACAGTTTCCCCCCTCCTCCCCCCGCCTCATTCCCCCCACTTCTTGCTAATACCAACTATCGTCAATCTAGAATCCCTCCACACATTACGTTCCTCCTCAGCTCCCCAAAACATTCCCCTCCTCAACAAAATATTTTTCCATCTTATTCACAATACCCATCAACAAACTCTGCACACCCACTTCCCCCCTCCCACCATAGCACCTCTCTACATCCTGATATAATTTCAGAAATAATAAACCAGGTAATCAAAGCCCTCATTCCCATAATCAACAACCAAATTCATTTAGCTCTTGCTTCACATCCATATTTCCCAAACACAAATCAATTAACAAAGAATTTTCCAAAATAAAATATTGATATTGCTTTCATCACCGAAACGCACCTCACATCCAAAGATAAGGTTAATGTTCCGGGTTACTTGACGTAGAGATCCGACCGACCTTCTCGAACTGCAGCAGGAGGAGTTGCTATTTTCATTAAAAAACGGATTCGACACGATCCGCTGCCACCGTTTATCACCCCAGGACTTGAAAATATATCAATAGCGCTACATCAGTCACACGGTACGCCAATTACATTAACTGCAGTATATAAACCTCCTAATACCCCCCTGAAACAAACACACCTTAATACTCTGTTTTCTAATCCAACTACAACTATCGCCATAGGCGATTTCAACGCAAAACATTCCGCATGGGGATGCAGAACATGCACCCCGAATGGAAATTTCTTACTCAGATATGTTATCAATAATAATTTAATTATCTCTGCTCCACCGGAACCCTCACATTATCCGTATAATCGCCGCATCCTTCCGGATATCCTAGATATTGCAGTTTGCAAAAATTTTACGAAACCGTTTTTTCAATCAGTTCTAGCAGAATCAAACTCGGATCACTGCCCGGTGCTTCTATCCTGCGATGCTAATCTCGTAGTATCTAATCACCTCAATCAACGTATCCATAAGAATATCAATTGGAATTTATTCGAAGAGTATCTTTCGACATCCACCCCCATACCACCTTTCTTAAAAACCCCAGATCAAGCCGATTCAGCTATTTTCTTCTTTGGCAACACCATCTGCACGGCAATAAGTACGGCTACACCCAATTACAACCAAGAGGCACCCCCCATCAAATCCGCTTCCACCCAACATCCTGAATCTTATTAGACATAAGCGATATATAAGACGACAATGGCAAACTCTCCGGCTACCCCAATTAAAAACCGCATTAAATCAGATGACGCAGAAAGTTCACGAAGAGTTAAGTAAGTTTCGCTATCAGAACTTCCAAAATCTTCTTCAAAATATTGATAAAAACTCCAATACTTTGTGGAAACTCTGTCGTCATTTCTCCCACCCCAACCAAGCAATCCCCCCATTATCAGCCAACTCTGAAATCGCTTACTCGGAAGTAGACAAATTAGAAATGCTTGCCAACCATTTCAAAGATGCTTTTTATCCCAATACTTCTACTGATTTGAATTTCCAAAACGTGGTAGAGGAATTTGTAAGATCCCCATTCCATACAGCTCCATCACCAATTAGTTATATCTCTCCCGCTAATGTCAAACAAATAATTAAGAATACAAAAAACAAATCTTCTCCAGGAATAGACGGTATCCCCAACATAATTCTAAAACATTTACCTCCTCATTCCATTGCTTACTTAACTGCCATCTTCAACAGTTGCCTCAGACTAGGCTATTTCCCGGCAAGCTGGAAAAAATCCATTGTAATTCCAACATTAAAACCTAAAAAATCTCCGAAACATCCCTCCAGCTATAGACCCATAAGCCTTTTACCCACTCTGTCCAAAATCTTGGAGAAACTGATCCTAATCAGACTTAACAAATTTCTTCAAGTTACGAAAGCTATTCCTCCTTTTCAATTCGGATTCCGACCTCTTCATTCGACCACCCACCAGCTTCTCAGAATAGTAGAAAACATAGGACAAGCATTTCAAAATAAGCAGTACTGCGCTGCAGTCTTTTTAGACTTCGCTAATGCCTTTGACAAAGTCTGGCACACAGGTCTGCTCTACAAATTAAGGAACCAAGGCACTCCCGATTATCTTTTCAAAATCATTAGCAGCTTTCTCGAAAATAGAAGCTTCTCGGTGCGAATAAATTCCTCACTCTCCGCCCCTAAAATAATTCAGGCCTGGGTACCTCAAGGCTCACCTCTCTCCCCAACCCTCTTCAATCTGTTCACAGCAGATATACCATGTACCACAACTTGTTCCACAGCTTTATATGCAGATGACACCGCGATATTCTCTATACACCATGATCTTTCAATAGCAATCAACAATTTACAATTAGACATCAACACTTTCTATGACTGGGCAGAAAAATGGCGCCTGCACTTAAACGCAGCAAAATGCGAAGCTAAAATCTTTGCACTCAAAAGAATAGCCAACCCTCCTACACTCACAATAGGAAGTTTACCTGTTCCCTGGCTCCCATCTAACAAATCCATAAAATACCTAGGAGCAATCCTAGACACCCGTCTTACGTGGAAACCCCACATTACCCATAGGCTGAACAAAACTTATGCTGCTCTCTTCAACCTATATCCACTCATTAACCGTAAATCAGCGCTACAAACTGATATAACCCTCCATATTTATAAAACTGCACTTAGACCATCACTAACATATGCCTGCCCTGTTTGGGGAGGTGCTGCACAAACAAACTTAAAAGGGCTTCAAGTTTTCCAAAACAAAATCCTCCGAACATCGGTTAACGCACCTTGGTATGTATCCAATAATCAGCTCCATAGAGAATTGAACATCGATACCATTACTCACCATATTTCATCATTATCAAAAAATTCTTCTCCAACCTAAACCTAGTTCCCGGTGCCAGACTCTACCAGCTAGGAAAATCCAGTAACGGTCCAACCAGAATCAAATCCGCCTTCCCAAAGATCAATTCAGACCTCCGTAAGCATCATAAACACGTAATCCTAAGCTCGCTCCCCGCCCCCTTTCCCACTCCCTTCACTCCACTGCCCTGTGCATAAGATCCTTATAAATGAGGTTCCCAGAGGGGATTCCCTCTCACAAGTAAGCTGGGTTGAGTTGGTTTATTTTGCAAGTACCTCGGTGCT
The DNA here is from genome assembly GCA_964035755.1 of Teleogryllus oceanicus. Taxonomy (NCBI): domain Eukaryota; kingdom Metazoa; phylum Arthropoda; class Insecta; order Orthoptera; family Gryllidae; genus Teleogryllus; species Teleogryllus oceanicus. The sequence goes on from CAXIVR010000009.1 coordinate 83,046,952, forward strand.
TTTTCAGTTATTATGGTATTATTGGTTAGTGTATGTACTCAATTTCAGACCTGTAAAGTGGTTTATCCACTGTTCGGGTGCAATAATAAATAAATAAAAAAATAATATCTGCTTTTAGAAGCACATTTTAAATTGAAAAAGACTAGAAGCAATACTGATTCTATGATAAATACTTTGCTTGGAGAACCTCTGGGGAGGTCCTTGTCGCATTTGGTTGAGACCATTTTACAAAATACTTGTCCTTTTCTGATATACAGAAAATGACACTTTGCATCTAACACACAATGTTCAAACTCCACTTCTCGCCGACTCCGGCGGCTGGACAAAGAGAAAGGTACTACGTATAATTGCATCGTTCTCTGACCCCTTGGGTCTAGTCACACATGTGACCGTAAGGTTTAAAATATTTTTACAGATGTGGGACCGTAAACTGAATTGGGATGTCAATCTAGATTCCGACTGACGTTCGTACTTCATCAGTAAGAAATTTTACTCTCAGAGGTACCTTTATTGACAAAGCTTATTTTTCCTAGGAAGGTGACACTCAGGGGGGTGAGGAGTATCATTTTAACAGGCTTCGTCGATGCTTCGCAAAGAGCATATAGTTGTTGTGTTTATGTAGTCAGTGAAAATTCTCAGGAAGGACGGGAAAGTTCTCTAACAGCATCGAAATCAAATCTTGCACTTCTATCTGGCACGGCTATTCCTCGTCTTGAATTATGTGGCGCAGTTTTACTGGCCAAATTCATGACGATAGTTTATAAGTCTGTATCTCTAGTTTCTAATGTGAAATCTATGCATTTCTTTACAGACAGTATTGTAGTATTGCATTGGATAAAACATCAGATGTCTTCATTTCTAATAGACTTCCTGTATCAGGAAATCCTCGACCTGTATTCTCCCTGGTCGAGGCTTGGTTACATATTTCTTCTCGAGACAACTCTGCAGATCTCATATCACAGGGCGTCACTGTCAGAAATCTGGATACTAATGACGGATAGTTTCGTAGTCTAGAATGGATGACCCGACATCTCAGTTGAACTCTCTGCATGAAGTCGTTGAAGGTGGTGTCGTTCAATTACTACTTCATTCACAAACCTTTCTCATCACCCCTTGTACAGAGGACGAATCTTTTATTTCAGAACGTATCAAAAAGTTCAACTCTTATCATAAATTGCTGAGGATAAAAGCGTATTGTCTTCGATTTATCTATCGGTGTAGGACGAGAACTTTAATATTGCCAAACAGGGCCGGTCCTCTCACTACAAATGAGTTACGAAATGCTCTTCTACTAATTGCAAAATCAATTCAGAAAGAATTCCTTTCTGCTGAATATGGTGCACTGTCCAATAAAAAAGAGATTGCTAAAAATTCAAACCTTTTGAATATTCATTCTTTCTAGACAAAGATGGTATCATTCATGTAGCTGAAAGATTGAGACATTCTTTAATGCCCGATGAAGCAAAACATCAAATCATTCTTCCTCGAGAACATGCTTTAACGAGAACTCTCATTACTACGATTCATTTAACTTATTTACATGCTGGATGACATATAATAGTGTCGATTGCTACACAAAGATTTTAGATTCCTTCAATTTAAAAGACTTGTGAATAATGTAATTCATCATTGTTTTCGTCCCCACGAAGTTATGCCGGGCTTTGTCTCACGCCTTTACTTTGGCTTTAATATCTTTAGTAGTATAAGCTTCAATAATTTAATTCTAAGGCTTCTTCGCCTTGCTGAAGAGAAGCGAATAGTTCGAAAACAAATTGGAAACTGGGTCTGTATCTTATCCCATTTTGCCTCACATCTCCAGACACAAAAGATTCGCTTTTTGGTTTTGGAAAACAGAAGAGTCCCTTGACAAACTTTGTCTTTGGGACAGCCGAATCCACCGAGAGCGTTTGTTCGTGAAGTGGTTTTGTGAAAAGGCTATAAAATAAATATTCTTTGGCTTTACGCCTATGTCATCGTTTCCAGATTCTTTTTGACTTCCATTCGTCTCATCAGCTTGGAAAGTGCTCGAAAACAGCAACATAGCTGTCTGTGCTACCCAAGGACAGAAAAAGGGTGTTTTGGAAAACTTTTGAAACGATTCGCACCCCACGAAGTTATGCCGGGCTTTGGCTCACGCCTTTGCTTTGGCTTTAACATAATTCATCATTGCTTGTCTTGCATTAGATAGCAGGCAAAGCCAACCTCCCTAGTAATGAGTGCACGTCTTGCTTCGAGAATTACGCAGTCAAAAGTGGAAGTTTACTTCAGTGGATAACCATTTCTGACGAAACCGGTCGTTGGTAGATGCAGGGCTCGTTGTAAATTATGGATTGTGGTATTCGTGTGTCCTACAACAGAAGCTGTTCATCTTGACGTAGAGGAAATTTAACCACTAATTAATTTATCGCTTCTTTAAAAAATATTCGGGTCTCAAAGGGGCTACTATTGTAATGAATAGTAAACAGTAGTATTAAAATCGTTCAGGGGCTAAACCGCAATTTTTTGACAGAGATTCTTTTTGCCGGATCCTGATAACAAAAACGTGGATAACACTTGTTCCTTATTTCCTCGAACACGTTGTGAGGTCAGAATCAACATTTGCTGGGTCCTTGAACCCAAGCACTGGTGACAGCGTGGGAGTTTTCAGTCGTTCAAAATAAATGCCAGCACGTTTGCTTCCAATGTTACTGATATTTCTGCCATTTTATTCTATGAGAAATGTATACTCGAAATGATACACGATATAGAAAGTGTTCTGCGTTGTTAGTTTCAAATTCGTTCGAGTCTATGTGCTCTAAAATATTGCGATTGCATATGGTACCTCTTAACAATGTGTGAACAAATAGTATGGGAAGTGAACAACGTCAGACAGAAAAAAATGAGACAAAGGAAACTTGTCACAAAATTGCCAATAATACAATTTCAAGACTAATTTGTGTACATAAATAAATTCTTTCTCGAGGTACTAATCTTTTCTTAGTATCTCTAGATGGTGTAGGTTTGAATTTGTCGATGATGTTTACATCATCGATTTTTGATGACGAAGATTGTTGATGATGTAGGTACTCTCTAGTTTGAATGAGGCACTCATTATTCGGGAAAAGTTACGAAACGTGTACTTTATTGGGGAATTTGTCGTCAAAACAATCTTGTGGAAATGAGTAAGAATCTTCAGGAAATTAAAGCGGCTTTCTCAGCCTTCCTACTGATACGTATGGGACATCGACTTCATGGAAGAGAGTACGGTTGCGGAAGTAGGAGGAAACAATGCTCCTGTGACGTTTGCGCGTCCATTTCAAGGCGAGAGCATTCGAGTGCGTCAAAAAGCTTGCACAATCTGAAATAGAGGAGTCCGAAATCGCTGAGCAATCATCATCAAGCTCACTTTCAACAAAACAGCATGCGATTCTGCCATCACAATCCTCCAAGCACAACTCGCATTCTTCTGCAGCGATGTTTTGATGGAGAAAAACAGACCCCACAAAGCGTGGTTGGGTTTCAACGGAAGCAAGAACGATATGATCTCTACAGGAAGAATAGGGTATTGCAAGGTAACCTTTTTTATGATTTTAGGAAATGGCTGGCGTGTTTTGTGCTTTTGCGGAAGTGAAATCAGCTGAAAGACGAAGTTAATATTTCATGGACTTGCAATAAAATAAGTACTTAAACGTAGAACGACCTGAGAACTAGTTTAGCCGTTGATGAGTATGTAATGAGGATTTCAGACACAATTTTATTATGAATTTTGTTTTGTTTAAGAATACTTAATGTTACTGAAGTAAATAAAAAATCAATCAATTACTGAAAATAGTTAAAACTTAAAAAACTTAATTTCATTGATAAAAAGGTTACAACTACATTTAATTCCTTTATGTTTTTTCTCTGCAGTATAAAACACGAAAAAATCTCCCTTAAAATGTTTAGCTCTCAAGAAATGAAATTTTTGCCAGTTTCCGTTGTTTCATGGAGTTCATTATTTTCGTAGTTTGTATGCAGCCTTTCAAGGACATTTTTAGCGCTAAACGTAAGTGAAATTCCATTACCGTAATAAAACGGAAATGTGGAGCGGGGGGGGGGTTGGTGCTTTATGGTTCCAAAACTCGGACACTCTCCACCAACAACATTAAAACAAGTCAGTTGAAAAGAGATTTCTTATACTAGCGACTTCAGACTTTTGATCAGCTAGACTAGCGGTTATCTAATCGGGAGATTTCGTTAGACTAACTTTTTGGTATTGACTCAATGGATAACCACAACCCAGCTAATTTTAAATGAAATCTTATTGTTTAGACACAATAAAAAAACAAAGTGTGGGAAGGATCCGACGTCGGTAATTCGAACACAATTGAAAAAGAGCACGCGACAGGTCAAAGCCAATATCCGAAAAAGTACCAACCAGACTACGAAACTGAATGTTTTGAGTTTCCGAATGATTATTCTGGCTCGTAGAATATATTCCAAACATTACAATACAAAGGACGTAAGTACTGAAATGCATGAAAAATGAAATTTAAACTTTCCAACAAGCATTTGAAAGTAGCTGCCAGAAATTGTAAAATATGAAATTCATGGCAAAAAGCATAAGAGAAAATGAAATGTAAACCATGACATTTCAAAAACGGAATGCGTAGATTACTTGTTTATTGAAAATTGATTATTTGTTTATTGTTAAATGATTGAATTTGAAGTTATGAATGAATTTTTTATGAATATTTGATCTAGTTTTCAGATGTTCATTTTATTACCCTAACTTATTAACTGTTTGTCTTCTTATGATTATTTTACACCGAGCTGCTTTGATACTGTCTGGTAAGATCTATCACATTTTCTTTTCTACCATCTTTCTTCAACAAAATGCAAAATCGAGTGTAAATTCCTATTTGCTTCAATTATTTTTCTCCTTTCTAAGACATGAAAACCTATAGTTATTTTTATTTTTACATTTTAATCGCCTACTTACCTTGTAAATACGAGTGGGTAAATTCGCGAGTTATTAATCACCAGAGAACCACGGTGTTGCATTCTCTGTGCTTATCAGAACGCTACCGCTGCCGAGCACGAAAACAATTACTGAAATTGATAATGGAGAAATGGTCGGACCGGAGCCGAATTCTGCGTACTCCGTATCGACCTTCGTGGCTAAAAAGGGTATCGCTGTTACGGATCTACCTTTACCATCAATATGTCTTCTTTCTCTCCCAACTCTATCTTGCTGTTGGCATTCCTTCTATTACACAAGTTTTTCCATTCTTCTTATAATTATATTGATTTTTATGTTTATTACCGCACTCGATTGGCCCAGTGTGTGTGTATGACTACTTGATCTTCTTACACAAATATGAATTCTTAATTTTACTACAATATTGCAAAATAAACATCTTTTTTTATTATTTAAGGTCGCATCAACATCTAGGTCATTTGCGACCGCTATTAGAGTTAACGTTATGGTAACAATGAATATGAGCTCAATACAAATACAACCATGCCCGAGGCGGGACTCGAACCCTCGACCCTTCCGAGATCGCTACAACACTTCCTTAGCGATCTCGGCCACCGGATCAGCAAAACATCTTTGTTATGACCTCGAATTAGTATTTATCAGACATGAGGGTTTAAAAAAAATAATGTATTAATTACGAGTGCACATTGTAGTAAAATATTGTATTTTTGACTTGGAGAAAATGTATCTTGAATCGGATATTTTCAAAATTGCGTTTTCTCCCTCAATCCCTATTTTCCCCGCTGAACGCTAACACGGATTACTTGTTTATTGTACGCATTCGAGTTGGATTGAATACTGGTGCATTTAATACACTAAATTTAGGTAATTAAAGATTACAACGCAAATCATTGTTCATACAACATCCACATCTGCAGTAAGATTTATCTTGTGCTAATATGTTATGGAAATTACACCCATTTATTGGTTACAAGTGTGATATATTGACTAAGTACGTAACATGAGATTTGATATTTTCTGAAATGGTGAACAAGGGAAGTCCAGAACAATTTCTATGATTTGTCAGCTTGTATATATTCATATATTGTATATATTCATTTATATTATCGACGTACAACATCCCTCAAGAACAAATTTTTAGACTGTCAAAATTATCCGCGACCCGCTCTCTCTCTTATTTTCAATTATTTCTAGTAAATAATCAAAGTAAATTCCGTGGTGGTAGCAGAAATTTTGTGGTAATCCATCTTTAATAATTATCTAGAATTTACATTATGTTCGGTCAAATTTTCTAAAATTAAGAAAGTCTTGTTGGTAAGAATTCAAAATGTCACAAACAACATAAGTCCTGAGCATTCACTTAGGAATGGCCATTCTCTAAAGAATGTTAATTAGATCTAATAGAAAAAATATAAAAAACTAAAAGGACCAATCCAAAAATCTAGAGGAATGCGTATTTCCGGAATTAAAAATTTGAAACTTCCACGACGTTCCTCCACCTCCTTTAAACGACTGAAATGATACCATCGATAAGCTAATTGAAGATAATAAATCGCATCGTTTCGTAGCTGCGAGGATCTCTCTGGCACCGGGAGTCGATTTCGTTGTTCTAGTTGCAGCGTGTGTATCCCCCTTCCCGACTCTTGCAATATCGCCGCCTAACCAGGCGAAATACACTTCGAACTCTCCCTGCTTCTCCGCTTCCATCTCCTGCTCTGCACCTTCATCTGTTCTCTCCGCTTCCGCCGAATGCCACCCGCAGCGCCACCGCCGCCGTTTCTCCTCGTTAAAAGAGCGCCGCAGCCAGACACCGCAGATACACATCGGAATAATTTGTTGCACGACTATGAAAACGCACGGCTCATGTTCTCCCGGGGCTCGGCCCGGCCCGACTCGACTCGGCTCGAGCCCTACTGACAACCGCTGAAACATGAACCGTTCATGAATGTCTAATTAGCCGAGTGAACTATGAAGTTGTTGTAGCGTATTTCTTCATTCCCGGCAATAGCCCACTCCCTCTCCAGCTTCTCGTTGAATAGAAGTAGTCGTTCGAAAATTAATAAGCGGAGTGGGGAGGGTGTGTTCACGAATTAAGGCAGGCCAATGGTTAGGGGAATGGCCGCCCCTAACCTCAATCTGTCGCCGAGCGGAGAACGTAATTGGAGCTGTCGTTGGCGGCCCCGACCTCCCCTTTCCACAAATCAGCGCGAAGAAAGTGGTGGTACCAGATCCATGATACCAGAAGAAGGGCTTAACTTTGCATCGCAGTCGTGCAATGTCCACGCAGTCAGATGGCACACAGCCAACAGTGGGACGTGCGTAAAAGCGAATTTTAAGTTTCAGACAGAATATTCGATTGTGATTAAGTTATAACATTGAATTTCAGTTGGAGTGTAATTTTATTTATTCCTATGCATAGTGTAGGTAAGTTATGCATTAATGGATTATTTCAAAATTTCGACAAAAAACAATAAATTTTAGTTTTTTTATACTAAAAACAGGTTGCTTTTTTACGAAAAGTTCGTTTTTCTGTCGGTCTGTTCGTTTCTACACTACACTTCTTCCATGCGTAGGATTTTCTCCAATATTTTTCAAAATAAATTAATGTTAAAATGGAAATATATTATTTGAGTTGAATCCACAGATATAATGTATTTGTAATTTGTCCAAAAGCTTCAATTGATAAAAATACTTTTTAAAACTATTTATACTTTTGTATTCAACCTTTGTATTAACGTACCCTTGACACCATATATACACTTAAATTACGGATATTATGTATGCGAAAAACTAGTTACCAACAAATTGTTTAATTTTACTTAATAATTTAATAATTGTTTAATTTTACTTACATATTAATATTTGGTTCATATAAAGAAATTATTTTTACAACATTGGAAAAATTAATTACATATTTATTTCGTGACACTTTTTTTTTACATTTATTTAAATATTAGATATTACTTTATTACAATATTACAGATTTGAATTTCAACCATACGAGAGACTGCGTCATCTGTTAGTAGAATATTGACATAAAATGTACTCAATTTGTCAAAGAAGATTTTTCTTTTTGCGTCCACAAAATTTGAATTTTCTACGTCTTTTCATTTATGGAATGAAAGGAATAGATTAGATTCTTAATATCTTTGATTTTTTCAATGGACGTCGAAGTATCTTCAATACAAAATATTATATCAGCGACAGCATTTCATCCTTTATGAAATTTCTCTTTGGGATACCGTTCCTGTTGTAATTTTCTTTTCTTGACGGGGGTTTCTCCTATTACTTTTAAACTCTTATTTAGCTTCTCTACGTTGATTTTGCTGATACTTGACGAACTATCTGGACAGATTAAATTGTCATTTCCTTGATTTCCATTGTTTTCAGTATTTTCACTCTACGTTCCGCTAGTTTAATGTCACGGGAGCCACCAATCACGACGCACACTTTACGAATAGAAAGACTCCTTGCAACCAGATTAATTTTTTACGACATGGATCACAAACTATAATGGCTATTGTAAATCACGTTTCACTAGTAAATCGCTATTTACGCGTCTTACAGATTTTCTTTTCTCCAAATCGTGATCAGAAAGATTAATTGCATTGAAAAATCAGTCGTAACTTCCACGGAAACTCATGATGTACAGTGTACACACGATTCACTGTACAAATTATAGCACTCTTCACTTTACATGATTTGTATTCCGATTGATGTTCAAAAAGTTATACTCAAGTTCCATGACAAGTGAACTGTTGTGTTTTACGAGCAATGTCAGGAGGGCACCCCAACCCTAGGACGAAGAGGGACTCAACTGTAAAATTCATTTCGCTCACACGAGGAAAAGCAGTTGTTGAATTTTAGTTTCGCTGTCACCCATCCCTTCTGGGACGGAGTATACATGTGAGATACTACTATTTCTTGACATCATAATAAAGCTGACGATCATTATTGTTATTTATCTTCAGCACTTGGATCTAAGATTGACCCATCTCAAATCGTTTGTCATTGGGCAAGAACAGCGCGTGCTCACACTTACAATTGTTTTTTTAAAAACAGAACGTGTGCAGTGCCCACTATTTTTTGTTGTATTCTATAGAAAATTCAACAAGAAATACGCCTGTTTATTCAAATTTTTATCTGATCTGGTTCGTATATAATTTTTCATGTTTTAAAAATAATTACAATTTGTTAAATCAAATATTTATTTTTTGAAAAATTTATTTACAGATAAATAAAATCAGCATCAATTGATCATATTTAACAAAGTAAAAATAAGTGCCAAAATTTGTTGTAGGCCTAAACAATCAATTATCAGGTAAATAAAAAGAAATACCGGTCTCTTCTTGAGGTCAAGTTTTAAGAAAAAAAATATATTTTTAAAGACGTCGGGTCAACACTTGTGCGATTTAACGTGGAATGGCTCATGCATGGTTTCACTGTGTGGTTTTGGAGCAGTTAGCTTCTCATATTATCCACGTACAAATTTTTTGTCTCATTCAACCCATCTCGATCAGGTTTTTCGTCCAGTTTCCTCGATTTCTTGAGAAAATGCTGAGATGGCTACTTGTTTTGCTTCTTGAAATAAATGTAATTTCACTATCTAGTATGTAGAATGTCTTTTAAGAGTTCAGTAGGAAATATACTTATTGAAATTATCGTTCTCCATGTGGCCGCGGCAGAAATATATTTATTCATGAAAGACATGATGAAGGATAAGAACCCAAATTTATAGCCGATTTCTCTTTGAAAATATATTTTATTACATTGGAGCGAATATTTTGTTAACGATTCTTGACAAAACCGCTCATTTCTTTCTCAATTCAGAATTCAACTTGAATGTGGTTTAGGGTAGGGGTCCCAGAATTAAGAAACCAGGCCCAGAATATACTTCCTCCGCAGTACATCACTTACAGTTTTAACTGTTTTGGACGTAAAATAAATAAAATAAATAAATAATAAAATAAATACTCCATATTATCCATCATAATAATGGACATTTATTATCATTATTCGCTACTAGCTACTGAGTTCACCAAACGGGTGCCTAACACCGATCTCATCTATCAGGATAAGGGAAGGCAAAGATGCATAGACATTGTCTCTTCCTTGTTGTCTGCAGACATGGATTCCATGGAATCAGATATGGTGCAACGTTATAGATATTACATAAGCTCCTTACTAAAAGAACTCGTGTAACAAGAAGGCATTTTCAAGGGTTTGGAATCGTCTACACGATTAGTAGTTATTCGGTTTTTATTTGACAGAGAAACAGAATGATATTTTATAGGGAGATATAATCACTTTTAACTACTCCTTTTTCTCTCATTCAAACTTATAGAAGTTACAGTTGATCTCCAATGAAAAATAGTAGATATGAAAGTCAAAAAAGCGGTAATTTCTATTTACAAATCGAATGAAAGATTTTGTGATAAAAATAGTTATCAGTTAAAATTGTCCAAAAACTATTTGCACGAACGCATTCAAAATATTAGAAAACACCTCTGATGGAAAATAAAACACATTTATGAAATGAATGTAGCAGTAATTATAAAGTAATATAAGGCTGGATTAAAAAATGACGAGCGGCAGGATTCCGTGTAGTGTTACAATAGCACTACTGATCATGATTAGAAAATCGTGTAATCCTTGTGTCGCGATGGGAGCTGTCTGGAGTCCCGTGTCTACAAATCAACGCGAAGAAAGCGGTGGCGCGCGTCACGCGGCGCGGTGTGAGCCGAAATCGATCGTCGTCAATCGAGCGAGAGATCGCGGAGCAACGGAGCTATCGCTTCTGATGAGATCGCAGCGACGAGCGTGGGATGGGGGGGGGGCAGGGCGGCGGTCCGCGTCACCCGTTCCCACGTGCACGCGCGCACCGCGACTGTCTTTTGTCCGTCGGAGAAAGGAAGCACCGGAAGTGTGTGTGTGTGTGTGTGTGTGTGTGTGTGTGAGTGAGTGAGTGAGTGAGTGAGTGAGTGAGTGAGTGAGTGAGTGGTGAGTGAGTGAGTGAGTGAGTGAGTGAGTGAGTGAGTGAGTGAGTGAGTGAGTGAGTGAGTGAGTGAGTGAGTGAGTGAGTGAAATCACACGGACCGGTAGCGGTAGTGCATCAACTAATGTCACTGCAGCGCCTCTAAACGGGAGGTCCTAGGTTCGAGTCCTGACGGCAGCAGGATTTTCGACTCTAGCTTTTCAGCTAGGTTGAATTCAGCTGCTGTCTGGAGGAGAATTCTAGTGGCCGGCTGATCTGATCGGTTGTTTTCCGTGGTTCCTGCGATCAACACCAGGCGAATGCCGGAGCAGTACCCTACAAAACGGGCCACGGACCGCGCGCGATCTGTCCTTCCTCTTCTTTGTCCTCTCCTCTCCCCTTACACACACACTTACACTAAGATGCATTACACTACCACATATTCCGGGAGACCGGTCGGGAGCTTAGAGCTTGTCCCGACTGGGGCGGTGCCCCGTTGATGGGAGAGTCCTGGTTAGGGGAAACCCTACTAGCCAACTGTAGGTCGGCGCCGGATCTCGCCGTCCAGCGGGGGAAGATCACTGCCATCTCCCGAGAAAATAAAGCATGTACTACACTAACGGGACTAATGACCGAATCAGTTGACGCGCCCGGAAACACGAAAAAATCAATCAATCAAATTACACGGTTCGAAAGACTTGAGGTAATGCAGGTACCAGCATACTTGCAGGTATTGATCAGAGCTGTTAAATCGCGGCCCACTGGGCGTTCCCTTTCTGCTGTTAATACAAGACGAATGCCAGAGCAGCACTTTATCAAACGGGGGCCCAGATCATTTACGATCATTTTTCCTCAACTTTGTATTTTCCTCTACCCATATTTACACACACACACTCACATCCACTACTTCGCTACCACACACGTCGGGAGCTTAAATCTTGTCGAGGCCCAGTTGGTCAGAGATATTTCATCAGGGAAACCCAATAAGCTGGCGTGTAGATTGGCGGCAAATCTCACCATCCTGCTGGGGAAAATCACCGCATCCTCCCGGTATAATATATCGACTACACTAACGATTGATTAGTGATTCCAATCGCATCAACTGCTGGGATCGTTAGTATTGCAAATATTATACTGCTCGTTTTGATCGCGGGAGGTAGCAGTCATCATCCCCCGCCGGCTGGTGAGATCCGGTTCTAGATTAGATTAGCTTAGACTAGCAAGATTTTCCACAACCAGGTATCTCCCACCAGCGGGGCACCGCCTCCAGCCAGACCCAGCTCTAAGCTCCAGATCGGTGTCCCGGCATGTGTGGTAAGTGTAGTGCATGCAAATGTACGTGTGTGTAAGTAAGGGGTGAGACTAGGACAAGGAAGAGAAAGAAGAATTTTAAAAAATTACGCGCGGTCCGTGTGCCGTTGGTTAGGATACTGCCCAAGCATTTGCCTGATGTTGATCGGAGAAACCACGGAAAACTACCGATCAATGCAGCCAGCAGATAGAATTCTACTGACAGTGGTTGCTATCCGATCGAGCTAACTAGCAACTAAAATCCGTCGGGGAATGGAACCCTAGGGCGTTCCCGCCCGAGGCACTGAGCGACATGAATTGATGTCCTGAAACATCTCAGCAGGACACGCTCTCAGGAAAGGCTTCCCTTGGAGCTGAAGGCGGCGCACGTCATAGTGTGAAGGAATTCGCCGCGACCCCCACGCCGCAGCGGGAGCTTTCGGGGCAGTGGTAGGGTGGGGGAAACCGCGAGGTGGCGAGGAAACGGCGGGGGAATGGCAGAGCAGAACGGCAGAGAGGGCCGGGCAGGGGGAGGGGGGGCCGGAGAGGTTTCACAGAGTGACACGGAAGACAACTCGGTATGGAGCGAAGGGACAAGGAGTGAAATAGTAGGGCAATGGAATCTCATAGGAAGAATGGTGACATTGTGACGTCAGAGGAGAAGGGGATGGAAAGGCGGTGGATGGGAGTTGGCGGAAGGAAAGACAGCCTTGTGTCACTAATGATATAGGCATAGACTAAAGAGGTAGAATTCTTTACTCTATGATATAGGCATGTCACGAAAGAAGGGACGCGAACGCGAGGGGAGAAGTAAAGGATGGAGGCTTGGTCAGTGGATGGCTCAGCGAGTGGTAGGGGAAACTACCCATGGCAGTGAGGCGCAAGAGCCAATTAAATACAAAAGTTCGTGAAGTATGTCTGCTTACCTCTCAGGTTTTAGAGGGAATCAGTGCTCGAAGATAAGGATAAATTTATTTAAACTGCGATTGGGTATATCTCGGTGGCAATTAATTACATAAATAAAGTAATATAATATTCAGACACCACCTAGGAGTCGACGCCTGAATTCATTAATTTCTGTACAAGTCGATCATGAGGGAAGACTTTGGCAAAATCTATAACTTCTGCGTCTACTCTCCCGCCCGTCAGCAGTAGCGGCCAAAGCGGCCCCTTCTTATAGTAATCTCTGTATACCAGGGCAAGCGCGAGGGCCGTCCGCGCCGACCAACAGGGTCACGGGCGCCCGCACCTCAACTGCTTGAGACGCACGCACCCACTCCGTTTCTAAAGTCCCGTTAGGTAACGCGCGGTTCACTCTCTACGCGGCGTCGAAACCAAAAGTGAATCCCCCTCCCCCTCCCCCGTCGCCTGCCGTGTTTTTCTCCACACGTCATCTTCGCCGGCGCGCTCTTTGTCAAGGAAGAAAGTGGTCCCCGCGTGTTTTCTCCGTGCTGCCTTCGTTGCCTGGACGAGCGGGTGCTTGGTAATTGTTGATATACCTTGCGTCTAACGAGCGCTCTCTTGAGTGACGGCGTAGGAAGCATGGGGCGGGGCAAGTTGAGAAGAATTCGCTTGTAGATGTGAGGGGAAACAGGATAATTAGTTTCATTCATACGTAAGTCCCCGGTGACTTCTCGATATTGTTGATACTTGGGTATATTCTGGGAGCCATTCTTATGAATATGTGAGCGTCGCTATTGGTCTGTTTTGTGGATTTGGTTATTGAAAATCGAGCTCAGTTTTTTTGTAATAAATGATCCAATATGCAACTATTTTTATTTTCTCTATTGACGTTGTATAGAGATGGTATTGTAATGGCGCGGGAAAAAGGCGATTTTTCGATGGGACTCTGTGTGTTTTGTGGGCCCTGTTAGTGTAAAAGTGGATAAATTGTGTTCGAAAGTGTAGTAAATGACTTCCTCTAATACGTAAAATTGTCATAATCTACATTTTGTGGGTCCTTAATGCTGAAAAATGGGTTAACGGCAACACGTCCGTCCGTGAATGCTAACGGCTAAACCATAAATTCACCGAAATTGATATTCGTCGATCGATCTGGCTGATGTAGCGGTCCCTTGAATTTAAAATTGATATTTTAATTTTTGGGGGTACTTAACGTAAAGCCTCAGCTTTTACAAATTTTCTCAAATGGATTCGAAGTTGTTTTATTAACTTCGTCCTGGGGTAGCGTAATAACGAATCACTTATCAATCAAAACCCGAGCGACAGCGTTGTGTGGTGGCAACGAGCATGGTGAATTAAATCGATGGACACGAGTAGGAATTTCGGCACAGAGAAAAAGTTTTGGGGTTGGACCCCACTTTGGCACGTCCGCGTACAATATACCTAATAGTTACAAATAGTGAGAAAAAGTATATTGAAAGATTTTAGAGATATCTGATGCGTTAGAAAACTGTATTTAATGTGTTAGCGCGTTTCATTGTAATCTTGTCTTGCCGGGGAAACAACCAAATTGTCATCACATGCACGTCGAAATCCCTCGAGATGGACCCAAGTTATAGAAGTCGACTGCCCACCTTCTGAGCTCCAGCCGAGCACAGCCCATGTCCGATTCGGGTCGGAATGGTCGTGGGCACAGCGAGTTAGCACAGTTAATTCCACTATCTCCATCTCCATGCTGATTATTCACATCATGTTAACCAGGTTCCAACATTTCTCAATTCAATATTTATGATTTTAATCCAAATACTGTATGTATTTTTCTGAAAGACCCATCCTGAGTATCCTTAGTTGTTAGTTATTATCTTATCTTGTCAATATTGTTCTTTTCAAACATTGTATATGTATAATGAAATGTAGTCGACGTCGATGATGATGATGATAATTATGATGGGAATTCTGTCTTCAGAATTTCGGCAATTGTCTCCCTTCTTTGAAACTCATTGCGCTACAAAAACTATAACAATTTTCTGCGTAACCGATATGTTATGATGAAGTTCGAGATTCATTTTGAGTTTGTTTGATTCTTCGGATTAAACATTTCCATGGATAATAAAAATAAAAACAGACCTGGTCGCTCAAAAATGTGGTGTGCTATTGGAATGTGATGTGGCGGTACAGATCGGTTTTGGAATTACAACGACGCAGTTAGAACGGGCGGTAATCGTTTTTCTATGTGTGAATCTTCGTGAGACTCCAAACTCATTTGACATAACAGAGAAACACAGTTGACCGAATCTTCGATACCAACGCTGTTGGATTCCGAGAACACAATGTGTCGAAACTAATATAATATAATAGATATAACTCTAGAGGACCGCACCGGGAGCGGTAGCTCAGTGCATCAACTGATGTCACTGCAGCGCCTCTGACCGGGAGGTCCTAGGTTCCCACTCCCCACGGCGGCAGGATTTTCTGTACTAGCTTTCCAGCTAGGTGGAATTCAGTCGCTGTCTGGAGGAGAATTCTAGCGGCCGGCTGCTCTGATCGGTAGTTTTCCGTGGTTTCTCCGATCAGCATCTGGCGAATGCCGGAGCAGTACCCTACCAAACGGGCCACGGACTGCGCGCGCTCTGTCCTTCCCATTCCTTGTCCTATCCTCTCTCCTTACACACACACTAACATGCACTACACTACCACATATCCCGGGATACCGGTTGGGAGCTTAGAGCTTATCTCAGCTGCGGCGGAGCCCCGCTGGTGGGAGAGTCCTGGTTAGGGGGAAACCCCACTAGCCGACGGTAGGTCGGCGCCGGATCTCGCCGTTCAGCGGGGGAAGATCACCTCCATCTCTCGAGGAAAAAACATGCACTACACTAACTGGACTAATGACCAGGGCAGTTGACTCGCCCAGAATCACGAAAAAATAATCAATCAATCTAGAGAACCGCGCTGTGAAAACCTATTATTGATAAATGTAATTTTGAAATTAAAAAATGAATTAAATTGTGTTATAATCATTACAATGATTAGAGCACATATCATATCATAACATATCATAATTCATATGAAAGTTTGATTTCAATCCGTCTATTAAATTTAAACCAGACATGAAATTTTCGTTTTCTTGTTATTATTTTTTAGTTACGGTTCATTACTTCTTGCACCGTCAAACTTCATTGCTACCTGAATAACATTTATCTAAAACACCCGAAATAATAGCTTTTCAAACAAAATGTAGTAAAATTGTAAAACCTAATTCTGAAATATTCTAAAAATATCGTATGTTTGAAAACATGATAATAATTTAGTACTTATGAGTACTTTTAAAATGATGGAATTCAATACACGAAGAATTAACCTGTGATGTCTGTCCCTCTCTGGTAAATAATCAGTTCAAGTTATATTTTATGAATCTTTGACCTGGCGTTCTGATGTTCATTTTATTACTCAAACTTAATAACTGTTTATCTTCTTATGATTATATTACTCCGAGCTACCTTGATACTGTCACTACTTGAGATCTATCACATTTCTATTTTCTACGATCTTTCTTCAACAAAATGAAAAATAGAGTGTCAATTCCGTATTGCGTCAATTCTTTTCTCCTTTCCATGACAGGACAACCTAGAGCTATTTTTATTTTTACATTTTAGGTTTTCATTTAATCGTCTATTTACTACTCGTATATATGGGTAAATTCGTGAGTTATTAGACTCCAGAGAACCACGGTGTTGCATTCTCTGTGCTTATCAGAACGCTACCGCTGCCGAGCACGAAATTGCTGAAATAGTAAATGGAGAAATGGTCGGACCGGAGCCGAATTCTGCGTACTCCGTATCGTCTTCGTTGCAAAAAAGGGTACCACCGTTACAGATCTACCTTTGCCAAAAATGTCTTCTTTCTCTCCCAACTTTATTATGCTGTTGGCATTCCTTCCATTACACAAGTTTCCCATTCCTCTAATAATTATATAATACTATTTATGTTTATTACCGCACTAGATTTGCCCAGTGTGTGTATGACTCTACTTGATCTTCTTACACAAATATGAATTCTTAATTTTACTACAATATTGCAAAATAAACACCTTTTGTATTATTATTTAGGATCGCATCAACCTGTAGGTCATTAGCTATCACTATTAGAATTAACGTTATGGTAAGTCCGAAGATAAGCTCATCACAAACACAACCATGCCCGAGGTGGGACTCGAACCCGCGACCCTTCCGAGATCGCTACAACACTACTACTTTAGCGATCTCGGCCACCGGATCAACAAAACCTCCTTTTTGTTATGACCTCGAATTAGTATTTATCAGATATGAGGGTTTAATAAAAACATGTATTAATTTCGAGTGCACATTGTAGTAAAATATTGTATTTTTGACTTGGAGAAATTCTATCTTGAATCGGATATTTTAAAAAATGCATTTTCTCCCTCAATCCCTATTTTTGTCCCCGCTGCCCGCTCACACGGGTTACTGGGCAGGGCCGGCGACGAGGAAAACACACGAGCGCGGGCTCCTTGCCGCGGGAGGTGGAAGAAAGGAAAGCTCTCCGCTTCTTTCTTGTTTCCTTTTCTCCGCGGCGGAAGATGGGCGCACCCAGAAAAACCCGCGCTTCGGCGAAACTGGGGAGAGGAAAAAGTAGAGCCAGCTCTTTTTTGTGGATTCGTAAAACTGCCTGCGATGATCAAGTAGATCTGTTTTGGATTCCCTGTGCTCAAATACGGAACAAGTGGTTTTTGATGGTGGAGGTTTCATTTCGCTTTCTGTATTTAAATTAAGCTCATCAGCGAGTTGATTTCTAGCATTTATTACCCGATTTTCCTGCTTTCGTTTGCTCAATAAGGTACATTGTAATGAATCTGTAGTAATGAAAGTAACTTCGTTTCTCGTTAGATTTCAGAAGATTTCAGGACTTTTTTCCTGAACACAAATTCTTTTCTCTGTTACGTATCATTCTGTGCAGGCGTTGATTTTATCTCTAAACGTATTTTTTCGTAAATGGAGCTGATATTAACGACACTGAGTGGGTATAAATAAGTTGTTGAAACAACCCGTCTGAAATTTTCTATTTAATCAATTAATTATAATTTAGGTAAAATGTTTTTTTCTGAATCCTCCTGCTCTGAGACGATTGTCAATTGGCTCACCACGGAGATGTAGGAATGTAGTTGCCACCATCAGATCTCCGAATGTGCAATTTTAATTAAATCGCAAAATTATCAGATAACCCCTTACTTCCCAACATGATGTACTTCATATTTATTATTTGCTTTACAATGGCCCTGCGAATTCAGAATACGGATGTAGCAAAGAAAAATATATAATGAGGAGGAGCAGTTTATGACTGATGGTAGCTTTCTAAAGCCATCGATTTTACCGTCCATTAGAGCAGTCAGCCGCCGAAATTCTTCTCCAGAGAGCGGCTTAGCTATGCAGCCAGCGTCGAAATTCCTGAAATCGTCGGAACTGCCTCTGACCCAAGGACCTCCCGGTCAGAGGCACTAAATGACATCAATTGATGTCCTGATCTCCATACGCCGATGGGTGACTGAGAAAACCCTTAGGTCCATCTCAGCCAGTTTCCTATTTCATGATTACTCTGAGTTTCCCTGTAGGTCAAACTCAACTTTTCTAAATCGAGAGGGAAGAAGGATAGGACTCCACTAATTACACGATAACGGTATTCAAATACAAGGATTAAACTTTGTGAATATCCGCGCAACTTTTCTTGACCGATGGTCTACCTTCCCCTTCCCTACTCAAATAAACAATTGAAAGTAAACACCGGCAGCGAGCGCTTTTGACAATATTCATAAAATATTTTCGTTGTCACGAAACACAACAGGGAGTTTAGGACTCCATCCACATATTGTAGGTGAGAATTGTTATTGCTTTTAGAATTTTCTTCCGGGTTGGACGACCGTGGTCTCGCGAAAATAATTTTTCCAGACGTTTCGTCAGGAACTGCGGCAGACAACATCAATGGCGGAGTGGTCGTGGACTGAGTACCCTTGTCATTGACAGATAACGTCGCACCACTCCGTCACTGATGATGTCTGCTGCAGTTCCTGACGAAACGTCTGGGAAGAGGATTTCCATTAGACCACGGCCGTCTAGCCCCGACGATAATTCTGATGGTTGCAGATTTGACAATTATTTATTGCTTATTAAAATCTTAATTAACTTCATTAATTAATACCTTTCCTGCAATAATTAGTAATAATTAATTAAAATTAACTTGGTGGGAGTTCATTAACTCTAACGTATTGTTCAATTTATTTTCGGTTACCCTCAATTTTATTGAAAAAATAAATAATTATCTGATATTCGTTAGTTTTATTGGGGTGACTGAATTGGTGTATGATATAAGTGCGTCAATTTTATGGATCGTAGTTACCAAGCACCTACACATTTTACCATGGATTGTCTCTGCTAACCAGCGTATCTATTATTTAACATGCACTCTTAACGTCTCTTCTTAATTACCAGCAGTTACGAAATTCTAGACGTATTTACGCGCTATATCCGTTCGTTTCGTCCACTATTTGCGGAAGTAAGGCACTTCCTCCTTCCGCTGGGGTATGGAGAAAAGGCGGAAGCCCGCTTCCGTCGCTTCCTTTGGAGAAAATGCCCGGAGCAGGGACGCCCCCGCCGCAAGCGCCCACGCCCCCGCCTGCCCTATGGGACTGCCGAATGTCATCGAAAGCAGAAGCCGCCCCGCTCCCTTTGGCTCCGACGCCCCCGCCCGCCCCCCCCCCGCCGCCGCTCCGCGTCCGCCCGCCGCCGCTCGCCCCGCTCCCCGCCCGCTCCGCCCGCTCGCGCCCGCCGTCCGCCCCGCCCGCCCGCCCGCTCCGCCCCTCCCGCCGCCCTCCCCCGCTCCGCCCGCTCCGCCTCCGCCCCTCCGCCCCTCGCCCCCCGCCCCTCCGCCCGCTCCGCCCGCTCCGCCCCACTCCGCCCGCTCCGCCCCTCCGCCCCGCTCCGCCCGCTCCGCCCCTCTCCGCCCCGCCCCCCCGCTCCGCCCCCTCCGCCCACTCCCCCCTCCGCCCCTCCGCCCACTCCGCCACTCCCTGCTCCGCCCCCTCCGCCCTCGCCTCCGCCCGCTCCGCCCCGCTCCCGCCCCGCTCCCGCCTCCCCCTCCACCCTGCTCCCGCCCCACTCCGCCCTGCTCCCGCCCGCTCCGCCCGCTCCGCCCCCGCTCCGCCCCCTCCGCTCCGCCCTCCCTGCCCGCCCTCCCCCGCCCACTCCCGCCCGCTCCGCCCCCTCCGCCCCTCCCCCCTGCCCGCCCCGTCCGCCCGCTCCGCCCGCTCCGCCCCCCCGCCCTCGCCCGCTCCGCCCCGCCCCCTCCGCCCCTCCGCCCCACTCCCCCGCTCCGCCCGCTCCGCCCCTCCGCCCCGCCCCCGCCCCGCTCCGCCCCAGCTCCGCCCCGCTCCCGCCCTGCTCCCGCCCCCGCTCCGCCCACTCCCGCCCGCTCCCGCCCCGATCCCGCCCCGCTCCGCCTCCCGCCCCTCCGCCCCGCTCACGCTCTGCTCCCGCCCGCTCCGCCCCGCTCCGCCCCGCTCCGCCCGCTCCGCCCCTCCGCCCGCTCCGCCCGCTCCGCCCACTCCGCCCCGCTCCGCCCGCTCCGCCCCCTCCGCCCCGCTCCGCCCGCTCCGCCCCGCTCCGCCCGCTCCGCCCGCTCCGCCCGGCTTCCGCCCCTCGCTCCCGCCCCGCTCCCGCCCGCTCCCGCCCGCTCCCGCCCCGCTCCCGCCCCGCTCCCGCCCCGCTCCCGCCCGCTCCCGCCCCGCTCCCCCCTCTCCGTAATTAAAAGCTTAGAAAAGGTGTGTTACCAAAACCACTTGGTACAATAAAAAGATAATTTATGCATTAATTTTTGCTCTTAAAAATCGAAAGAAAGCATCATTGAGAAATAACGTTTATATGTTAAATATTACGAAATTTAAGAAGAAATAATGATAAGCTTTAAAAATTGCAACAAAGGTTAAATAATTTAGACACAGGATTCCTAACCTTTTTATTTCATCGACACTTTTAAATGATCTGTTTTTTATAGACTCCTCTTACGTATTCTTTACAAATTACTGACTCCAAAATCATTCCACAAAGAATTACACGTAAATTTCTCAAAGGTAAGAATTACTTTTTTTTTTTTTTTAATGTCAGAAAAAATATATCATTAATATTTTTTGTAATCAATGGAATTTTGATTATCCTGCTGAAGTGGCGGCTCAGATTCGGCTACTGACCCACAATCGACCTCTTAATCATCTTTAGCTCTCTTCAAAATAATATTGATCCGTAGGAGTCTATAACGACCCCACTGAGAAACTGACTTAAACGACCCTGGGCTGGGTCACGAACGTCGTCTACTTTGTGTACAATTGTATGAAATGGTTTTATTCCGAGATTGTATAAATAGTTGTTCATGATCCTACTATATAAAAAGAATCCGAATGCTAGAAGTACCACTTTCTTCTCCCTGGCGCCTATCCTGTACATCCTCTACTAACCTCCACCCCTTTCTAGTTCCCCTGGTAAATACGTTAACAGGTGTTCCTTCCACCACCCTGAAAAATACACGGCTAACGGCTGAAGAAGTTAACAATCCTCTTTTTCGTTACATTCAGTCCCGTGCCACTAACATGTGCTGCAAAATTACTGTTGGTCGCATTGGAGCTGATTGCACACAACGGATTTAGGAAAGAGGGTACGCGAGCAGAGAACTCCATATAGAGTTTATTGATCTGCAGATGTCTGAGAAAGATACCATCCTCTCCCAGATGCCGTTTTGAAAGAACGTAAACGAGGATGCATGCTCGAGAGCGGTCATGCTTAGCAGTCTATTTATCTGCAGAGTATTTTCCATTGTTATAAAGAGAGGCCAAACCGTCTTGGGATTTTCACTCCGTCAAGACGTAAGGAGCATTTATATTAAAGGTAAATGTCTCAGGTCATTGCCACTAATTTCTGGAAATAAAGTGAGAGCTAGAATGAAATATTATAAACTGATTTTGTAAATAGATGTATTGTATAAAAATATTTTCTTCCTTTTAGATTGTATAAATAAACTTGAAGACGAAGATACTACTGAACGCCGTAATAAAGACGACTTATAAACTGATTTTTGTAAATAGTTTAACTTTCTCAAAATGTTTAAACAGGAAAATAAATATACACTGTTATTAAGAATTCTGAATATTTTTGTAGTGAGATAATCTGAGACATCCATGTTACCGTATGGGCGTGATTGGCACAACTCTTGCGAATTAAAGTTTCTGAAGTGTCTCGCCGTGGCCTCTCTCGTTTCTCTTTGTTGCTACATCGGTGTGACACAGAGGGAGAGGGGTGAATGTGGCATTACAGTGGCGCCTTTGTGACAGGGCGTTACTGAAATGGCGTGACAATACTGAAAAATAGTGGACTCCCTTCTCATATTATTACAGCAATTCAATCATTATAGAGAAATATTAAGATCAAGATTAGAGTTCTAAGAAATGGAACATAATCAGTTTATATAAACCAGGGAGTAAGACGGGGATACCTTCTTTCGCCAATGCTTTAATTTCTTACGTCCTTATATCCGACATGATCATTAAAAAATGGTTGATGACTTAAAAGAATGTTTTTAAGATTAATAATGTCGAGATCCCAACATTACTTTTTGCCGACGACCAGGTTATCATAGGAAAATCTGAACATGGAACAGTGTGTGTGTGTGTGGCCAAATAATTGAACAAATTAATGAATTTAAATATCTTGGATAATATTTTAATTATATTAAACGAAGAGATATGTAAATATAGCTGAAGAATTTCACATACGTCTGTGAAACTTTTCAACGAACTCTAAAGCATAATGTGCAAAAAGAAAACCTACTTAGATTTTACGAAGTTATTGCCTCGCTGTTGCTGCTTTATGGAAGCGAGAACTGGACATTAACATCAGATCAGCTGCGAAGAATTGAAACTGCAGAAATGAGATTTCTTCGTTTTCTAACAGCTTATTCACTATTAGACTACAAAAGAAGTGTAGGTATCGAAGAAGAATTAACTACTGAGTTCGTTATAAGAATCATAAAGAAATATCAATAAAACTGGGAAGGTCATTTCCTGAGTATGCCAGACCATAGGATATGTAAAATTATTCTTCAATATGCACCTAAAGGAAAAAGAAGTGTTAGACGTCTCTTGTAAAGATGTCATGAACAATATCGAAACGGAACAGATCAAGAAATTTAATCCTTGCGGTCAATGATGATAAAATCTTTGTGACTGGTAAAAATTAATATACAATTACTTTTGTCTTTCAGCCACGAATCCAAGAAATAAGATAGATGACGTTCTTTGCTCGGAAAATGCTTGCGAAGAGGGATTTTAAACGCTAAAATGTTTTTAGAGTAGTTTTTTACATATTCCATCAATTTGTTTTCTCAACAATCATATTCAGGACAATCTGCACAAGATTATACTATTGTTCCACGCAAAACATGTTTTGAAAATCTATCATGGATGATGCTGATATATGATGGTGGCGAAGACCTTTGGAAGAACCGTTCCCAGTTACGAAATACTTCAAATTGATATGCAGAAAGAGGCGAAGTATTTTCTCTGAGTGCAAACTGGCATTTAGTTCCTTCTACCAAAGGTTCAAAGCCTATTTACATCATAAAAAATCAATATTCTATATACTGATATTTTCTATCAGTATGTGCCAATTTTCTGCCAACAAACGTCTTTATTCAATTTATTGAAATATCACAGTTTTTCTGTTTCTGCGATCTACCACTAGATGTATGTGACTGCCAAGTGATACTCTTGAGTATGTCTTAGTCACCACACAGTGAGAACACTTTCGAATCAGTCTCATAAGAACTCGTTAACCCCATCTAGGAAAATTAAGTGTTTGTGCACAGCCAAAAACCAAATATTTGTACCCACAACTGAGCCTCTGATCATGTGTAAACTCCCGTTTTACGATACTCCACTAGAATTATCAGTTTCCGTATCGTTTAGGATAATGTCACGTAGTCGAATCATCCAAATTATGGCGACAGCGTGTATTGCTAATTCTAATGTTGGTGAAAATGTTGGTGAACAGCTTTAGTCGAACAATGCAAAAGAAGGATACATGAAAAACTCTTGTGAATTATTTGAGTAAAGTTTCTGTGATGATGTATCCTAAAAAGTGAAATAAAATAAATATAAGAAAGGTATTTTTTGCTTCATTTTATATACAATAGTGAAGTACGAACTTGATTAGTGAAATTTTGTGTGAGGAGAAAAAGAGAATAGCAGTTTCCTTCTTCCTTATCTCCTTTTTACTTCCTCGCTACGAAGTAGAGAGAGTAACGAAAAAATAGATAGATCCGGTTGCTAAATTTAAAAAACAAAATCCTCTTAACACGTGGTGTCGTCAGAATCCATGTTTTGTGGTTCCTTTATACCGAAAGCTTGAATGACGGCAAAACGTCTGTCTGTTTGTCTGTCCGTCTGTCTATGAACAACGCTAGCGGCCAAACCGTTCAGCCGATTTTCTCTAAAACTGATATTCTTCAACCGATCTGGCCGAGGCCCCTTGGATTTGAAACCGATATTTTAATTTTAAGGACACTTTACATGAAGACTCTGGGACACTTTCAAAATTTTTAAACAAACAGTTCCATCATTTTCGATTAAATTTTGTTGTTGGATAGTGTGAACAACGTTTAAGAGAATGGTGGAGGTCTCATGTTCGTTGAAAACTCCTAGTGAAGTCATTAGTCTCGTACGTGTAGTGCACGTTTTATCTGAGGAAGAGGGGGTGATGGTAATGTTTCCCCGCTCGATAGCGAGATCCGGCGCCGACCTACCGTCGGCTAGTGGGGTTTCCCCCTAACCAGGACTCTCCCACCAGCGGGGCACCGCCCCAGCCGGGACAAGCTCTTAGCTCCCGACACGTCTCCCGGCATATGTGGTAGTGTAGTGCATGTTAGTGTAAGCAAGTGTGAGTGAGGAGTGAGGATAACACAAGTAAGAGGAAGAAAAGATTGCGCGATGTCCGTGGCCCGTTCGTTATGGTACTTCTCCTGCATTCACCTGGTGTACGGAGAAAGCAACTACCGATAAGAGCAGCTAGCAGACAGAATTCTCCTTGAGTCAACCGCTGAATTCGACTCCCTATTTACCTCTTGTCGAAATTTCAGCTACCGCACCTTCCAGACCCGAAACCTAGTACCTCCTCGTCGGACGCAATGTAGTGAAATCGGTTGGTGCCCTGAGCCACCTCAGCCGGTAGCAGCCTTCGGGGGAGCGGCTCTGGGAGGAGGGATGGGGCGGGGAGTGGGTCGCTGGGTGCATGTCGGAATGTCGCTGGGACAATGGCGCCTCCTTTGCATGGCGGCGACCTTCCGCTTCCTCGGCGCGAGTGAAACTACGCGGCGGCAGCGGCAACGGTGCCAGCGGTGGTGACGGAGGCGGCAGTTGAGGAGACGGAGCGGAAAATAAGATTGAAAGAGGACATGAGAAGGGGCGGTTGGTGGAGGAGACGGAGACGTTGGCGGAGGTGGAAGTCGAGGACACGAAAGGGAAAAGGTTGGAGGAGAAAGAGGGAAAAGGGCCTAGGAGGGGGGAGAGGGGAAGGGAAGGGGAAGGTGTGGATAAAAGGAGACGAGGAGGGAAACTGGTGATGGAGGCGGCGAATGAGACGGAGGCGGCGGTGGCAGTGGAGGTGACGGGGAAAAAGCGGTGGGAGAAGGGGTGGAGGAGAGGAAGAGAGGAACTCGCAGTGAAAGAGGCGAAGGACATAGAGATGGAGGGGGAAGAGGCAGTGGAGGAGCTTCCAGAATATATAATCAAAAGTCTTGATCGAAGTCATTCAAAGGTTCGGGTTCGGAATCTCTTACTTCTACTTGCAAACCTGTTAACTTTGCGAATTTGCCAATAGAGGTCTCCTCAAAGAGCCAAGTAAACAATTTGGGGCTGAATAGACACCAAACATTTGGCAGGAAATACAGTTGTACGATAACAAAAATATTATTATATATAAAAAGAATTTCAAATAAAATTATTACAAATAAAAATTAAATGCGTAACTATCAAGGACATTTATTAACTGACTAATTTTTAGAACCAATTCCAATCAATGAATGAGCTTTAATCAGAGATTACAAATTACATAAAATATATACATTACTTATGGCCACATTCGCAGACTCTCTCAAAACATTTTTGGATTTAATAAATCGCGTGTGGGTGCTTAACGTTTGACTGAAAATTTTTGACCAAGAAAACAAACAACAATTATAAACCTATCTCTATAGGTTAATTGAATTTTTTAATGCATATTTGAACTCACGTGGCCACAAAATGCACAGTTCAAACTTATGCATAGCAAAGCCAAGTGTGACCAACTCCATATTATGTTTGGCGGTCTTATGAGCCCCTCACAAAGTTGCACAGCAGTACCAAGTGACTGACTATGACTATGTTGCTACTGTCGTTTCAGCCCTCAAAACGCTTAATCTTAATTGGCAAAACCCGTCTCCAATTTGAGGCGAGGATGTCTCATCGAGTACTTACGATAGAAATATGTATATCCCAAATTGATGAATTAAACCCCATAAACAAATATCATCAAGTTTAGTACCATAAATTTCAATTATCAACAATATTTTTGCATGTACTATATCAATTTATATGAAACACAAAAAGCCCATGTCAATCTGGGGTATTTATCTTTAATTTAACTGTGGTAGACAACCACCAAAACAATCGATCCCCTCATAAAACGAAGTTATTCCACGTGTGGGACTGGTGGCGAGGTTCTAGAGATATGTCTCCGCACACACACTCAGCGTGACAGCAACGTTGACACCGGGGCAGCCACAAAATCCGATGATATCTTGGAGACGTTGATTCTGGGCGGCTTCAGCTGGCATAATCTTTGTACACCCAATGGTTGGTCTCTAAAATGCACTAACTCCTAAGTACTTAAATTTGGACTTAAATGCAAATTCAAAACGTCAGACAGTTTTATTACCCATAACTATAGCCTCTATAATGTTTTGCAGGAACGTATCAGAAACAATAATTATGCTTATCCAAAACATTTTCCTCGTCGCATAACTACAGTTATGTTCAAAGCGAATAATCAAACGGACTTACAAACGAACGAAGAACGAATAAAGGAACAAACAATAACCAGATGGAACAAAGGAACAAGCAAACAAACAAAAACACAAACAAAAACGAACGAACGGCCAAGCAAACAAACAGAAGATATAACGAACAAAACACATGATTGAGTGAACGAACCAACAAAGGAAGGAACAAAGGAAGACCCAAAAAAAAACCAACAAAGATCGAAGGAATGGAAAATGTACGAAGAATCAAAATGAATAAGCGAACAAACAAAAGGATCAGACGAACAAAATTCCAACGAACATCAGAACGAACAAATAAAATCAAGTAAACTCCGTTTTGAGTCTTGGAAAGGTAAAATAATGAGTGCCTTTTGTGCCTTTATTCTTATTTTCTGTAATGTCTTTTTGAGCGAAATTTAAAACAAATATTAAGAGACAAAAATGTGACTCGTTTGCCCCAAATCATATAGTCTTTTTTGGTTCATACATACCGTAATATATTTCTATACCGCCTATGGTTCATTGTTTTCTTTCAATTGACTAAAATAAAAAGGAAATGATCTTGATTTTATATCTAAGGCTCAACAGATTTACCTTATTCACATGTCTTATAGTTTATTAAAAATTCTCTGCGTTTGGCATTGCACAAGCGATTTGACGCTAAAAACCTTGACGTCATTTTCTCCAATCCAGTACACACCATGCCGCTTCTGAATTCGAGTAGAAACCTGAGTATTTAATCAGTTATCGCGTAGATGTTCTCCCGGATTCCATGTTCTGCTTTCCATGTGTAACCGTCCGGACCCGTGGAGCTCTACAGTACACACAGGCGCCCTTTGTGGCGTAATTGGGAAACCTCCGGCTGACAGCTCCTGCTCGCGTAATTGCGGGACAATGTAACCAAATTGGGTGCTCGGTGCCGCCCCTTGTTGTGTTTCGTGTTTTGCTAGGAAGATAGCGAGTGAACTCGATGTTGAAGAAAATGAAAATGTCTTGTAGATATATTTGGCCGCTCTTTCTCTTGATTGGTCAAGGACATCTTGAAAATACGGTTAATACGAAAGATGTAATGTCAATTATCTTATTGTTAATAATTAATTTCCAATCGCCGTTGGATGCGTTGTAAATGCTGTTTCATTAATTATCACACTATAAGAACGTACGTGTTTACAACTGGTAATGAAGCTGATTCTAATGCTGTAATAATTATTCTCTGGTAATGGTGAATAGACGATTGGTAATAAAAGGATTATAAAATTCATTCTGACTTGCATTGGGTATCACGACAAAGTTACAAGATCAAAACGTAAACAAATTGTATGCAAAATCCCCTACATTATTGTTGGTTCCTCGTTGTCCGTTTTCAATCGCTGCTATCTGGGTCGACAAAAACGTTACCGAGAGCGGTAGCTCAGTGCAACTGAGCGGTAGCTCAGTGGACTGTAGTGCCTCTGATCGAGAGGTCCTAGGTTCGAGTCCTGACGGCGGAAGGATTTTTGATACTAGCTTTTCAGCTTGGTCGGTTTGAGTCGCCGTTTGGAAGACAATAATTAGCGGCCGGCTGCTCTGATTCGTAGTTTTCCGTGGTTTCTCCGATCAACACCAGGCGAATGCCGGAGCAATACTCTAACAAACGAGCTACGGACCGCGCACGACCCTTCCTTCCTCTTCCTTGTTCTATCCTCTCCCCTTACACACACACTTACACTAACATGCACTACACTATCACATATTCCTGGAGACCGGGCGGGAGCTTAGAGCTTGTCCCGGCTGTGGCGGTGCCCCGTTGGTGGGAGAGTCCTGGTTAGGGGTAATCCCCACTAGCCGACGGTAGGTCGGCGCCGGATCTCGCCATTCACCGGGGGAAGATCACCGCCATCTCTCGAGAAAAAACATGCACTACACTAACGGGACTAATGACCAAAGTAGTTGACGTGCCCGAAAACATGAAAAAACCAAACCAAACAAAGAAAATGTGCGATGTCAAAACCAAAGACCTCCGATAAATGGTACGCTCGAACCTTTAAGCCTGTGACACACGAGCGTTGTGTTAACGAGCGTTAAGTAAAGCGCGCCGTATGTTAACTGTATCTTATGCGGAGCGACGAAAACTCTCGTATGCCGTTTAAGATACAGTGTTATTCTTCGACGTGCGTTACTAACATGCGACACATCAGCCGGTAACTGCATAAAACCTGAAATGAAACGAAGTGTACGTATTTAACCAAAGAATAAAACTTCATAATACAAAAATAATTGTAAAATATTTTGCTATAAATTGCCTTGAGCTAGAATTTTTTTCAGAAACGGAATGGACAGAAACAACATTTCTATCAAGAAATGGATGAAGTATCTAAGAAATTCCACGTAAAAATTCGGTGGACTATTGTTCAGAAGTTCGCCGACCTTCCGCTGTCAGCAGAAGAAACTTGCGGTGAAAGCCATTTTGCGCCTTCGTGCGTTAATCAGGATGTCTGTGGGTGCGCTAATATGAGTTGGTCACATCAGATGTTTCGTGAAACCGGCTCGTGTTCATTCCATAGAAATATTGTCTCCGAGGTGATCTTGACCGTGAAAAGTGCCCGTTTGAAAGCCTGTTTTTATCTTTGGCGGTACTTACTCCGTGGGAAATATAGCGCAAATGATGCTGCTTAAGTTTTAGAGGTGGCCTTGGCTGTGAAAATTGTGTGTTGTTTCTCATGGTATATTCTCGGGATACGTGAAGTATGAAGAAAACGTGTCATTTCGCTTTCTTTTTCACTCTACATTATTATGTGGAAATATTTCTAGCGTGAGATTCTCGTGCAATGAGCCTCATTCTGTATCACCTGGAGTACATTGAAGATAAAAATAGTGCTCAACTTATTTTCTCTAACGAGTTGCGAGGCGTATATGTATTTATAAGTTATTGTTTTCTTCTTCATTAAGAACGGAAGGTAAAAGTTAAAAATGGTTAGTTAAAAAAATATTTTGATGTTTTTAAATTCTGTGTTGTAAGTTATAAATACTGAAAAAATGTCAAACAAGTGAACAAATGTAATATTAAATTAAAATAAAATTAATTGAATACGAATGTTAATAGTTGATATGGTTAAAACATAGACTTCCACTTTACTGTAGCAAAGACAATCACTTTTGCTAAACAAAGACTTAAATAACATTAGTACTAGAGAGTCTGTGGATGTGGGCCATGATATTGAGAACAACATTACAAATAAAAACCTTTTGAAATCGCATATGTTATTGATATACATACAAAAATTGAATTATCTATCTGTGATTTCAGGGAAGGTATAAATTCAAGTTATCAATATTTTAGGGAAGAACTCAATTTAATTATTTTAAAAATATTTGTCTGCCTGCAATATTTCTCTCTCTCTTTCTCTCTCTTTCTCTCTGTGTTTAGATTAGGAAAAAGGTCTACGGAAGTTCTAAACATGTGGGAATCTCTAAAAACTCATGTGTTTTGTAGGTGATGTTTGTTTTCAAATAAATGTATAGTTTTATTCCTCCTTAAATGATGTTATGTACTTTAGACCTACGAAACAAAAAAGAACACGAGATTAGACCATTTACAAGTGACAATGGCTTCAGGCTATTTCCGCGTTCCTATGGAACACCTAAAATCATTCGTCACAATTTATTTTGTACCTCTTTTAACAAGAGTTGAAGAAAATTCATTTTAGACCTGTTCCAAAATAACATCCTATTTTACATTGCAAAAATTCGAAATTGCTATTGATAACACTCTGCCGAAGTTTCCAGCAAAACAGATCTCGTACTCCCGATTGATCTCGGTACATTCTATTGACTGGTTGATTAGTGATTCTGGACGCGTCAACTAATGTTATTAATTATTTGTTTTTTTTGAAAGCAGGTTAACAGGGCTTGGTCAGAAAAAGGTTTTCACTAGTTGTCTGCCAACAAGAAAAAAATTACATACAAAATTACATATTTGTCTGTAATAGATAATAAGGAAATTGTAAATATTCTGTAACTTAGCCAAAGTGTGTTCTCATACGTTGTTTTTTGGTAACATTATTCTTGACCAGTGTTGTCTTCATTTTCTGTTATATTAGCCCTGAGGATGGAAATAAAAGTTTCCGAAACGTTGGCAAACAACTAGTGAAAACATTTTTCTGACCAAGACCTGTTAACCTGCTTTCAAATAATAATTTATGGTCGTAAAGTACTCTTCATAATAGTTATTAATTAGTATAGTGCATGTTTTTCCTCGGGAGGTGGTGGTGACTATCTCCCGCTGTATAGTGAGAATCCGGCACCGACCTTCACCTCGTCTTGCTGGGTTTTCCCAAGCAGGTATCTCCCACATGTGAGGCACCGCCCTAGGCGGACAAGCTCTAAGCTACCGATATGTATGATAGTGTAGTGCATTTTAGTGTAAGTGTGTGTGTAAGGGGAGAGGATAGGACAAGGAAGAGGAAGGAGAGATCGTGAACGCTCCGTGACCCGTTTGTTAGCGTACTGCTCCGGCATTCGAATGGTGTTGATCGGGGAAACCACGGAAAACTTGTGATTAGAGCAGTAGGCCGCTAGAATTCTCTTGCAGACAGCGGCTGAATTCGACCTCGTTGACAAGCTAGTATCTAAAATTCTGTCACCGTTGGGGGTGGAAACACAGGACCTCCCGATCAGAAATACCGCATCCATCTTTAATGAGTAAGTACAATGAATCTTGAGCAAATCCTGAACAAATTGTCCCAGCCTGGACAAGCTCTAAGCTCTCAACTGGTTGTCCGGCATGTGTGGTAGTGGACCTTCGTCGGTTTGAGGCTTCGTGGACGGGGTCCGTGGACGGCAGAGGGCGCTGCGCGTCCGAGGAAATGCGACGACGGGACGGAGGGACGACGTGACGGGCAAGAGGTGCGAGATTTCTCTTTCGGCGATGTTTATTTGTTTCGTCACCAACTTTCACGTGTTTGGTCCTCTTACTTTGGGAAGTGAATGTCTGTGCTAATGAGACGATGAGCCGCCGAAAACCATGAATGAAACGCAACTATTTCCTCTTCGGTTTGAACGCCAGGGATTTTTGGGAACTTAGATTACACGGTGACAATGTTGAAGCAATGAACGGGTTGCTGTCTTTACATTAATGTTAGAAGTAGTTATAGGTGAATATCTATGATGATTGCAAACACAACACTCATTCTTATAGTTGTAATATTTGTTCAAAATTAAAACTAGTTACTTTCATGAAAAATTCTTAACGACCAATTGATGAAATATTGGAAGGCAGGTTAACGGGGCTTGATCATCAGTAAACACGAACTATAAGTTAGTTGTTTTCCGACGTTTCGGAAAATTTATTTCCATCGTCAGGGCTTGCAACCAAAACATGAAAACATAATTAATACATTTTCATGTTTTGGTTGCAAGCCTTGAGGATGCAAATAAATTTTCCGAAACGTCGGCAAACAACTAACTTATAGTTCGTGTTTACTTATGACCAAGCCCGGTTAACCTGCCGTCCTATAGTTACTTTCAATGAGCGTTGAGTTATAGTTTTCAATTGTCTTTCTTTTTAAAACTTCCCTGAAAAACTGTTTAAATATAGTGCACCAGAAAAGACTCAGCACTGGGCCGAGACATGGCCTCCTATTAAAAATTGAAATTCATGTTGGTAGCAAACAGATCGCGGGGAAATAAGTGAATGAAACAACACTTCCAGCATCTTGTATGACTGTAGTGAGTGCGGTATTTATGTTTACACGCTGCTACCTACATATTTTTTGTTGGAAACACTCTCACCACTTAGGAGAGAGTTTCGTGGCGCACGTTAATAACTAATAATATGTTTAAGTGGTGAACATGTGATTGTGATGATGTTGAAGAAAGATAACGATGCTGATTATGTGTATTATTCAAATCAGTTTTCTCTCTACAGTTTAAAAAAAGTTTTTTCCCGATTTATTTAACTACAACACTTTTAATTATTGTAAAAAGTTTATCTGAAGACGCAAAACGTGTCTTGTGTATTAGTGAGACATTTATCTGTGCATTTTGGAGTAAATAAAACCATTTGTAAAATTATCACAAAATTTCATTCATTTGGTTAATTTGGTTTATTTTTTTTATTTATTTTACGTCAAAAAACAGTTAAAACTGCGTATGACGTGCTATGAGGAGAAGTGAATTGTGTGCACATTTTCAAAATTCTGTGATCCCTACACTAAGTCATATACTACTTGAATTTTGAATGAATGAAGAGGGGGAGAAAAAGCTCCCATGTAATAAAAATCTATTTTCAAGGACAAATAAGCAATACATTTTGGGCTCTTGTCCATGTTATTCTTCGGAATAATACTTCCTGTCGCGACAACATGGAAACGATAATTTAAATAACTATATTTCCCACTGAATTGTAGAAGTCGTGCACAGATAATGAAGTTACATTTATGTCCAGAAGCAAAACAAGGGGCCATCTCAGCATTTGCTCAATGGATCAGGGAAACTGGACGAAAAACCTGATCGAGTTAGTTAAAAGCCTGGTTAGTGTAAAGTTTTTGTAAATCATTGTTTTGCTTACTGAAGATAAATTATAGAAGTGTTAAGAATTATACCAAACGATATTCAACGATTACGTAGTCTTAATACTGCTGATTCACTGGTTCTGCACAAATAGCGCTAAGCAAAACTTTACGTCGAATTCGCTTTCGTGCGCAACAATTTGGAGAGTTACATTCTCACTGATGTTACTTCTTCATGATGCACGCGGTCCATCTGCTTGTAGATTCCTGAATGAAGTGAGATATTCTGATGATCCCATTTTCGATACTAACTACATAGCTAGGTCGAATTGAGAGGGACTGTCTGGAGGAGATTCCAGCGACCGACTGTTCTGATCGGTAGTTTTTCGTGGTTTCTCCGATCAACACCAGGTGAAAGCCGGAGCATTTCCCACATAAACGGACCGCACGCTATCTTTCCTTCCCCTCCCTCGTCCTACCCACACCCCTTAATTAGACACACTTACACTAACGTGGACTACACTACCATCGAACTTACAACTTGTCCCGGCTGGGACGTTGCGCCGCTGGTGGAAATACCCGGTTTGGGAAAAAACCTAAGTCGACGTGTAGGTCGATGCTGGATGTCGCAATCCATCGGGGTACAATCACCACAACCTCTCGCGATAAATATAAACAAAACCTACGTGATTTATGACCTTAGAAGTTGACGCGCCCAGAAACTCTAATCAATAAGTATACATTTTACTCATGCACTTATTTTGCGTACACTTTAAGGGTTCCAGTTCAAAAAAAAAAAAAAAAAAAAGAAAGAAAAAGAAAGAAAGAAAGAAAGAAAGAAAGAAAGAAAGAAAGAAAGAAAGAAAGAAAGAAAGAAAGAAAGAAAGAAAGAAAGAAAGAAAGAAAGAAAGAAAGAAGAAAGAAAGAAAGAAAGAAAGAAAGAAAGAAAGAAAGAAAGAAAGAAAGAAAGAAAGAAAGAAAAGAAGAGAAAGAAAGAAGAAAGAAAGAAAGAAAGAAAGAAAGAAAGAAAGAAAAGAAAGAAAGAAAGAAAGAAAGAAAGAAAGAAAGAAAGAAAGAAAGAAAGAAAGAAAGAAAGAAAGAAAGAAGAAAGAAAGAAAGAAAGAAAGAAAGAAAGAAAAGAAAAGAAAGAAAGAAAGAAAGAAAGAAAGAGAAAGAAAGAAAGAAAGAAAGAAAGAAAGAAAGAAAGAAAGAAAGAAAGAAAGAAAGAAAGAAAGAAAGAAAGTAAGAAAGAAAGAAAGAGAAAGAAAGAAAGAAAAGAAAGAAAGAAAGAAAGAAAGAAAGAAAGAAAGAAAGAAAGAAAGAAAGAAAGAAAGAAAGAAAGAAAGAAAGAAAGAAAGAAAGAAAGAAAGAAAGAAAGAAAGAAAGAAAGAAAGAAAGAAAGAAAGAAAGAAAGAAAGAAAGAAAGAAAGAAAGAAAGAAAGAAAGAAAGAAAGAAAGAAAGAAAGAAAGAAAGAAAGAAAGAAAGAAAGAAAAAAGAAAGAAAGAAAGAAAAGAAAGAAAAGAAAGAAAGAAAGAAAGAAAGAGAAAGAAAGAAAGAAAGAAAGAAAGAAAGAAAGAAAGAAAGAAAGAAATCGCTTCTTCCGACACGACTTCATTTCCCCCTCTCCACGCCGCTGTGTTTGCGCCTCTGTGTTCGCGCCCTGTGTTCGCGCCTCTGTGTTCGCGCCTCTGTGTTCGCGCCTCTGTTTGCGCCTCGGTGTTCGCGCCTCGCTGTTCGCGCCTCGCTGTTTGCCCTCGTTGTTTGCGCCTCGCTGTTGCCCTCGCTGTTGCGCCTGGCTGTTCGCGCCTCGGTGTGCGCGCCGCTGAGTCACTTGCGCAGCTCCACGTTGCATCTGTTTCTGCCCTTTGAGCCATCAAGTGCAGTCATAGCGTACTGAATCTCTGTCGAGCGAGAAAGATATGTCTACCCCGCAGTTAATGTTAAGTATTTTCTCGCATATCCTCGCCGGCATTTTTGCTATGATTCGAGCACAGAATTCCTTTACGGAAAATGGAGCCCGTGAAGACACATCGCGATCTGTACCGAAGAGATGTGTCGATATCCATCCTAGGCATTAAGCTACATATCATGTTTCTGAAATACCTGTAACACTTCTGTCACCACCATGGCATATAGCTATCGACTAAGATGTTATGCGCGGGAGAGTTCTGTTAATTTTTGTTCATCGATGTGCTTTAGGTGTGAGGTAATTTTTCGTACCGTAAATGTAAGAAATGGACTATCCTTCTAAAACTTCAGGTTTCGTGTAAGGGATATTTTGTATTTTATTAAAATATTTATACATTTTATCGCGAAGGCGAATCGATGTAAGACACAAACATCAACTTCGCTCACGCAGCACAGTCTAAAAAAATCCGAATAATGACAATGGGAATGAGTTTGCTTTCTGTTTTGAATTCCCTGATTAAAACGTTTCAAAAGGTAGAAATCGTAAATAGGGGACCCAAATGTGGATTCCTTCTGGCGTCAATATAGTGTTTTCCGACAATCAGTGGGGGCAGACCAGGTATTCGACAGACCAGGACTCGTCAATTCGCACCCTGGAGCTTAGAGAATTGTCAAAGTACACGGAATCGAAAATTGCAGGTTAGAATGTCGCTTAAGGCATTCACATCAAATGACTTTGACGTGATTGCATTCTAATTTCAGCACTTACCCCGTCTGAATTACTGGTACCAGTTTAGAATTAATCTGTCGACACTATTCACCCATTCACATCGCTCTAATGATCAGCCTTTTTTGTAGAGTTGAAGTTTGATGTAAACGCTTACACATTTACCTTCCCAGGAAAAGGGTAGACCATGAAGACATAAGACTAATCTCTCTTTACTATGCTTAGAAATTAGGAGATGTTACTCCTACTGTCTCTACACATTTATTATGTGTCCCAGTATCTTCCTCTAATTTGGGAAACAAATTCATGTGGCACAATTCACTGGAAATTTTACTATATGGCGGACAGAAAGGGCAGACGAACAGAGGTGGTCACTTACTGGATCAGTGCCTGCAGGTTCGCGTGTTACGTGCAGTTTTGTGCGTGTTTGTGGTGATGTGGTTTTGAGTGTTCGGAAATTTTGAACTAATTTTCAATGTGCTGTTAAGTAACCAGTTTTTACTGTGGTTGGAAGATGTTGCGTACAGAATTTTAGGAGAATGTATGATAAAGAAAGCCGTACGTACGTACGTTTTTCACTTTCCAGTTCCATAAAAATACTATCGATTGAGCTGAATGAATTCAAGGCTCGAGAAGATTCAAACGGATATTTTGATTTTTGAGGGTACTTCACATGAAGCCTGAAAACATTTTCAAAATTTTTGTCAAAAAGGCTTCACATTTTTTTGTTAAACTTAGCTCCTAGGGTAGTGTAAAGGGTACAAGAGTCTTGTTTGTTGAAATCCCTGACTTTTCGGATATTAGAAAATTCCAATTTTTTGTGGGGTGTCTTCTTAAAACCACAATAATGAAAATATATTTTTTTACTTTAATGAAATTTGTTCTTTAAAGACAGATTTTGAAGTACGGTCATGTCCAATATTTCGAAAACGAGTAGTTTTTGTATAATTTTTTGTGAAAAAATAGGCAATTTTAATTTTTTTTTTCAAAAATCGTTTCAAAATTTTCTCCTTGTATGTATCAATGGGCCGACGTGGATGGCCGAGGTGGCTAAGAATAAGTACCGACGCTGCTCTTCGTTCCGGAGGGTCGCGGGTTCGAGTCCCGCTTTGAGCATGGTTTGTCCCTTGACTTTGTATGTGTTGTTGCGGAGGGCCTCGCGTTCTGCTGACCCCAGATCAGAGGAGCCCGCAAGTGTGTTGGTCTAGTGTATGGTCGAATGCGCGTTCCATCGGGACGTAAAGGGTAATCGGCTATAGGCTGGATAAAAGCCCTGGAAAAAATGTATGAATGGACGATAAAATATATTGCTAGCTGAATTGTTCTGTATTGTTGAATGAAAATTACATTTCGGTTTAGTGAACCGTTCAGAAGTTCTGAGAGTGGTCCATAGTTGATGGGACACCGGGTGTAGAGAAAGGAAGAGACTTCTTTTCTCGGCTTGTCCAAAAATCTTGAATATAGAAAAACTCTTTCGACCCACTACCAAGACTTTAGCATAAATATTCTTCTGACCGACTCTCATTAGCTTCTTTCTCAAACAATACGTTTTACGTTTTGAGGGACGATTTCCCTTCTTTAGCCTTACACAAGGTGTTTGCATGTTGTATGGTCATTACTCCCCTTAGTGTAGTGAATGTTTTATTTTGGGAATTAGCGGTGTTTTCGGGAGGTAGATTTAAGGCCATCTTAACACACAAAAATCCAAGGTCGGTCTGTACTGAGATTGAGCTTAATGCTCGAATGTCCACGCACATTTTCTAGTCTTTCTGTGCACGTGTCCGAGTATACATCGATTCTGGGCACTGACACTGAGGAACATTCTCCATTTATGTGGCTCCTACAAGTATTATGTGGTTGCCATCTATTGACCAATTTTTGCGAAATGCGAGCTGGTAATGTCACTTCTCAATGGAAGACTGAGTTCTTTACTGTGCCGCGTGTGTTGTTTTGAGTTAAGCACGTAAAGCAAGCCTCAAAAGTATGACATTATTTTGGAACATCAGTCGGAAATTAGCTTCGGAAAAGTTTGGAAAAAGTTTTGTAAATGAAATATGTGAAAATGTTGATTCTGAAAAATATATGTTGTTGTTGCGTAGATTTTATGCTGTATTCTTGAAATATATTCAAGTATGTCAATAAATATGCACTTTTACTTGTTTTTCATTTGTTTTCAATTATTAAGAAATCTTGAAAAATAGTAAGGCATTTGTATGCATTTGTGTCATCAAAATAATTACTAATGCTACTTAATATACATCTAAATATTGTGTGTTCTGGGAATCAACTGGCCATCAAGAGCCTGGGACTCAAAGTGTTAGTGTTGGCTTACGGGAGATTTCCCAGTCGAGGAATCTCCCCCAGCGTTGCACCGTCCCAGCCGGGACAACCTCCAACATATCAAATGGTCTCACGGCGTGTGCGATTCTGTTGCATATGTAAATGCATGGAGGGGTTACTCGTAGAAGGGACCCCTCTGACAGGAAGGGAAAACAAACAGATAGTGATGAAACGATTGAAATATGAGAAAACTCGTAAACGGACGCACTGAAAAACAGAATGCATGGACGTAACTTGCATTTATATTATCAGCAGTGACCAAGCAGTAGCTATGAATGTGATCCCTTCGTATGGTAATTAATCTACAACTGAATGTGTCTACGTGTGTGCAGGGGAGAGGATAGGTTAAAGAGGACGAAGGAAAGATTGCACGCGGGCCATAACTCGTTTAGTAAGTAACTGCCCCCACATTTATCTTATATTGATGGGATCAAGGAAAACTACCTATCAGAGCCGCCGGTTATTAGAATTCTCCCGCAGGTGCGGCTTAATTCCATGTATCTATGTAGCTAGTGTCGAAACTCGGGCACCATCAGGACTTTAACACTCCGTCACTCGTGCTGTTGGATAGAGTCAAACAAGTTTTTTTTCTTGTTAAGAAAGGGCTGTTAGCCTTCCACGTACAAAAACAATGCTTCTATTCCACTAATGGTATCTGAGAAGCATGTCGATAAACTTCTTATCTCTATTATGCGTACTGTCGCCATACCCTGATGTAAAATCTTAGTGCCTGTTTGATAAAATCCAACATGCGGGTACTGGCTTATAGAACGGTGTTTTTGTATAATGGATAAAAATGATATTTTTCTGTAATATGAGAATGTTTAATATTTGAAATGTTGTGTTTATGCATTTTTCTTCGTTAGTGTGCAAAAACAGAAATGTTATAACTAAATAATGCGGGCGTTGGACTACGTCCAACGCGCGAATGCTCGTGCTAGGAAAGGCCGCGCGAGTGACGGAAATATAATAAAATCTTCAAAATGGTTTGCAACTAATTATTTACGTATCTTTCCATGGTATATTCAATTATAATATAAGCACAGATACATAATAAAAATGTATAAATGATGTTAATGAGAAAAATAAACTCCTTAATACTTGTGTTGCACGGAGTCCAACACGCGAGTACTGGTGTTACGAGTGGGCGCGCGAGTGACGGAATGTTAACACTGGCGTGTCCCGGTCAGACTCACAGCATAGGCAGTGGCAGGAAAATTCAGCCGGTTCTCCGAGTAAGAACACTTTTCGATTCAAATTCCAACTTTTACACGTGAGAAAGAAAACATATCTGGAACCAATGTTCTGTCTACCATCAGGTGGAAAACATTTGGGGGTATCTTACTACGGGGAAAAATACCTTTGTCATCGCGGGATTTAAATGCTTATATTCGAGTGTGGCTTAAAAACAGATTTATGTTTAGCGGGAAGCTATCGTAGTAAGCAGATTAATTTCGCAGATTATTTTCTTCTAAATGAAACACAATTAATTTGCGATAATTGCAAGTTCCTTTGTAAATTATATTAAAAAGCAATTATATCACATTGACGTAGGATATAAAGATGACATTATACTGTCGAATCTTAATGGCAAGTACTAGATAATTGAAATTGCATTTCGTTAGAAAATTTTCTTTTTACTCTTCATTTTTATCAGTTTTCATTAAGTATAAAATCGCTTGAATTTGAATAGAATCGACAGCAGATAGTATTAGCAAAGTTACGGGAGCAATTCACATTCGTGTTTATTGCGTCCTCGGCATTTCAGGTGAATGCGGAAGAGTGTCGTGGCAGTGGCAGAGAAACGTTGGTAGAAACTGATGTTTAGCCAAAGTGTGTGTATTTTTAGATGATCTGCACATCTTCAGTGAAGGTTCTTGCTACACTGGATTAAGCCTCAAGGTTCCGTGGTGACCTCAGGATTTTCATGCGTTTCAGCTTCATCATCTAAACCGCACGTGACATTATGAAGGCCGAATCAAACCCTGAACGTTTTCTCTTATTTCTGTTTCCCCTGATAATGGGGGAAGGATATTTTCTGAAGAACAATTACAACAGAAAAAATCTGAAATAAAAATATTTCTTTTTCGTGTACTTTTCAGTGTTTATCCCCCTTTATTTGTGAGTATTGTTAGATTAACTTTTCGTGTATAAAAATATTTTTTTTAATGTACCGTCGACACTAGGGCTCTAAGGCGCTGATATTTGGAGAGTTGTACAGCATGTACTCCGTACGTTTTCAGAATCCATGTCGTACAGAAGTAATTTTAAAATTATAAAAATGATCAGATAGATTGATTGATTGATTTTCTCCTGTTTTCGGGCCTGTCAACTACTTCGGTCATTTTTCCCTTTAGTGTAATGCATGTTTGTTTCTCGAGAGATGGCGGTGATCTTCCCCTGCTGGATGGCGAGATCCGACGCCGACCTACCGTCGACTAGTGGGGTTTCCTCTTAACCAGGACTCTACCACTAGCGGGGCAATGCCCCAGTCAGGACAAGCTCTAAGCGTTATATATATCTGTGTGTGTGTGTGTACGGGGAGAGGATATAACAAGGAAGAAGAAGGAAAGATCGCGCGCGGTCCGTTCATTAGGGTACTGCTCCGGCATTGCCTGGTGTTGATCGCAGAAACCACGAAAAACTACCGATCAGAGTATCCGACCGCTAGGATTCCAGACAGCGACTGAATTCGACGTAGCTGAAAAGTTAGAGTAAAAAATCCTGCCGCCGTCAGGACTCGAACGTAGGACCTCCCGATCAGAGGCGCTGCGGTGACATCAGTTGATGCACTGAGCTAAAAATGATCAGCATGCAGTCTCAAGGCGCTGACCAAATCTGGGAGAAGCGCGTGGGAATATAGAAGAGAATTCGATCGCGAGCACAGATAACAGAACTCACTGCTAACGTCTACATCTGAACATACGTCAACAGAATTAGTTGCTTTAGTTACAGAGATCCTATCTTGCGCTAAGTACATATGAACCATTCATACC
Source organism: Teleogryllus oceanicus (assembly GCA_964035755.1). NCBI lineage: Eukaryota > Metazoa > Arthropoda > Insecta > Orthoptera > Gryllidae > Teleogryllus > Teleogryllus oceanicus. The sequence goes on from CAXIVR010000009.1 coordinate 83,088,663, forward strand.
GGATATCTCACTGTAGTTGTTTTTTAACCTCAAAAATATCTCGTGAACCGTTGCAGACTTGAGGTGCGGTTTTCGCTGAAATGCTTATTTATAAGGGGCAAGCAGACGAGTCTTACTATTCCATTTATACTTTTTATCGCAGAAGTATCGACGCCAACTTCAATTTTTAAATGGAATTAATACATTTTGATGCACATGACCACAAGCGTAAATCTTCTTATTCTTTTTCTTCTTCCCCTGATGCATTTCAGCGTCGGGTTAGCCATCATTCGACATACTCCTTTTTGTCTTGTGCCTTGCGCTTCACCTCTCCTAGTGTAGCCCGGCTCCTTTGGGATATATCCTGTATATAGGCGTCCGATGTTCCTCTTGGCTTCGATCATTTGTTTCGGCTTTCTATCCTCTGCCATTCTAATGTAATGTCCGTACCCCTTCAGAGACTTGTTTCCATGTCTTTGAGTAGCGTAAGCGTAAATCGGCATGTTCAATATTCATAGTGTCCTAGACTACAAAATGTGTTTGAGGAATGAAGTTGTTACGGCGCGTGCCGTCTGTAATACTCCGCCACCGCCGCGAGCCATCGATGTCTTGCCGCGCGCTGCGAGGTCATTCTGTTAAGTGGCGTTGCCGCTGCGAAACGGAAGAGACGCGATGCCGCGATGGGGTTTGCTGGCCGCGTTTCTCCTTTTATAGTTCATGCGTTTACTATATTCGAGCACATCCCTCTGTCTACTACTATCCTTCGGAAAGGGAGGCTTATAAAGGACGCAGGTATCAGTTTTGTTAAAGGACCTGATTTCTCGAAAATTAGAAACATTGAACAAGTTTTCAGATTCTTCCTAAAACTACAGTATTCAAGATAGAGATTTTCCCCCTGAGTAAAACCTGTTCTTCAAAATTAGATCTTTAAATGGGGATTCATATACATACACAAACCTAGTATGAAAAGTTTTCGATAGGTATAAACAGAAGTTTCTGCCTTTGAAAATACGCTTCTGATACATTTTAAATGTATGAGAATCAATCGCTAAAGCAAGATTTACAAATGATAAGCCTATATATGTACCGTTCTCCTAAGCAAAAATTAAAATTTAACTTTAACTGCTAATAACTTAAGCAAATTCCAAATTACTGCAATCTCTCTGCTGTAATTTGACAGCAAAACAACACGAAAATCTGATATGAAGTTTTTGAGAAAATTAATTTTGAAAAAAAAATTGACTTTGCTCTTAATATGGCTTTATTTAATTATGCCATTATAATTAGGTTGATTGTTTTAAGCCTTAAGAATGGAATGTATACATAAGAGATATAAAACAAGTTGTAAAGTGAAATCAAAGTTTTATTAGTTTTTTAATAAAAGAGACTCACGGAAAACATGAAGTTTCATAATTCTCGAAATGGTCGGGAAATTTTGGCCGATTTGACATGGAATGACGCATATTAAAGGTATATTTTTTTCCCCTGAAAATGAGGTTTGTTGTCCACAATTAGTTCTTTCATTTATATTTGTGGAAATCGGCTTTGTTATATTTTTTGTAGGGTAGTGATCAATACACCAAATAATAACTTTGCAATACAATGCCATTTTGTTGTATTCTGTCATATTTGAAAAAAAAAAAGAAATATAATTTTTGGAATTCACTTATTAAATACATCTCTAATTACATTACTCGTTATTTACCACATTACGAGCATTTCTCATATATTACTGCATTGTGAGTAGCTTGGCTGCTAATATTTTCTACTGAATTTTGAAAATCCGAAACTTTTGAATGAAAATTCGATTTATATTGCAACATTTCAGAACCACTTAAACATTTTCTTAAAAACTGCTCCACCTGCGGTAGGCTTTGGAGTCATCGTACCTTAGTAGCCGCCGTTGCTGGTACCAAACCCGGGTAATGGAGGGTTTCAGTTCAGGTTAGCTCCCATCTTGAGTAAAACAAGATTCTGTTCACAGTGCCACGCAAATTCTAGAGAAAATATCTGCTATTATATAACATTTCCAGTCGATATTGTAATGAGATAACTGAAGTTACACTTGCTAGCAGATGCAAGTCCAGCAGGCTGTGGCCTAGGCAACCCGACCAACACTTGTGTAGGAAGTGAAACATATTCAACGCCTGCATTTTGTACAAAAGATACTCACAGCGCTATCACGTGGATATATTTTAAACCACTCAGAACAAGTGAAAGAACGAATGTGGTAGTAGATGGCAGCACCTTCTGAGATAACCACTACATCATATTAGGGCATTAGACAAATAAAAAATCGTGCATATTAATTTTCTGAAGAACACATTTCCATAACTAAATTAATAGAAATTCGATTAAGTTTTTAGCTATGGAAAATTTAAAAAAAAAACATGGTGTTTACTTTATTACTCAAATTGAATGATTTTTTATTTAATAGGTAATTATTACACAGAAAAATTAGATAACTTGGTGCTATGTGGCTAGGCCGAAGGCCTTTAAGCCATTACAATACCTACATTGAATTATTATTTATGTGATAAAATAAACAGTGTTTTTTTAAATTATTGAATTCAACCGTTTATATTTGTGGTCCAATTTCTTGTTAACTTCAAAGTCTCTATTTTATATATTCATAACTACCCTGAGGGGTGAGGTCCATCTATTTAAATAAAACTCAATTGAAATGTGTTTTCCTCTTCTAAACGACGGAAGTACTGTATGAATTGTTGCAAAATATGTGAATTGACAGTTGCAAGTGTAGTGCAATGTTTTGTAAAGTAGCTAAACGTTTTGTGAAATGAGAAAGTATTGTAATTTTGCAGGAAAAACAGCGAATTTTTGTCAGAAAAACTCTTGTTGTGGGGCCCTGATAACGAAAAAGTGGATAGATATTTTCCGTGTATACAGTGAATTACTTCATGTAACACGTTGAGAAATACGAATCCATATTTTTTGGGTCCTTGACACCGAAAAATTGATTGAAGGCAAACCCTTGCCCTGCAAAGTGTCGCAACCCCTTGAATTTGAAACCGATATCTTAATTTCGGAGGGGGTTCTTTACATGAAACCCCTGAGACACTTTCAGTATTAAAAAATAGCCATAAAATTGTTTGGTTAAATTTTGTTGGATAGTGTGAAGGACGTTTTTGTTAATTTTTTTTCGAAAATTACAAAAGTTCAAATGTTTTCGGCGTCTTCCTACAACAAAAAATAGAAGATAGAATTTTTTACTTAATAAAATGTGTTCTTTAAAGACACATTTTGAAATGTACAATTGCACAATTTTTCTAAAATTTAATTTTTCGCTTAATTTGGCTTGATATACAATATTTATGATATACAATTTTAATTTTTTTTACCAATTTTTTCCACTATTGCATAATTTTTTTATTAAAATTTAACATCGGCGTAAAGCACACTTACGAGAATACTGCAAGTCTAATTTTTGTTGGAATACCTGATTTTTCGAAAATTGAAAAATTCAAAATTTTTTCGGCGTCTTCCTTGTATTTAAAATAAATTCAAAATTCTCGCGTTTCTTTTGAAGCGGTGTCAGTAAAGGAAATTTGAGACGTACGTAATTTGGAGGCAGATGAATATGCTGATTGCAGATGGATATCCCTTCACATCGTTTAACTTAATATTAATTAACCTAATAATTTAACTTCATATTATAATTCGTAGAAGAGTAGTAATTTTATTAATTTATTAGAATTCGATTCAGTTGTTTAACGGTAGTGTCTATAGATAATCTTTCAGTCGTTAACAAACAAGCTGCGACCTAATTTGAAATGGTATTACGAGAATTTCAATGCTGAACGGCGACATGAATGGGGTAGCAAAAGAATAAGGAGACTTTATTTGCTAAATGGTAATGTTACAATGTCCATACGTTCAACAAAATGTATATTCAAACATATTAAATTTAAGAAGAATATTTATACAAAAATTACAGAACCCTTTTTGCGTAAGTTTTACATTTGGTAATGGCACCGTAGATTCGTACTATGTAGGCATTCATATGGATATATTGGATGTCCTTCAGGTCTGGATGTTTAATTTATACGTGGAATTATCCTTTCTATTTTTTACATAATGTGCTGCAATTATTGTAATAGGTGAGATTTATTCGTGTTTGTTTCTTTTTTTAGTATAAGGACTATACCTGACTAGCAAAATAATAGCAGATACCACAGAAGGCACTTCATTGAAATGGTTTCGGCATTTACAAGTGATGGTATAATTTTAATATTGCGTAACCGTTCCCACCCAATAATGCGAGAAAGAATATGATGTTGTAGCATATCTAGTTTAGCTCCCTGAAATGGCACAACCTTTATACACTTTTAATATAACGAAATTATTACGAACACAAATTTGTAATGTATGTTAGGAGAATGTGTGAGAGAGGAACGGAGAACACGAATCAAGGAAGTTGAGCTTCTTTCCCTGAAAATTACTTTATTCATTAGGCAACAATGGAGCTTCATCATAAGAAAACGTACATATAAAAGTTTTTCACTTTTAAAAGAACATTTGGGCCTGACTTTATTATACCAACTTAGCACACAGTTATATTGGTCTATTTATAATAATGTGATCACTTCACATTAATTTATAACAGCGTTTCGTTGGCATTTATGTTAAATATATTTCATATAAAATAATTTCTTCCCAATGCAAAAGTAAAGTAAATTAAAGTAATTTCTTGGACAATTGAGCATACCTTATACATGAACTCAGCATTTCCATGACATGTATGTAAAAGAAAAATAACTTGGCAACATGAGTTGTAATATAATCCACTCGATATTTCTCACACTCGCACGGACAGGAGTATTTCATACATATAAAGTTTTTACGTGTCGGAATAAAATTGTTTGCTGTGACTTGGACACTCCGTGGCAATGCAATCTTCTTTCGGCACTCCTACATTGTCGCTGGAGCAAATGCTTGAGGTTTGTGTCTCTGATTTGTGCTTTATGATATTTTTCTTAGAAACTCATCAATTCTTTCAAAATGAAATATGAGGGATGCATGTAAGTAGGGTCGATTTTATTTTAAATATTTATTGTATTTACAAAACAAATTACTGATTGACGCTTAACAAGCTACGAAAAGAAATTACAATATTAATTCTTGTTGCAAATAATTTTTTTACATAAAATTATAATATATTCGGGGTCATGCAAAAAGATACGTCTGAGTATTTCCTTTGATTGAAAAAATCTGTTAACACCACTGCTTCCCCTTTATCATCGGAGTATCAACGCACAACTTCCGTTTCCTCTCAGAATGTTTATTTCACTTTTGTGATGAAGCAGGTTGTAATAGATCTTCCTATATTGCTGAAAATAACTACATGTTTACGATATTGGTATAGTATGTGTTTGTGTAACTGTGTTTTTCACATCACAAAGTAAAAATGGGCACTTGTGCCATAATCTTAAGGGGTGAAGAGATATTATATTGCGTGAATATTAAATGACCATTCCTTATTTCAGTCAAGACTTTCATTCATTGAGATCTTTTTAGCGGCACGACTAAAATTTATTTAACACTTTCATAAGTTACTCACAATTTGTTCATAGTTCATTTGTGAAATAAATCACACATTCGACGAGAAAAAGAACTTTCAATCGTATTACCATTCCGTTTAGAACACTGACACGATAATTTGCTGTTACTTGGATGAATTTGTTTTAGTACGTATATACAAATTCATATATCGAGTACAATACCTTATTTGAAATCTGTGATTTTGTTTTTTAAATATCCGTGGTCTTCCCTATCATTAAAATGCTTTTTGAGAGATATATTAATCGGATTAATTGGTCCTATGCAAAAACACAATCACAGTTAGGACCAGTCTTTGTAGACTTCGTATTAAATGCAAATCCTGTGTTCATCCTGATTCGTTCACGTGAAATGATCTTACGCAACTTTCTGAATTAATATTATCAATATTTTTGGAAGACTATTGCCAAACCTATGCATAAATTGACAATTTGGAGGGTTTTTGGCCATGAAGTAATGTTTTGATGTTTGACGGCATCAAGTAAATTATTTTCAATTCTCAATATCTTCCTTCAAATTGCAGTGCATCGGTGTTTTAAAATTACTGCTTTGATGTCAAAAATAGAATACTTGTAAAAGAGCATTCGGTGCATTAAGATGAAAATGGATTTGATAAATACCCATTTGCGGCTATGTTGTGTACGTCAGAAGATGACCTGATAGTGGGCTCTTTGATATATTAGGCCAACAGGAGTTGATTATCCACAGTTAACCAACGAATAGTTGGAGCCTTTTTGACAGAAAGTGTAATACGTAGTTGACTAACTTATTAGGTCCTGATTTCAGGAACTGTCATGTTATTCACTGTTCTGGCCCCATGATATGAAAGCATGCGCAGAAAAGAAAGACCACAATTAGGCTTCAACTCCGAATTCTTTCGGTCGCAGTTTGACAACGATATTCGCTGTCCACCTGGAGATATCAGTCTTAAAATGACGACGCGCTAAAACGTAAACATTTTTTTTGTTGCTGTCCTTCCTACTCTATCTCTCTTGTCTAGTTCATTCCTACTGGTATTATTGTCAACCCTTTCTCACTTCGCCAACGAGCTAAACGAGCATGTTGAGTGTAATTAAAAACAGGATCGTGACTAGATATCGGAGGTTGACTAGATCTCTTCCTACGCGCCTTGGCCGCCCGGCGTCCAGCCGCTGCGTCCTCGCCTGGACGGAGGGGGAGAGGGGCGCGGCTCGACTCGGCCCGGCCCGGCTCGGCTCGGTCCGGCTCGGCTCGGTCCGGCTCGGCTCGGCTCGGCTCGGCTCGGCTCGGCTCGGCTAGGCTAGGCTAGGCTCGGCTCGGCTCGGCTCGGCTCGGCTCGGTTCGGCTTGGTCCGGTCCGGTCCGGCTCGGCTCGGCTCGGCAGGGCTCGGCTCGGCTCGGCTCGGTCCGGCCCGGCCGGCTCGGCTCGGCTCGGTCGGCTCGGCTCGGCCCGGCTCGGCTCGGCTCGGCTCGGCTCGGCTCGGCCCGGCTCGGCTCGGCTCGGCTCGGGCTCGGCTCGGCTCGGCTCGGCCGGCTCGGCCCGGCTCGGCCCGGCTCGGCTCGGCGCTCGCCGCGCCTCGCGCGGGGGGGGGGCGGAGGCGGCAGCTCCGCACCCGAGGCGCCGACACGTGACCGGGTGGGTGAGTGGGTGGGTGGGAGAACCGTGCGATCACAGCGTGAGTCGCTAGCTCAGCTCGACGGCCGGTTTGAGTTTGTGTTTGGCGGGCGCGTCGTCGCGGGAGTCGTTGGCGGCCGGGGGCGAGGGCGAGCCTTCGGCGGGGGCGGCGGGCGTGGGCGGCGGCGTGAGCGGGTCGTCCACCAGCGGCGGCAGCTCGCAGCGCAGCTGCAGCTCGCGGTAGCGCCGCCGCACGCGCTGGGCCAGGCGCTCGCGGTAGCGGTACGCCGTCTTGTCCACCACGGACGCCGTCTTGATGCAGTCGTCGCCGCCGAACTCACACACGCGGTAGTGGTGGAGGATGGCGGCGTCGGGCGGCACGTTGAGCGTCCCGTGGCCCGGCACGAACTCCCACACGAAGTGGTTGCCCGCCTCCATGATGAACTCGGGCCGGCACAGGTACTTGGAGCGCTGCTTGTGCGGGTGCAGCTTGAGGCGGCGGCGCGTCTTGCGCAGCGTCACCAGCCCGCTCTCCAGGCGGTCCGCCTCGCCCAGCCCCGCGTCGTCCTCCCACTGCAGGTAGAAGAAGGCGTTCTGGAACGAGTAGGAGCCCGTGCCGCGCGTGTTCATGCGCGTGCCCATCCACCTGCAACACCACACGACCCTTGGCGCGCCTGCTGCTGCAAACACGCTACCAAGCATTTTAATTATACAGTGAAAAAGTGTATAAGCCGGAATGTATCACGACATAAAAAAATCCTACTTTAGGAGGATTCCGTTTTATGCAAGGTTGTCAATTTTATGACGTTTCCGCTCTGAAAGTAGTTAATTTCACGACTTCATTATAATTATCAAAATACATTAACATATAACGTATTTACGGAAGGAATCACCAATAAATGAATATTAAATACTGATTGACAGATTCTGAGTGAGTTGAAAAATACACACCTTACTTGCTGTATCGGGACTGCTTGCTGACTCAACACACAGTGATTCACAACACTGTACTATGACTTTCTGATACCCTCGCCTGGCATTGAGCAATGCATATCTGGTCGAGGAGTTATGATTTTCAACAGTGAACAGAGAGAAACGTGAAAAGAAACCATGCCCTACGCCTTGAGAGACCAGCGACCCCAAGATCGCATTCTACACTGACAGCTAAAGCCACTCTCCTTCAATGTCCAGCTATCACAACTAAATCGCGTGTCACAGGGATAGAGAATTTAAAACTACCTTGCAGATGTATTCATTTCATTAAGAAAAGCTCGCATCTTTCTGCTAATTGCATTAAATTGATAGGAATTCCGTTTTATAAAGATTTCCTCGCCTGAGGAACATAAAAAACCCTTCCATTTCCGCATTGGAGAGGTTCCGTTTTATGCTGTGTAAAATGCCATCTAACTTCACGTGCTGGAGAAATTTTCCGGTCAAGGCAGGTTCCCTGCTTGTACAGGTTTCTGTTTAGACATATTTTACTGTAATATGAATTGGATGCCGACCAGGATGTCCGAGGTGGCTAGAGCATGTGCCCACTCAGCGCTCCGTCGTAAGAGTCGGGGTTCGAGTCCCACCATGGGCAGGGCTGCTTGTCCCTCATCTTTCATGTATGTGTGTTGCCGCGGAAGGTCTTGTGAGTCTGCTGACCGCAGACCGAGAAGCCCGCAAGCATGTCAGTGTTTAGTGTAAAGTTTAGTATGTGTCCCCATGAAGGATATAGTGGGTATCCGGCGCGGAAAGTCGAAATCGGCATCCACATCATCGAAATCGGCAAAAAATATGAATTTGGTGATTACCCGCTTACCTCCATTTCACTAAGTTTTTAAGGGAGACCTCCTCACTCAAATGGAAAGAGTGCTGATCACAGAAACGTATTTAATCAATTTTGAATGCGCGATTTTTCCCCACGGGTTCATTACAATATTGCGTTGTCGTTACAAAGAATATGACGTGTTGTTGTAGCGTCATTCTCGTAATAATGATGGCCATTCTTTTGTAGTGATGATAAAACACAAGCGCCAATACTAAAGGTCAGTAATTTGGTCACTGACTGTAGACTAAGCAGCGCGGCAACTTTTACCAAATGCTAGGAAGTTCAAACTTGTAACGTAAATACCTAAACAATTTTATAAGTATGTAAGTAACATTGAAAACTATATGTATGATGTTTGAGTGCGAATTATTAGAGTCTATGTAAGCAGTTTCTTTTGTTAAAAAGAAATAATTCAAAAACAAGCGGTTGAAATGTACAGATACAGTACGTTGCATCTAAATTTTCTTAATTTAATACTCAAATGTTAAGTGAAAAAAATCAAAAATCATACTTTTGAAAACTCCTTGCCAAAAGTTCACGGAAATACTAATAATATCCGCTTTATATGTAGGTTCCGCCAAAATGCAATTTTATGTAACTTTTTTCTACCAGATTTTTGTTTGAAGGAGTGTCACGTTTCCCTTGGCACACAGAATCCGTGCAATTGGAATTTGGAAATTATTGCCCTCTAGAATACTTGTCAATGTTAAAATAATTCACACAAACTATATATTGCAATGAAAAGGATGAAGTCCGGTTCATTATTTGTAACTGCCAATATCCTTTAGTTACACTACATTGGTACTTCTTGTGTATATGAAAAACTACACTGCAAGTAACATTATTAAGCAGTGTGTAGCGCTAGAGCCTACTAGCTTGATCTATTTTAGTTTCGAATACGTTAGTTTCTGTCTATTAAAATACATTTTACACATTAATTCGCATTTAATTTTCATAACAGCATACAAGCCTTAGTTTTGCGGAAGAATAACAAACAAATACAACTCCCCCTAAATTAAAAAGAAATCAAATGATTGGTTTCTGTTATAATGATTCTAAAAGGTCTTTTTCAGGTGTAGGGGGATTTCTTTGAGTATTCTAGTTTAGAACTCCTGGTGATCGCTGGAAGCAAAAGTTGAGTTAAAAATATTCCGGATTCCTTTACAATACACTAGTAGTTATAAAACATACATTCGTATTTTTATGTAGAATATTATGGTATATATACATATTCTTTTCATTTTAGACAAAAGACCAAGGGATAAAAGAACAAAAAACAACAACAAACTCCAATTATTTTCAATAAATAAGTTTATAAATATTTATACGTCACGGAAATTTTATCTTACCTTTTCTATTTGTGCAAATGTCCCTCAAATCCCCAAGCTTCTAGTGTTTAGTGGTGTGCTTAATGGTAGTCCGAAGCAATATTTGAGTAATAAATAGGAGAGATGAATAAAAACAAAGAGCAATCACCTGACCTCGCAAAAATAAATTAAACAAATTGGCTATTGAATTTCCTACACTTTAGGGCAAAAGGAAAACACCAAATGATAGGGAGAACCGGTGTATGTATATTGGGGGACAGAAGGAAAACAAGAGTTTAACCCATAAGTAAATCGGGGACCGATCCAGAAAAGGACATAAGTAAATAGGGGACCCACTTCCTTATCCCCTTCCAGGTAAAGTTGGAAGGTGACACATCATTTTACATTTACATTTTCATAGCCATTGTTTTTAAAACATAACTTCCTTTCTAAGTTTCCAGACTTAGGACTGGCATTTTTCTTTTTAAATGTGGTTTGGTTAAATTAAGTTTTTATTCAATTGAGTTATTCGTTGATTGAATGAATTCTGCTTATTTTGCCATTTTTATATTCTTCCCTTTTCTCTGCTAGTATTCTATAACGCTAACCATGAAATGTGGACACTCTTCTGGGCCTTTCTTTGTTTTTCGTGTTGATATAGGAGCAAGACCGGAAGATTTTCATTAATGCACAAGGAACAGCTAGTCAGCAGCGCCGCGCCGGTGGCCCCCTTAACGCGCGTACCTGTTCAAAGTCCTTTTACTTACCCAAGTTAGTTTGGTCCCCAATTTACATGTAGAATTAGAAAGTACGTTTTGAGAGAAAAGAGGAATGGATTATTTGATCCTCAGCATACGACCGGGAGAACTGATGCATAAAGAAAAGTTAAAATTTGTTGCCTGCTGATATTCTACCATGCGATACGAAACGAATGCATTTTAAAGATTTCACTTTACAAAAATTGAGTTGGTATACGTCTGTAGAGACTCTCATGAAAGCAAATTTGAGAAAAATAAAATTTAAAAAAGTTATTCAATAGTAAATTATAGATATTGCAATTATCGATACATGCAAATCAGGAAACTAATCGACAATAAACAATCCAGCAAATTTCATGCGATTTTGCCTTTCTGGATAAATCAAGTGGTCTGGTCTAAGGTGTCCTTGTGAAATATTTTCTTTCTGAGTTATCAAGATCCGTACCTCGGTTTATATTATTTTAACTAGTGAATTAGTCCATTCTTAACCTAGAAAGTTGCCCGATTGCGGCATGATTGACGTATTCATCTCTTGACGCCATGAAGCTCTAAACCGGGAGCGGTAACTCAGTGCATCAACTGATATCACTGCAGCGCCTCTGACCGGGAGGTCCTAGATTCGAGTCCTGACGGCGGCAGGGTTTTCGACATTAGCTTTTCAGCTAGGTCGAATTCAGTCGCTGTCTGGAGGAGAATTCTAGCGGCCCGCTGCTCTGATCGGTCGTTTTCCGTGGTTTCTCCGATAAACACCAGGCGAATGCCGGAGCAGTTCTGCATTTGGAAAAATATATTTAAAAAAATGTTTAGGCTAAGAACATGTTAAAAGTGATACAGAGAACAAGGACCAACTTTTGCAGCAATCCATTTGGAAATTGAAATGGATTGTCATACGACGTTTTTCCGAATTATAAGGGGCTAGGGCACACTATTGCAACTTGTGATTTATAATATACCAAATTACACTGTGCCCTAAGCTCTGGTTAAATACAGCACAAACAGCCAGCATCGCGTGTTTTATAACTATTTCATACTATTTCAGCGACACACTCCCAGAATTGATACATTGAGTTATCCTCTACTTTTGTTCTTCGACACCATGCCTTATGGTGATTATATATATATATATATATATATATATATATATATATATATATATATATATTATTATACAAGACTCAGCTCTAGAATTTGGTCCCTGCTCATTAAATAACCTTTTGTAATATACGAAAAATATTACCCGTTTAATCCTAACGTCTCTACTTTTTTTCATTTGTTGATATTGTCTATTGAAGGCATCACGTTTTGCCTTTTCACAAGAAATTCTACTGTTAAATGAGAATTTCTAATCTAATTCCATTTCGCAGATTTATTGTTAATAAAATTTATTTTTACGACAGTTTTCTGAATCTGTTTCCGATAATTTTTTTCACCTAAATTGTCTTTGTCGTCTTATTTTTCTTTCCTTATAAACCTAGCCTGACTATGTGTGTTGAGAACTTCAAAAGTTTAGAATGTTTTGAAGCCCCTTCTACAACGAAATTATTGAATCTATGAATAAAATATTGTCATTACCAGAACATTTATTAATTATATGTGTATCTGTTGATGACTCAGTCATCCTCATTAGATCTGCTGTCTAGTAACTAGGAATTCGACAAAAGTAGCCGAATTTGAATTTGTTGGAGTTATCGATACAATACCGTTCGATTAGGACGACCAGTCGACAAGCCGTACATTCGACTGCTGCTTCTCTATCTTCTTCTAGAGAACACCTATCTGTAACTGTCGCTGTGAACGCGTGTGTTTTGTGTGCTAATAGTTTTTTTCTGGATTAGGAGCGTGTAATAGGAGGAACGCATGTATGTTACTTGCTTAGCGTGAACACTGTCCATAATTCTAACAGAATTTCTGGCTTCAGAACAACTGATCTGATGATGATTAAGCCATCTTAGGTGGCTCATATAATCGAATAAGTTGGTAATGACATCTTTTATGAAAATATTTGAAATACTAACAATACATCACCAATAACTCAATACATTCTTGAAGGTAGAGATCTTTCTCATGAAATCTATTTCTCAGAGATCTTTAAATAATGTAATGTAGATATAAGTTTTTCAAAATGCTTCCTTTGCATAATATTATGGCATCGATCCGATTTTGATAAAAAACTTGGGAAGAACAAAAATTGAAAAAAATAAAAATAAAAATCTGGTCAAAACCCTTCTACAACTACAAAATTAAAGATAGAAATGTGTTTTTAGTGCACTCTATTCCTCGATGTAAGGTGTTTAAAATTGCTTTCTGCGCACATTTTCAAAATATTAGTGGTTTTGCGTAAGTTTCAGTTTAATGTGTAAGAATGTCAGAGACATTGCGAAATCGTTAAAGCAGATTCTGAGAAAAACTTAGATAGTGCTGGAGAATTTTTAGCGCTGGGTTTAGAATCCTAGCCTGTGTAGATTTTCTTTAAAATTTCTTTATTGTAAGAATTGAGACCAAACACTGAATTCAATGATAGAAACAGTTTTCATTTAAACTTTTAAGTAGAAAAAAGATACGTAGGGTTTTTTGAGCCTCTTGAACTCTGCTTTGTTATAGCTGAGGTGTGCCGTAGAAATTACAACAATAAATATAACTTAACTTTAATAATAATATGAGAAAGTATGTGCTATTGTAACATAACTAGTTTCTAATTATTTTTGAAGAGGCGTGTTTACAGTTTAAAAAACTAAAACATTCAAAGAAGAAAACTAAAATACGAGGATTGGCAGAAGTCATGGCACTTACTTTCTTTGTAAATGAAATTTATCAGATAACACAATTTTTTCGCGAGAAAGAAATGTAGTAATGTGTGTTCAAACAACAGATGGTTCTGTGCCTCTATTAGCACATAGAGCAATGAGAATTCAGATGTCTATCTGCGGCCGTACGATATAAATGCAACCCGTTTCGCTCAGGACTTACACGGCAAGACAGACGTTCTCAATCAGAGAAATACTAACATACATCAGGAAATTGGCGGAAGCTGATGGGAATAACGTCCTTCTAAATCGGACTATCGCGAGATGGACAAGAAGGTTTCAGCGAGGACGCGTAGCAACGGACGTGACGACCTGTGAATGTGGAGACCGATGTGGCACGTGCAGTAATTGAGCAAGTGCTTTATCGGACCCTTAGAACAGGTATGTAATGCTTTCGGAATGTTATAAACTCGTAAATACTAAAATGCTTTAGAACATGAAACTAGCACTGTCATTTCAATAACATTCATAAATATGAAAAAAAAATTTGGTGTGACGCTAAATGTTCATGAATTTAGTTCATACCTACTCGTCTTATGAGTGTATTCCTCATTTTCCACCCATACTCGAATTCTCACAAAAATACAGTTACCATGACTATTTTGGTCACGCCACAATCCTAGTATGAATTGCTTGTTCCAATAGCTCCAAACAACGAAATATGAATTAACGAAATTAAGCCCCCCCCCCCAGTAAATAATTTCCACCATGAAAGCGCGTGAGAGGCAGTGAGCGCCCCAACTCACTTGACGAGCTCGGGCAGCGTGTCGTGGTTGCGCGGAATGATGTACTCGTCGAGGTCGATGAGCGCGGTGTAGGCGTACTGGTACATGCTGCGGTACAGGCAGTCGTTGAGCGCGGCGAACAGGCCCTCGGTGCGGATCTCCTTCTGCGACAGCATGTTGAGCTGCCAGGGCAGCAGCGTCACCACGCCGCGGGCCATGTAGTCCCGCAGCACGCACGACACCTGCGGTCCCAGCGTGTGGTTGTACAGCGTGAAGTGCTGCACGCCCAGGATGGTGTTCAGCTCCAGGAACTCCAGCATGTGCAGCGCCTGCGGCACAAACATACCGTCCGATTCATTGACTTTGTTTTCTTACAAAGAATTTTTCACTGATGCTGGATACAAAAAGCACTTATATCTATTTGTAATGTCTGTATGAACAGACGCTACAGAAATGCCGTCGGCGGTGTTGTGGGCCAGGAAGTACCCGCACCGCCGATAGAGGGAGCAGCGAGCGCGCCCCGTCGCCACCCGGCGACCCGGATCAGGAAGGGGCAGAGCAGCTACCCCTCCCCGGCGGGGAGGGGGACACCGAGAGGAGGGCCGCAGCGCCGGAGGCCTCGGCCACTCTGAACTTGGATTCGTAGCCGACAAGACCGGAAGAAAACTATAGTAACGTGCTTCGTGTTAGGACTGTGATTATTGGAACTTGGACTGTACCCCTGTTATAACGACTCGGATAATGAACATTCTTCCTGTGATTCTAGACCCTGGCACGCTTGTATATAGTTATTATTTGAAGGTTGTAGGATAAATAAAATTGTTGTGTTACAGATTGTCTTACTTTTTGATTTGGTATACAACAGTATTGACTGTCAATATATCGATTGTTAATATTTATACAATTAGCTATGGATATACAGAATGACTTCTGTCAGTACAGAAAATTACAAAAAGGTTTATATCTGAATATACATCATCGGCTCCTGGAGGGGCCAAAGCCTCGTGAGCCCCCGCCCTCCTCCCCTTCCGGGCGCGACGACTACTGTCGTCAGTCCCGTAAGTGTGGTGCATCCTTTTTTTCATTGGGAGGTGATTGTGATCATCCCCCACTGGATGGCGAGATCCGGCGCCGATCTACCGTCGACTAGCAAGACTTTCCCAAGCCACGTATCTCCCACCAGCGGGCACCGGCCCAGACAGGGCAAGCTATAAGTCCCCGACCGGTCTTCCGTCATGTGTGTGTGTGTGCGTAAAGGGTGAGGATAGGACAAGGAAGAGAAAGGAAAGATCGCGCGCGGTCAATGGGTCGTTTGTTGGAGGTATTGCTCCAGCATTCGCGTGGTGTTTCGCGGAGAAACCACGGAAATTTACCGATCAGAGCAGCCAGGCGCTAGTATTCTCCTTCCAACAGAGACTGAATTCGATCTAGCTGACACGATGGTGTCAAAAATCCTGCCGCAGTCGGAACTCGAACCTAGGACCTCTCGGTTACAGCCGCTGCAGAGACATCAGTTGATGCACTGAGCCACCTCTCCCGGTCATACCGTTCCTTGTCACAGGAAGTTAACTTACTAAAATCGGCTTATGTGGTTCAGAGCATGAATTCACGTCATAGCGGTATCTCTGACTGGGATGTCCTAGAGTTCGAGTCCCGAAGCTGGTAGATTTTTGTCACAAACTACATAGTTAGGACAATTTATGCGGTTGTCTACCGAAAAATGCTGACAAATGGTTGCACTGATCGGTAGTTTTCCATGGTTTCTCCTATCAGCACCAGAATAATCCCAGAGAAGTTGCCTAACAAAAGAGCTATTGGCCGTGCGCGATTTTTCCCTCCTCTTCCTTCACCCCATTCTTTACCCTTTCTTTCTCCTCGTTACAAAACCGCTATCCACTAGCAAACTCGAGTAATCCGGCTGCAGAATAGCTACCTCTGGCTCGTCGCAAAGCAAGAAATACAGTAAATTATATCCGAGTCTTGCCCGAACATTTTATATATATATATATATATATATATATATATATATATATATATATATATATAAATAATTGTATTTAATAAGTGATGTAATAAGCTTGTGTACCCGTGAAAAAGTAGAGTGAAAATTATTAGTATGATGTGTACATAAAAAATGTTGCGTGCTTGCAGCTTTATCCACAATGTTGCCTTTCCCACAATCCAATGGAACACAAGATTAATAAGCTAATGAACCACTAAAAGTCTCAGACTTTGTTCATGAAGTGCGATGCTTAACCACTTCGGGGTTTCTGTGCACGTAGCCATCCTGAGCACTTCAATCGCCTTGTTACGCCTAGCTACTTGCAACGGAGCAGTCCCATCTCACGAAAGCGTTAAGTGCGCCCAGTCACGTTCGCCTATTCGGAGCGTCCAACAGCAACAGCAATCACACGCCGGGCGGCAGGCGCACGGGTCATTTGCATTGTTCGCTACTCCGTCACCACCTCCTCCCTTCCCTCCCCTTTATCAAGTGCCTGTCTTGATCTAACCCTCGGCCCGCCCCCCCATCTCCCGCCCCCTCACCCCCGGCCCCCCCCCACGCCGTTGACCTCGCGTACTTTCCCTCGGCACGCCTCCTCCCATCATCTCGCTCTCTCTCCCTCACCTCGCTCTGCCCGGCCTGCTCGACATCTCCTCCCATCATCTCGCTCTCTCTCTCCTCACCTCACCTCGCTCTGCCCGGCCTGCTCGACATCGTACCGATTGACCTCGACGTACTTGTCCTCGACTCGGCACGCCTCCTCCCATCATCTCGCTCTCTCTCTCGCCTCCCCTCGCTGTGCCCGGCCTGCTCGACATCGTACCGATTGCCCTCGACGTACTTGTCCTCGACTCGGCCCGCCTCCTCCCATCGTCCCGCTCTCTCTCACCTCACCTCGCTCTGCCCGGCCTGCTCGACATCGTACCGATTGACCTCGACGTACTTGTCCTCGACTCGGCCCGCCTCCTCCCATCGTCCCGCTCTCCCTCACCTCACCTCGCTCTGCCCGGCCTGCTCGACATCGTACCGATTGACCTCGATGTACTTGTCCTCGACTCGGCACGCCTCCTCCCATCATCTCGCTCTCTCTCTCACCTCACCTCGCTCTGCCCGGCCTGCTCGACATCGTACCGATTGACCTCGATGTACTTGTCCTCGACTCGGCACGCCTCGTCTCTGTACGCTCCATTTCGTCTCGTCCCGCTCAGCTCACCTCGTTTAAAGAGAGAAAATTCTATCTGCTCGGCAATTCTGCCTTTTAGGGTTGGAGCATCTTTATTTCTAATTCATAACGTTTGGGCATACAACCTCTCACTTTTGTAGCTTACTACTATCTAATTTACAGAATTTCATACTTATATTTGTAACATACATTGGGCTGATGCATAAGTTTGTTCGGTTGTTTATTTCGGTTATATATTTTATTTTACTATCATTGTCACTGTCACACACTGTAACCCACAATCACAATCCCTCAGTGACGTATTAATTCCCCTTCACTATCTACGACCTTCTGAGAACGTTCAGTAGCAGTACAATGCCTCGCATGTAGAACACGTTTGGTTTTGGCTGGAATAAAATGGTTAGCCATTAGTCAGAATCTTCACGAGGAAACACGTGCCCCTGAATGTGGTTAGTGTGTCATACTGGGATTTTAAAACACTGACGACTGATTCTAAAATAAAATATTTACATATATTTACACAATACTTTACAAGTTAAATTTCCAAGCATTAAACAAAAATCTGTGGCCACCTTTTTTTCCCCTTAGGCGCGAAAACCCTACGACCGTCCCTAGACCTAACCCAGTGTCACTGCTCTAAAGCAGAAGAGTAACGCGTGGTGCGATGCTGTCGGACGCTGAGTCCCTTAACCACCGTTACGCATGGCCTGACGCCAAACCGGTCTTTGGCTGGAAAACCGCGTGGTATCATAGCACCGGAGATATCACTCAGTCTTTCGACTCTCGACATATCCCGCGTGGACGCAGTCGACGCCGCGTCAAGTACTCTCAGGGCTCGCCCCGTCCCCTCGGCGCTTCCATGCTGTCGGGCGTCCAGAAGGCTCGACGACCAGTCTTCTTCAGGGGTCTTGCACCATTATCCCAGACGCCACTAACCTTTCTCAATAGGTATTTTAAGCGGCGCTTTCCTGACGCAACCTCCCCCTGGCGTCCCTCTATTCAGCGCGTCGCCTCACGGCCTAGGCGCGCAAATCTGGCAATGACAACCGCCCCCAACCGACCGCATCCGGCTCAAGCGTGGGGGTTTAACGGTTTCTCCCTGCCCAACTGGGAAAAAAGTTTGCGCGACGCCACTTTAGAAAGAGAACGGAATAGATCTGAAGGGGCAAGGTCAGGGGAATACGGATGATGAGGAAGTGGTTCCCACCCAAGTTCAGCAATTATACTATGATAAAGCAAGAACACAGGCTTCTTGTTTTCTTCTAAATGCTGAATGCTAAATTCTAATTTTTAAATGCTGAAATATACACCGCTGCCAGAAGTTGCAATCGTTCTTCTTGCTAATTCTTTCAAGACTGTTTGTTATTCTGTCAAGGCCTGAAGCCTTCCTAGTTTTGAGAGTATTTTTAATTGTAGTTATTTTGAATGGAATAATAAATTGGGAACTCTGCCATACGTGTCTGTCATACACATCTCATTTCTTTTAGTATGCTTAACATCGATAATTGGGTTGGGGTAAAACAATTTTATAATTCTTTGGCGATGTAATCAGCATTTTCTTGGTCCGTATGTACATAATTTTCTGTTTGGGAATTGAAAGGAGGAATAAAATTTTTTCCCAGTTATACTTTTTATTGTTGTTCACAGCCATTTTGAATTAGGAAGTATTTGGGATATATAAATTTGAAAGTAAGAATATCTCAATTTATCATATTCGATTTTAATAATTCTCGCTAGTTTGTTTATTTTTATTTTGTAATTACCGTTTGTAGTTATTTACCATTCCCTTCTCGCCTTTCAGTTTTTATGTATCAGATTCAATAGTTGTTAAGGCAAATTCCTACATGATCTTTGTGCTGAACGGGATGATACAATACTTCCATCTAAGCTTTTATGAATTGCATTGTTGATACTGGTTATCTCTCAAATTGTGTATAACTTTTTCATTGAATTTGGAAATTCTAGGTTGAGAGTGACTGCGAAATTTATTCCATGCATGGAAAAATTGTTGTTAGTTAATATCTGCAACAGTTTTCTACCATGTACTGAGGTCGAACTCCAACCCCAAGATTTATTCTTACTATTTAGATGCCCTATTATCAGAACTTTTGAATGCTCCTGAAAAATATTTTTATAAATATCTTATGGGAAGGAATAGTTAGGTAGTTTATACGCTGATACAATTACAATTTCTTCGTTATTCATGTAAGCTGCAAATGCTACCGTTTCTAGCGTTTTCACTGATTAAATATCTATTTGAAAATGTTTAAAACTTCTGTGAATTAAGTTCCCAAATTAAATCCTTTTTTTTTGATACCATTAATTTAAATTTTCCCCTGGTTTTTTTTTGGCCTTTTTTTAAAATTTTTCTTAATTTAAAAAGTAATTGAATTTTAGTAACTGAGCAAAAGGTATTGATAACATTTGCTTCGTCCTGCTTCATTCTGTCCTGCACCGCTCCGCTTCCTTTCAATATTGCCCTCTCAGCTTCGTCCCTTGCAACCTGAACCTCAACCTCAACCGCCTCTTCTCATCCTTGCCCCTCCCAGCCTCTTCCCTCACAGCCTCGTCTCGTATCTCTTTGCCTTGTCCCTCACTGCTTCGTTCTACCTACTTCTTTTCACCCTCCTGCCTCGCATTCCTTTCCGGTTCTACCCGACCCGACTCGACCAGTCTCGTCTCGCACTGCCTTCCCTGCTTCCCCCCCCCTCGTCCCCTTCTGGCACCTTTCCTCTCCTCCTCCACTCCTTCCCTGTCCTCCCCCCTTCGCCCTTTCACTTTCACATTCACTAAATACTTTCAGTTTCCGTGAAATTTCAGAAACTACACTTACGGGTGTAATGACCGAAGTAGTTGACGCGCCCAGAAACAGTCAATAATCAATCATAAACTATTTCCCCATGAAGTGCCTACAGTGTGAACCATGAAAGAGAAAATAATAACTTCACCATAGTTCTGCCCCACCTGATGGAAGACCGCGCATGATTTCATCTTTTCCCAGGCGTGCACCACGAAGTCTGTAATTTCTCACCGAAGCGCAAACGTTTTAAACGCCGGCAGCCAGAGCGAGCAGCCCACCTGGTTGTAGTTGAAGTGCAGCGGCTTGACGCAGACGGCGATGGTGTCGGGCACGTGCGCGACGCTGCTGACGGGGGCTGCGGCGTTGGCAGCACTGCTCTTGGGGTTGGGCGCGGGCTGCGGCGGGGGATCCCCGCCCAGGGGCCCGGCCGTGAGGTTGCGCGCCGCCAGGTCGGCGTCGGTGTTGCGCACGACGAGCAGGTTGGCCGGCGGCAGGCGCAGCCAGCTCACCACCGACACGGCGCTGGGCGCCGCCAGCTTCTTGCCCAGCGCGCACAGCACGAACGCCGCGCTGTACTTGAGGTTCCAGTTCTCGCGGATCACCTGCCGATCACCAAGCACCACGAATTTAAACTAAGCATTTGGAGCCGTTTTTGAGAAAATTTTAGACATGTGGATGGACGGACGGACGGATGGACGGACGGACGGACGGATGGACGGACGGATGGACGGACGGATGGACGGACGGACGGACGGACGGATGGACGGATGAACAGATGGATGGACGGACGGACGGACGGACGGACGGATGGACGGACGGACGGTCGGACGGATAGATGGATAGACAGACGTTTTGATGAGAACGTGTTGATTAGAAAAAACAATACTCTTTTGTAATCACGGGCTCACCATTTGTGAAATTGACCACATAACGCTTTAGAGGGAGTAATTTACTACATAATAGGGCCGTATTTATCCACTTCTTTCACATTAGGGCTCCGCAATACAAGGTTTTCTGTTGAAAAGTCATAGTTTTCCCCGCTCCTGTCATATGCACTTTTTATGTTCAATGTATTTGTAAATGTTTCTAAAATTATTTCTTTACAATGGGATTCAAATTATACTATATTTGCTGCGTTCATTATTTTCCTTATCAAAACCAAATATTTTTCTCATACAACTGTTACTTTCATTTATTTATTTCTGATTTCCATCTCGTTATTTGATTCACTAATTTATACTGAACTCACGGCATTTGAATTCAAATATAGTTCCCAACAAAAATTATTTTATCCAATTATACTCTCTGATATCCATTTATTTATTTGATCCCCATGAATTAGGTGCAACAATTTATGCGATATATTGATTTCTCTCTGATGTTACTAGGGAATGAAAGCTGCATGCGAAATGATAAATGGTTGAAATTTGCGTGACTCAGTTTCTGGCAACATGCATTAACCGTGGTCCCGGTAGACCGCCTCTGATGCTGTCGGCTGATTCTTTTCATGTTAGACATCTGATTTTTTTGATTGTACATCTATCCACACCGTGCGTTTCTTTGACCCAATTTTTGAGAAAATGATTCAATCCATTTTGAAATAAAACGCAAATGATTTTAAATAGAATGCCAATTCATCACGGTCACCCATTTTTTTGTGTATCGAACCGCGCAAACACTACACGATGACAACTTTGAAGCCAAACAGTAGGAATAGAACCTGCAACCTTCGTAAACTTGATCGCTTCTCCGAGTCCCTGCACCAGCGAGATCATTTAGCAACACTTGCAAATTCCTTCAAAATTCCGAAAGTCCTTTGATTTATTTGACGTGGCGCCTCAAGGTCACGAGCTGGAAGAAGCCATAGACATTGTCATCCAATCGGTAGCTCCAATTCTAAAAATTTAAATCGTAACGAAGCTCACGATTGGCCGCCTTAAATAAATGGAATCATGGTGGGGGCGTGCGTACCTTGACCTTGGCGGCGACGGTGACGGAGTAGGGCTTGGCGGCGGTGGAGGCGGTGGAGGCGTTGGCGTGGGCGGGCGCGGGCGCGGGCGCCGAGCCGTTGTACCACAGGCGGCACCACACGCGGTCCGGGCCGCGCGTCTTGGTGGCGGCGATGATGCGCACGGTGCGGGCCTCGCGCCGGTCGTAGAAGGCGGAGAACACGAAGAACTTGAACCTGCGGATGGGGCAACCGGTCAGTCACAATAAATAAATAAATAAATAAATAAATAAATAAATAAATAAATAAATAAATAAATAAATAAATAAATAAATAAATAAATAAATAAATAAATAAATAAATAAATAAATAAATAAATAAATAAATAAATAAATAAATAAATAAATAAATAAATAAATAAATAAATAAATAAATAAATAAATAAATAAATAAATAAATAAATAAATAAATAAATAAATAAATAAATAAATAAATAAATAAATAAATAAATAAATAAATAAATAAATAAATAAATAAATAAATAAATAAATAAATAAATAAATAAATAAATAAATAAATAAATAAATAAATAAATAAATAAATAAATAATAGTAATTAATGCAACTAGCTTATAATGACAAGTAGAGACCGGATTTTTATGTAATTACATATTTTTTGTTTTTCTATTTACGGATCTCAAATTTGCAATTTTGGCGAATCGTCGCCGTCCTATGACAATTCCAGATTTTTTGTTACGTATTTTTACATATTCAGTACTATATTACATATTTTGGTATTTTCACAATATATTTGTTTATTTTATCGATTTTTTCAATTTTGATACCGATTTTTTATGAAAAGAAGGTTTTTTATGAGCATTTTTCCTATATTATTACTGTATGCTGTCAACTCCAAATACCCTATATGAAAACACAGGATGTTTTCACTGTCCGGCGCGCCTGTTTCTATTATCTCATTGGCGGGAAGTGCGCGTCAGTGACTGAGATCATTTTCACTTTTTGGTGTGAAAAGTATCACTGAGGCCGCAGATCGTGACCTTGTAAACTTAATTTCGGAGAAACATTGGCGATCGCCAGCGTTCAACATTCAATAAGAGTATTTCAAGCTGCGGTGATTGTTTGCTGCTCATAGATATCGCCAGTTTGTACGTTATAATGTTAATACATTTATTGCGTTAAATCAGGATGCAAAACTACGAACCTAGATAGCAATAAATGAAGCTTCTACTACTGACGGAAAAGTTTTATGGTGCTACGTGTGCATCAACTTGTGTTCTTCAAATGACTTTTAAGACGATTATACTATTTTTAAAATTCGTTTGGGAAATTATGTATAAACGTAATTTTGTGTTATGTAATATGTTTTATAATTAATTAATTTTAATATTACATATTATAGCTGATGTTATGTATTTATTACATGTTCTTACTGTTTTCATTACATGTTTATGTACATATTTTGACGTTTCATACTACATATTTTTCCGGTCGTTAATGATAAGCTTTATTGCACGAGTACATCTTTTCAAAACGAGCGACGATTTAAAATTTGTGTAAATAAAATAAAGCAACATTATAAACGAGTTTGCGTATGCTATCTTTTTTGTCTAACAGCATTATAAATTTAAAAGAGATTCAAAATGAATTTTGTGAAACAACTTTGTGACATCTGGGTATTTGACATCTGTGCGAAAACTCGGCTGATCCGTTTACCGCTACCACCCCACAATTCTTTCACTGCCAATGACTTAATGTGTGATGATGCTATTATTTGTGTCATAAACAGCAAATGAGACATAATCTGTGCTTAAGATATCCTTCTATACACGATTTCTTATAACGAAAAATGTCGTTTATAATGCACGAATACAAAAAATATTATTGGTGGCGAGACTCAGATCATTTGACCTGCTCTTCCGCCTGGCCAGTTTCAAACCTTTAGTACAATAATTCATAATAACAAAGAGATCAACAAAGAAAATATGTACGCAATTAGGGGAAAGGGTTTCTCACTTATGCGATAGAAGTGAAAACCAGGGAGGAGGAGTTGTTAGAAAAGAAACATTCTCACATCACTTGCATGATTAAATTTATTAACTTCATGTCAGAGATGGACTTAACGTTAATCACAAATATATCAAGTGATTACGTTTGATCACTCTACGAGATTTTACTCAAATATAGTCAAATTGTCTTTGTGTGACTCAGCAAGTTAAGAGTAGAAGAGTATTGGAAATATAGCGTTTAACTAATAAGAACTAGTAATAGTGTCAAAGTGATATTGAAGATGCTAAAGTAAATCATACATATTTTCGAATAACCCGTACCAAATTCTAGATAGGAAGATCTTCTCGTCAGCTTACAAACGAGAAGCGCTCTTAACAGTCGGTACTCTCATGTGTAGACAGCTATTGAAGGGAGTCGATTTCTAACACTTATCCTGACGCCGGTCCTAAGAGCGGACCACATGACTTGTACCTGCGAGCAAGGGACGGGAGTCTCACTGTCAGTCGTCCTGCCATTTGGTAGACATTTATCAGTGTTTGTAGATTACCATATTTTTCCTACAATTTGGGGAAATTCTCTCCTGATAGGAAGAAAGGGAAAATAAATAAAGAAATTCAGGAGAAGAGGTCGTGATTCTTAGTGATTCTTCCAGATAATGAAAGCATTTAAATATTATTCAGTGGCATTCAATGTAAATGAAATTCAATTCAATAATATAAATCAGTAATTTTTTACATTTTCTTGGGTACATATTCTTAATAAATGCGTATAGTCGTAACAAATGATATAATAATGTATAATGGCTTATGAAAATTGATAGTGAGTGTATTTAGAATACTTTTTAATGCACTTCACACTACACTTCAAAATAAATAAAAAAATATTTAAACAAAAAACCAACCGTTGATATTCATGAAAATTTGAGTATCGAAATTGCTTTTTGCGGATAAATTTCACATAATATTGGTAAAATATAGTATTCAGAATCCATTTAATATTCTTATAGTACGTCTAATCGCATACACACAATCGTAAAATAAAAAAACGCGAAACCCATCTCGTTTTGTCTAAGGAGGTACCAAGAACATAAACCCATGAAAGTGCCTGTTGAAAAATGACTCTTCGTGTATATGTTAGCGCAACATTATCTGCACAATAACAAAGACAATATTTGCCAGGCGTAAAGCACATACTTTATATTTTTATGTCCATCCATACAAATGCTGTTCACGAACAAATTATGCCTTGCACTTGTTTTTTGTAGGGTAAGTAGTGAAATGTGTATACTGCAGATAAGGTGTACTACGAAAATTTCAGTTCTATGTTAGTACTTGTTCTTAGACCTTTTTAAATTAGCTGTTGGTGTAAGATTGAGGTCTAGCATTGTCTTGGCAAACTTTAATAATCCCCGTTGTAATGTTTTTGCTGTGTTCGCGACTGTAATAAAACTGCATTTACTTTTGAACTATAAAGGAGATAAACAGTTCCTTTACATTTTGTTGGGTTGTATACTTTTTAGTGCATTCTTACCTTCACATTCAGAGAGCGGAGATTTTCTGGTTTTTAAAATTTTGTGTAGACGCATGAGAAATGTAGGTCGATTGTAAATTTTCAACGAAAAGGTCACTAGCGTTTTTCTTATATATCATTTAAAAACTACGAATGATCTTGTCTATCCGTATCACGGGGCATCGAAAGCTACGTCTCATTTCAACCCCGCGGAAGGTCATGACAAGATGGTCGAAACGTCGGAATCACAGACTTTAACGCGGCATCACCCGCACAGCCAACATCGTTGGCATGGCTCTGATCATGGAAGCCATCCACATCAATGAATAAGTACGTATGTTGGAAATTTCATTGTGAGTAATAGTTATTAATACTGGTAATAATTATTTTAAGAAGTACGGTGATTTGTTCTTGGTTGAAATAAGTGAATTTTGTTAAAAAGTAGTTTTTGAATCATTAATGATATGCTATTTGTAATGCTTTGTTTTTCGAATTCTTTACGAACCACTAAAGACTTTTTTATCTTTTCTTGCTTTTGATTTAATTCCTGACTTTTATTTTAGCTTTAGCTTTAGTTTTCTTGTATATGTTAATGATATCAGTGCGGAAATTTGATCAACAATCAGACTTTTCGTGAACGACCACATAGTGTAACGAAATAGTACATTATGAAACGATGATGTAATGATAGGTATTAATACACGAGTGTGATATTACGACATGAGCGAGGTACTAGCGAGTATCGTAAACTCCACACGAGTGTATTAATATTCATTACATCGAGTTTCATACGCTACTTTTTCTGCGACTTCTGGTAACTTTTATATGTTAAACTTTTACATTGAATCGTTTCGTGGCAGTTGACGTGCAGGATTCAGGCAGGGCCACCTGGCGAACAGGTACCCTACCTGCCACAGATGGCTTAGGTTTACCAGTGTGAGAGAGTAAAAAAATTGCTATTCCAATAATTCTGAGGTTACAATTTTCGCTTTTTCTCTTATTTCTGAAGGTGCCAACTCCTCCTCTGATTCACTAGACATTTCAAACTAAAGAATTGGTCGGTTTTAAAGGAAAAACACAGGGCAGCAACATAAAACTCACAATAATTTGCGTTCTGATCTTAACGCCATCACACAATAACTTGCGTTCTGATCTCAGTCAAATATTCCCTCTACCACTACCACTGCACTAGTCAAATAGGATCAAAGTGATATTATGTTCCAATTTATTTTATATAATATTTCACGTACAAATTACTGATAATAAAATAAATTAAAACTGATACACATAACATAACATTAAATGCAATTTTAATGTACACAATCGAACAAAACATTTACTAGAACGATTCTCAAATATTAATGAAGTCTCAGTACTTAGTTTGTAAGCTTCTCTGTGATTGGTCAAGAATCTGTATCATAATGAAATCTGTATCGTAATGAGTATCATTATGCAACGGGTTGGAGACATCAAATGACAGAAATATACAATGGGAGAAAAAAAATTAAAACCAATTCCGGCAATGATCGGTTGCGACACGGGCAGCACTCCACGAACAAATGAGAATCAAAATAATGTATCGTCATTAAAATTCAGTACACAGTCTCCCACCACAATTCAGAATTACTTCCACTTAAAACAAAATGCTGTGCAAACGCTCTTTGTGGACGCTCTTTGTGGACTTCCGATTCGAATGCAGGCCGCGAGCACATACAACTCACGAGCTGGACGGAGAGGGACGCAGTCATTTAATCGGTACCTTCGTTACGACTTAAATGTTTGATTTTGGAGTCACCGATTGGATGAGAATGCCCCCCTCTCCTTCCCGGTCGTGTTTTGAAGTGCCACTATGTTTCAGCCGCGCTCGTGGCACATAGCGAAGTCACTATCCTTTCACCACTGAGGTCCAGGTTCGGTTCCCGTCGAATCTCATGTGAAATTGTTCCAACAAAACGAGCTTGGCTGCTTCGCAAAGGCTTGTCCAACCCCTGTGAAGTGTACTAAACCCTAACCCTATCCTTACTCCTTCCCAATTCTGGCCGCTGGGTAGTGACGCAGGAGCGCGTAGCAGGAGGCGCGTACGTGGAGGTGCTACCTGGCGGTCCTCTTGACAACTGACTGCGACGTGACATGATTTAAAGATAATGGAAGATTACTCCCACGCATGTTAATGAAGGATTACTCCCCAGCGCAAAAGCACTCAACGCCCCTTAAGGGGGCTTGGAGAAACGTTGCGTCAATATGTAGACGCAACAAATACAAAAAGAATAAAGCGTGGTTTTGATAACGAGGTTGTTAAGCAAAGACGACTGGAAGAGGAACCTACCTGGTGCCGGAGACGATCTGCCAGGTGCCGTCCTTGGCGGGGAGGCTGGCGTTGAGGCCGGGCAGGCGCGCCTCGATGCCCGACGGAATGCCGCCCGGGGCCGCCGCCCCGCCCCATGATGAGCGGCTGCAACAGCGACTGCTTGTGTGGCCCGTGCGGGCCGCCTCCACCGCCGCCGCCGCCGCCCCGCCCACCACCGACACCACCACCACCACCACCACCACCACCGACCACACCACCTGCGCCGCCACCGCCCGCGGCGCCGCGCTCCTCTCGAATGAAGACGCCCAGGCTCTCGTCGAAGCCCACGCGGTACAGCGTGTAGTCGTCCTGTGGGGCACATGGCAAGCAAGGGTCGGTGCACCGCTACACGCAGGTGAGCAGCCTGGAAACTTAAGGAAGACATCGCCAGAGCGGGTACACTGAGATGCAAATTCACGTATGGGGATTGGAGGACAGGATGAGGACCACCGGTAGGCGCTTTTAGGGGAAATATTTGGTGTTTAGTTTGGTGCACCACTACACGCATTTGAGGAACCTGGATATTTAAGGAAGTCATCGCGAGGGCGCGTGGATGAAGTTGCAAACTTCGTTATGGAAATTGGAGGACAGGATGAAGATTCTTGACTACACTTGTAGTTGTTTGTTAGAACGCCTGCTTGATGTCAAGGTTTTGTGTACTCTGAGAAGGACACAGGTTCAATCCTCGAAATTTCAGGCAGAAAACGCAACACGAGAATATTGAGTGACATACTTTGATTTTGTTTTGGCAAGTCAGAATGAAGAATCCCTCTTATACGTGTAGTTGTCTTTAAAGGCAACTATTTCGCGTTAAGTTTGATGCACCGCGAGAAGATTTAGTCTTAAGTTTGGAAATTTAAAGTGTGTATATATATATATATATATATATATATATATATATATATATATATATATCGGAAGAAGGTTGAGTAGAATTTTTTATATTATGATTCGAAGAAGTCTGACTGAAAGCGCCAAGACGCGTAGTGAAGTCGTTTGGAGGAACACTGGACGTAAGATTGAAAGCACGCGAAGAGAATTTGGGTTTAAGGTTGCAAATTTGAAACAAAGGAAATATGAAGAAACCGTTTCTTTTGTGATTGAAGAAGTATAGAATGAAAAAGCCCAGGCACAATTTGAAGAATTTTCAGAGGATTCATAACGCAAAATTTAGTTTACCGCGAGAGGCATTTGGGTTGGAAATGTAAGGAGAACCGAGGAAATCAGGAAAATGAAAAGCCAAATTAGAATTTGGATTAGGTCATACTACATGCTTGGCCGAAACATTCAACAATACAAAATGCTGGATATCTAATGTCTTGATATTTCATTTGAAATGGGAGGATCTTTGGTATTATCACCAATTTAAACATCACTACGTATTAAACGTTTCTGATAGAGACAGCATTATTTTATCATAATATTAAATTGAAAAATATCATTAATAACGAGAAAAATATGTGAAAGCATTTCGAATTACGAGAGACGACTGAGGATAAATAAAATAAAAGTGTAAAGTACGATGCCCTCTTATATCCGTCTTTTACAAGACGACCTTGTAGTTTCTAAAAGACTTGAATTTGAATTAATATTATGTGGCGAGACTCAGGCCATGTGGCCTGCTCTTTCACGCAAATTTTACTACGTTCCTTTCACCAACTAGGGGAGAAAGAAGATATTACTTGGTCGAAGAAACAGGCAATTTGAAATTTGTTCAAAGGCTTCATTTAGGCTTGAGGATCTTTTACATGCCGTAAATCTGCTAACATGGGACAGCCGGCTTTACTTCCCTTTCGAAGGAAGGCGTACGAAGGATTTTTCGCCCTTAAAAATCCACGGCTTACACCATTACACCGGCACCATAACACCATCGCCGCCGCCAAAGACGTCTCATTATTGGAGATATACTGTTAGTTTGTTAGTTAATGCCTTATTTTACGTGGCGAGACTCGGGCTATCAAGCCTGCTCTTCCGTCTAACCACGCAAATTTCGATACGCTCCTTTCACCAGCTAGCGGAGAATGGAGGTATTATCTTGGGCGACGAAACAGGCGGATCAATTTTGCTCAGAGGCTTCTTTTAGCCTTGAGGATCTTTAACATGCAGTAAATGGGACAGCCAGCTTTACTTTCCCTCCGAAGGAAGGTGTACGAGGGATTTTTTCGTCCTTAAATATCCACAGCTTCGATCGGGTTTGAACCCGCAAACTCGGGTACAACAGTCCGGTACGCTGACCGTTATACCACCGAATCCGCGCTCGAATACCGGTCATGCAGATGAAATTGACACAATGTGAGAAGGGTGAAGGTTTGCTTATATCACGCAAGTGAGATAGTTAATGTTTTATACGGACCCGCAACGTAGAAGAAGCGCCCCCGGCCACGCACCCGCGGGCAGGGCCAGGGGACGAATGTCTCCCCCGACCGCCACATGTGGCTGTGCCGTAGCCACCGCGCCACAGCGAAGCCGGCTTCCCCTTCCGGAGCGGGCCGAGATCACCGGGCGACCTCAACCATGGAGTAAGTCGACCGGTAATGCAACGGCGAACCGCGATGCAAGAATCGTAACGACTGCTCACATAAGCTCCAAGCCCCACTGGAGCCCATAGGGGGCTCAGAACGAACTATTACGCCTCATAACAGGATACTTAAACGAAATTAACACCGGGAGCGGTAGCTCAGTGCATCAACTGATGTCACTGCAGCGCTTCTGTCCGAGAGGTCCTAGGTTCGAGTCTTGCTGGCGGCAGGGTTTCCGACACTAGCTTTTCAGCTAGATAGAATTCAGTGGAGGATAATTCTAGCGACCGGCTGCTCTGGTCGGTAGTTTTCCGTGGTTTCTCCGATCAACACCAGGCAAATGCCGATGCAGTACCCTAACAAACGAGTCACGGACTGCGCGCGATCTGTTCTTCCTCTTCCTTGCCCTGCCCTCTCCCCTTATACACACACTTACACTAACATGCACTATATTACCACATATTCCGGGAGACCAGTCGGGAGCTTAGAGCTTGTCCCGGCTGGAGCGTGTCCCGCTGATGGGAGAGTCCTGGTTAGGGGGAAACCCCACTTGCCGACGGTAGGTCGGTGCCTGATCTTTCCATCCAGCGGGGAAAGATCACCGCCATCTCCCGAGAGAGAAAGAAAACACGCACTACACTAACGGGGCTAATGACCAAAGCAGATGACGCGCCCGGAAACACGAAAAAATCAATCAATGAAACGAAATTAACAAATTATACTAATATTCATCCAAAAGCCGACCTGGATGGCCGAGGTGGCTGGAGTGTGTCCTCGACCCGAAGGGTCGCGGGTTGGAGTCCTGGCGTGGGCAGCGTTGTGTGTCCCTTGACGTTCATGTATTTGTCGCGGATGGCCTTGTGAGTTACAGACTACAGACCGAGGAACCCACAAGTGTGTCAGTGTCTAGTGTAAAGGTTAATATGTGTCCCCATAGTGGGTACTCGGCTGCACATAGCCATAAGCCCCAGAAGAAAAATACAAATATTCATCCAAATGAATCCAAATTTACAATTGGCATGCGTAGGACCTTTGCACACTGACGTTAGTCGAGACGGCTGGGCAGTAGTGGGCCGTAGTCAGTTGGTTCTTATAAGATAATTTTTTTTATTTGCTTCGTAAACGAATGTCATATCCTTATTTTAGCTTTCCTTAAGTTGTAATTAATATTTTTACTGTTTCATTTCTAGTTTTTGAACTGTTTCGGAATCGTCCTGCCACTATTTGTGAACTCATTTTAATAATGTTAATTGTCATTTAAAATATACTTTCGAGGATATCTTTTCAAGATTAAAGTTACGTTTCAAGATAAATCAAGAAATGGACAAAATATTTTATTTTGAATCTAAGAACCATAGAAACGGAGCTATTATAATATTTCTAAACGGAATTTTGTGTGTAGAAAAAGTATTTCGTAATTACAATTAGAATTCAGAAAAGGAAAAATCAAATTTTCATACACAAAATGTTCCTATTTACTTTCTTAGAAAAGGTTATAGCTCCATTTAAAACTTCGCTTTTTCCTGTTTCAATTCTTTACCGCTTCGAAGAAGAGCTATATTTTCTATAAAAAGAAAAGTAGTTAAGTTTTCGGATCAGA
This sequence comes from Teleogryllus oceanicus, assembly GCA_964035755.1. Lineage (NCBI taxonomy): Eukaryota > Metazoa > Arthropoda > Insecta > Orthoptera > Gryllidae > Teleogryllus > Teleogryllus oceanicus. The sequence goes on from CAXIVR010000009.1 coordinate 83,121,157, forward strand.
AAAAACAATCACGATCATATTTACTAATTATACACATAAACAAAATTAAGAAAAATAAATACACAAAAGCTTGTGAAAATGCATACTGCATTACCAATGATGTGGAAAAATGTCAACAAAAAACAAAAAATAAACAAAAAAACACTTTCACTGTAGTGTATATTACCCAACTAAATGTAGACTTTCTGCTTCTTTCGTACTTTTTGCATTCGATCTCGTAATTATTCAGTGAAAATATACAAAGAGAATCAGAATATAATTTGGATACAGAACCATTTTACTCTTCTAAAATATTCTTCAAATCATATTTGAATTCTACTATTAGGAGTCGGGAAAATAGAGAAAATGTGAAAATTGTGCGTGGTTTTGATAAAACACTATTTGCACTATATAAATATTACGTCAAAGCAAACATCATTTAGGTATGGAATATGTATTGTCAGTAATAATTTTACAACATATTTTTAGTGGTAATTAATTCTAAGAAAAGTGTTCACTAAAGAGTGCGATGAGGGTATAATTTTAATGCTGAAAGTGGATTTTGTGCTAAACGTGATATGTTGTTTTGCGGGCAGGGAAAGTTGCGACACAACACGCCACCGACCGACCGAGTGGCGGAAACCTACGAGGAAAAAGTGATAATTTCCACACACATTTTCTGCATGTCCTAGAAGTTTTACTGTTCATTCTGACACATCTGTTCGTCCATGTTCTACACAGCGTTTGGACCCAGTACATAACGCATGGCAGTGGTGTCCGTAGGTGTCGCTTTCGCTTCGTAATCCGGTATAGAATTAATATACTCTAACAACTACATACGAATTGATAATAAATTAACACTTTTATATTATCCCAACGCTTTCATAACTTGTTTACCAACGCATTCGAAGTATACTAAAATACCCGTCCGATTTAATTAAGCTTCGCTGTAGAGAAAATTGCTCAATATGTAAACGATGTACTCAAGGGGATTGTCAAAGTCAATATAATATCAATTATATCATTTTTCACATAGGCTGATCTCTAGAAACTATGTCAAACTGTTATAAAGGCAAACGGTTAAGGTAAAACGATAGAAACTTCATGTCGCTAAATGACCGTATTGTGATCTGTTGAAAGGAAAAGTAGGAACACTGGCCACAGGGTAATTGGAAAACTAAAAAATGTTTTGTTAGTTGGTATCAATAGTCTACCTTCTTTTTACTGGTTATTAAATTGGCAGAAACAGCCATCTCAGTCAATGTCTTAAATTTGGCACTGCATACGAGTAAAATTTTAGACTCAAAAATAAATCTTTGTGAAAACGCAAATATGTTTTCTTTCTAACGATGTATATTGTTTAACTCTTTAATCATATTATTAATTTAAGTTATCTTCATTTGTAAAAAAAAGCTATTAAATTTCTTATAAAATGTTCTAATATTAAATACTCGAATGTAGGGGTACTTGACTCCACTGTAACGTTCGTCTGTAACTTGTGATACAGTCACGAACCTGACACTGTGCGGACGGTCAGTACGTAGCATATAGTTTTCTTGAAATTGAGACCGGGAGCGGAAGCTCAGTGCATCAACTGATGTCACTGCAGCACCTCTGACCTGAGGTCCTAAGTTCGAGTCCTGACGGCGAGGGGTTTTCGACACTAACTTCTCAGCGAGGTCGAATTCAGTCGTTGTCTGGAAGAGAATTCTAACGGAAGGCTGCTCTGATCGGTAGGTTTAGGTGGTTTCTCTGATCAATACCAGGCGAATGCCGGAGCAGTACCCTAACAAACGGGCCACGGACCGCGCGCGATCTGTCCTTCCTCTTCCTTGTCCTATCCCCTTCCCTTACACACACCCTTACTCTAACATGCAGTACACTTCCACATATTCTGGGAAACCGGTCGGGAGCTTAGAGCTTGTCCCAGCTAGGGTGGTGCCCCACTGGTGGGAGAGTCCTGGTTAAGGGGAAACTCCGTTAGCCGACGGTAGTTCAGCATAGATCTCGCCATCCAGCGGGGGAAGATCACCGCCATCTCCCGAAGAAAAACATGCACTACACTTACTGGACTAACGATGTAAGCTGTTGACGCCCGCGGAATCACCAACGAACTAACCATTGAAATTGAGTTGAATCCGCTCACAAATCATTTGGCCTCTGCAGTTGAACACCCATTTGGCGCAAATCCTAAGGAAACAAGCTTCAATATTAACCATCCCAGGCTGCAAAGGGAATACACGATTTACATCTTCCTCGTTACGTGCATTTTCGCGGCATTAGTGTATTGGCTGTCCGCCCCGACCTTCGCGCCCCCAAACTCCGCCGTGTTCACGATCGTCTGATTACCGCGAGCCATCCAAAATGTATTTTGGGTCGGCAAACTCATTCGTCGTGTGCAAATTGAATTTAGACACGACATATGGAATTACGGTTGAATAAACACCCATGGCAAATATTTAAAGAGTCGGCCGTGTCGCCGATGTTGGAGTGGGTGGGGGTGCGGGGAGTGATGGGGAGAGGACGCGAGGGGAGGGGAGGTGGAATGTGTCGCAATATTTGCTCAACGCTTGCGTGGTCGGAAAATCAACACGCCATTTTTGCCGTAAATTGAATTCTTCGCCTGCGGCAGGGGCTGCGCCGGGAAGTTGGCCGTTAGCGTATTGAAGATTCCGCACGTTCCTTGGCTGCTGGACAAGTTATGAAATTCGGGGCGTGAAGTCGGTGGCGGAGAGAGGGAGGGGCACCCAGGAAGACGGAAGGGGGCGAGGGAGGGGGCTGGGATGCTGGACGAAGTGACGCTGAGTGGAGGGTGGAGGTGGGGGCGAAGAATGAACAACTACATATTGTCCCAGAATAAAATTTATTCTGAGACATTTCATGTTGCGAACATCCAGGGTATGTATGGGGTAAAAAATGATCACTTTTTGCTACTAATCATGTAGTGAGAAAGTTTACTTAGCGGGGTTATTTATACATGTGTGATTATTTGAAATGTATTATTATTTGCCACTAAGAAAACAAAAAAGGGATGGTATATTTACTTATTATACTGAATATGTCTGTTTTCAGTTCTGCAGAATTCTTCTCCTTTGTAAGATATGTTTAAAGTGGCTGTATGTTTGAACACGTACTCGTACTCGCCTTGCAATCGAGACCCGACCACCGTATGTGACTGGTTCAGAACCTGTTCTCTGAGTCTTGCAAATACGAGTTCATGGATTGGTTGATGAAGAGCAGTGGAAAACATCACAAGACTACATGCAATCAATTTTAAAAGACCCGCTGAAAGCTCTATATGCATTTATGCATCGTATATATGCATATTATGCATTTAAAGAGTGTTCCTTACGGCCATATAACGTCGTCGATCACGTGATCAATTGAGTTTAAGGATGCCTCCGTATACCGGCACTAAAGATCCCTTTTAGCTTAAGTTTTTCGTGCCTAATAAGCAAGGATTTGTAATGAGTTTTATAATCAATAGCTCAAATCTATTGACATGGGCAGAAATTGCGGTATTATAATTTTACGTACCGGTTAGTGTGGTGAGAAATGTACATTTGTTTTCTTCATTCTAATTGAAAAGCCAATTTTCGAAATTTTGTCTTTTTTATACACTTATACTTCAGAACTTGGCGTGTGAGAGAAAATTTACGTTCTGTTTATATAATACCCAAATGTACTTGTTTTATATGCCTTTTCAAAAATAATATGGCTCAATACTATTGTACTGAAGCAGAGGCAATTGTTCGGGCGAATTATTTTTTAAACCAGTTTCCCTATCGACTTTCCCCAAGACTTCGACGGCCGTCGATGCTCGTAAGCAAAGCTTCCCGAATCGATAGGTCGTCTGCGATAAGTAAAATGGCTTGGTTTCGCCACCATTATCCGCACCATTTACGCGCATGTCCGATAACGGAGAAACACCGACATGCATTGATGAAGGCATAGAAAACATACAAAAGACATAGAAAAGAAAAAAGAAAGAAGAATCCCGTCTGCTTTGTCTCTCACCGAGATTGTTAAGCGCGGGGCTCAGGCCTAGTGTAGGAAACGTCGATAGGATTTACTTACTAAGGCGCGTCCGCGCATTAGGTGAATGTTCCAGGTAAGAGCAAAACGTTTGAGATTAATGGCAGAATTTACGTCTTAATAGGATGTGCACGAAGAAGTAACATTGAAGGACTGATAGCAATTTTATTACAATACACGTTGTTGTTCGTTTAGCCGTTGCAATGATGGAAATACAACACACTGATATTTTTTTCGTTCCGTTTTAGCGAATGAAACCACACTTACTGAATGAAAACGTAGTACAAAAAGTACGAATACTACAACAAGCTGTGTTACCAAGAAAAGAAGTAGCATTGGACATATTTATGAAGGGTATTATGCATCGCGGATAGCTCATTGGTCAGCGTGCTCGCTTTCCATGACGCGAGTCCGTGTTCGATTCCCGGTCAGGGAAGATTATAGTGTGCGTCTTCTTTGCAATGTCTCAGTGTATGTTGCACGTACCACGTAACGCAAGGTTCATAGGCCCAGACTTCGTCAGAAGCTATTGCGCCAAGTACATACGCACACATTGTCCAACGAGGTGGCAAAAGTTATGGCATAGTAATACACATACAGATGGTCGTATATCGCGTACAAAAGTTATAAATTAGCAGTGGGTTGGCAGAACTTTCATTTGTACTCTAGTGATTCATGTAAAAAGGTCTCTGACGTGATTATGGCCGCAAGACGGAAATTAACAGACTTTCAATGCAAATTGATAGTTGGATCTAAATGGATGGGAAATTACATTTAGGAAATTCTTGGGGAATTCAATATTTTGAGATGTGGCAGGGTCGAGAGTGCGCCGAAAATATTATAATAGCAGCCCTAACCTCTTACCACCGAAAACGTAATGGCCGACGACATTTACATAATGACAGCGACCAGCGGCACGTTTTCGTAGAATTGTCAGTGCTAACAGACAAGTAACACGGCAGGAAATAACTGCACAAATCAATGTGGGACGAACGCATTCGTTAGAACAGTGCGATGAAATTTGGCTTTAACGGGCTATGGTAGCAGACGAACGACTCAAATGCTTCTGCTAACAGCACGACATCGCCAGCAGCGCCACTCCTGGGCTAGTGACCATATCGATTGGACCCTAGATTACTGGATAGATTTGATTTGATTTTTTCGTGTTTCCGGGCGCGTCAACTGCTTTGGTCATTAGTCCCGTTAGTGTAGTGCAGATTTTTTCGCGGGAGATGGCGGTGATCTTCCCCCGCTGGATGGGGAGATCCGGCACCGACCTACCGTCGGCTAGTGGGGTTTCCCCCTAACCAGGACTCTCCCACCAACGGGGCACCGCCCCAGCCGAGACAAGCTCTAAGCTCCCGACCGGTCTCCCGGAATATGTGGTAGTATAGTGAATGTTAGTGTAAGTGTGTGTGTGTAAGGGAAGAGGATAGAACAAGGAAGAGAAAGGACAGATCGCGCGCGGTCCGTGGCCCGTTTGATAGGGTACTGCTCCGGCATTCGCCTGGTTTTGATCGGAGAAACCACGTAAAACTACCGATCAGAGCAGCCGGCCTCTAGAATTCTCCTCCAGACAGCGACTGTTTTTCGACCTAGGTGAAAAGCTAGTGTTGAAAATCCTGCCGACGTCGGGACTCGAACCTAGGACCTCCCGGTCAGAGGCGCTGCAGTGACATCAGTTGATGCACTGAGCTACCGCTCCCGGCTAGATTACTGGAAAACCGTGGCTTGATTAGATGAGTGCCGACTGCAATTGGTAAGAGCTGATGTTAGGGTTTAAGGGTGGCATACTTGTATACCTCATGAATATCCATGGACCCAAGTTGTCAACAAGGCACTGTGCAATCTCGTGGTGGTTCTGTATTGGTGTGGGCTGTTTAAACATGGAATGGACTGGGTCCTCCGGTCCAACTGAATCTATCGTTGACTAGAAAAGCTAATGTTCAGCTACTGAAAAAAACCATTTGGAGCCATTCATGGGCTTCATGTTCCCAACCAATGATGGCATTTTTGTGAATGATAATACGCCGTGACACCGAGCCACAATTGTTTGAGATTAATTTGAAGAACATTCAGGACAATTACAATCCGAAATAATGATTTGTCAACCCATGTCGCCCCACATCGAATCCCATCGAACATTTATGGGACAGAACTGAGAGGTCTATTCGGGCACAAAAGACTGCACCGGCAACCCTTTCGCAATTATAGACGGCTATAGAGGCAGCATGGCCCCATATATCTGCAGGGGATTCCAACGACTTGCTGAGGCCATGCCACTTCGAGTTCTTGTACTTTACCGAGCAAAACGAGGTCCAACACGATATTAGGAGGTAACAGATGACTTTTGTCACCTTAGTGAATAGCAATTACAGATCCACGCGTATGTGAATGGCAGTGCTATACCATCTGCGCTGCGAATTGCATACTTGTTTTTGCCTGTTGTCCTTTCACCCTTAAGAGAGGTAGAAGTGTATTATCTACATATATATTTTTATTATAAATATGTATTCCATGTCTGATTATAATAACATTTCTCGAGCTTCAAATTGGCGCGGATTTCCAACTTTTTCGCTGAAAGATCATCACGTAAAACGAAAATTTCACTCGCGTGAGCGAACGCGATTATGAATCGATCTGGGCAAAGCCTGAAGACTCAGCGGAAGATCTCTTTCCTTTCGCTGTACTTCCCTTCTCGATCTCTTCATTGGCCCACGATTTGAGCCGCTTGAAGTGATCATTTGCGGCAGCGTTTTCTGCAATTCCCGGCGAATGGGAGGTGGTTTCTCCTCTCGTCGCCAGTCGATGACGTTGAGCGCTCGCGGCGTTGGTGATGGCGGGCGGGAGTGGGCGTGCACGGGATGGGAGATAGCGTAGCGTGGGGAGGGTCGGGCGAGCTGGGGTGTTGGAGAGACGGAAGGGAGGCGAGGGTTTGATGGGCGGAGTGGCGGGGGTGGGGCGCTGGAAGAGGGGTACGTGGCGGGTGGGGAGTGTGGGGTGGCGAGATGGGTGTGCGCGGGTGAGGATGTGGGGCTGCTAGAGGGGTGATGGCGGGTGGGAGTGTGGCTGCCAGAGGGTGGACGGCAGGTGGGGAGTGTGGGGCTGCCAGAGGGGTGGACGGCAGGTGGGGAGTGTGTGGCCGCCAGAGGTGTGACGGCGGGTTGGGGAGTGTGTGGCCGCCAGAGGTGTGACGGCGGTGGGATGTGGGGCTGCGAGAGGGTGGACGGCGGGTGGGGAGTGGGGCTGCCAGAGGGTGGACGGCGGGTGAGGTGTGGGGCTGCTAGGGGTGGACGGCGGGTGGGGAGTGTGGCTGCCAGAGGGGTGGACGGCAGGTGGGGAGTGTGTGGCCGCCAGAGGTGTGACGGCGGGTGGGGAGTGTGGGGCTGCCAGAGGGGTGGACGGCGGGTGGGGTGTGTGTGGCTGCCAGAGGTGTGGACGGCGGGTGGTGTGTGTGTGGCTGCGAGAGGGGTGGACGGCGGGTGGGGGGTGGGGGGGGCAACGGGTGGGCTCAGCAGGTGGGGGTGCGCATGGCGACGGGTGGAGAAGGCGTCGAGAGGGGAGTGCGGGGTGCCGAATTTCGGCCCCGCTGCGTTCGTTGGCTGCACCGCGGCCCACTGGGCATCGCGCTAATCCTCGTGGCGCTACGCGCTCTGCCGAGCGCGACGCGAGTAAATACACCCCCCCCCGCCCCCCCCCCGCCCCGCCCTGCCCCGCGCCACCCTACCCCGCGCCCCTTGTCGGCGTTGCCAGCGCGGCGCAACTTTTCAACAAGCGAAACATATTACGGCGAATGACGCATCATTTGCGGACTTGGCGTCCCCTGGTGATTCGTAGCCACCTCTGACCTTTCGTGGAAACAAAACGCTGCTGACGCGGGGGATGGGTCACGGAGGGAGATGGGTGGATGAGGAGACAATGAGGGAAATAAAAGTGGCAGATTTTGGTGTGGATACACGTTTAGGAAAATAGAAAGTAGCTTTGTCATTAGAAGGAATCAAGTGGAAAATAAAAGGAACATGAAGAGAAAAAGATAAAAATATGTGAGTAAAATGAACATGACCGAGAGCGGTGACTCAGTGCATTAACTGATGTCACTGCTGCGTCTCTGATCGGGAGATCCTAGGTTCGAGTTCTGACGGCGGCAGAATTTTCGACACTAGCTTTTCAGCTAGGGCGAATTCAGTCGCTGTCTGGATGAGAATTCTAGCGGCCGGCTGCTCTGATCGGTAGTTTTCCGTGGTTTCTCCGATTAACACAAGGCTAATGCCGGAGCAGTACCCTAACAAAACGGGCGACGGACCGAGTGCAATCTTTCCTTCCTCTTTCTTGTCCTATCCTCACCCCTTATACACACAATTACACTAACATGCACTTCCTAACACATATTCCTGGAGACCGGTCGTGAGTTTAGAGCTTGTCCCGGCCGGGGCGGTGTCCCGCTGATGGGAGATATCTGGTTGCGAAATCCTCGCGTTAGGTGGACGGTAGGTCAGCGCCGGATCTGGGCATCCTGTGGGCAAGCACAGCCACCTCACGATTGATACCACGCACTACACTTACAGGACAAAATACCTCAGTCATTGATGCGCCCGGAACAAACAATCAATCATGAAGAGAAGAAAAGGAGCACTGGCGAGGGATGAAAGGCAGGGGGAGTGAAGTAACAGAAAATCTAGAAAAGAGAATGGAGGTGACGAGCAGAGCCGAAAGACATGAAGAAGGCGCCCAAAGTAAGGAGCAGAAAATATAAAGGGGAAGAAGGGGATTAGGAGGAAGAAAAAAGAGGGGCACGGAGTGAAGGAAAAGAAGACGTGAAGCAGAGAGGCGAGAGGAGGAGGGGTGAGAAGAGAAGCAAGAGGACAAAGATCAGTAATGTGTAGAGCGATAGAATAGAGCAAAAGAAAGCAAGCGACGGATTCACTGGAAGCAAGAGGGATGAGGGGAAACTAGGATTCAAAGACGCGCAGAAGAGAGGAAGTGCTGATTCGCGAGATACGAGCGGGGCATTCGCGAGGGAGAGCTGGCTATTCAGAGAAGCGGCGTGCGACTGCGCGGGGGAAACAGGGAGGGTAATTAAGTTCGCTGAGAGTCGGAGCCGGGGATTTCCGTGGGGGGTATTCACGCGGTGGAGATTTATGGAGTAATGAGCTTGCGGTGCGAATGATACTGAGATCCGCAACTCGTTTATGCTTTTCATGTTGCATATGATTAGGATATTTTTGATTGATTCGTGATTGCCTGCGCGTCAACTGCTAAGGTTATTAGTTCCGAAAGCGTAGTGCATGAATTCATGGTGGGAGTTGTCAGTGATTTTTTGCCGGTGGTTGGCAAGATCCGGCGCCAATATACGTTGGATGGAGGGGATTTACTTCAACGAGGTATCTCCCATCAGAGGGAGAGTGGCCCAGCCAGGACAGGTTCTAGGCCTCCGGCTGGCATCCCGGTAATTATGGTAGTTTAGAACATGTAAGCGTAAGTGCACGAGAAATAATTCTCTTGCATGGTGGTGCGTTGATTCCCAAGCAAACATGAGTTACTACTTGATTTTTAATATAAGGAAGGACGAAAAATTGAGAAAATGTTAAAAAATTTCCTTTCGACGCTGATAGGTAGCAGGTAGGAAGAGAGAGGCGCAATTCCGAAAAGCTATCTCAGTATAAAGAGATGAGGAGATGAACGAGTTTGAGAAAGTCTATACCATTCTTTAGCAACACTAATTTAGTCTGATATTCCTATTTTATATTCCGGTGATATACAATGATCGTTACATATACTTTGATACGTCTGTATCATGGTCTTTACATCATCGTCATTACACAATCGTCATCATTATTATTATTATTATTATTATTATTATTATTATTATTATTATTATTATTATTATTGCTAATTAATTTCTCAACGTTCACCAATCTGTATCATTTCAGAATTTCTTTCTTCGCGAATAATTCCACATTTCTGTTGGAGTCATTGTTGTTATTTGATGTATTTCTTGTTTACTCTACTTTCGCGCGTGTCTAACATTATTACGCGCCAGGTGCGTGATGTGGGGGCGCGGGGAGGTGCAGGGGACACGAGGGAAGAGCTGGCGGAGCAGCGGGCGTCCACACTCAATTAGGAATGGTGCGGCGCGCGCCTGCTGCCCAGTGATTAACTTTCCGAGGGTGGGGCGGCGGCAGCGGTACACTGTCGCACGCGCCCAGCGCTCTCTCCTCGTTCCCTCCACGTCCGCCACCCGTCCCCGCCCGTCCCCGCCCGTCCCCGCCGTCCCCGCCCGTCCCCGCCCGTCCCCGCCCGTCCCGCCCGTCCCCGCCCGTCCCGCCCGTCCCCGCCCGTCCCCGCCCGTCCCCGCCGTCCCCGCCCGTCCTCGCCCGTCCCCGCCCGTCCCCGCCCGTCCCCGCCCGTCCCGCCCGTCCCCGCCCGTCCCCGCCCGTCCCCGCCCGTCCCCGCCCGTCCCCGCCCGTCCCCGCCCGTCCCCGCCCGTCCCCGCCCGTCCCCGCCCGTCCCCGCCCGTCCCCGCCGTCCCCGTCCCGTCCCCGCCCGTCCCCGCCCGCCCCCGCCCCGCCCTCCCCGCCCGTCCCCGCCCGTCCCCGCCCGTCCCCGCCCGTCCCCGCCCGTCCCCGCCCGTCCCCGCCCGTCCCCGCCCGTCCCCGCCCGTCCCCGCCCGTCCCCGCCCGTCCCCGCCCGTCCCCGCCCGTCCCCGCCCGTCCCCGCCGTCCCCGCCGTCGCCGCCCGTCGCCGCCCGTCGCCGCCCGTCCCGCCGTCCCCGCCCGTCCCCGCCCGTCCCCGCCCGTCCCCGCCCGTCCCCGCCGTCCCCGCCCGTCCCCGCCCGTCCCCGCCCGTCCCCGCCCGTCCCCGCCCGTCCCGCCCGTCCCCGCCCGTCCCCGCCCGTCCCGCCCGTCCCCGCCCGTCCCCGCCGTCCCCGCCCGTCCCCGCCCGTCCCCGCCCGTCCCCGCCCGTCCCCGCCCGTCCCCGCCCGTCCCCGCCCGTCCCCGCCGTCCCGCCCGTCCCCGCCCGTCCCCGCCCGTCCCCGCCGTCCCCGCCCGTCCCCGCCCGTCCCCGCCCGTCCCCGCCCGTCCCCGCCCGTACCCGCCCGTCATGAGCTCTGCAGAATCCGCTTCCGAACCCTCCTTCGTCCTTCGCGTTCTTCTTTTCCTCCCTGGGCTAGCAAGGACACGTAGGGTGGTTGCCACCCGACAGTTGAAGGGGGTAGTTCAACCAGTGCGCACGAATTCAAGGCATCAATTACACGGTGTTGTGCTTATTGCAAAATAATATTTCTCTGCGTCATGAATCATTTTCAACTTTTAAAAATATACTGTATTTGCAACTTAAATCGTGGTTAACTGTTTGAATTTAATTTGTTTATTTATTGTAGGTTTTATTGAATTTTAACTGTATATGGTATCTTGTAACATAAAATATTGTTCCCACTCACGCTTATGGAGCTCTGACAACTTAAATAACGAGGATAAACCAAATTCGGCCGTTTTTAAGAGGCTTGTCCACGCCACTCCCTTGCAATGTTGCAACACACCCTCGCGTAAAATGTTCAAAAATTATATTATAACACGGCTTCATTGAACCAACGAATTATTGTCACTAATTATCCTCTGTCGTGAAAATATTTGCATGGTACGAGGAAATACATTAACTACAAAAATCGTTTTCACCTTTCGAGAACTATATTTTAGAAATCCTCTCGTTTCTTTGGTGTCGCGCTAAATAGTTTTATTCAAAAAAAGTCTAAATATACGTTCTTGATTTAAGGTAAGAAGGAAATTCTCAGTTAAAATAAATTGTAGACATCATTTATTTCACAACAGTTGACATTCAAGCGAGTTAATTCCAGTCGAATCGAACTCTTTCCTTGCTTCCCCTTCAACTGTCGCCTCTCCATTTCAACTGTTTTATTTTCGGACGCGCTAAGGGAGTCGCTGGATTCATTTTACAGGCGAGTAAACAACAGAGATATCAAACAGTGAAACGAATGTTATTATTTACGTTGGGACAGGCAAACTTCCACACGGTTTCTCACTTATTCAACGGATTCGCGTGACTCTGGAATCCAACCGATGGCTTTAATTAACTAATCACTGGCTTTGTGCTGTCTGCGATGTAGCAGGAAAGAGAAAGAGGAGCGTAGTTTGAGCTCGCGAGGAGGTATTTGAATGCCACGTGAACAAGTTACAGTGCGACATTAGTTTTCGAGCGTTTCAATATTGAAATGTATACGTTGTATTGGAGAGAATTTATTACAATCACAATTCAAATGCAAACGATATATTAGGCTTAGCTCATGTTCTTTAACCCGAAACTGAAAGTACTGCCATAAGATCAGGAATATTAAGCATTTATCATTTCCGTTTAAAATGATGGTTGAACATTATTCTGTCTCTGAAATTATTTTGTTATTTTTTACTTTCTGGTATGGATAGAATAGAGAAAGTTAATGTCCTGCTGTAATCGATGACGACCTTTTGATGTAAAAACTGATTTTAGAGTGACTGAAACCGAAGACGTGTTTTTTTCGAAATTTCCTTCTGTCTTCTTTCGAACAACACACCTAAACAATAAACCTGGATATTAATATGTTGATGCAAATGATGTAGTGGGCCTTCAAAATCTCGCAATATGATGTTTTCATCCCATGGGAGAAGACCCCAATATCATCTCCCAGGATCTAAGATGCACAACATTTTTGAAATCATTTTAGTAGCTGACGTATTTGAATAATTTGTCACTCTCACATGAAGAAGGTGCCTGCACGATTATTCTAGTGGCGGAATGCTCTCAGAGGTCGTGTTGATCGCTTTCTCCGAGGAGTGAATGTCTGAGTTGCTAGGGTTCCCGAGCAATTTTCCCTTTTCTACGTGGCTGCGATATCTCTGACCGGGAGGTCCTAGGGTTCAAGTCCCGACATTAGCAGGATTTTCAACACGAGCTTGTCAGCTTGGTCGAATTCAGTCGCGGTCTGGAGAAGAATTCTAGCAGTCGGCTGCTCTGAACGGTAGTTTTCCGTGGTTTCTCCAATCAACTCTAGGAGCATTACTTCAACGAACGGGCCACGAACTGCGTGCGATCGATTTTTCTCCTTCCTGGTCCTATCCTCATCCCTTATTTTATACACGCTTACTTACACCCCCATACACTTAGACTTACCCCCTTACACATAGACCCCCATCTCGATCAGGTTTTTCGTCCAGTTTCCCTGATCCATTGAGCAAATGCAGAAATGGCCCCTTGTTTTGCTTCTGGACATAAATGTAACTTCATTTTCTGTGCACGTCTTCTAGAATTCAATGGGAAATATAATTATTCAAATTATCGTTTCCATGTTGTCGCGGCAGGAAGTAATAAGAGCCAAAATTTATTGCTTATTTATCTTTGAATATAGATTTTATTACATGGGAGTTTTTTTGTTTTTTTTCCTTTCAAAATTCAAAATTTATTGCTATAAAATTCAAAATTTATTGCTTATTTATCCTTGAAAATAGATTTTATTACATGGGAGTTTTTGTTTTTTTTTTTCTCCCTTTCAAAAATTCAAAAAATCAAAATTTAAGTAGTATATGACTTAGTGTAGGGATCACAGAATTTTGAAAATGTGCACACAATTCACTTTTCCCCATAGCACGTCATACGCAGTTTTTAACTGTTTTTTTGACGTAAAATAAATAAATACACTTTCAAGCACTTGACTACAACACATGTCGGTAACTTAGAGCGTGTCACGGTCATCTCGCCAGTCAGCGAGGGAAGACGACCAGTAACTCCCGCGATAAAAAGTGCACTACACTTTCAGGACTGATGGTCTTAGTACTTGATGCCCCCGAAATCAGTAATGAATCAATCAGAGAAGAAACGTCTATCAATAAACGGTTTCCTGCAACACTAGACTGGTTTCAAGACAATACGTTTCTTCACACACAAAACTTTCACACTTGCAAATGACTCCTGCGTATCAAGGACCCTGCGTCCAAAGGACTCCAATTCGAGCAGAGAGCGTGGGGCTCGGATTGTATGTTCCAAACCAAGACATGTATTTGTGTAAACTCTTAGATGAAATGTTATGCTATGGTGGAAACTAAGTATATATCGCTGGAAGGTTTTAAGGCAAATATTATGCGATAAACGAAAATATTAAAAATTTGTTGAAAAAACAACATTTAGTTAAAAAAGATACAAAAGATGGAATTAGTGATATTTTATGTGAAGTTGATCAACTCGAAATAAATGTTTCTTTTGTTTTGAATTAAACCATTTACTTCTTCCTAACGAAAAGTAAAGTAAGCATGTTTCTGGCGTTACAAAGACTACGAGGCTGACAGTTACAGAATAGTAGGAATTATTATAATTTTACGTTTGGGAGAGGCAAGGCCCCCTCCCCTTGTCATCTCCCTGGTGGCAGAGGGCGCTGGCGGCGGCAGGGGCGGGGGGATACGGCGTGCGGGCGTGAATTAATTCGCGGTGTCAGCGGATATTACGCGAGATAACCGCCATCAATGACAAATTGAAGCGCGCCCGGCCCGACCCAATGTGGAAGCGAACGAGGGCGTTGCCGGTGGCGAGGACGGCCAAGTAGTAGCGATGGTGACGATGGCGTTGGGTTTGATTGACATTTTCGAGTTTCCATGCGCGTCAACTGCTTCGGTCATTAGTCCCGTTAGTGCAGTGCATGCTTTTTTCTCAGGAGATGGCTGTGATTTTCCCCCGCTGGAGGGCGAAATCCGGCGCCGACCTACCGTCGGCTAGTGGGGTTTCTTCCTAACCAGGACTCTCCCACCAGCGGAGCACCGCCCCAGATGGGACAAGCTCTAAACTCCCGACTGGTCTCCCGGATTATGTGGTAGTGTAGTGTATGTTAGTGTAAATGTAGGGGAGAGGATAGGACAAGGAAGGGGAAGGACAGATTGCGCGCGGTCCGTGGCCCGTTTGGTAGGGTACTACTCCGACATTCGCCTAGTGTTGATCGGAAAACTACCGATCAAAGTAGTCAGCCGCTAGAATTCCTCTCCAGTCAGCGCCTGAATTCCACATAGCTAAGTAGCTAGGTGTCGAAAATCCTACCACCTTCAGGACTCAAACCCTAGGACCTCCGGCTGAGAGGCCAGTAATGACATCCGTTGATGCCCTGAGCCACCTTTGCCGGCAACACGGCGGAGGCAGTAACACTAACTATGGCTGCGGCTGCGGCGGCGGGGGTGGTGGCGGTGGTGGTGATGGGTGTGGCAGCAGCGGAGTTGGAGGCGCATAAATTACGAGGGGCCTCGATAGAATTAAACTGCATTAGGCAGCCGGACTGACGCTCGTTAGTCGCCTTCGCGCCGTCGCCGCGGCTGCTTCCCCAACTACTCGCTTTTGTTCTCAATAAAGCTCAGTGACGTTCATCCATTTACCGGGGAAAAAGAACTATATCAAAGGACAATACCGCGAGCGGTACCTCAGTGCATCAACTGATGTCACTGCAGCGCTTCTGACCGGGAGGTCCTAGGTTCCCACTCCCCACGGCGGTTAGGATTTTCGACACAAGCTTTTCCGCTAGGTCGAATTCAGTCGCTGTCTGAAGGAGAATTCTAGTGGCCAGCTGCTCTGATCGGTAGATTTTCGTGGTTTCTCCGATCAACACCAGGCGAATGCCGGAGCAGTACCCTAACAAACAGGCCACGGACCGCGCGCGATCTCTCCTTCCTCTTGTTTGTCCTATCCTCTCCCCTTACACACACACTTACACTAACATGCACTACATTACCACTTATTCCAGGAAATCGGTCGGGAGCTTAGAGCTTGTCCCGCCTGGGGCGGTGCCCCGCTGCTGGGAGAGTCCTGGTTTGGGAGAAACCCCGCTAGTCGACGGTAGGTCGGTGCCGGATCTCCCCATCCAGCGGGGGAAGTTTACTGCCATCTACCAAGGGAAGCATGCACGACACTTACGGTACTAATGACGTAAGCTCTTGACGCGCCCGGAATCACTAACAAACCAACCAACCAAAGCAAAGGACTTGCAACAATTACTTGCACCGCTACACAGAACGTCATAAAGGTACCATTCACTTATTGAATTATTTTAAGTTCACGAAATGTAATGTGCTTGAGTGGTTACGTAAATGGAGTAACGAAACAATTTGTGCGTACTGAAAATGTGATACTATTTTTCTCATAGCTTTCCCTATTTTTAGAAAGTATTGATAGATGATCCGTTACTTATATATGCAAATGTGAAACACGATTTGATTGTTTGTGAGGCATACGCAAGTCATACACACTTGCTTATACATGCACTTTAAAATAAATATGTTTATGTGCATTGAATATTTGTGAACTATGTAATTTGTGTATTATCTTTTATTCTGATTTTCACCCGAGATGGTGCATCTATCGAACTGTGGAACGTTTGTTGAACTTAATTGATGTTTGTCAAACTTAACAATTTTATTGATTAAATGGTATAGATTGAATCAATACATCTCCTAATTACGTCTGTATAAATATTCATAAATATAAGGTTAAACTGCTTATTAAATGTATTGTGGCCGCTTGACTCCAGCATTTTGAAAGTGATTTAATTTTTTAAAAATATAAACAAAGTATGTGGTTACTATAGATGGAATTATATGATTGATTATTTATATACTTATTTTTGCTTAATACTCGATTACTGTTCTAAAAAAAATATGCATTATTGCTATCGCTGTACCTGCCAGATACATAGTTACATTTTCATAATGTGTCTAATTTTTACATTAGTGATTTTTGGGAATATTGAGAAGAAATAAAAGTAAATTTACTTTTATCATTTTAATAAACAAATTTCAAAAAGCTTTGTAAAGGCTTTAAAAAATATTATATGGCTATTTAATAAGGTTCTAAGAAATAATTAAACATGTATTTTACACTATACGAAAATTCTGTAATAATAAAGACTAAAAGTGAATAGTCTGAATAAATAATTTTGTAAAGTAGTCGGTCACAATATTTTTCATTATCTTAATTTTCTACGTCACATCGATCGGTACAAGCCTGTTAATACTATTATGTGTGGGTAGTATAGTAACTAAAGTATAACGAAGCGAAGATGCAAAACAAGTTTTCATTTACTGTACGTTTACTTACGTAAATGTGTTGTCTTTATATATTGTTGTTTGTGATTGCTTGCGGGCCCTTCAACTGCTCTGGACATTAGACAGGTTAATGCAGTGAATATTATAGCCCAGGAGGAGGCGAAGTTCTTTCCCCGTTTGATTACGAGATCCGGCGACTGTCTATGGGGGATTTTCCACTTCACATATCTCCCCAAGAGGAAAGTACCCCAGCCGGGACAAGCTCTAATCTTTCGAGATGTGTGGTAGAGTAGTGCACGCATATGTTTGGGTAACATTTTTAGGATCACTCAAATATAAATAAACATATATCCAAGAATTAGTTGCCCCTATTAAGATTATTCAAATTCATATAATAATTATTGATTATATTAATTCCAGTTAAATATTATGTGTGGATGATAAAGTAACAAAAGCATAACGTAGCGAAGTTGCAAAACTAGTTTACATTTTATTGTAAGTTTTTTATGTAGTTGTCTTGTCTTTGTATTTGTTTTCGTGATTGTTTCCGAGCATGTCAACTGCTCTGGTCAATAGGCAGGCTACTTTAATGAGTAGGAGTAAGGAGAGGGGAGGAGACAAGGATGCCAAACGAAAGATCGTTCGCTGCCATGGCCACTTCCCCAGGGGGGAGATAGAGAGAGAGAGGGTGGAGAGGGAGGGAGAGAGAGGGGGAGAGGGGAGGGGGAGAGGAGGAGGAGGGTGGAGGTTGGAGGGATGATGAAGGAAAGATGGTCCGCTATCTATGGTCACTTCATTATGATTATTAAATGTTCCAACTCCAATGTTCGTTTGGTGTTGATTGGAGAATGAAGAAGCCATGAAAACGAGGCGTATGTGTAGCCGACCACTAGAATGCGCTCGAACACCAAAAAAAATTGATTGACCGGAGAGAGAACCTGCGACCCATTGGTGGTAAGTTAAGATGGTACAAACCTGGATCAAAATTGCTCGATTTAAGCAGAAAATTTTAAGAAACCATCAATTTTCTAATTTCGCTTAAAAAGTCACCTGGCTGGATTAGCAAAGCAGCGAAAGAATTGTAAAGGAGCGTTGGCATTCTGAGGGGCAGCATACAACTGCAGTTCGACGTTTTGTTGGACTGCGCCCGGCTGCGTGGGCGCCACTGGCGTGTGCTGAGCTGAGGGAAGGTCGCGTGTTGCGGTTGCAGGGACGGCGGTGGAGGAAGTGGTGGAAGCGAGGCGGCACGGGGGCAGACCGATGGGGGGGGGGGGGGACAGGGAGGGCGGGGGGGGGGGGGGGGGGGGGGGGGGGGTGGGGGGTGGGGAGTGTAACGTTTCAACTTCGCTGGCGGATTTGCCACAAGGTTAACATGATATTTAAACAAATATTGGAAACTGATTGTTAAATGTTAGGATAGTAACGAAAAGTGTTGACATGATATAAAAAAAAATCGTATGTATCCTTTAAAGGTTAAATAAATTGTTCTTTAAAAAGTAAGAAATCTATCTCATGTGTTACCTAAAAAGTGAAGAACGTCATACAACATAATAAACAATTTGATAAAGATACAACATAATAAAGTGATGTTGTATGGATATATAAAGTTGTAACGGCAAGTTATTAAGGCAAGGTAACTTGGACGTTACAGGAGGGAGGCAGGGGGCGGGGACGGAGGGAGGAGCGGGGACGGAAGGAGGGGGCGGGGGCGAAGGCGGGGATGGAGGGCGGGGGCTGATGCGGGGGCGGAGGCGGGGGTGGAGGTGGGGGGCGGAGGCGGAAGGGAGGCGGGAGGGGAGGCGCGGGCGTTGACGTATTTCATGGTATTCAGATATCACAATATTGGCTTTCAATAATAGTCACATTTGTTTCAGTGTCAAAAGAATGATGTGGGGATAGCTCTTATGTTTAATAATTGACTTCTTAGTTTCGTGTAAGGAGCCATCCTATCCAAACGCGAAACCGAGAGCGGTGGCTCAGTACCTCAACTGATCTCACTGCAGTGCTTCTGACCGGGTGGTCCTAGGTTTTATTCCTGGCAGTGGCAAGATTTTCGCCATTAGCTTGTCAGGTACATCGAATTCAGTCGCTGTCTGAAGGAGAATTCTAGCGGACGGCTATTCTGATCGGTAGATTTCCGTGATTTCTACAATCAACACTAGGTGAATGCCGGAGCCGTACCGTAACAACGGGCCACGGACCACGCGTGATCTTCTCTTCATCTTCCCTGTCCTATCCTCACCCCTTACACACACACACACACACACACACACACACACACATGCACTACATTACCTCACATGCCGGGAGACCGCAGGGGACTTAGGACTTGCCCGGCTGGAGCTGTGCTCCGCTGGTGGGAGATATCTGGTTGAGGAAAATCCCGTTCGCCAACGGTAGGTCGGCGCCGGGTCTGGTCATACAGCGGGCGAAGACCACCGCCACCTCCCGATCCATAACACGAACTACACTTGCGGGACTAATGACCATAGTAGGTGACGCGCCCGGAATCACTAACAATCAATCAATGTTCCTAAACGCGAGCAGAGAAGCCATACATTAATAACCGCAGTTCAACTTCATTCTTCTCGCGAATCTATGAATGTTTTCTCTTTAACCGCCATGTCTCCGCTTTCTACTTTTCCTTCTTACGCACTTTATGTGAGAGTGCTCTCTAAAAACATCACTGCATTATTTTAAACGCATTTGAGCCCCTACCGCTTTGCCCCTAACGAACGTGCGTTTGTGCTCATCGCCCCTTGTAGCGCGTTGCCACGGCCACCTTGTAATTTGGCTCAGAGTGAAAATTGAAAATCAAAAGGGACGAGGAGTTGTAATTAGAGAGTACACAAGTGCCTGCCCGACACGTTAGCAAAGAACGCGGCGGGTGGCACATGCAGAAGACGGGGGCGTACCTATTTAAACCCGGTTCCCGGGCCTCATGCAAACAGAAGCAATTGAAACTAGTGAAACTAAAATATTCTCGTTCTTAATTACAATTGCGTAATACTATTTACACTACAAATTTTGTCTGAATTAACACATCTGAGTCATGTTTTTTTGTAAAATTTATTATAAAGCGTAGAAAATTAGGTACGAAAATTAAATATTTTCAAGCAAATATCAAAACAAATTCGAGAATTAAAAGTGTTTCGTATGACTAATTCGCGTTCCAACGAAGAGACGGAATCAACACAACTACAACTGCCGACTAGCAGCGCGGAATGGCACTGTCGCATTCACTCTGATATTTCTTGAAGGTCGGCAAATGGGAAATTAGAATTTTCCAAATTATGCCAAACTACTAATTGATTGATTGGTTTTTTCGTGTTTCCGGGCGCGTCAACTGCTTTGGTCATTAGTCCCGTTAGTGTAGTGCATGTTTTTTCTCGGGACATGGCGGTGATCTTCCCCCGCTGGATGGCGAGATCCGGCGCCGCCCTACCGTCGGATAGTGGGGTTTCCCCCTGACCAGGACTCTCCCATCAGCGGGGCTCCGCCCCAGCCGCGACAAGCTCTATGTTCCCGACCGATCTCCCGGAGTATGTGATAGTGTAGTGCGTGTTAGTGTAAGTGTGTGTGTAAGTGGAGAGGAGAGGAGAGGACAGGACAAGGAAGAGGAAGGAAAGATCGCGCGCGGTCCATGGCCCGTTTGTTAAGGTACTGCTCCGGCATTCGCCTGGTGTTGATCGGAGAAACCACGGAAAATTACGGATCAGACCAGCCGGCCGTTAGAATTCACCTCCAGACAGTGACTGAATTCGACCTAGTTGAAAACCTAATGTCGAAAATCCTGCCGCCGTCAGGACTCGAACCTAGGACCTCCCGGTCAGAAGCGCTGCAGTGATATCAGTTGATGCTCCCGTTCAAACTACTAATATTTTTATCAAAAAAGTACCCGACCATTTTTAAAGAACTGATTTTTAGAATATATTTCATTTAGCAAACTAGTGGTGCTAAAACAGCACGTAGTTTCTCGCCTTTAGTAATGGTTATGTAATACTATTTATACCTTAATTTACCTCCGAATTAACACGTCTCAGCCGTCATTTTTTGTAGAACTCATTACAAAAGGTGAAATATTTAGTGCAAAAATTAAATATTTTCAAGTAAATACCACCAAACATTCGACAACTTTAACTGATTTTCATCAGCTAAATCATGTCACAACAATGAAACGTAATTCGCAGATATTCGTGACGCGGAATGTCATTGTGACATTCCAATCTGATATAACCTAAAAGCTAGCAATTTTTATTTCATATACTTCAATTAGGTTTAAATAATTTTTATAAGATTAATTGGTAAATTTATAACAAAAGCTCGACGTAAGAAACGAACAAACAATGAAATAATATACACTTTCTAACTTACGTAGCATCCAACTGCTTCAAATCGGCTTTAAAATTTCACAAAGCTCAGGATTTTCGCACCGGGCGAATTTCATTTAGTTTGACGTCAAATTACACAAAAAATACTCTTATTTTCCAAAAATTCAAAATGATGCTATTTGAGGATATATTTTAGATGAACACAATTCATTTGAAAAATTATACCTTCGCAATTGTAGTTGTAGGAAGGAATCGAATTTTTTTAAATTTTCGAAAAATCAGTGTTTCAACGAACATGAGACCTGCACCATTTTCTTCAGCGTTCTTTACGATATCTAATGATTAAATGTAATCAAAACATTTATTGCCATTTAAAAAAAAAGGTTTAAAGAAAATAAAAATATTTGACCCAAAATTTAGAAAGATATACTCATGTTTGGAAAATTGAACTTGACATTATTTTTAGATCTGTTTTTCGTGAACACATTTCATTGAAAAAAAAAGTTTGTATTCGTAGTTGTAGTTGTAGGAATAAGCCGAAAAAAGTTTGAAAATTTTCAATTTT
The DNA here is from genome assembly GCA_964035755.1 of Teleogryllus oceanicus. Lineage (NCBI taxonomy): Eukaryota > Metazoa > Arthropoda > Insecta > Orthoptera > Gryllidae > Teleogryllus > Teleogryllus oceanicus. The sequence goes on from CAXIVR010000009.1 coordinate 83,143,131, forward strand.
TCACTCAGAGTTTTCATGAAACATGAGCTCTGCGCCATTATCTTAAACGACCTTCACAATATGCAATAACGAAGTTTAATCAAAAAGGTTGCCATTTTTTTTCAATTTTGAAAATGTCCTAGGAACTTCATGTAAAGTACCTCCCGAAATAAAAACACCGGTTTCAAATTCTACGAACCGTGACATCAGCAAGATTGACTGGGGAATATCAATTTTGGAGAAAATCATCTGCACGGTTTAGCTGCTAGCCTTGTTCACACACAGACGGATGAACAGGTGTTTTTCCGTCAGTCAATTTTTCGGTATCGAGGACCCACAAAACATAAATTTTGGTTACACCACGTGTTAGAGGATTTTTTCTCTAAATTCAGTATCTATATTTATCCACTTTTTCGTTACCAGAGCTCTGAAATAAGTTTTTTCTGACGAAAATTCGCTGTTTTTCGCGCAGCATTACATAACTTTTTCTCTACCACGGTAGCGGGAAACTAAAAACTATAATTATCATCGTAAAAGTGCAATTTCTACTTTTCGTAAATTTTTAATTTTGTAATTTGCATTTCTTTTAGAAACAAATAAAAACTAATTGTGCTAATTTCAATTATGTTTATTACATATTGACGATTACTAATGTGCGGCGATGCGTTGCATTGCATGTTGACACTACCTCAAACGAAGCGCAAGAAATACAAATTATCACGCTATACTAAAACGCGAGAGAACTTTAAAAGGTTTAGTGTATACTGGAGCAAGGTATCGATATATTCCTTGTTCACATCCGTATTGTAAAATTTACCTCTTTGCCGAAGAAACCGAGTGCTTTCGGTTTGGCTCGACGCGCCGCCGCCGAGAAACGTGTCAACCAGACTGGACGGAAGGTAACATGTGCAGCCTTCTAGTAGACTCTGTGTCTCTCTCTCTCGTCTTAAAAAAAATAAAAATAAAATAAAATAAAAAAGAGGTAAAATTTTGAATCGCAAAAAATGCAAATTTTATTATCGGCCGCATACAAATAAAAATATTGTTGACGATTGTATGAGTATTATGCGAAAGGCGTTAGTTGTCAAATTAAAATTTCAAAATCAGAAGGTTTCAATTAAACTTTTTGCGAAGGAAAAATTTAATCTGTTAGAATGGACAATTCTCTTTTTAAATATTTTACTAATAACCTAAACTCATTTTCATTCAATGATGAATATTTGAACCAGGAGACGTATTATCTCATTACAAAAAGATATATATGAAACGTTGAAAATACCACCAATTTTATAGAAATGAGCGCGTTTTGTTAAAATTATGAAAATTCAAGCCTGTTTCTTTTGAAAGACTAGTTTTATTTGAAAATTATCTGAAAATGCAGAGATTTGGGTTTTGTGAACAACAGAGTTATTTCTTGATTATTGGACTTCGTAAGCCTTATGCAGAATTGTTGACCTTATTTCCTTCCAGTTTGCTTGGATTTAAACAGAACTCAGTTAACGTAAATCACCTGTTACGATGTCATCCAATCGGGAGGTTAAATGTCACGATAGTGACGTATAAGCTTCCGATTGAATGACAGTAACAACTGATGAGCTGTCAAATGAAGTTCTAAATAAATCGAAGTATAAGAAGATATTTGAAGATCAGATATAAGTTTACGCCGAGATGACGTGCATGTATAACTCGCATGTGCAAGAACAACAAGCAGCCTACGACAAATTCTCTGACGGAAAGAAATTTACATGCAAATGGAACCGGAGAATTGCTCGATGCATAAATTGCATTTCTGTGTAACATACGTAACTTTGGGTGAGCAAACCTCCAGAGAATTGGCATTTTACCTTACGCTCATAAAACAAACTTATCAACGGAAATGCGTGAACATTTCATCATACATAACAGAATATACTGTCGGGAACTGTCGTGGCTTGTTAAGTCGTAAAATGAAAAACTCTCCACGACGGGTCCGGAAACGTCAGAAGTACCGAGTACAGATGCATCAAGATATGCAAATGCGGCGTACGCAGAAAGTTCCTGACGGTTGACAGACTCCCCCGAGACTCCGTGCGCCTGCCGCCGGCGGGAGAGAGCGAACATGTTTTCACATTCGGATGATCTACGCCGTGTAGATCGCGCGAAACTTCATGCAGAACGTAATTTATGTCCTCGAAAATAAGTGCAGCAAGCCTCTCTATATCGATTTCTGTTCGGGTGAAATACTCCCCTTCGAGAATTACGCATATAAATCATGGAGTGGCCTCGATTTCGAGCACAATACCGAAACGCTCTCCTGGAAACGTGGGCAGTGAGGGGTAGGGATAGGACACAGAGCGAGACGAGTTAGGAGGGGGGCGGATTGGGGTAGTTGGAGGAGGGAAGAACGGCCGGGGGGGGGAAGAGGAGAAGGGAAGTGAGCAGGGGGCTGAAAGCGGAGGGGGAATGGATGGAGTTTCGGGGAAGGCAAAGGGGGGGGGAGGGGGAGCGGGGGGGGGGGGGGGGCGGGGGGGGGCGGGGCGGGACGGGGGAGGACAGGGGCGGAGCAAGGGGGGGGCAGGATTCGAGATGCGAGATCTGTTGGGCGCGGCAGGGGCATGCGTCAGTGGTGTGGGTCAGAAGGGGTCGGACATTGCCGAAGTGATGACGGAAATGTTTCGGGTTGACCAATGGTGTCGTATTGTACGGGTTGACCAATAGTGTCGTATTGTTGGACGCAAGGAGACAGTGAACTAGACAGCCGTTGCGGTGGATGAGGTTAGACGTAAAGGAAGTAAAACAGAAGTAAAGAGAGAGTAGAAAATTGTTAAAAGAAAACCTCGTCAAATAGTGTGACCGAAAAAACTGAATCATTTGCTCACTCCCCAGTTGTCCAAGGGTTAATGCTTTCTAAAACATGGGTAAAATGTGTGTTCTTTCGTGCCCTTACGAGTAACAGGTATTCTATCAATAATGTTTCGTGGAATTCAGATTATTATTGAAGGATGAAGTCGTCATTGTTTACTAATGTTTCAGACTGTATTTCGTGACCTTCAATGCTGAAATATAGACCAAGGAAATACCCAAGAACATTCTGATTAGTATTTCGGTTGTGAAGTAGCCATCCATTGGATACTCAAAGCCTTGTATCTCGGCAAAACTTTGAGTTATTCAGATATAATCTCTCCATTGGTGCAGAATATTGAAATATGATGCACTTTAGTTATAAAAAATTTCCTCGAATAAATATGTAGTATTTTGAAAGAAACAAATTTTAAAAAGTGAGATTATTTCAAGTGAAGTGGGTATTATTTTAAAAGATTTGGTGTGTAGCTCTTTTGACTAGTGGTTACATTTTAGTGCAGAAGAGCGACATTCAGATTGGTAGCTGTAATAGAAGACGAGGAGAGAACTCCGTGAAAGTATACAGTGAAGCAGAAAATGTGGGAGGAGTATTAATAGACAAAGTTAAAGTCGAGACAAGTTGAGAGGAGAAAAGGAGAAAAAAGAAAATAAAATAGAAATAGTCAGAAGAGAGGCTTATCGTACAGGGAAGAAAAGAAACCTAGGAAAGAGTAACATTGGAAGAGAACAAAGGAGGGACTAATGGATAGGCGGAAGTGAGCCCAAAGGAATCTGAGAACAAGCCTAGCAAGGGATTTTCGAGCATTCAGCTTGTAAAGAACGACGAGGGAGCATACTGCGCAGAGAGCTGCAGAGGCGGCTAATGAGAGAATAAACGCGGCAAAGAAGGCGGGGAAGCATTGATCGCTGGCCCGGGGCGGTGCGTAGCAAGCGAAAACTCCTCCGCCGCTTCGGGGCTTCGCTTTTCCGCGGCGCTGACTCGGGGCTTTTGTTTCATATCGCATGCGCCCGAGACCAGTCCTCGTGATATGTGGCTCCATTTCTTCCCCGCCTCGCGCCACCCGCCCGCCGCGCCGGCCCGCGTGATGAGATGAAACGGCGCGCGGCCGTCGGGGAGGAATGTGCGGGTGGGAGGAAGGCGCGAGAGGAACAGAATTGTCTGGCTCCCGTCTGAAAGGATTTTCGACACTGGCTTTTCAGCTAGGTCGAATTCAGTCGCTGCCTCGAGGAGAATTCTAGCGGCACGCTGCTCTGATCGGTAGTTTTCCGTGGTTTCTCCGATCAACGCGAGGCGAATGCCGGAGCAGTACCCTACCGAACGGGCTACGGACCGCGCGCGATCTCTCCTTCCTCTTCCTTGTCCTATCCTCCCCTTACACACACACACTTACACTAACATGCACCACACTCTCACATATTCTGGGAGACCGGTCGGGAGTTTAGAGCTTGTCCCGGCTGGGGCGGTGCCCCGCTGGTGGGAGAGTCCTGGTTAGGGGGAAACCCCACTAGCCGACGGTAGGTCGGCGCCGGATCTCGCCATCCAGCGGGGGAAGATCACCGCCATTTCCCAAAACAAATGCACTACACTAACGGGACTAATGACCAAAGCAGTTGACGCGCCCGGAAACACGAAAAAATCAATCAATCAACTGTCTGAAAGCGCACGCGGGTGAGTTCGTCTCTCGGATGACTCGCAGTGTGTTGGTCAGACTGCTCGCCGTGAGCGGCTGGGTTCTGCGTTCAAATCCCGGTCGATTCATGGAGCATTTGTGTGCAAAATATTCGCGAAAGGTTTTATGGGTGTTATCCCATTCTCTTTCTCTCTCATTCCCATTCCAATTTCCATCAAATCATCCATCCATTTCAGATGAGCCACGAGGCTTAGGTCAACTGCTAAACGAAACTGGCGGCTAAAGAACGATGAATAGATTGTGATCGAAAGAGCCGCTAGTGAATTTTAAAAAGTGGAAAAATAAAGAAAACGTTGACACAAGAAATATTTCTCATTATCATGTGAAGAAGACACTTTTTATACAAATGAGTTTGGTGTTTGATAAATAATGGTACTAATCTGCACAATTTTTCAGATAACACGCCGCCATGTGAAATATTTTTACACTATCAGCAATTTTAAAAACATAGACCATGTCAAAATAAAGTGTCATGCCAATGTACTTTTTAACTTAAAATTCTGGCCGAAATTCATGTAGATTTTTTCTGTTATATTATGTTAAACACCCCAACTACGGCAGGAATGAACTGAATCAACCGCGGAAGAACAGAGACTACCTGGGACGAATGCAAATAAATAGAACAAACGTGAACGAACGAGACCGCACGTAATAAACAAATACTAAAGAAAGCGCAAAGACAAAAGGGAACGAGAGTGGAAAAAAGAAGACAAGAAAGGACAAAAATAACGAGCAAGGAACAATGCAAACGAGCATCGATGCAGAGGACAAGAGGAGGCGAGCAGAAACGAATCAGAATGCAGTGATGGCATATGCGGATGAGCAGCGGTACACACGACAAACAACTCCAAAGGTGGTTCAGAGCATCCACAGTTATTAATGCAGTGGGTCCGGTCCGACTGGGAGGTCCTAGGGTTGACGTCCCGACGGTGGGAGGATTTTTGACTTAATTGAAATGATTGAAGGCGTTGTCATCTTCAACAATAGTATTTATTTCACAAATAGCAGCTTTCGATGGCTTAGCCATTATCATCAGTTTTCTGCTGTTTGGGAGCCACAAAAACTGACTGTGGATTTTGCGGACAGAAACGGATTTTTGACACTAGTTTGTCAGCTATCTGGAATTCACCCGCTGTCTGGAGGACAATTCTCGCAGCCGGCTACTCTGATCGGTAGTTTTCCATAGTTTCTCCCATCAACACCAAGCGAATACCAAAACAGTAACCTAATGACCCACGGACCGCGCGCGATCTTTCCTTCCTTTTCTTTGTTCTAGCGTCAGCCCTTACTTGCATACACCTACATTTGCGTGCAGCATACTATAACGCATGTCCTAGAGACTAGTCGGGAGTTTAGACTTTGCACCGGCTGTGATGGAGCCCCGCAGTTGGGAGATACCTGGTGAGGAAAAATTCCCCTCTAGCCGACAAAGATCTGCGCTGGATCCTGCGGGGAAAGATCTCCGCAACCTTCCGCGATAAAAACATGTATTACAGTTACGGAACTAATGACTTTAGCAGTTGAGGCGCTCGAAATCTCTAATCAATCAATCAATCAACCCGGCAAACTACAACGAACGGACCGGTAGCGGTAGCTCAGTGCATCAACTGATGTCACTGCAGCGCCTCTAACCGGGAGGTCCTAGGTACCCACTCCCCACGGCGGCAGGATTTTCGACACTAGCTTTCCAGCTAGGTCGAATTCAGCTGCTGTCTGAAGGAGAATTCTAGCGGCCGGCTGCTCTTATCGGTAGTTTTCCGTGGTTTCTCCAATCAACACCAGGCGAATGCCGGAGCAGTGCCCTATCAAACGCGCCACGGACCGCGCGCGATCTGTCCTTCCTCTTGTCCTATCCTCTCCCCTTATACACACACTTACACTAACATGCACCACACTATCACATATTCCGGGAGACCGGTCGGGAGCTTAGAGCTGGTCCCGACTGGGGCGGTGCCCTGCTGGTGGGAGAGTCCTGGTTAGGGAGAAACCCCACTGGCCAACGGTAGGTCGGCGCCGGATCTCGCCATCCAGCGGGGGAAGATCGCCATCTCCCGAAAAAAAACATGCACTACACTAACGGGACTAATGACCAGAGCAGTTAACGCGCCCGGAAACACGAAAAAACCAACTAGAACGAACGGCGACGAACAGAACAGCAGAAGGATGTGAGCACGACCGAACACGCGCGAGGACGGACGGCGGGGAGCGCAGTGCGCTCCGAGGCGCAGACTTTCAGACGAGCTGAAACTTACGGCGAACGCACGGACAGCTGGCGCAGATGAAGAGCAGCCCGCGGGCGGCGATTCTCTCTCTCTTCTCTCTCTCTCTCTCTCTCTCTCTCTCTCTCTCTCTCTCTATCTCTCTCTTCGGGCGGGAGTGCGCGCGGGGGCGGCGAGATGAAAAGAGATGAGGTGACTAACCTTTCTACACAATTGGTTTAGTATCTCCATTTGCATAAACCATGCTCGCTCATATAGCCGTGGCATTACCCGCGCTCTGGCGGGGGCGGAGGGCCGCCGCCGCTAAGCCCCGCTGCTTTATGTTCTTTCCGCCGCGCTTCGGCCGCCGACGCCTGCGCACAGTGGGCCGAAAGGGGCGAAAACCGCTCGCAACCAATGGCATCTCTTTTTCTAATTTTCAAATGCGTGCGAGGTGTCTCAGAGAATCAACTGATGTGTCTGCGGAGCCTCTGACCGGGAGGTTGTAGGTTCGAGTCTCGACGGTGGCTGAAATTTCAGCAGCTTGTTAGCTAGGTCGAATTCAGTCGCTGTCTGGAGGAGAATTCCAACGGCTGGCTGCTCTGATCAGCATTTTTCCGTGTTTTTTCGGATCAATACCAGACGAATGCTGGAGCAGTACCCTACCAAACGGACTACGGCCCGCGAGCGATCTTTCCTTCCTTGTCCTATACTCACCCCTTAATTACACACATTTACACTAACATGCACTAGACTACCCCACATGCCGGAAGAGTGGTCGGGGACTTAGAATTTTGTCCCGGCTAGGGCGGTACTCTGGTGGTGGGAGATATGGTTTTTGAAAACCCGCTAGTCCACTGTAGGTCACCGCCGGATATCGTCATCCAGCAGGGGAAGATGAAAAATCATGCACTGCACTACGAGACTAATGTAAGGGTGAGGTTGATCTCACAATCAGTAGTTGACGCGCCCGGGATCACTAACAATCAATCAATCCAATGCGCGTGGAAAGTAAAAGAAAACTATGCATTAATTGATTGATTTGTGTTTACGTGCGCGTCAACTGCTAAGTCCATTAGTCTGATAAGTGGAGTTTTAATGCATGTTTTATCGCGAGAGACAATGGTAATCTTTCCCCGATGGATGGTTAAATTCAGCGCCGAACTACACGTCGGGTTGCGGGCTTTTCTTTAACCAGGTATCAGGGCAAATATTGCGGATGATCCGCGACCCTTTTGCTATGGTACTACTCCGTCATTCACCTGGTGTTAGTCGAAAAAAAAACACGGAAAACTACCAATCGAAGCAGCCAGCCGCTAGTATTCTCTTTCAGACAGCGGCTGAAATCCACCTAGCTATTTATTTTGTGTCGAAAACCCTGCCACCGTCGAGACTCGAACTCTAGGACCTCGCGGTCAGAGGCACTGCAATTACATCAGTCGATGACTTCAGCCACCTTTGCCATTGAAAACTGTGCAGTCTTCGACCATGTGAGAAGTGTGAAGGCCAGAGATACCTGAGCACAAATAAATAGTTTCGATTTTGATTGAAAAATGCCAATATTTGAGTGTGTTATTTCGCCTACTTTCAAACTTCGAGTAAAACTGAAATCTCAAATTAAGTGCGGCGTACAACATAGCTGATGTCATGGGCCACAATGTTCCTGAGGAAAGTTTCACCCTTGAATATTTGATACTCACAAGTTATGTTATGGAACCGCAACGTTTTACATTCTAGTCCTTATTTCCTTACAAGAGAAAGTAGTCATCGTAGGCCGGAAAACAGGGAATTTTCGGTAGGAAAACTCTAATTGGTAGGCCCTAATAACGAAGAAGGGGATAAATATTACTATACGTTTACTCTCACTTTTACTCTTACTACTCGAACTCTAAAGCAGGGTTTAAGATACACATACACACACACACACACACACACACTATAGTAAATTACTTCTTCTAACACGTGTAGTGAAACTCCATGTTTTGTGGGTCGTTTATACCGAAAAATCGATTGACAGCAAACCGTATGTCCGTCTTTCCCTTTATCCGTCTGTGAACAACTCTAGCGTCAAAACCAATAGTCATTAAAGCTTTGAGACTTATTACATAAAATATTTAACAGAACTTGTCCAAGAAGCCGAAATTCCCAGGTATTCAAAAGACTAGGAAGTGCAAGGAATTGGGAGCATCCCATATTTGGCACAATGTATTGTAGAAGCACCCACAATCATTGGAGCTGCTTCTTAGGAGGCTGCTTGCCATACGGAGGAGATTTTACGTTTTATCGACATTTAAAAGATGTGAGTAAGAATAATAATTTATTATTATTATTATTATTATTATTATTATTATTAATTACACCTCCTAGCAATTATTTACACTGCATCCATTTTTGAGGAATAGCGAAGCAAATGCCAGATGGAAACTAGATAACTAGAATTTTTTGACACCGGGGAACGTTCGTAGTGACTTTTGTTTTGCATCAGTAAACACTTGCATTAATTTATGGTAAACATTTTGCCAGTTATTCCTTTTTCGGCTTCTGTCTAACTATCGGCTATTGGATGATATTTAATTAAAATCTTCTTCCCGGCCTCCTGTACTGATTCCCGATCTGTTGCATGATGTATGAATTGACTGTTAGGTCTGGGACTATTAAACTGCAAATGTACAAATGGATAAAAAGCAAAGCAAAGCGGAAAAACAATTAGTAATATTATCTATTCTTTGATAACACAATTTACTTGATAAATGGAATTTGCTTCATTCCTCTTCACTTTGGATTATCACATATGTGTTATTTCAGATACGTAATTTGCCTGTTATTCCTTGGTTCTCTTCTCATTTGATTCTTTTTCCGACTACAATCATCTTCCGCCATTTTCTTGCAAAATTCGTAGTTTGAACTGGAAATATGTATTAATATATATAATATGTAATTAAAGTAACAGGTACAGTAACGGGTATTATGTAAATAATAATATGTTTCGTACATAATAATGTCATATTAGTTTTTTTTACTTTAAAGCAAGTTACGTTTAGTGTTGGTTTCCCGTAATGTATCTTTTTAAATATGCACGTTTCAACTGTAATTTTACATTAAATGACCCCTAAAATACGTTTATTCTATATCTAAATAAAATTAACGCAAGGGGTTTTATTTTATGAGTAAGTGATTTGATGATTTGGGCATTTTATATATTCTATTTTATCCGAGAATCTATGTTTTATAATCGCAAGCACGACATATCACATTGATAAATTTATAAAATATTTGCTTTGTTTCGACGTTGTCCGCTGTCTACTGTCCGCTGCCCATGCGGACACAGCTAACGAGGTTTGCGAAGTCTGCAGGCCGCCATGCGGAAGGGAGAGCGGGTGCTCGGAAATCTTTTGTTTCGCTTTTCGTCCTTTTTAGGGCGACGCTTGAACGCTCTAGCGATGGCGACCGAATTCAGCCATAACACAGAAACCGTCTGAGGTAGACTAACATAAACGATTTATGACGAAAGAATTAACACTATTCAAAATGCATTCCTGGGATATATATGTAAGTTTAAAAAAAAATTGGAGCGTATACAATTAAAGTATATTTTTTTTTACAGTTGTGTGATTGGGTACATCTTTGTCATCACTTGGAGAAATATACAACTAAATTAAAATAAGTAATTATGTGGATAGCGTGACTAACTATACATTAGATGTGCTGTGTACGCGTCACGTACAAAATGCGTGCGACATTGCTGTCGAGCTTAATCTTGCGTTTCGGGTAGCGGGCCCCAGGGCGTTGCTGCATTCATGCTGCGTCCGGGCTACCTAACCAGCCGTGTCGCCGATCCGGCCTACCATTGGCTGGCGGCGTCGTTATATACCGCAGCCTGCCCTAGCAAAGGTAGTCACTTTCTACGCAGTCACCGCCTACTGCATCATACATCCTGTACAAGACTTCACGGCAACATGAAGATCAAATTATGTCTTGTTGTCTTATGTGTCCGTCCTAAAGCGGACCCATGTTTCTTATATGTTGTGTAAAATAAACCCGTATTACTTTGCGGATTTCTTTTCATTTCGTAAGGAAACATCAAGATGAATAGTTGGTCACGACATTTTATTTAACACTTGAACAGTGGTTATATTTTTTTAATTTTCCAATACGTACAACTGTAGTATTGTATTGAAACGAATTTTCAGCACATAGGAACTCCCGACTATTTATTCAACGTAATAGGCAGTTTCATCTCAAACCACTCTTTCTCAGTCAAATTAAACAACTATATTCCCCCCCCCTCAATAATCTTTGCTGGAGTCCCTCAAGGGCTCCCAATCTCTCGCACTTCGTTCAACACGCTCATTAAAGATGCCCGTTCGAGATACACACAATAGCTCTTTATACTGACGACACAGCTCTGACGATGCAGCAAACTCACAGCTCTCCTCCGCCATACGTCACTTACAAGACGCCCTAAACATGTTTTCAGAATTGGGCATCTTTATGGAGACAATCTAAACCCATCGAAATGCGAAGCTGAAATATTCACTCTTCGGCGCATCAACAAAGTGGAACTCTCATATATATTAATAGTCAAAACGTTCCTTGGCATCCTCCAAATAAACCTATAAAATATCTAGGTATGCTCCTTGACACCAGACTACCTTGGAAAGAGCATATTTTAAATAAATGTAATAAAGCACAGGCCGCACTTTTTAAATTATATTCTTCGTCATCTCTTAAAATAGATCTGTACAAAACTCCCATTCGTCACATAATTACATATGCATGTCCGATCTGGGAAGGATCTGCACCTTTAGTACGTAAAACTCTCCAAATATTACAAAATAAAATCCTTTGCAAAGCACCTTGGTTCGTGTCAAACAAAAGAGAGTTTCAGTTCTTCACACGATTGATGATTATATCAGTCACCAATCAATTTTTTTTCTTTCTCACCATCTTTCCTTGCTACTTCCATATTCAATCTAGGAAAAGTCATATAACCAACAGCAAAGAATCAAATTAGATTCCCCAAGGATAAATTTCAACCGCCCTAAAGAGAAATGCATGATTTCACAACGTTACTTTTTACTTTTTCTTCCTGTAAATATCTTATTCTCCCATACATTCTCGCATACAAAACTACTAATCATTGAGGCCTCCAGTGGGAGAATCCTCGCTCTCCTGCAACACTTAGTACTAAGCTTGCTAGGTTATAGTTCATATACAAACTTGTAAACCGCCTACTTCGCTATATAAGAAAATAAAATTAATAAAAAAATTTCAACGCTGCCCATTCATTGGGCTCAATATTGCAGTTGTTATGACCCTAGAGCCCTTTGTTTTGGAGTTATATAACTACATAGATTTCAACAAAGCTGTTCGAATGTTGCTGGTTCATTTAAAATGGATAATTTAGATGATATTTTCAACAAATCCATAATATCTTCAAAGTTATAGTTCAATTCGTCAATTCGTTTCCCTGGAATTCTCCTTCTTCTGAGATCCGAGAGCCGCAAAACTTATCTATACTACTGAAATAATACTACAGTCGAAGTGGACACTAAGAAATTATCTACAATCGGAGTGGTTTTTACATATCCCTGCTCTCCTGCCATTCATAGATACTAGTGCCGGTTAATAATTCACACAGAGTACATTTTAGAATCATAATTAATGGAAATTTATATCTCGTGTTTGATAGGGTTACAACAGGAAGTGGATACCAATAAACTTATAACGATCGATGCAAATTAATCGTCGGACTGAAAAGCTTTGAATTATTGAATTTAAGTACTCTGGAACGCTCTTAAAATACGATGCCAGAAGCTGTATTACTCAAATACATGCTTTCAAAACCCTTTTTCATGATTGAGTCGCGACAGAAAAATTGTCTGTGACTGAAAATAAATTCTGGACTCCAACATACTCAACGGATGTTACACTTCTCCTACAAAGTTAAATTAAGTTTAATAATTGTAACATCTTTCAGAAACTGTTCGTCATTCTTCAGACAAAATGTTGACATTAGTGGTAGAAATGCAGTGGTTGGTGTATTAATGCTCTGTTTATTGCTACAAGTCACGCAGCGACTGACAGAAATAACACAAGTAGGTACGTTTTAAAACCCTTGAAAGAACACGAAGACCTGTTTCTACAGAACCTACAAGAGGAAGAGATTTTGAGAAGTCTAACCTTTCTTAAATCAGAATACTACAATTCTGAGAATCTTTATATTTATACCATATCTTTTTTAATTTAAACATAATGTTCCTGGATGCAAAGAGGTCGTACGTAAAAATGAGATCAACCTAAAACTTTTAGTTTCTGTGAACGAAAAAGGGAAACAGTATATTTGAAACTATGCATTAAGAAGTGGAAAACTCTCAAAGAAATATGGAACCATTAATATAGATGTTTCGACGGATTCCTGAAACCCGAAAAACAGTAACACGTGTTTGATTTTTTTTAAATAATATATTTGAGAAAAATGTTAGAAAGACATAGGAAATAGATTAAATACAAAATGTAAAATCTTCTAAAATATAATAAAAGACTTTTCAGACCTGCTTAAGTAGCTCAGGGTATCAATTCATGTCGCTATAGTGTTCTTGGCCGAGAGGCCATAGGTTTCGAGTTCCCACTGTTGCAGGGTTTCGACAATAGCTACATAGGTTGAATTCAGCCACTGACTGGAGGAGAACTCTAGCTGCCAGCTGATTGGTAGTTTCTTGTGGTTTCTCCGATCAACAACATGTAAATGCCGGAGCAATACCGTAACAAACGGTCCACGGACCAGGCACGACCTTTCCTTCCTCTTACCTGTACTATCCTAACGTCTTACCCATACACACTCACAGTAACATGAACTACACTAACGCACGTGCCGGGAGAACAGACAGGAGGAGGTTAGAGCTTGGTATACCTGGTTGGGGAATCCCCCGCTAGCCAACGGCAGGTCGGCGCCGAATATTCGCCATTTAGCGGGGAAAGATCAAAGCAACCAATCAATTAAGAAACATGCACTACACTTACGGGACTAATAGCGTTGCCAGTTGACGCGCTTGGAATCACCAATCAACCACACAATAACTTCGACTCCTCAGCTTTTCGACAGGCAACCTCGACACTCGCCCCTAACCTCGACCCAAAACTATACACTCGCATTTCGAGTAAAAAACACACAAGAAAACCATTGAAACAAATTACAGACGCAGGTACGAGACATTTATGGATAATTATAATCTCTATCTCGCATTGGGCTACCGTATGTTTTGTGAACAGTAATAATATGTATGGATGCCTGTTAACACATAAGCGCCGAATATAATTCAAATTTGTCGTCTAACTTCAAATAAAATATTTATAACGTCTTTGGCGTAAATTAAGAGCTAAGGGTGTACATTTCGAACGTGGAACGAACAAGGTAGTATATTTTTCCTTAAAAAAACGTAAAATTTGTTACAGAGAAAAAACAATATTTGTAAAAGGAAAACTTACAAACTCGTCATTGCCAAGAAGGGTATTGAGAATCGTAGCAGTTTCTGAGAAGATGTCATTATGCATTGTTTAAATCAACAGTCGGACCAGCTGTGACGAATCGCGACATTCATGAAGCGAGAGACATTTTCGCCTACCTCGATGATATTATTTTATTGACGCTTGGTGCTCTATTGAAACTCGTTGGCGGATACATAAATTTGTTCTCCATGCTAGTTTCACGGCAAAGGCGGATGGAAGCTATTGCATACACGAGAATAAAGTGTGACGATATGATATTGAGAACTCTGAAGGAATGTGAGATATAATATTTTACTTAAAATACTTAGTGCTGGAAATCAGATTCAAATGCCGGCTTGTGATGACAGTCTCAAGTTTTTCTTTTTCAGAATTCTCTATCGTCAGAATCCGAGAAAGCGGTTTCTACAAGGTCGCCACAACAACAAAAATCGACCTCTTCCACCCCGCGAATGTAACACAAAACATGTTAATGCTTCAAGAATGGCTCTTCTGCGCAAGTGCAGTATCTCGATCTCGCAATTTGAACGATGGTCGAGTGCACTGATATCCCGTGCGAACTCACCTGCAACCTTCTCCTCAGACTAGAAACCGGCTGAGGTAAGCTTAGAGTAGCAACTGCCGTTGCAACGACTCCCACCGCGAGGTCCTATAGTTCGGGGGAAATCCCCCGCAAGCCAACGTAGGCCGGCGCTCCATCTCACCAGAACACGGCCGCCTCTCACAGCGTACCGGGAGCGGGGGCTCAGTGCATCAACTGATGTCACTGCAGTGCCTCAGACCTGGAGGTCAGCTAGGTCAAATTCTGTCGCTGGCTGGGGGAAAATCTAGCGGCCGGCTGCTCTGATCGGTAGTTTTTCGTGGTTTCTTCGATCAACACCAGGCGAATGCCGGAGCAGTACCCTAACAAACGGGCCACGAACCACGCGCGATCATTCCTTCCTCTTCCTTGTCCTATCCTCTCCCCATACACACACAATTCTAACATGCACTACACTACCACACATGACGGAGAGACCGGTCGGGGACTTAGATCTTGTTCCGGCTGGGACGGGCCCAGATGGCGGGAGATGGTTGGGGAAAACCCCGCTAGTCGACGGTAGGTCGGCGCTGGATATCGCCATCCAGTGGGGGAAGATCACCTCTCGATGAAAAAGCATGCACTAAATTTACGGGACTAATGACCTCCGTTATTCACTCGCTCGGAATCATTAATAATCAATTAATCCCACAGCGTGCACTCTACAAATGCGTCTAATGACCCTACACAACACAGTCAGGAATTACATTAAATTTAATGTAGATTTAATGTACAACTGTACATGAATTTTAATGTATCTGTTCATTAAATTTAATGCGTAAGTTAAAATCAATGTAGATCTAATGTACGACTGTTGACTTAACTTACTTATCTACTTTAAACTTCATGTACACGTGCATTAACATTCCGTCACTCGCGCGGCCATTCGTAACACCAGTACTCGCGCGTTGGACTCCGTCCAACACAAGTATTAAGGAGTTTATTTTTCTCATTAACATCAGTTATACATTTTTCTTATGTATCTGTGCTTATATTATAATTGAATATAGCATGAAAAGATACGTAAATAATTAGTTGCAAACCATTTTCAAGATTTTTATTATATTTCCGTCACTCGGCGCGGCCATTCCTAGCACGAGCACTCGCGCGTTGGACTACGTCCAACGCCCGGATTATTTAGTAATAACATTTCTGTTTTTGCACACTAACGAAGAAAAATGCATAAACACAACATTTAAAATATTAAACATTCTTATATTACTGAAAAAATATCATTTTTA
The DNA here is from genome assembly GCA_964035755.1 of Teleogryllus oceanicus. Lineage (NCBI taxonomy): Eukaryota > Metazoa > Arthropoda > Insecta > Orthoptera > Gryllidae > Teleogryllus > Teleogryllus oceanicus. Next base: position 83,159,167 of record CAXIVR010000009.1, read on the forward strand.
TCAATTATACAAAAACACCGTTCTATACGCCAGTACCCGCATGTTGGATTCTATCAAACAGGCACTATGATTTTACTTCAGGGTATGGCGACAGTACGCATAATAGAGATAAGAAGTTTATCGACATCCTTCCCAGATACCATTCGTGGAATAGAAGCATTCTTTTTGTACGTGGCAGGCTAACATTGCTTTCTTAACAAGAAAAAATAAATTTTGACGTAAAGTAAATAAATAAATAAATAAATAAATAAATAAATAAATAAATAAATAAATAAATAAATAAATAAATAAATAAATAAATAAATAAATAAATAAATAAATAAATTAATTAATTAAATAAATAAAAAGAAACTCCTGTTTGACTCTATGACGAACAGCGCGAGTGACGGAGTGTTGAATGTGCTCACCTGCAGCACCGGGTCGTCGTAGTCGGGGCGGTCGCTGAGGCTGTGGTGGCGGCCGCCGCGGCCGCGCCGCCCCAGGCCGCCGCCGGCGCCGCCGCCCCCGCGGTCGCGCTCGTCGATGAGCAGGATCTCGGTGAGCACGATGACGCCGAACACGGCGAAGAACATGATGACGATGAAGAAGCTCATGTTGGCGCGCTCGCGCAGCAGCCGCGAGCGCGGGATGGGCTTCTTGCCGCGCCGGAACATCTCGGCGGAGCGCGCGCGCCGCGACCCCTGCGCCTGCAAGCCACAGATTCCGTTTATTATTACGGTAATAATAATGGTAATAATGATGACAATGATAACAATAATAATGGTAATAATGATGATGATAATACCAACAATATTGATGATAATGATGGTGATAATGTTTTTGATAACAATGATGATGATACTGATGATTATGATGTTAATGACGATAATATTAAGATAATAATAATGATGATGGTCATAATAATGATAACGATAATAATGTTAATGGTAATGATGATAATGTTAATGATAATGACGTTACTGATAATGATAATGATGAATGATAATGATGATAATGAAACAGTGATAATTTATAACAGTGATAATGATAACGATGATAATGATAACAATGATTCTGATAAGGTTATTAATATTAAAAAAGGCACATAAATCGTCCATTATCTGTCTCATGTGTTTACGTGGTGCACAAGAATGATTCTGAAGACTCCATAGGAAACTATTGAAACTGATGAGTATACTATTCAGCGAGGTATATGTCAAGGTGACTCACTAAGCCCACTATGGTTTGTCTTGGCAATGAACCCGCTATCCCATATCCAGAATTCTACTGGATACGGCTCTGTTACCAAGAATGGGACACGAGAAACATATCGATTAAACCAAACAAGTACATGAATGACTTGAAGCTGTATGCTGCAACAAATATGCAACTAGAACAACTCCTGCGAATTGTTGAATCGTTCTCGAGAGATGTATGTGTAGAATTTGGAATGGACAAATGTCGGACAATTAAAATAGTGCGAGGAAAAATTCAATATCATGGATTTCAGCTAGAAAATGAAACTGACAGCTTATAAGAGCAATGCTTGCAGATGAAACCTACAGATAGTTAGGTGTCAAACAATCTAGATGTGTATTTATTTATTTATTTATTTATTTTACGCCAAAAAAACAGTTAAAAACTGCGTATGACGTGCTATGGGGAAAAGTGAATTGTGTGCACATTTTCAAAATTCTGTGATCCCTACACTAAGTCATATACTACTTAAATTTTGAATTTTGAAAGGGAGAGAAAAAAAACATCATTTACATGTACATCATTTAATGGTAATAGATGAACTGTGAACAGAGTTTCAGAAAGAATCAGACAAGGCCTGAAGACATCACTCGTGTGAGAATCACGCCTTTTGTCATCTCTAGCACCGCAGTAATCCTGAACCATTTAAAAGTTTCAAAGATATGAATATTAATGTGAGCATAAGACTATGCAGAAAGCTGTAGTCATCTCAACTACTGGAAAAGCTCGAAAGTTTATTGAGGTAGGGGAGATGTGAATTCCTAGCAAAAACACGTTGATAAATATGCTTTGATCATGTATATCCAGTGTCTTTGTCCTTATGAAAAAAGAAAACAAAGAAAATTCTTAAGAAATAATAATAATAATAATAATAATAATAATAATAATAATAATAATTCATTTTTCATTATCAGCATTATTTCATAGCCCATCCCTCCAGGACTAGCAACCTTGGGGGATACAAATTGGATTCAGCATAATGCTGATCTCTCCAAAAAGGAGTCACACTTCACGGGATAAATGTAACTGATCCTTCGTGGTCCCCGCTGGGGCTTTTATAGCTGGGATCCAAATCATTCGGAACACGTCCTTCGCTCAATCCCGCCCAAAGGTTGACGCGCCGGGAGCCCAAACGGTGGGTTACCGAGAGAACTAGGCTACACAGAACTTAAGATCACCTACTCACTGTATCCACCTTTAATCTAACGGCGTGAGTGCCGCCGTGAAACTCAGACGTTACAAGTCTCCACCAAAAATAATGTCCGCCTCCGCGGTCATGATTCTCCCCTGGATATGAGTAGTCAGCGCTCGGATATGCAAAAGAGAGACTGGGCTCTGGCGAGAGCGGACACCGTCGCCGGATTAATTCGAAAATATGTAAGTATTATATGTTAGAATATTAAAAATACATCAGCATATAAGTATATTTTTTGTGTCTATGTCAAAGGAAGGTGGATGTGTAGAAGAAGTAAAACATAGAATCTCTCAAGGGAGAGCAGTGACAAGACAGTTGAGTAATGTTTTGTTTAATCAAAAAATAACAAGACAAAGAAGAAATACAAATCGCTGGTTGAAAGCATAAGTACATATGGTTTAGAAGTTTGGATTCTAAGTCAGAGCGAAGAGCAAAAATTAAAATCAATGGAAATCAACTATTGGTGATTCTGTTGTTGCCTTACATGAATGGTTATAGTACCCAATGTTGACATAAAAAATCAATTGGGTATTGATATTGATATAATGGATATAATTGATGCAAAACGATTGATATGGTATAGGAATATGGTATATATTCAAAGGATGGTGGAAGATCGATGGTCGAAGGACTTTTTAAAATGGTTCCCACAAAGAAACAGGAAGCGTGACAGACCAAAAAAACAAAAAAAAAACAACAAAAAACATGGGAAAATGAGATAGAAAAGGCGATGAATGAAGGAGATCTTCAGGAGGAAAATTGGGAGGATCAAAGGACGTGGCGACTGGGATGCGAGAAGCTGCGTCAGCTGTAAAGAACCTCGCTAATACTACGACTACTCCTACTGTTAGTATCTAATTAAAGAGATGTAGGAATAAATATATCAGATGATTTGTTGAAGTGTTTTGACAAATCATACATTAATCATAAATTTTTTAAAAAAAAAAACGTTCAGGCAAAGTTTTTCCGAGTGGTTGTTCAGCAGTTGGCGTCACTGTTTTGCGAAGTTCAATGACAATAAGTGAAACAAAAAAGAAACATTTGAAGCATGAAAAACAAACGACGACATTTCTATAATTAAAAGTAGATATGAATCGTTCAAAATGTCAAACATTACGGAAACGTCTAAGAATTTATTAGCGCAGTAGAACAGTATCGTCACAAAATTGTCACATAACTGAGAAAATTGATAATCAGGTGGCAATAAAACTCTGCGGAATATTTTTCTTGTTACGTGTTGGAGTTGGTATACAGTCAAAGCCGGTGACGATTGTGTAGTTGGTGTCTTGGTCCTTCGAAATTATGTTATCTACTGTAACCCTCAAGATATCCATTAAAAGAATAGTGACTGTACAGAAAACTTTATTTAAAGGTTAATGGTAACTTTCATAATTCTTTTATCGTACTTTTAAAATTTTATAATTAGCAATTTCATGTGTTGAACGAAACATTTGTGAAGGAGATAATGTTGCGCTGTGATTGACTTGTGTTAATTAATAATATGTGCATAGAACAATGACTGAAGTGTGTCATTTCAATATTCATAAATGTTTTCTGTGGATTTTGATTTGATTTTCTAAATAGACATACATTAAGCAATATCCTTTCAAACAAACCTAAAAAATGAATTCAAATTCTTTATTTTTTCCACATACCTTCATTTATGTGTAAACGTTGTATAAGTATCTGGTGTTTTCTAAATAAATATTGTAGAAGCAAAACCTATTTTCTTGAAAAATTAAAGAATGTACGTTAGAACCATATTTGTCACAAACGTCACTCGCGCCATAGCAAGAAGAATAAAAATCATGGAAGAATAGGGAAAGCATGATCACTCTGGGTTTCTTCATGTTCTTCCATGCGGCAGCACTAGTGCAGGTTTGTGCCTATGCAACGGACGTAAGCCTTATTATTACTTCTGTTTAACAAGTTGTGAATTTTATTAAGAGAACCCATTAAACCGACACCGTAAATACTAAGAAACAAAATAAACTACGATCTAACGTTCTTTGTTTGAATAGCCTCTACTGCTTGTGTATCCCTTGCGAGCATTACAATTCATGCAATTTACTTCTCAAATGCACTTCCGTTGGGAGTGGCGACAAACACAAATCAGTTGTATCCTTTGGGTGCTTTCTATTGTAATAAAAAATTGCTAATACAAATGAATTTCCGTGCCAGCTTGCCTTTTGGATATCTCTCACATTTCTCACTCATTAGGTAATTCTTTTCTCCGAGGAACTTTCTCGCTTGTATGTTAACTTTCTCGTAAACGTATAAATTTGGATCGAATAATATAAGTAAGCGAATGATTCATACGCAAGTACAGCATTCTAGAAAGCACGTAGGGTTTAAGAGGAAACGCTTCTGGGGAAGGGGCAGGTCGAGGGACCGAGTAGTCCTTGATAAAAAAAATTGATCTTTTATTTTTGAAAATTTTGAAAATGTTCCAGGGGGCTTACTTGTGCACAGCCGTGCGCTCAGCGACTCGGAAGGTAGGATCCAGCAACCCTGCCGTAACTGCTCCTCCCTAGGGTATCACCGATCGGCGAATTCAATCGGGAGCCGAACTCGGGATCTCAAGGAAAGAGCGTTACAGTACTGCGTAAGCAGTACTGTGAAGGCAGTATTGGCGCTCCGTTTGAGTGGTGATTCCGGGCACCAACTGCTAAGGTCGTGATTCATGTCAGCGTATCGCGTGTTTTTCCTTGGGAGGTGATGATATTCTCGCACTGGATGGTGAGATCTGGCGCCGACCTATCCGTCGGATTGCAGGGTGTTCCCTCTACCAGGTATCTCCCTCCAACGGGGCACCACCCTCTAATCTCTCTATAGTTTTGGAAATTTAAAGAAAGATCGAATTACTCGCCCTTCGTTTGAAGCGCTCTCAGCACTGGCTATGAGGGGATGCGGCTATTAAAATTTCTTAGAATACTTAAAAACACTTATTGAAGGGTCGTGATGATCATATAACGTAAAACATATCCTTATGAAAAGAACCATTTAAGGAAGGTAATAGAATTAACTTTTTTTCTGGAAAAGATTGGTATCAGCGTTCAATATATAAATGCAGTAAAATATTGGTATGAGAATCAAGAAACAAAAATAAAAGGGGATAAAGACGTTTCGCCGTTCCAGAAAATATTTTTTTTCGAAAGTTGCACAACGACAACAAGCTATAAGAAAATTAAACTCTGGGACAAAGAACTATCCAGGTTTACAAAGAAAAGACTTTTTAACTTTACCATACAAAGTATAACCCTGTATGGCTCAGAAACATGGGAATTAAGGATAGGAGAAAGAGAAAAATTAATGAGTCTACAAATGGATTTTTTGAGAAGAAGTTGTGGAGTATCTAAAAAGGAACATATTAGAAATGAAGAAATCATTAAGCGAATGCAGGTTCAGAAGCCAATCGTAGATGAATTAGAAACACGAAGGCTGAAATGATACGGACACGTGAAAAGGCATGATTGTGAGAGATGGCCTAGAAAGGTATGTGAGTGGTTTGTGAGTTCCTTTAGACAGAAGAAAAAGAGGTAGATCAAAAGGGGAATGGCAGAAGCAGATTTTTAACGATATGCAAACAAGAGGTCTAAAAGAGAATGATAGTGGGGTATGGAGATTGGGATGCGAGAGACGGCCGCAAGAGCTATAAAATATTCGCAAGAAGAAGAATAAAATTAACTTAAAAATAACAAATACATATCTTTTACGCTGAAAACCTTGGGAGAAAACTAGATATACACCACAGGCGCGTCTGTATAAAATGGTTGATTTCCATTTTTACTTTCGTATACGTACGTATATACGAAGTAATATACGTAGTGTAGAGAAAGTTATGTAATGAAGCGCGAGAAAAAGGCAGAAAAAAATCATTACTGGTCTGTGACAACGAAAATGTGAATAAATCCAGTAGGTAAATTAAGAAAAAAATCCTTTAACGCGTAGTGTAGCCAGAATCCTTGTTTTGATGTGTATTTATTTTTGCATTTGTAAGTTAAAGTGCTTTAAATGACTTCTAATGAAATTTTCCGAAATCTCAATAGATTACTGTAAAAAACCTTCAAATGTCGCATTTACAGTAACGCATAAACGCCATTTTCTTAAAAATAGCTTGAGATTTTTAAATGAAAATTGCCATTTAGGACGAGGTTTTACTCTTCTTTAATATTCTTAAAGTGATACTTCAGTTCAACTATTAGAAAAACCAAAAGTTGAAAAAATTTCAAAATAATGTTCTTTGGGCGACGATAGATGGCAGCTAGCAAGAAGATGAGGCAAGTCCGTAAATACAGCCCACACCAAGGAAATAAAACTTTACTACGAGAAATTCTGTAGCACCTGTAATTTCTTTTGTATGTCTTCATATTATGAAATGCATGTCGGTGTTTCTCCGTTATCGGACATACGCGTAAATGGTGCGGATAATGGTGGCGAAACCAAGCCATTTTACTTATCGCAGACGACCTATCGATTCGGGAAACTTGGCTTACGAGCATTGACGGCCGTGGAAGTCTCAGCGCCCGATAGGGAAACTGGTTTAAAACTAGAGCTGCTTCAAAAATTACAAAAATTTGTTTTGCTCTTTTACTTTTTTCTCACGTCGGTAATATTTACATTAGAGGCGATTTATTCACATTTTTATACTTATGCGTACATGTGCTTGGAATAATGTCATATAAAGTTTCTCAAAAACCCAACAGTTTTCTGTTAAGATGAGCTCAAACTTCCGCATTTTCAATAAAGCGCAAATTCCATTTTTTCAAAAATGGCTCCAAATTTTCTCTTCAAAATATTCGAATGGATAGTGCTGATTGCTTTGTTTAATATGACGTCATTTTGTTGCTCCATTTGATTTTTCGAAAATTACATAAATGTAATTTTTTTAAATATCTCTGGTTCCGTTAATATCCACAGTTTCGTCGGTTTGAATACATTATTGCATTTGTGGATGGAAGTGCTTCAAATGATTTTAAATGAAGTTTCTCATAAACTGAACATATTCCTATGAAAAAGAGCTTCAAAATTTCACATTTACAGTAATGCTTAATCGTCATTTTAACAAAACCGTCGTCATATTTTGCAATGACAATTTCTATGCAGGACGCGGTTTTATGCTTCTTTCATATTCTGGAAGTAATATTCCGGTTCTGCTATCAGGAAACCGAAAAGTTGTGTAAAACTATAAAAAATGTAGTTTTGGTGACGATAGATGGCAGCTGGCAAGAGGATGGGGCAAGACCGTAAATCCAGTCTACACCAAGGAAATTAGACACTTTACCACGAGAAAGTCTGTCCCATCCTGTAACACCACTCGTTTCAGCTTATAACTGTGGGGTTGGTAGGGCAAAAATTACAATATTACATTATTAAGTAATTTTTTGCAATTATGCGAGAAGTTTGTTCCCTCTGACGATCACTAGTTATAATTTTACTGTGAGAACGCACCCTCTCATAAAGAACGGAATTAGATTTTTCACAATAAATAACAAAAACAAACAAGCAATACTTTCTGGGCATTCCCTCCAAAAGTGTAGTGCATTCTTTATCGCGGAAGGTTGTGATCATCCCCGCTGGATGGGGAGATCCGGCGCCGACTTACATCTCGTCTTGCGTGGTTTTCCTCAACCAGGTATCTCCCATCAGCAGGGCACCGCCCCAGCCGGGACAAGCTCTAAGCTTCCGACAGGTCTCCCGGCATGTGTGGTAGTGTAGTATGTGTTGGTTGATTTGATTTGATTTTTTCGTGTTTCCGAGCACGTCAACTGCATTGGTCATTAGTCCCGTTAGTGTAGGGCATGTTTTTTCGGGATATGCGCGGTGATCTTCCCCCGCTGGATGACGAGATCCGGCGCCGACCTACCGTCGGCTAGTGGGGTTTCCCCCTAACCAGGACTCTCCCACCAGCGGGGCACCGCCTCAGCCGGGACAAGCTCTAAGCTCCCGACCGGTCTCCCGGAATATGTGGTAGTATAGTGCAAGTTAGTGTACGTGTGTGTATGTAAGGTGAGAGGATAGGACAAGGAAGAGGAAGGACAGATCGCGCGCGGTCCGTGGCCCGTTTGCTAGGGTGCTGCTCCGACACTCGCCTGATGTTGATGAGAAAAAACAGAGAAAACTACCAATCAAAGCAGCCAGACGCTAGAAATTTTGTCCAGACAACGCCTGTATTGGTCCTAACTAATGTTGAAATTCTGCTAGCGTCGGGACTCGAACCTTAGGACATAGTGGTCAGAGGCACTGCAGTAACATCAATTGACGTTCTGAGCCACCTATGCCGGTCCGTCTGCAAATGTAAAATGAGCAACTAACAGATTTCCTGTAGTTTGTCTCCGTCGTTTCACTCTCGACGGTAGTAGGATTTTCGACCATGGCTACATGGCTTGGTCGAATTCTACAGCTGTCTGGTGGAGAATTCTAGTGTCTGGCTGCATTGATCTTTTTTTTTTTTTGTGGACACACGTACACCCTCACATTCCAACTGATGGAAGCGTGCATTCGTACGAGCATATACCGTTGCAGTGCCGTTGCAATGTATGCAAACGTTGCAATGTATTGAAAGCATGCGACGTTTACAGGGACGCGTCTAACATGGGCATGCATGTCAACACCAACCGACGGGCGCGAAAGTTCCGTCAATTTAGAAAAGTTTTCAAAATATTGAATTTAATGTGAAAATTTGTCGCCTTTGTTTCTCTTCGTTACACAAATCGTTTCTTTGAATGTTCTGGCGGGATCTGAAAATACATTATCAGTTCCCCATTAGGAAATCGAGATGCATCGAATGATATCTTATATGTCTCGATTGGTGCACGGGAAATGGACTAGCCGTGAGTGACGTAATCGCACATTCGAACATACGAACTCGAGGAGTTACTCAAATTCTGTATAGGCATTATTGCCATTAACAGTACGGAATTCATGCGTACAACAAAAATAATGGGCCGTCTCGTGTCTTGAATATGCAACGTTGATTTTTTTGTTAATTCACTGATAGCAAACATTTTCGCAAAAATTATGTTTAATTGAACATGAAATTTAGACGTAACTTACAATACACAAAAGGTTTTGACTCTGAATATGTCAGCGGGTCTATCCCTTCCAGGCTTGAATTTTCATAGGAACTTGAGCCGTTGCCCAGGTTGATTGATTATTAATGAATCAACAACTTTTCAATTCACACATTCTCTGTTTTTCCTGTGTTCATGTCATTACACTGACCACTTCTCCGATTTAATCTCTAAACTAATATCTCACTAAGCGATATACACACGTGTTATGCGGTCCATCATTAAGAGGAAACTACTTCCTCGCTTGGTACTTGCTATCTGATTATTTTGCTTGTCCTTACATTTGACGTATCAACCGATATAATTTAAAGAAAATAAGCACTTATGAATCTGCTTTCTTTGTATGATTACGCGTGTTCCAGTGTATGTAACATACAGTAACTTGAATTTCACAGAATTATTTATGTCGCTTTTAAAATTATTTATTTTGAAATATTCTATTATTATAAAAAATAATAGTCCAAAACATGACAACAATAATGAAAGCATCTTGGCTAAAAATGAAAGTTTATTTCTATCTTTAGTGGTGACTCGCTCTTTAGAAAAACATTTTTCCGTCTTGATAGATAAACTTTATTGTAATTGTGTTGAAATATTAAAGAACGCATCAATAACTAAAACTACATTATGAGATATTCTTACCGTTTCACCTGCAATAGAATATGAAAACTTACTTTCTAACCATTTCTTTCTCTCTCTTTGGAATTCTGACAGCGACTGGGAACGGATTGCCTGACACACAGGTCTTCGTGCAGTGCGGTACAACTTTTCGTGTTGGCGACAATGGCGTCTGCACGAAATTCACTCGAAATCAATACACGACTTACATTGATCTGACCGTTCGTGACAGCAATACTACAAGCCAAGAACGCGCCATGGACAAGTTTAAAGATGTTACGCGATTACGTAATTGATTGGTATTGCAGCTCTTCATTTGATGGAGGTGAAACTGGCGCAATGAGACCTGATTACGCAAGCTAGAAATGTGGTCGCCCATCCATGGCCCGGCCTGCCTCGGGCCCCCTTCTCTCTTCAGTTCATGGCCTTTGTCGTATCTCTTTTTTCATCGGGGGCAAGAACTCTGCCACCTCCTGGGATAAAACATTCACTACACTAACGGGACTAATGAACATTGCGGTTCATTGGCCTGGACATATCAAACGATACAGCATACAAGTTCAAACGGCAAGCTGATCAGATCATGCATTTCGTAAGTGAGGAGAAAATGTCACCCCACGTCGGCTCCCAGTCGCACCAACTGGTGCTTCTGTTGCCGGGTGGATGGTTCCTACCCTCCACTTCAACCGCCGTCGCACACGCCACCTCCACAGCCTCTCCTGCTCACACCCGTAATTATCAATGAAGTTCCCGGCCCGCCCTATCATCCACCACGGTAAAAACCGTTAATTTGATTGCGGCACGTAATCACGTTATTGGGGAAACGATATTCGCCTCTAATGACGGGTCGGCGATTCGCCCGAGAAATGCGTATGAATATTCCTCCTCGTAAATTGGCCGGCGGCGATGTGGGTCGACAGACGTCACATTAGGCGCTAATCGAATTGAGGTAGAAATTCTGCGGTGGTCGATCGGCGCTCTCGCAGCTAGTGATGGAGGTGGCGGCGACGGTGGCGGTGCCGGTGCCGGTGGCGGTGGCAGCGGCGGCGGCGACGCAAACATGTGGGCGTGTGGTGTAGGCGTGTGTGCGGGACTGTTTATTTGTGTACGTACGTGCGCGTTAACGTGTGTTATTCTGAAGTTAGGCACTTGGAAATTTGGTTGTTGTTCAATTCGTGACAAAACACCTGTCTTGAAAAGAACGAACTGCAAACCGCCTTGTGAACTCAATGGTACCTGAGTAAAGAATGAGTTAAATCTGATTAATTGATTGATTTTTTCGTGTTTCCGGGTGCGTCAACTGCTTCGATCATTAGTCCCGTTAGTGTAGTGCATGTTTTTTCTCGGGAGATGGCGGTGATTTTCCCTCGCTGGATGGCGAGATCCGGCGCCGACCTACCGTCGGCTAGTGGGGTTTCCCCCTAACCAGGACTCTCCCGACAGCGGGGTACCGCTCCAGCCTGGACAAGCTCTTAAGTACCCGACCGGTCTCCCGGAATATATGATAGTGTAGTGTAAGTGTGTGTCTAAGGGGGAGAGGATAGGACAAGGAAGAGGAAGGGCAGATGGAGCGCGGTCCGTGGCCTGTTTGTTAGGGTACTGCTCCGGCATTCGCCTGGCGTTGATCGGAGAAACCACGGAAAACTACCGATCAGAACAGCCGTTGACTGACAGCGACTGAATTCGACCTAGCTGAAAAGCTAGTGTGAAAATCGTGCCGCCATCAGGACTCGAATCTAGGACCTCCCGGACAGAAGCGCTGCAGTGACATCAGTTGATGCACTGAGTGACCGCTACCGGTAGTTAAATCTGAAATATTATCCATAAACTGACCTTATTTAGCTGTGAAATATTGAAAGACCAGATTTTGACCATTTCTTTGACGATGTTCCATGCAGACTAGCATAAAAAAGAATGGGTTTTAGTCATATAGCTTATCAAGTATTTAAATTTTATCCAAAGAAAAAAGGCGAGTTAGTGCAAAATATGTTCTCGATATTCATGGCATTGAGGAAAATCTTCAATGTCCAGTTACTACAAAGGCCAAAATTTGAGTACTCTTTCAAGTTTTATTACCTTGTTCACCCGGAGCGAGTGTTGATAATGGATAATTGCAACCTGCCAGCGACAAGATTCTGTGCGCAAGATACGGCGAGCACCCGACCTCTATCCGGGCTACCAGGCGTATTTTACGCAATTTTTTTACACACAATTTCTGTCAAAAGATTTAAGATTGTCAATTGACAGATTGATTGTTTGTTGATTGATTCCGGGCACGTCAACTACTATGGTCATTGGTTCCGTAAGTGTACTGCGTCTTCTTTTATCGGGAGATTGCGGTGATATTCCTTCCCTAGATGGTCAGATCCGGCGCCGACCTACCGTCGGCTCACAGGGTTTCGCACAACCAGGTATCTCCCACCAACGGAGCACCGCCCCACACGGGACAAGTTCTAAGACCCCGACCGGTCTCCTGGCATGTGTGGTAGTGTAGTGCATGTTACTGTAAGGGATGAGGATAGGACAAGGAAGAGGAAAGAAAGATCGTGCGTGGTCCGTGGCCCGTTTGTTAGGGTACTGCTTCAGCGTGCGCCTGGTGTTGATCGGAGGAACCACGGAAAACTACCTATCAGAGCAGCCAACTGCTAGAATTCTTCTCCAGAAAGCCAGTGAATTCGACCTACCTGAAAAGTCAGTGTCGAAAATCCTGCCACCATCGGGACTCGAACCTAGCACTTCGCGGTCAAGAGGCACTGCAGTGACATCAGTTGATGCACTGAGCCACCGTTTCCGGTTTAAGATTAATTCAGTCAATTAAGTCGATCGTAAACAAACATCTAGCAATGCAAATATCGTCGAAATTGTCACTGGGTAATTATGACAGATGACACAAAATTAGATGAATGAAAGGTAATGTGCGATTGATTGTGTACATTTATCCAGGTATCACGTAGGTGATTACAAATTGCCATCAACTATATAAAAATCAGTGTTATCACGACCCGAGAACTCGTATGTTTTCGCAAAATACTATGCAAATTTTGACATTACGAAACTTGCCGCGTTGCGTGGTGGGGAAACTCTCGAAATAACCGCTCGTGTGGCGCTTGGAAAAGGTAGCCATTCCGGTGTCAAAGTGAAGACCCTACGAAAACGTCGAAAGATAATCACTTAGTGCTGTGACTTTGCGACCTCACTTTTACGTACTTCGTTCAAGCACTTCGCGTCTAAAGTGTCACACGTTGCAACTTCTGAAAACGTTATCTTGCGTGTAAAAGCAGTATGCTAATGAAAACATGTTTTTGTCGACCATGCATTCTCTAGCTAAGGCAGAGATTCATACACTTACTCTTTCGACATCCAAATAAACTTACTTTGATATTTTAAAAATGACGGTGATTTCCGTTGTTTTTTTTTTTCAGAAATTGTATAATCTTGGATAAGAAGAGTCTCACCTCGCTGGCCCGAAGGCCATTTTGAATAGTACTAAAAACGTGTCGCGTATTGGACAATGAAGACATGAATTTTCACTCTGATTGCCATCCCGCAACTGTTGACATCCGAACTCTAGTGCTATACATCAAAGTAGATGCATCTCCCTATTCTGTCACTCTCTACTTTCTAGCGGAAAATTTTCTCATTCCATCTCCTACATCCCCTCTATCTCCACGCCCAAACTTCTTCTCTGTTTAGATGCTCCGCAGAAGCTCTTCCTCCCAAAACTCCTGGCTGAGGAAATGTCCAAATGAAACGTCAAACGAAGAAGGCAAATACACAAGACTAATCAACCAGAAAGGAAGTTCGCCGGAAAGTTTACAAATTAATGGCAAACCCTACATGAAGGTGTATTGTTCCAAATTATCAAACCAGGCCAATGGATGTTGTCTAAATGACGTTTTTACATGTAGAAACACACAATTTCCAAAATAGAAATCAAAATGGATATATACGAAACTAACTAAAAATTACCAGAACATTTGAAAATTACAATATAGAGTAAGTTAGTTAGAACGTCATGATAAGATGGAAAATTGCTGCTTTCTAAAGCAGATTCTCAGCTACAAGCGTAGTGGATGAGGTGAAACGATGCAGGCCTAAATTCGAACACTCAGAAACATCCATGCGGACAAAGATTGGATAAAGCTCTCACTCTGGCGAGAGATTTTGTTACTTTCTGCGTCATTACTCTTTGTTACCCTCTGTATCAGAGATTGCACAGGATCGCAGAATCGCTATGCTCTGCTTCCCATCAGATCTCCATGGTTTCTTCTGTAGTTTCTCTCCTTTCTTATCACAATAATTATTGTCTCTTTTTATTCCTTCCTTGCTTCTTAGCACCTTTCTTTCCCTAATGTTCTCATTTTCTATCGCTTCCCTGCTTCTTAACTCATTCATTTATTTTCCTGCATACTAAGTTCTTGATTCTCTCTCTTCCTGGTACCTTTTGTTCCTCCGTTTTTCCATTCCTCTTCCCTCCATATTTCTTTCACCCCTTCCCTTAATTCATTTTTTTCCTCCTTCTCTCTTTCCCCCTTCCCCCCCTTTTCTTTTCCTCCTCTTCTCTTTTTTCTTCTCCTTTTCTCCAAACTTTCTTTCTCTTTCCCACTCTCCCGTCCACTTTCTCTTCTTCCTTTCCTTTCGCCTTCATTTCTTCTTCGTTTCCACCCTCGTTCCCTTTCCACTTCTGTCCCTTTCTGCCTCCCATTTATTTCCCTCCTGGCCTCCCAAAACCCCTGCTTCCCTTCCTCTCCCACCGCGGCTGCGCGGCGCCCGGCGGCGGTAATTGATTCACGGGCCGGCGCGTGATTTTTAACGCGGTGACGCGGCACCTCCCATCCGCCCCCCATGGCCACTGCATCGACCGCCGCCCGCGCCGCCGCCCACGCCATTGCCGGCATCGCCGCTTGCCCCGCCGCCCGCCAACGCACTGCTCGCCGTTGCGCTCACTGCGATTTCGAAAATAGATTAACGGCAACGCCACTGACGAATGCCGGAGCAGTACCCTAACAAACGGGCCACGGGCCACATATTCCGGGAGACCGGTCGGGAGCTTACAGGTTGTCCCGAATGGGGCGGTGCCTCGCTGGTAGTAAGATACCTGGTTAAGTTTGGTTGGTTTGGTTTGTTTTTTTCGTGTTTCCGGGCGCGTCAACTGCTTTGGTCATTAGTCCCGTTAGTGTAGTACATGTTTTCTCGGGAGATGGCGGTGATCTTACCTCGCTGGATGGCGAGATCCGGCGCCGACCTACCGTCGGCTAGTGGGGTTTCCCCCTAACCATGACTCTCCCACCAGTGGGGCACCGCCCCAGTCGGGACAAGCTCTAAACTCCCGACCGGTCTCCCGGAATATATGGTAGTGTAGTGCATGTTAGTGTAAGTGTGTGTGTAAGGGGGAGAGGATAGGACAAGGAAGAGGAAGGAAAGATCGCGCGCGGTCCGTGGCCCATTTGGTAGGGTTCTGGTCCGGCATTCGCCTGGTGTTGATCGGAGAAACCACGGAAGACTACCTATCAGAGCAAACTGCCGCTAGAATTATCCTCCAGACAGCGACTAAATTCGACCTAGCTGAAAAGCAAGTGTCGAAAATCCTGCCGCCGTTAGGACTCGAACCTAGGACCTCTCGGTCAACCTGGTTAGGGGAAACCCCGCTAACCGATGGTAGGCCGACGCCGAATCTTGCCATCCAGAGAGGGAAGATCACCGCCATCTCCTGAGAAAAAATGCACTATATTTACGGGACTAATTACTTAAGCTGTTGACGCGCCCCGAATCATTAACCAACGAACCACCCAACCAACCAACAACGCCACAGCCCCATAACGGGCTGAGGTCAAATTTCTGAATGAACATTTTGGTTCATGGTCCGGGGAGGGGCGAATTTTGATCTGCGTGTCGTGTGGGAAATGAAACACGCTTTGCTTCTAATTAGAGTTCAGGCTATTGCAATTTTCGTTTGTTTTTTTTGTTTTTTTTTTGTTTTTTTTTTTTAAATTTTTTTTATTTGCAATTTTCAAATCTGTGTCGTAGTAGGTCCGAAATCTCCGGTGTTTTCATTATCTCATGATGCTATAAAATAATCCTGTAATTACATAACCTTACTCCCGGTCATAATGTGTTTTGTGGAAAAAATGATATTAATGAAAATTCTGGGCCTAACTTTAATCTTTATTACAATTATCTTACTTCATATGAGAACTATGAAGTTTTCTTCTTACGCGAATACGTGTGCCGCACCCGTAACAAAGCTAGACTAATGTTCTATTTAATAACAATTTATGATCGAAGGAGAATTGAAATATAATAAATAATTCAATGGTACTCAAACTGATTCATAAAAATGTTTCGAAATACACTGGAGAAACAGTGTGAGAAGACCTTCTCTAACCTCAAAATTCAGGGAATTTTCAAGCCCTGCAAATAAGTGTACAAATTATTTCCCCTCAAACACGAAAGATCAGAGCTCGAAAAACGTTTGAACTTTGCGAAATTGGAGGTAAATCATTACAATATTTGGTATTGGGAAATATTTGTATTTATTGAATCACTGCCGATGTTTAGGTTACCTTTTTGGGCCTTCTTCAATTCTTGTTGTATAATAATGTAAAGAGAGATGTAAATAAACGCATATTAATTTCAATGAATTTTAATCAGAAGGTACTCAGGGGCCACAGGAACATTATCAGGCCAACTGATTTTAAAATCCAGTAAAGATGATTTGTGAAGTCTTCCAGAATGAAAGTAAAATTGTTTAGGTGAAAATAAAAAGAAATGTTGTATTACAAAGGTAATTTTCATGAAAAAATTTTAAATGTGAAATATAAAATGTCAAATATATAAATGTGAAAAGAAACTAGTTACAGGCTGTGTGTGGGTGGAGTGTTTAATTTGGAATAGAAACGAAGACAAGATAAAAATGTGAGTTTTTAGGGCGAAAAGGATCAATTGGACAGAAAAGACAGAAAGAAGTGTGTTTTAAAACAGAAATTTTATGGGAGATAACCAACAGAACTGGAAACCGAAAAGGGTACGTTTTCAGTAAGAAAGTGTATTGAAAATAGCTATAATGATCTGGTTACCGTACGTACGCGAGAAGGCAGTCAGTATCTGATTTCAAGTTGCATTCGTGATGGTGTCTACGAATGATAATTGCCGAAGTTGTCGATCTATTCGGTCGAGCGATTTCTTTGTATTCAGCACTTTCGCTAGTCGGTTTTCTTTACTCATGTTGGACGGGTCAGAATGGAACAAACTATTATGATCTCCTACAAGCACATATTCATCAATTAAAATGGTTATATTAAAACAAATTGAACTATTTTAGAAGTATTTCAATAATTTACCCACTCCTATATTCCACATTTGACTTCCTCTAATCGTTTATGCAATGTGTGGACGGAAATTTGAAAAGATGAAGCAGTGAAATAGGAGACACACAGATGTTGGACTTTCCTAAGAGAGAAAAGTGAAAGTCAGAAGGAATACAGTTTCAATTAAAAGAAATCTAGACTTGTAAACTATTCTGAAGAGCATGTTAAAGTCTGACTGAGCAACATAATCGATGCTGGTGTTCATATAGTTTTATGTGGAATTTTTGTAAACTTGAGAGACTTAAGCACATGGTCTTCGAACCTTTTCAATCGTTGTCATCTACAGAGGTCACAACTTTCCAACGACCTTAATACACGAAAAACGACTAGAATCCATCTCATAACCATTTCCTCATTTGCTACTTTTTTTCCATCCGCAAAACGGGGAGCGGTAGCTCAGTGTATTAACAGATGTCACTGCAGCGCCTCTGACCGGAAGGTCCTAGGTTCGAATCCTGACGGCGGCAGGATTTTCGACACTAGCTTTTCAGCTAGGTCGAATTCAGTCGCTGTCTGGAGGAGAATTCTAGCGGCCAGCTGTTCTGATCGGTAGTTTTCCGTGGTTTCTGCGATCAACACCAGGCGAATGACGGAGCAGTACCCTACAAAACGGGCCACGGACCGCTCGCGATATGTCCTTCCTATTCCTTGTCCTATTTTCTCCCCTTACACACACACTTACACTAACATGCACTACAGTACAACATACTCCGGGAGACCGGTCGGGAGCTTAGAGCTTGTCCCGACTGGGGCGGTGCCCCGTTGGTGGGAGAGTCCTGGTTAGGGGAAAACCCCACTAGCCGGCGGTAGGTCGGCGCCGGATCTCGCCATCCAGCAGGGGAAGATCACCGCCATATCACGAGTAAAAACATGCACTACACTAACGGGACTAATGACCAAAGAAGTTGCCGCGCCCGGAAACACGAAAAAATCAATCAATCCATCCGCGACCAACCATTTCCCATTGAAACAACGCCAACCTAGCACGTGCTCTCTTTTCGGAAAAGAGGACACATAATTTCTGGGCGGCCGGAGGGCTTTCTTTATGTAATATCCGTTTCGCCACGCAGGAGCCGCAGCACTAGCGAGGATAACGGCCGCGTCGTAAACCCATAAATTGCCTCTAGATGGCGAGCACGTCGCAAACACCGTAAAAACACCGAAAAGCAGTAATCGTAACCCCCCACCACGTGGCACATAGCTGCAGCATTTTAATAAGTCGTCCACGTCACGAGGTCGCCAGTCCTACATCTGTACAGGCGGCGCTACCACTCACGCCAGGAGTAGAAACAATATCAGATAAGGTTTCCCTCATGAGTGGTGACTTAATAGTTATCTCGGCCTACAAACCACCGAATAAATCCCTCCTTAGGTCACATTTTTGGACACTTATCTCTTCAAATATTTCCTGTATTTTGTTGGGTGATCTGAACGCAAAACACACGTCGTGGGGTTGCAGAACCAATTCTTCAGAAGGAATATATTTACACAATCTATGTCAAAATTACAATTTAAAAGTTATTGCTCCGGTCGATCCCACGCACTTTCCATACAATTCGAATTGCATCCCCGACATCCTAGACATAGCCATTACCACTTCAAATATTCCATTAGTCCCCTTCTCTATCTCAGAGCTGGATTCGGATCATAATCCGGTTATTTTAACTGCAAACACAACTCGACCAATTATAAATAGTGTACCAAGTTTAAATACTCACAAAGTTAACTGGAAGAAGTTTCAACAACATCTCGCATCATATATCCCTTCTATTAAACAGTTAACAACGCAATCGGAAATTGATGAATCCACCTTCACTCTGACCAATCAATTCTATCCAAAATTCTTCCCCAAGCATTTTACAGACAACTCGCGCTTTAAACCATCCTCAGCTCCCGGAAGACATCCAAATACTGATAACAAGAAAGAACGAAGTAAGACGTTTTTGGACTAAACATAGATTACCTAACTTAAAATCAGAATACAATCACCTAATCAGACTTGTCCGCAACGCATTAGACTCATTCCACCTTGAGAAATACAAAAAATACGTTGCAGACCTAAATCCCCACGATGGCTTCTTGTGGAAAGCTACATCCAGATTGTTAGGAATTAAATCAAGCATTCCAATTTTGAAAAATAGCAACATGACAGCTCATTGCGATAAAGAGAAAGCCGAAATGCTCGCTGATTACTTTACCTCAACCTTCCAAACTCACAACATTCGGGAAGAATTTCATAATTAAGTCATTGAATTTAATAGTTCCACTAATTTCGACACACCAAGACAGATTCCTTTTATAACTCCCCAAGAAGTATATCAAACCATTAAAAACTTACCGGGAAGGAAATCACCAGGTCATGATCGCATCAACTCCATTGTTTTGAAAAATGTCCCCTGAAGCGCGATAGCATTTCTAACTAACATATATAACTCGGTGCTAAGGACCGAGTATTTCCCCAGTTCCTGAAAACATTCCGTAACAATTTCTGCACCAAAACCCAACAAAACCATGCCAACCCTACTAGTTACAGACCCATCAGTCTCATTCCCATTTTGTCAAAAATTTTAGAAAAATTACTACTAAAGAGACTCCGTAAAGTTATATATCAAAACAACATTATTCCTCCCTTTCAGTTTGGTTTCTCCCCAAGTCACTCCACAAGTCACCAATTACTGCGTTTAACTGAAAATATTCACGAAGCATTTCACTCTGGCCATCATTTATTAGCAGTCTTCCTCGATGTCGCTCAAGCATTCGACAGGGTCTGGTACGAAGGAATCATATATAAACTCAGAAAACTAGGTATACCGAAATATTTAATCAACACCATATCCAATTTCATTAAAGAACGCACATTTATTGTACAAGTGGGCTCAACCTTCTCTTTACCACGAAATAATTCATCAGGAGTTCCACAAGGTTCACACTCAAGGTGCCAAAAGCTACTTTTCTTATTGATGTTGCAGTGCATTTCTACAGAAACATGCAAAAATCATTCTCGTAATAAATAAGGAAATACAGCGATATGCCATATCAAATAAAAAATCAATGGAAAAAGGACCAAGTATTCATTCTCCCAATAATTATCTTCAGTAATGACCTCATAGAGAAACACGTCAAAGAAAACCTTGAAGAAGTCGAAGAAGAAAAACAAAGAAAGTAAAGAGATTAAACATTGCCTGATGAATTGGAATTGCCTTAAGCTTATTGGAATTGCTTATATCTCGAACCTTAAGGCGATGACGAAGAATTTATTAAGGTTACGAGCAATTTCGTACATTTCATCTAACAATTGAGTAAATTTGATGATTATTTTTCAAAGTTTCAGGTAATTACAATGTAAATATAAAATGGTAAAAACAAAATTTGTTATTATTATTTACTTTTATCACACGCAATGAAAATAAATAATAAAGTTGTTTAAAACAATTGATTACCTTAGAATAAAACATAAATGCAACGAGGATATTTTGTGATATAGAAAACCAGTTTATATTTGCAAACATAATTTCTGTTTGAAGAACCTATTTGAACAATCTCACTCAACAAAAATAATTGTAAATATAAACAATACAATAAAACGAATGCTATCGTATGCCTCAAAAATGCCCAAAATTTCTAAAACATTATACCTATATTTCGTATGAGTTTCTACTATTTCCTTAGGCATATAATTTTTTATGGCGTACAGTAGCATGCCAGAACACTCCAGAGGAAAAGACAGGCAATAGAAATGAACATACGATAACAGTACAAGAAAATATAGTGCTAAATATTAACGTCAGGAAAACCTGATAACTACTGAATATATATTGTTGGTTATGCAAGATCCGCGGGAAAATAATGATTTACGAAACATCCGAGAACAGTTTTGGCTCTAATTAGTTGAAGTATTGTACATCCTTGTTCGTAAAAGAAACTTCGTTCCCATTGTCATCATTAAATTACTGTGAGGCCACCTAAAGATTACACTCTTGAAGAAAAAACTTAGGAACTTTAAATAGAGGAACATTTACAAAATTAATGACAGAACAAATATACTCATTCGATGAGATTATTATATCAACGTAGCCATTTTGTAGATCTATGCTGAACAAAGCATATAATTTTCAATATAGCAATAACAGCATATAATTTTCGATTATTTACGGGACAATTGCCTCTAATACGGAACGCATATTTTTTGCGTAAAATATGGGACATCCCATAAAATACGTGACAGAAACCCTACTCCACGCCGAGGACGCAGATCCGCCAATGAGAGTGGCGACCAGTTGCTTGTTTGATGCGCTGAACTTCAGCGTGAGTTCCGTTCGTTGCATAAGCAAACATTTCCTTGTTTACCAATACGCGGCACGTGACTCAGCGGAAGAAACTGTTTTCAAACTCGCTTTAAATCAGCGGTATGCTCGATGAGAGCGAAATGTAAATCGCGAATAAATATTGCTGGAGCTGACTGGCAAAAGCCGGAGGAAATACGCAGCGGAACTTTGCGAAGAGTCACAGAAGGGACGGCGGACGACCCGAAAGAAGAACGAATGCTGAGTTTGCATAAGAGAGAGTGTGTGATGTTGAGCGGTGAATTGCAGGGGTCTGCAAACTGTAGCTCGGGGCAGACTCCAACCCCTTGCTTGTTTTGTATGGCACGTGATTTAAGACAAGATAATATTTTTTACTTTCTCGCTACAAAGTAGAGAGAAAGTTATGTATTGCTGCGCGAGAAACGGCGAAGTTTAGGCAGAAAAATCTTATTGCCGTTCCCTGGTAACGAAAAAGTGGATAAATCCAGTAGTCAAATTTAGAAAAAACTCCTCTAACACGTGGTGTAGCGAGAACCCGTATTTTGTGGGTCCTTGATAGGGAAAAATCGATTGACGGCAAAACGTCTGTCCGCTTATCTGTCTCTCCGTCTGTAAACAATGCTAGCGGTTAAACCGTTCAGCCGATTTTCTCCAAACTTGATATACCCAAATTGAGTTTGCTGATGTCGCGGTCCGTTGAATTTGAAATTAATATTTTAATTTTTGAGAGTACATTACACGAAATCGCTGAGAAATTTTTCAATTTTTTAAAGAAATGACTCCATCTTTTCTGAGTACATTTTGTTGTTGGATACTGTTAAGGACGTTTACAAGAATAATGCAGGTCTCATGTTCCTTAAATACTCTGATTTTTTCTGAACTTTTCTGATTACTTCTGAAAATTTTCGAAGTTCAACATTTTTTGGTGTCTTCCTACAACTCCAATATATGAATGAAGAGATTTTTTTTCTTAATGAAATCTGTTTGTTAAAGATAGATTTTGAAATAAAGTTATGTACAATTTTTCGAAAATTTGAGTACCTTTTGCGTAATTTTGTGTATAAAAACGTGCGAGAAAGTATGTGCTGTTTTAACACCATTAGAGTACATTGTCTTTTTATACTGTATAATATGAAAGAACACTTTTGAAGTCACCACAAAAATACGGTCTTGAATTTTCAATCATAAAATGCGTGTTTAAAGTTCTCTTAAGCAGTAAATTTGCACACCCGTCAGAAGGAAGTCTGCTAGTGCTGTTCCAAAGAAGGTTAAGATTGGTTCTGGTGGCAGGAGGTACATGCAATTTTGTACCCGCATATATGTCTATATGTATATGGATGGATGGAAATATGTGTTCAGCGTAACTATCACATTAAAAGCTTTTAAGCCCTAACGTACGTAAATACGTCAGGAGTAAGATATAATTGTTTTTCTAGTCATAATTATGATCCTTTAGTTTTGGAGGTTATTTACGAAATTGCAGTGTACTTTCGCTATTACCGTGTATTCAATTTATTCAATGAAGATTAACTACGTAGTACCTACACTTTAACTACATATTATGTACACTTTAAAAGTCAAATATTCAAATAATGTTGCACAAATAATGTTGCTGTCTATAACGCAACTGTGATGTTATTCAATATTATGAATCCCAGCCAGGCGAGTAGTTCAAAAAGATATCTGGTGCAAAAAGATATGTAGATTACGGTGTGAGAAACGTTTCATTGAGGCCTCTGGCTTCAAATTTCAGTTTTTAAAGTCTTAAAATGTTTTGTTTACGAGTTATTTAACGAGATTGATCCAATAATTCGTCCGAATCGTGGAGATTGCATTTGACAGGAATATTTAAATGCGTTTTTTAAAACAAATTCTTCACATTTAGTAAAGTCAAAATGCAATTTGTCACGTCACCGTAAAATTCTCTTTCTTTCGAGACCTCATTTATGAAGATTGGTTGCCTATGAGAGCCGCAAGAGGTATGTATACTACTGAAATAATGTAGGAGGCGATTTGGCAGCCCTGACGTCGCGCGCAGAGCGGCGGAGGAAAGGAGAAGCTCGGATGTGGCCGAAGTTTCGTGTGGAGTCGCCCTGAAGCTGAACGCTTGTGGCGAGGTCGTCCCAGCAGGTGGCAGATGTGGGGCTTAATTCCGGAGTCAGCGACCTTCCGAGAGAGCAGGTCGCGAGGGTGGGACAGGGCGCCAAAGGCCAAGTTTTTCTTTCGGAAAATCAGTAAACAGTCGTCGAGGTCGGCGATTCGTCTTTATCTCTTCGCAGTTCGAAGGTAAAAGTACGCGGGACAGAACTGAAAATATCGTTTAGTTTTGTTTGGTTTGGTTTGGTTCGGTTTTTTCGTGTTTCCGGCCGCGTCAACTGCTTTGGTCATTAGTCCCGTGAGTGTAGTGCATGTTTTTTCGGGAGTGGTGGTGATCTTTCCCCCGCTGGATGGCGAGATCCGGCGCCGACCTACCGTCGGCTAGTGGGTTTCCCCCAGGACTCTCCCACCAGCGGGGCACCGCCCCAGTCGGGACAAGCTCTAAGCTCCCGACCGGTCTCCCGGAATATGTGGTAGTGTAGTGCATGTTAGTGTAAGTGTGTGTGTAAGAGGAGAGGATAGAACAGGAAAAGGAAGACGAAGGAAAAATCGCGCGCGGTCCGTGGCCCGTTTGGTAGGGTACTGCTCCGGCATTCGCCTGGTGTTGATCAGAGAAACCACGGAAAACTACCTATAAGAGTAGCCGGCCGCTTGAATTCTCCTCCAGACAGCGACTGAATTCGACCTAGCTGGAAAGCTAGTGTCGAAAATCCTGCCATCGTCAGGACTCGAACCTAGGACCTCCCGGTCAGAGGCGCGGCAGTGACAAATATCGTTTTGTGAATTTGTGTGCATGCTTTACGTATATTTCAAGCGGATGTTGGAAACTTAGTGAGCTAAATGCGCAGCAATTTTCAGCAGAGTATAGCACCGTGTTCTAGCTTTTAACAATGCAAACTCAGAGTGCTTATTCATTTAATGGACTTGGATTTAATATGAAAGTTCCTAGACAGTAATAATGCATGAAGCAGCGAAATGTAGTGAATGTCCTTATGGGAGGAATCGTATTGTATTTTATTGAGTAAGTAATTGGTTTCAGCAATTAAATTGTTTTTAAAGCAGAGTAATTTAAGTCTATTTTGAATAACGATAAACAATTAGCAATATGTAATTTCTTTTTAATACTGCTGCAACATTTCTTGCCTAGTGGTTATAGTTTCACATATCTTTTGGACAACACATTTACAAATGTTTCCCCTGCCTTAATTTGAATAATAACTTACATTTGTGTGATAGAAGCGTTTTATTATCAATTTTGGTCGTATTACGCATCTTATTTTCGAGTGGGAGTTTCTTTACAGACAAAAGTTCTACACGAGATTATTCTCAATGATTAAGGAAGGGAAAATTATCGCATGTTATGAGTTGAGATTTTAATTTTCCAATAAAATATCAAGTTCTTTTAGTATTACTAGGTCCTTAAAAATATTTTTATCTGTTGAGTAGCCAAATTCAAACTTAGTTTTGCAATACCCGTCTCATTAGAATATCACGAAGTTATCACGAGCAGCAAATCTTTGGAGTTTCTCATTTTCCAAGTTTTTAGGATGTTTCATATTAACTCAATATTTTCTTTTCAATCAAACCTTCAATTTGTAATGAAGTGTAGTTTGTGAGAAGGTGTAGAAAACCTGATAACCGTGTTCTCACAAGATTATCCTTATTTCGCAAAAATATAATCAACTAAAACTGTTTTTTTTAAATAATCTGCAATATAATCTGCAGATATTAAATACTACTATAAATTGTATTTTAAAATATTTTTAAATAGTTGATGAAAATTCAGGGATGACGTAACTCATAACAACAACAAAAATAAAAAAATAATTCAAAAATGGTTGCTATTATTTGAAATAAATCATAATTAATAATAATGTAACATATTTCACGATTTACATATGGCAATAACCATAATATGTCTCTCACTGAGTAATGTATTCAAGTGTTTACAAATTTATTAATTTAGTTTCAGAATCCTACTTTAATTACCTAAAATCTCAATGGGTTTCAAAGATATACTTTTACGATCATTCAGAAATATAAACAACTTTCTTTTAATTTACATGAAGTGACCTTCATGTAACTTGAAAAATTGGGTGTCAATCAAGTATTCAACGATTGTAGCACAAGCGTTTTAAAGAAGAGATCTAATGCGCTGTATAACTGAATATTTATTTCATTTCTGTTCGACAAGATTTCCCGAACAAGAGAAGCGGAGCACTAATTCGAGTGACGTGAGGAGAAATGAGGTCACTTCGTTACTTCCCGCGCACGTATGTCGAAGGATCGCAGGCGCAAGTTGAAATCACAAGCGATACAGCCGTGGGGGAGAGAGGGGCGTGCCGTAATTTATAGGTCTCGGGAGAGCGCTTTAGAAAATTCGAAGAGCCCTCGGCGCCGGCGCCTGCCGGGCGACACTTCATCGGGACTTTCTTCCCGCGGGGCGACGCATCGATCGGGGGGGGGGAGGGCGACGCGCTCATTAATCAGCTGCGCGGCGGCGGTTGGGCGAGCGCGGGCGTG
This sequence comes from Teleogryllus oceanicus, assembly GCA_964035755.1. Lineage (NCBI taxonomy): Eukaryota > Metazoa > Arthropoda > Insecta > Orthoptera > Gryllidae > Teleogryllus > Teleogryllus oceanicus. The sequence continues at coordinate 83,185,580 of CAXIVR010000009.1, forward strand.
GGCGTTGTCGGGGGCGTACGTTCGCGTGGGGGGGGGGGGGGGTTGGGGGGGGGGGCGGGGTCGCGGGTGCGGGTGCGGGCGTGGCCGCTGGCGGGGGCGGGGTCGCGGGCGTTGGAGCGGACAGGGGCGCGGGCGGGAACGCGGGCGGAGGCCCGGGAGTGGTCGCGGGCGCGGGTGGATGCGGGGGCGAGGGTGTGGGCGTTGGCTCGGCCGTGGGATTACGGGTGCGGACGCGGGCGCGGGCAGGGGCGTGGACGAAGGCGAGGGTGGCCCGGGTAGGTGCGGGGGCGTGGATGGCAGGAATGGGCGTGGGTGCGGGCGCGGACACGAGCGCGTGCCGGAGCGCGGGCGGGGGGGCGGGGCGGGGCGGGGGGGGGGGCGGGGGGGGCGGGCGGTCGTGGGTGCGGGCGGGGGGGCGCGGTCTTGGTGCGGCGCGGCAGGGGGTGGGCGCCGGTACCGATGCGTGCGCGGGTGGGGGGGGGGGGGGGGGGGTGGGGGGATGGGAGGGGTGTGGATGCAACGAGCGGAGGGGTAGTGGTGAAGGGGTTGAGAGAAACGGTGATACGCGAGGTGGTGATGGGAAACGGGTGATTTGATGTAGTATTGTTATTTGATGAACATTATCTTATGTACATTTTAAATGTCATTTGTTATAAAAAGTGAAGACGGGACTCATAACAACTGATGTATATTGAATGTGTTGAAATTGAAATGTGTTGAATAGGTATTATTTAAAAATATACATTAAGCAGATTTCTCATAGAAGAAAGTTATATTAAATAAGATATTAAATAATTGTGTGTGTAGAACAGTCTTGACTGAATATATCTATAGAAAAGGTTGAGTAATATTTATTTTTAATATATTATAAACCAACAGATATGGGGGACGGTGATGGAAGGGTCGGGAATGGAGAAGGCGGTTGTAGAAGTGGTGATGGAGAGATGGGGAGGGGGGTGAAGGGGGGGTGGAGGGGATTAATGCGGAGAAGAAAGGCGTTGGTGCTGGTTGGTGAATGGAACTCATGATTAATGGAACACGTGGGCTTCAGGTGTAAAATCACACTATGTTACCAGTCGTTTGCGTTAAAATACTTGTGTTGTTAATTTATCAAATTATTCGTCAAATTAATACGGTCAATTTGTTTTGATTCCAAATGCGTTTCTAAGTCGAGGGCAGGGCACTGGTCTTCAGTTTTCGAGATCAAAGTTCCCGCAAAACGTTCTTGAGTACAGTCAATGTAATATTTCCTTTACTTTTTACCGGAAAATAAGGATTCTTCCGGAAAATATGTATTTACGAAAAGCTACCGGAAAATACGGATTCGTTTCCTAACTGCTACTAAAAGTATTTCAATTGTTCTCTTCGCAGAGGTCCCCTGCTTTTTGCGGACCGTAATTATATGTATAATAGAGTATTTCTACTTACGTACGTGTGTTCTATCAATCGATACGTCTTGTTCAAAACAAATGCTTTAGCTCTTTGTTAAAAAGATACTTGCGGGGATTGGGGGTAGAGAGTAGTGGCATGAAGAGAAACAGCGTATGGCGTGGAGGGTTATGTCAGTAGATGGTGTGGCGTAGTGTGGGAAAATGTAATGAAGAGTAAGCACATATTGACGTGGTTAGGCGCAGTGACGAGGTCCATGTGATATGTGATGGTGTGTGACGTGACTTGGCTGTTTGTGACATGGCGTGGAGGACTTGGACACGGAGAGTCCTGATGTGGTATTGTGGAGTTCGTTGTAGTTGCTGATGTGGGTCATTTTCGGGATTGTGGGTTGTAGATCGGATTGCAATTTTGGGTACGTCCGGGTTGCAAGCCGGGTTGCGGACCGGGTTGCGGACCGGGTTGCGGTCTGGGTTACAGACCGGGTTATGAGAAGCGATGCAGTCCGGATAGCGGTCTGGGATACGAGACGGATGGCAGTTGGGCGGGTTGCGGGTTGCAGGTCGGGTTGCAGGTCGGGTTGCAGGTCGGGTTGCACGTCGGGTTGCAGGTCGGGTTGCAGGTCGACTTGCAGGTCGGCTTGCAGGTCGGCTTGCAGGTCGAGTTGCAGGCCGGGTTTCAGGCCGGGTTGCAGGTCGGGTTGCAGGTCGGGTTGCATGCGGGATGGCGAGATCCGGCGCCGACCTACCGTCGGCTAGTGGGGTTTCCCCTTAACCAGGACTCTTCCACCAGCGGGGCACCACTCCAGTCGGGACAAGCTCTAAGCTCCCGACCGGTCTCCCGGAATATGTGGTAGTGTAGTGCATGTTAGGGTAAGTGTGTGTGTAAGAGGAGAGGATAGAACAGGAAAAGGAAGAGGAAGGAAAGATCGCGCGCGGTCCGTGGCCCGTTTGGTAGGGTACTGTTCCGGCATTCGCCTGGTGTTGATCGGAGAAACCACGGAAAACTACCGATCAGAGCAGCCGGCCGTTAGAATTCTCCTCCAGACAGCGACGGAATTTGACCTAGCTGGAAAGCTAGTGTCGATAATCCTGCCGCCGTCAGGACTGGAACCTAGGACCTCCCGGTCAGAGGCGCTGCAGTGACATCAATTGATACACTGGGCTACGCGGAGCGGGTTGCGTGTGGGTCTGTGGTTGGGTTTCCGAGCTGGTTGCAGGAAAGTGTTTCCGAGTGGTAGAGTGGGTTTGGGAGCGGATCGCAGGGTGGGCGGGTCGCGTTGCGGGCCGCGGTCGAGGCGATGAGGTGATCGTCGTGGCGGGGGCGACTGTGGGTGGCGCAAAGCGGCTTTTAGCCTCGATGTTTCGTTCCCTGCCTCCACCTCTTGCTCTGAGAGGAAGGTGCCGCAGTTGGGGATGGGTAATGAGTGGCCGATCAACGCTTTTCAAATGTCGTGCAATCAGGGGCGATGAGGAAATGGTGTTAGCTGGTGGTAGGTTTAGTTTATACTACATAATTTCATTATAAATGTGAAATATAATTTTTTGAAATCGTGTTTCTAAGTAATCAATAATGTGGTTGATTTCGTGTTTGTAAAGTATGAACATGCGTTACCGTGGTAGTGGTTATTTCGTTTCAATTGTGGCGATTATTATAACAATTGAACGTTGTTTTGTTTCTCTTTTAATAAGCCCTTGTGTCAGTTTTATTAATCGATCATCAAGCAATCAGCTAATACCACATATGGTTAAACCATGTTACTTTCTCGCCAAACGACGTATATAGTAAAGAGAACGTATTGTATTGCTGCGCAGAAATTTTCAGATATTTTTACGGAAACTCGTGTTGTCGAGCCACTGGTATTGTAACAAAAAGAGTAGAAACTTTCTTCGCATATACTCCTATGTAGTAACTTACTTCCTCTAACAACGTTGTGCAGTAAGAATCCACCCTTTTGCGTCTTCGATGCCGAAAAACTGCTTGACGGGAAGTGATCTATTTTCTCCATGGCTCCAAAATTTTTTAATGAATCTTTGTCCTCAAATAACGTAAAGGATGCTTTAAAAATGTCAATGTCTCAATTTTGTTAATATCTCTCAATTTTAGAAATTTGCAATTTACTATTTTCCTAGCGTTTTCCTACAATTACAATATAGAAGATGATATTTTTTCCATTATAAATCTGTTAAAAAATATAAATTTGAAATACGGTCGTGTACATTTTTAGGGAATATTTTGCGTGATCTATGAAATATTTAAACTATTATTTTCCCAAAGATGGCTAAATTCTTGTCTTTAATTTTGTCATTAATATCGCAAAGGACGGTAAAATATTGTACAATTTATGTTTTCAACAAACTCTCTGTATTTTCGGAAATTGTAAATTTACATTTCAAAACTACAATGTTGATAATAGAAAATTTTCATTATTAAAATATTTAAAAAAAGTTAGAACTTTAAACAAGAGATGGACATTTGTTTAAGAAGAGTAGTTTTCACGTAATTTGTGCTTAAAGGCAATGGAATTTATAAACAAATCTCAAAAACAGCTACCATTTTTTCTCAGCATTTTTCGGGGATAATAAAAAGGACGTGGACAATGGTCACAAATTTCATTTTCGTGTAACAGTGATTTTGAAAACTTGAAAAAGTTAGACATATGCGAGACAGTATATGCTCTTGGAGCACAACTAGTTTTAGTTTGGGTCAGTAGTCGTAGCAGGGCCAAAGTCAACCATTTTTACCGTCGAAAAAAAAATAACAGAAAATGAGCTACGTCTTAATGTAATCGGCATAATTAATTCGTGAAGCAATTTTGAAAAAAAGTTTGCATAGGGAAATGAAGCAGAGAAATACCTTTTTAACACTGTCATGTCAATAGAAACAAATGATCAAACAAATGCTTTTTTTCTTTTTGATAACTGGAATCTGCAATAAAAATTAGAGCTTTCATCTATTTTCGAAGTTGATCCCCGCCCACCCAGTCACAGTTTTAATGTACCACCCAACATAAAGTAATACTCTTAAACAAGAATTTTCATTAAAATAGAGCATAAAGAAAATTCAGATGAAACATGCACTTAATTTTTCTTTTTGAAAACAATGTGAACTATTTTGGTGCCAAAAAAATGTTCTCAGGTGCATATACAGATAGGTAAACATAAATATTCTTTAAAATGTTAAAAACCACAAATTATGTATTTAGATCAATATATAAAGATTGAGAAAGGGTTTAATCCCCCATTTCTTGATCCAGGCCAAACACATGAATTTTGAATTCGAATCAGAAAGGAAGAGTTCGCCCGCAGACAAAATGGCTGTGCCCCACGTCACCCGCCGCCTCTCGTCCTGCGCCGGGCGACGTCACACAGCACACCCAACTCTCCCACGGGCTGTTGCGGCTCCCAGAGCGGGCGAAGGGGCCAAGGACCTGTGAAGGGTGGGCGGCGGAGGAGGAGCTGGCAGACACGGGCGGAAGGGGGGGGGGACAAGGGAGGGGGGGGGGGGGGGGGGGCGGAGCTGGGACGGGCCGGAGCGGGGAGGGGGCGGAGCGGGGAGGGGGCCGGAGCGGGGAGGGGGCCGAGCAGGCGAGGGGGGCGGAACGGGCGAGGGGGCGAGCAGGCAGGGAGGCGTGGCATGCTGAGCGGGAAAGGCGGTGCGGGGAAGAGTGGGACAGGGAGGTGCGAGGCGTGACGAGACAGGGCGGGGAGGCTGGCCCGCACGCGGCCGCTATCGACCAGAGCTGATCCCTGATTGAAATGCACCGCGGCCGGCGCCGCCGGCCCGTCCGGCCGCCCACACGCCACCCGAGTCGACCAACGGCCGCGCACCCACGCGTCGCTCTCACCCCAACGCCTCACCCCAATTCCGCGATCCAACGCCCCATGCGCCTCCCGAACGAAAGCGTTACCCGAACGCATCGCCCAACCCAGACCACGGGGCCCTAATCCTCGCCCGAATGACGTCCGCACGACATAGGCAAACTCAGCTAAACCGCTCAACTAGTGATGCGCGTCTTGGTCTTGCTTTCTTGGTCTTGTTCTTGGTTCTTGCAGAAAATGCAAGACCAAGACCAAGACCCGTTAAAGCAATGCAAGGCCAAGACCAAGACTGTGCTTGCGGCTCAACTCATCATCCAAACGTGTGGCCCAATTGTATCACCTGAATGCTGTGCCCGTGAACTCTGTTAGCGCGCCTCATCCATCCATTTTACACGATCTCCACAACGCTCATCATCATCATCACGCTCTCATCCCTACAACGCTCATATCCCGCGAACGTCTCACCGAAAAGGCTGCTTTCCCCGTGCATCACCCCGACGCCTCGCACTAACTTCTGACGTGAAAACGCCACCGGAATGCGTTTCTCGATCACTCCCAACTTCTCTCCCGAAAGACACTCACGCGCTATAGGAGAACCTCTTCACTGCGCCAAGCAACTCGCACACCTCAGCAAAACGCGACATTCAAACGCGAAGCCCAAAGTCTTTGCCCGACTGACACCATCGCAAAGTAGGGAAACTCAGCGGAACCATTCAGTAGAATGGGACATTTAAAGGCTTGACCCAAATGCCACGTCCCTCTTACATGAACGTCTGAATCCCACAACCCTCACCGAAATTGCTGACTGTGCTTCATTCGAACGCCTTCGCTCTGAACTTGCTGATCCAATCAAAGGTTCAGCAGTTGGATGAGCAAGATCAAGTACAGCACCAAACACACCTTCCTTATTTTTCTAAAAGGAATTAATTTAAGATATTGCTCGAAACTAGGCGCCTACCACTGCATTATTTGAGGTACAATTTCCCCTCTGTTTCCTGCTATTTACTTCTTACTCTTTTCCCTCCTTTTTTCCCTTTTCCATTGTCCTCTTTCCTTTGCCCCTCTAACATCCTCTTTCAAACACTCTCTCCTTTCCATTTCCTATCACCTTCTCTCTGTCTGCCCCTCCGTTCATGTCGCCTACCCATTCTCCTGCTCGTACTTCAGTTCCTTCCCTTTCTCTCTGTACTTCTCACTGCCCGTTCCACTTCCTACCTGCCTTCCCTCTATCTCGCTCTTCTCCACCAGTGCTTTTTTTCTTTTTTCCTCGCCATGCCTCGCCCCCCCCTCCGCGCGCCCCGGCGTGTACGTCGCTTAGCAAAGCTCACCATCGCCGTGGGGCCTCGCCCTGATAGCGGCGCCGTAGAAATATGAGGCTTCGAGATTGAAGGGGAAGACAATATATTCGCTGGCGAACACTGTGTTCCTGAGATGCGGAGGCGGCGGTGGAGCCAGCGGCATACCCGTGGCGGTGGCGGTGGTGGTGGTGGTGGTGATGGAGGTGGTGGTGGAGGTGGTGGTGGTGATGGTGGTGAAGGTGGTGATGGTGGTGGTAGTGGTGTTGATGGTGATGGTGATGGTGGTGATGGTGGTGATGCAGATGGGGGGGGGTATGGGGAGAGTTTAAATTGGAAAATGTAGCATCATACGCCAGGGGATAGAGACGCCGGTTCGAGACGTGATCTTGACGGATTTTTTAGGTCACCTAATGTACCTGGCTGAAAGTCGACCTCTGCCTTGTTAATAATTCTACAGATAGGGTTCTCTGACTTTTCCCAGTTTTTCTCCGATCAATTCTAATTATAAGGCGGAGAAAGACCTAAATCAGAGGGCCACATACCGTGTCTAGAATCTTAGTATAGAATTATATATTAAAAGAATGTTTGACGTTATAACGAACATATTCCAAACTATTTTTGTGATGATAGTTTAGGTTTCACCTCACGTGAAGCTCAATGGTCAGAGTGCTTGCTTTCTATGGTGACCGGTTCGATTTCCGGTCAGGGAACAGTGTGCTTTCCATGCAATGTTCCAGTATCTGCTGCTGTATGACATTGAGAAAGCTCGCCTCTCAGATTAGGAAGATCAGAATACGACGTATGAATGTGCTAACCATACGTAACCACCGTAACCCGTGACCGCAAAGTGGGGACGCCGGTGAAAAGGCCTTGGTAGTTTATGTTTCACAGCACAGGAGTTGCTGACGCACTCGTGCCAAAGAAAACGAGGATTCTCATATGGTTGTTTTTTTTCGTGCTTCCGGGCGCGTCAACGGCTTCGGTCATTTGTCCCGTAAATATAGTTCGTGTTTGTTCTTGGGAGATTGTGGTGATCTTCCCCCGCTGGATGGCGAGATCCGGCGCCGACCTACCGTCGGCTAATGGGGTTTCCCTCTAAGCAGGACTCTCCCACCAACGGGGCACCGCCCTAGCCGATACAAGATCTAAACTCCCAACCGGTCTCCCGGAATATGTGGTAATGTAGTGCATGTTAGGGTAAGTGTGTGTGTAAAGGGGGAGGATAGGTCAAGAAAGAGGAAGGAAAGATCACGCGCGGTCCGTGCCCCGTTTGTTAGGGTACTGTTCCAGCATTCGCCTGGTGTTGATCGGAGAAACCACGGAAAACTACCGATCAGAGCAGCCGGCCGCTAGAATTCTCCTCCAGACAGCGACTGGATTCGACCTAGCTGAAAAACTAGTGTCGAAAATCCTGCCGCCGTCAGGACTCGAACCTAGGACTTCCCGGTCAGAGGCGTTGCAGGGATTCTCATGTGTGAAGCAGATTTGTTTTTCATGTCAATTACAACAAATATGAAACGCCTAAATGTGATTTTTGTAAGAAATATACGCAGAATGCAACTACACAAAAATTCACCCTCAGCATCTTACAAATATCGGATTTGTATATCACGAAATCGGGTGAATTTACTATTTTAAAAATGCCTATGTATCTGCACCTCCTGCGCAGTAATTGGCAAAATATACGAAACAGGAAGTAGTGTACATTCTTTTCAAATATTTTGTAAAAAAGAGGTTTTTTGGCGTATTTCATCTTTAAGCCGTCGGCTGGCGGTGGCAGTGGCATTGACGGTGCGAGCAGAGAGACAATGACGGTGGCAGGGGTGGAGGGGGTGGGAGGGGGGAGGCAGGAGGGCGGGATCAGCACAGCCGCTTCGCCGAGAACATTCTTTATAAAGGCCGCGCATGCGGAAACTGCAAATATTAAGACTGCGTGCACAGCGATGAAAGTGCTCGTTATTAAACGCGACAAAGGGACACTATGAGCTTTTTGGTGCTCCAAATATCTTTAATGGAACGCCGACGCGCAGCCGGTCCCGAGGCCGAGGTTGCCAACGCACGTGTGCTGATGCGAACTCGGTGGCGGGTTCGACTCCCGGGTAGGAATGGTTGTAGCTTTCTGCGTATTAGCATGGTCGGTTTCTTTTTCAAATCACCAACTATTACCAAATTAAAGAGCATTCCCTTTCCCTCACCGACGTAGTTGTCTCAGGAAGTTAATTGTCAGTTCAGTGCGTCATATCGGGAGGTCGTAAAATTCAACTTCCGACGGTGGCAAGATTTTCGACACTAGCTACAGAGTTAGGTCGAATACAGCCGCTGTTTGCAGGAGAGTTCTAGCGGCCGGCTGCTTCGATCGGTAGTTTCAGTGGTTTCGTCGATCCATACCAGGCGAATGCTAGAGCAGTACCTTAGAAACGGGCCACGGAGCGCGCGGGATATTTCCTTTCTTTTCCTTATCCTATTTCACCTCTTACTTACACACACACTTTTATGCACCACCCTATCACTCATGCCGGGAGGCCGTTCAGGAGCTTAGAGATTGTCCCGGCTGGCGCGGTGCCACGCAGGTGGGAAATACCTCGTTGGGGAATATCTCCAATAGCCGACAAAGGTTAGTGCTGGATCTGGCCATCCAGCGAGAAAAGATCACCGACATCGCGATAAAAAATGTACTACACTTACGGGAGTACTGACTTTAGCTGTTGATGCGTTCGGAATCATTAATCAATCAAACAATGCCTTTTCTTCGGCCCTCGAGTTGGTCTGGCGATTTTCTTGGGAGCAGGGGCAGTAATGCATTGTGATACGGTCTATAGGCCAAGACGTTTCCGCCACCTGTCTGTTTACATATTTTAGGCAGTGTAAGCACTAAAGGAGTTATTATTAGACTTAATATAGATGATTTTTTGATTTTCTATTACAACATTTTATCATCAGATTTCATCACCTTGTATTTGAAAACACCAGTCTATTTTGGACGAGCAACTAATCCGTAGAGGTATGTATAATTCGAAAAAATGTACACGGAACAGAAACTGTACTTTTTCAAGAGTCCCGCTTTGAGCGTATCTTGTGCCTTCCCAATATCGGAAATAAAAACTATAATAGAACCTACTATTTCCAGGAAAAAGATAGTTCTGCTATGTTTAATAAGAGAGAGCGGCAGTCGTATTTGTACGATCCTTACCCAGAATAAATCGTAGTTATTTGCGAGCAACGACGATTAATCAAATTTCGGAAATCTTAGAATATTTTATTTTTAAGATGCTTTGAAACACCGGCCTGCGCTTACGTATGACTCTCAGAAGTTTTATATTTTACTGATCCACGAATACCATGTTGTAAATCGTATTTAGTTCAACATAGGCGAATTTATTCTATAAACTTACCTTCTGATATTCTTAAAAATTCATCAATTTATTTTTAAATTATTCATTCTGGCTGAAATTTACGAGCTCTATTTCTGAAGTAATGTAGTACGTTTGAAAATTGATTAGTACCACCATCCAAGCGTGCAAAGATCAGTCGAACCATCACTTCGTGCCCATTATACTTCATTTGAGAGAGAGTATCATTGATAAGGCATCCAATGATCTGATCTAAGTGATGTAGCGATATAAGAAATTTAAACCGGTAGCGGTAGCTCAGTGCATCAACTGATGTCACTGCAGCGCCTCTAACCGGGAGGTCCTGGGTTCGAGTCCTGACGGCGGCAGGATTTTCGACACTAGTTTTTCAACTAGGTCGAATTCAGCTACTGTCTGGAGGAGAATTCTAGCGGCCGGCTGCTCTGATCGGTAGTTTTCCGTGGTTTCTCCGATCAACACCAAGCGAATGCCGGAGCAGTACCCTACCAAACGGGCCACGGACCGCGCGCGATCTGTCCTTCCACTTCCTTGTCCTATCCTCTCCTCTTACACACACACTTACACTAACATGCACTACACTACCACATATTCCGGGAGACTGGTCGGGAGCTTAGAGCTTGTGCCGACTGGGGCGGTGCCTCGCTGGTGGGAGAGTCCTGGTTAGGGGGAAACCCCACTAGCCGACGGTAGGTCGGCGCCGGATCTCGCCATCCAGCGGGGGAAGATCACCGCCATCTCCCGAGAAAAACACATGCACTACACTAACGGGACTAGTGACCAAAGCAGTTGACGCGCCCGGAAACAGGAAAAAACCAAACCAAACCAAACCAAGAAATTTAAAACGGCAAAACCCTCTAAGTCAGGCCACCCGCTGACATTCTGCACTCAAGAGCAGGGCGTCTGCCTACCAGAGCGCCGAAAGTGCAAGTAGTGGGGATGGGCAACGTTGCGGCTTGGGGAGCAGCCTGTCAGTGCACAGTGGGACCGACGCGGCGCGTAGATTGAAAGCCTGAGGTCTAAAGCCTCTCTTTATTTTACCTTTCGAATCACTCTAAAATCTGTGTGATAAAAATGTATCTTCTTACATAATGAGAACAAACTCTCAAATGAAGATTGACTTACAAGTGAAATAGAGTCAATTCCAAGAAGGGTAATATCTGCTAGCCCAAGTGTTTGCGACCATTTTCTCCTATTATGAATCTGAATAAGAGTTACCAACGAGCAAAACTCTCTGACGATATGTTACGGGCACTCCTAAGATTATTATGGATCTTGTTAAGTATAATGCAAAAGCTTAGTCTTTTTATACATTGAAAACGGTTATGAATAAATAGTGTTTTTCGTCAGAAAAGCTCATTTTGTCGGGCGCAGTGTTAAGAAAAATGTATAAATCTTGTTCGTATATGTATTTACTTCCTCTAACACGCTATGAAGCCAGAAATCATGTTTTGTTGGTATTTGATATCGAACTAGTTGTGCTACAGTATGGCACAGAATTTCTCGTATTAGTTTACTCATTTCTTTAGTCTCGGCTTGCGACGTACCATTTTGCCTTTCCACGTACTTTTGTAACTCTGGATCTGAAACGGATATTCTGATTTTGATTGTAGAGTCTCAACACTCATAATTTTCACAAAAATTACTCAATTTTTTATTAAACTTCGTTCTCTGATAGCGGAAAGAACTCTTAAGAGAAGGGTTTACGTCTCATTTTCGTTCAATAACATGATTTTCCAAAAATAGCAGAAGTTCAATATTTTTGGCGTCTTCTTACAATTACAATATTAAAGATAGAGGTATTTCCCTTTCTTTAAGGTCGACTGAAATAAGATCATGTACAATTTTTCGAAAATAGTATAGTTGAGAAGTTAGCGTATAATTTTGCGTCAATTGTAGGCAATTTCAAAATTTTTAGAAAAAGTGTTCTCAAAAAGGATTCAAATTTTTTCTTTAAAATTTCTGTTTATCTATCCAAAGACGACACAAAAATTGTGCTATACTTATTTCAGGCGAACTCTGTATTTTCAAATTGTAAAATGTTGACATTTCAGAACTGTAAAATTGAAGATAGTGACTTGCCGTAAAAAAATATTCTGAAAAATCAGCTTTTCAAAAAAAAAATCATATACACTTTATTGAAAAAACGAGTAGATTTTCCGTAATTTAGGCTTGAAGTTAAAACAATTTATAAATGAACATTTTCTCAAAAACCGCTGCAACTTTTTCCTTTAAACATTTCACAGACGGAACAAGAAACGCTTAAAAGACTGGCGCAGGTCTCGTTTTCGTTAAACTAAATGAATTTTAAAAACAATGCGAGAAAGTATGTGCTGTTGTATCTCTAATTCTTAATATGTGTGGAATGTCATCCCTCTCCTTGGAGACCCTTGCTCTGAATTGGGATTGTATTGGGCTAATAATAATAATAATAATAATAATAATAATAATAATAATAATAATAATAATAATAATAATAATAATAATCTCAGCCACAGGAGCGGTGACAGACCGATTTGCTTCAGGTCTTACAAAAATAGGATTATCAAAAGGAATCTGCATAACCATCCAAAAAGCTTTAATCCTACAGACTTGCCATATTGTGCGAAAATTTTTAAATTGAAGGACGGACAAAGATGAATTTCTTCTCCGTCTTTCCTCAGATCTGTCATTACCCGTTGCATTTGCTAGAGCGTAAGTCGTATGAATAGATGAATGGTTCTCAATGCTTACTGAGAAAAGTACAGAAATAATAATAATAATAATAATAATAATAATAATAATAATAATAATACAATAATATAATACTAATGATAATAATAAAGTGGTGATAGATCCGATTTTCACTGTTAACTCTGAATTTTTAAAAATTACTAAAGCTTGGATTTTTTCAGGGAATTCCTACAAACGCAAAATTGAAGATAGAATATTCCTTCAAGTGACGTTTTGTAATGATAGTGCTTCAAAGTAAATATTTGGTTGTGATAGTGCTAAATGTACTCTAAGAGATGACATAAACGCCATATTGCTCTATTCTGTATGATCTCTCTCTCTCACGTCGTTAATATTTACATTAGCGGCTATTTGCTCACATTATTGCATATATGAGTACACATACTTTAAATGATGTCTTACAAAGTTTGTCGAAAATTCAAAAGCTTTTTGAGAAAGTTAGCTCCAAATTCTCCATTTTCAGAAAAGCTCAGTCGCCATTGTCTCAAATGCGGCTCCACATTTTTTAAAAAACTTTTCGTGCGGATTATGGTAATTGCACTGCTTGAGTTGACATAAAGTTAATTTTGCTGTATTCTTTGTTTTTTTTTTTCAAAAAATACAAAAATATATTTTTTGAAATAACCGATGCCTTGAATAGGAACATTGTGCATATTGTAACGAATATTGCGTCATCCCCCGGCGCCACTTCGAGGTGGCGGGTTACGTCATCTGCCGGCGACCACGAGCTGCCGGTGAGCACAGGTTGCGTCACCTGCCGGCGGATTCGTCCAGAAAGTGCGCGGCGTCCGGATGGTTCTGGATTGTCCTGACGAGTATAAATACGCGACAGGCCGGCGGCCTGAGTCAGTCTTGAGTCCGCAGTTGAAGCTGAACTGTGAAGTGTGTGCATCGCGGTGCAGTGAGTGTGCTCAGTGAAGTGAACCGTTGTCAGTGCATCGTACTGTGGTCGGTGACGTGAACTGTGACCAGTGCATCGAACTGTGATCAGTGCAGTGAACTGTGGTCAGTGCTTAGGACTGTGCGAGTGTGCAAGAGAAGTGTAGTGTAAATAAAGGAAGAGAAGTGTAGTGTAAATAAATAATCAAGTGTTTTCAGTGATTGTTTTAAGAAACAAAATAAACGTTTTGTGAAAATAATACGAGACTTTAATTCACCACCTAGAAACGTAACAATTGGTGTCAGGTGTGGGGTATAACGAGTGGTGAATTAAAACTTTATTCAAGATGAGTTTCACAAAAGTTTTACGTGATCTAAAAGTGACGGAGTTGAAGAAGGAGTTAGAAGAGAGGGAACAAGACACTTCCGGAACGAAAGCAATATTACAAGAACGTCTTGCTAACGCAATGAAGGCAGCAGGCGAAGATCCAGAGAATTTTCTCTTCGAGACAACGGGAACTTTTCAGACCTATCCAAAATATTGGAAGGAAAGTTAACTGAAAATTCAAGAATTTAGAAGGAAAGTTAACTGAAAATTCCAGAATACTAGAAGAAAAACTGGCAGAAAATTCCAGAATTTTAAAAGGAGAATTGACAGGAGAATTGACGGAAAATTCCCGAATTTTAGAAGGAAAGTTAACAGAAAATTCCCGAATTTTAGAAGAACTGACTGAAAACTCCAAAGCTTTAGAAGAAAAATTGATCGAAAATTCCAGGATTTTGGAAGAAAAGCTGGAACAGAAGATAACGCAGAATAATAAATTGATGCCAGAAGAAATGGAAGAAAAAATTGAGAAGATAGATGAGAAAATTTTGAAGAATGAGAAAAAATTACTAAATCTGTTAGAAGAGAAGCTGAAGGTTTTTACTCCCTCAACAGAAAAATCGAATATAAACATCGTACAGGAACCACTAGAAATAGCACCAGTAGCCACCATACGGGAGCCACTGGGAAAAGCACGAGTAAAACCACCTACATTTGATGGCACTTCTTCATGGTCGAATTATTTCAAACAATTCAAGGCTGCTGCAACGGTAAATGGCTGGTCGGCAACAGATTGTGCTACGGCTCTGATTTTGGCTTTGCGTGGTAACGCCGTCGATATTCTAGAGACAATACCGACCGATGAACAGTCAAACTTCGAGCAAATTGTCAAGAGACTCGAAACACGGTACGGGCAAGCGCACCTGGAAGACATGTATTTTACCCAGCTAAGGAATCGTGTTCAGAAGCCTGGAGAGAGTCTTCAAGAACTGGAAGCTGATATTTCTCGTCTGGCGCGCCTTTCGGACCCTGATGCCTCGGAGAGTTCCCTGCAACGCACAGCCGTCCGGTGCTTTATTGAAGCGCTACATGATGCAGAAACACAACAAGCATTGAGACTGGCAAGACCGAAAACCTTAGCTGACGCATTAAGTCAAGCACTAGACTTCCAGGTTGCAAAAAGAGCATCGAAACGTGACGGACGAGTACGAGAATTGCAAACCGGCGTCGATACTTATGACGAAAAATATTTTGAGGCAATGGTGGAGAGGTTGATACGCATTTCTAGTGGCAAAAGGCGACAACCTCGATGTTGGAATTGTGGAGAATTAGGGCACGTGAAAAGTCGATGTGACCGTCCACTGAAGCAACAAGAAGAGCAGCAGTCTGTTTGTAAACGCAGCAGTCAGCAGGAAAACTGCAAGCATTGTTGTCATGCGGAAGAGAAGATGTGTCCTACCTTAAGGGTCACTGTCAGTAATGACCAATGGCAACCCAGAGAACTTCAGAAAGATCAGAAAGAGGACACGGAATTGAAACATGTTTGGAAATGGAAAATAGCAGGACGGAGACCAAGTTGGCAAGAAATAGCTCCCTGTTCTTCAGCAGTAAAATCATATTGGGCGCAGTGGGATTCGATTACTGAAGAGGAAGGTGTTCTGAAACGAGTTCTGGAAAGTGAAGACGGCTCGCAGAAGAGGACGCAGATATTGTTACCGAGAGTTAGGGTCCCTGAAATATTGAGAGAATTGCATGATGGAACTTCGGGAGGACACCTCGGTATAACGAAAACCTTAGAGAAAGTGCGCGAACGATTTTACTGGGTTAATTGCAAGCAAGATGTAAAGATGTGGTGCACAAAGTGTCAAGTTTGTGCTACAAGCAATGGGCCACATAAAAAGAGAAGAGCGAAGATGAGGCAATACAACGTTGGGAGTCCTTTCGAACGAATTGCCATTGACTTGGCTGGCCCATTTCCAATGTCAAATGATGGAAATAAATACATACTCGTGGCTATGGATTATTTCAGCAAATGGGTTGAAGCATATCCCCTACCTAGCCAAGAAGCACTGCTGTCTCGAAGTACTGGTTAAGGAATGGGTGAGCCGATTTGGTGCCACTGGAATTGCATTCAGATCAAGGACGGAACTTCGAATCTGCAGTGTTTCAAGGGTGTGTGAACTTCTTGGAATAAGAAAACAAGAACGACAGCCCTACATCCGCAGTCAGACGGAATGGTGGAACGCATGAACAGAACAATGGGAAAATATTTAGCGAAGGTCGTGTCAGATCACCAACGCGACTGGGACCAATACATACATCTTTTTCTTCTAGCCTACCGTTCATCTGTTCATGAGACAACTGGGCAAACACCTGCTAATATCCTCTTCGGCCGGGAACTACGTCTACCATGTGATCTACAGTTTGGTTGTAAAACTAATGAAGAAACAGCCGGTGAAGACTTTGTAAATGACCTAAAACGGAAAATGGACATAATTCATAACCAGGTGCGTGAAAGAATCCAAATTGCAAGTGACAGGATGAAAGACCGGTATGACATCAAAGCTGAAGGAGGAGGTTATCAACCTGGAGATCATGTCTGGCTGTTTAACCCCCAACGACGCCGGGGTTTGTGTCCAAAATTACAACGACAGTGGGAAGGTCCGTACGAGGTCGTGAAGAGGATAAATGATGTTGTCTACAGAATTAAAAAATTGCCGAATGGAAAACCACGAGTCGTTCATTCGAATCGGCTGGCCCCGTACGCAGGAAGTAATGAAAATGATGAAGAAAAGACCGCACGAGTTTGTGAGCTGGACATGCAAGAATGCACATTTCACGAGTTTATGTCTCAGTATAATGAAAAGCATCAAGCGCGTTATGGGGTAACAATGGAGGTGCGACGGGATCTGTTTGCGCTACCCCAGGAATATGCATTGGCGCATTGTGTCGCCCAGGATTTAGATATGACCAGAGGTGTTGCTACTGTATTCAAGAGAAAATACGGAAGGATAGAGGAATTAAAGAACCAACAACCAGATATTGGGAAGGTTCTGCATTTGCACGACGTCAGTCACTATGTTTATTACCTTGTCACAAAAAGTAAGTCATATCACAAGGCATCCTATGAAAATCTGTGGAAACTCTGATTGAATTACGCCAACAAGTACTGCAAGACAACGTCCAGAAGATTGCCATGTCAAAACTGGGATGTGGTTTTGATGGACTGAACTGGAGAATAGTGAGAAGCATGTTGGAAGTACTGTTCCGGTACACTGGGGTTAGCATCTTAGTCTGCAGCTACCACCATGGAATGTTGTCATATCCAAAGAAGACAATTGACTGCCACTTCTTCTTAACCTCCAACTGCACTAGAGGCTCCAGCTGCAAGTATCGGCATGATTTCACTAAACGCGCTCCGAGACGGATCGCAACTAAGGAGGGGGTAGTGTAACGAATATTGCGTCATCCCCCGGCGCCACTTCGAGGTGGCGGGTTACGTCATCTGCCGGCGACCACGAGCTGCCGGTGAGCACAGGTTGCGTCACCTGCCGGCGGATTCGTCCAGAAAGTGCGCGGCGTCCGGATGGTTCTGGATTGTCCTGACGAGTATAAATACGCGACGGCCGGCGGCCGCGAGTCAGTCTTGAGTCCGCAGTTGAAGCTGAACTGTGAAGTGGCATCGCGGTGCAGTGAGTGTGCTCAGTGAAGTGAACCGTTGTCAGTGCATCGTACTGTGGTCGGTGACGTGAACTGTGACCAGTGCATCGAACTGTGATCAGTGCAGTGAACTGTGGTCAGTGCTTAGGACTGTGCGAGTGTGCAAGAGGAGTGTAGTGTAAATAAATCAAGAGAAGTGTTAGTGTAAATAAATCCAAGAGAAGTGTTAGTGTAAAATAACTGAAGAGAAGTGCAGTGTAAATAAAGGAAGAGAAGTGTAGTGTAAATAAATAATCAAGTGTTTTCAGTGATTGTTTTAAGAAACAAAATAAACGTTTTTGTGAAAATAATACGAGACTTTTAATTCACCACCTAGAAACGTAACAATATGAACGCCTTTAATATGCACATATTATTTGTACACATTATTTCATTTGTGAGTGGAAGTGCTTGAAATGACTTCCAATGATGTTTTTCGACAACTCAAAAGATTACTGTTGGAAAGAGCTTCAAATTTCACATTTACGGTAACGCTTGAATGCAATTTGCTTAAAAACGTCTCCAAAGTTTTCAACGAAAATTTACTTATAGGACGAGATTTTACTCTTCTTTACTATTCTTCAAGTAATATTTCGAATCTACCATTAGGAAACCAAACAATTGAGATAATGAAAAAAATGGGGGCGATAGCTGACAGCTGGCAAGAGGATGGAGCAGGACCATAAAACTAGCCCAGACCAAAGATATTTGAAAATTTTAGTACAAAAAAGTCTGTGCCATTCTGTAGCATCACTAGTTTCATTTTTGAACCGTGAAAATTCAGCATGATTATCGTAGTGTTTCACAATCTCAATGTTATATACAAAATGCGTCAAATTTTCTGTTGATACTTGCCATTTCGTCATTGCCAAAAGCCCTGTCATTACGAAGGCAAATTTCGTGATGCGTTTATTAAGCAGGTAGCACCGAGAGCCTTCCACGAAGAGGCGGGTTCAAATTCATTGGAATTTTGGATTAATAAAGTCCTTCATATATCCGATAAAATCTGTAATTGAACGTGTTTCCTGGAAAAAATATTTCCAACATTTTATCAGCCATAGAGCGAGTACGCCGTATTTCATCTCCTCCCAACCGTGATACCGAGATTCAAACGAATAACTGCGCTGCAAAATACTGCGTGCAGTAGAGGGAAGCGTGAGATGTTTAATATTTTTCGCATTCTTTTTATTTTCTGATTAAGGTGCGTCTACATTGGGAATCTGGTATGGATTTATTGAAACGTATTTAGAATCATTATTCTGATTAAAATATTTTTGCATTTTGTAAAATTACGACTTCTGTGATCAACTGGGTTAGAGCCGTGTCTGCACTGAAGGTTTGGGGTTTGATTCTAGCAGAGACTATGTTATTGGATTCTAATATGAATTTGCAGGGACTCATCTCAATTTTTTCATACCTCCACGTATCCCATTTTTATATAATTCCTTTTGTAAGCATTCATTTATCCGCATCATCATTTAAATATCTTTATCATCTTTCATTCAGTGGAAGAAAAAGATAAACCACCCCAATCACAACCTGCTTTTTTCTGTTAGAAAGAAGATTATAAACACACGAGACCTCTTTCTGATATGCAATCGGAAATGAATATATCACACCCATGTTACTGTTAATATTATTTTTTAGGGGAAACAGGCCTTCATTGGGGTTTTATCCGGCAGAAAGAAGTCATTTTTTTACTTCAGTAAAATCTCTCCAATTCAAGTTCGTAGACATTGTGAATAAAATAACAGTAGCAGTTATGTCTCTACTTGACTTGTTTTTTAAGGACATATAACAATGGTGATAACAAAACAATTGATGTTGCAGTTGTGAAAGACTTCACAGAACAGGCTGACGGTCTAAGGTGCACATTTTGTAAACGTCATGGTGTCAGTGCCTTTGAAAGATTTACTGCTCAATATTTACCTCTTTTATAAAAAGAAATAAATAACACATAATGTTAATGTATGAGTTCAGGGTAGACATCGTCCGCAGGAATTCACGTTTTAGGGGAACATAGGTCAATTAGAATAATAGAAATCATCAAAAATGAAACTGTGTGTCCTCAATCCAAAAAACAACTTGTTTCTTGACTAGAAAAATGCAATTTAATCGTTAATCTAAATCCAAGAAAAACGTAGAATGATGAAATTTTAAGTGGCCGTCCCGTCCAGTTTCACCCCTTCACAAGAAGTGTCCCTCTCGCATTGGCGGGCTCCCTTCCGCTGCTACTCTCTCCGTTCCCTCCATTTCACTCTGGCATTCCAGAGGTGCTGTGCGCTATGGTGCGTCTTCACGCTGCGTTCCATCAAGCCTATCCCTTGCCCCACCCATTCATCCTCGCCCCGCTCCCCCGAACCACCAACCGCTCAGAGCATCAACTGATGTTACTGCAGCGCCTCTGATCGGGAGGTCCTAGGTTCCCACTCCCCACGGCGGCAGGATTTTCGACAGTGGCTTTTCAGCTAGGTCGAATTCAGTCGCTGTCTGGGGAAGAATTCTAGCGGCCGGCTGCTCTAATCGGTAGTTTCAGGGGTTTCTCCGATCAACACCAGGTGAATGCCGGAGCAGTACCCTACCAAACGGGCCACGGATCGTGCGCGATCTTTCCTTTCTCTTCCTTGTCCTATACTCTACGCTTACTTACACTAGCATGCACTACACTAGTACATATCCCGGTAGACCGGTCGAGAGCTTAGAGCTTGTCCCGGCTGGGGCGGTGCCCCGCTGGTGGGAGAGTTCTGGTTAGGGGGAACCCCACTAGCCGACGGTAGGTCGGCGCCGGATCTCGCCATTCCGCGGGGGAATATCACCGCCATCTCTCGAGATTAATCATGCAGTACACTTACGGGAGAGTAAACTGAGCAGTTGACGCGCCCAGAATCATCAATCAATCAATCAAAATCTCTTCTTCCTCCGTTTCGCCGTCCTTCCTGATGTACTCTGTTCCTCCTTTCCCGTTTTCAGTCAATCCATCTCATCCACAGTGATGGCAATATTTAACAAAACATCGATGTTTCGATAATTTTTAAAGAGTTTTCGATGTCGATCGCCGAAAAAACGTTAATGTTTAAAACACCGGTGTTTTAATTATAGACTATTTGCTAATATGCTATTTTCCTATCTATTTTTAATTACAGTACGTAAAAGGGATACATTTTATTGTTTGTTACCAGCATGTTAGTAATATGTTAATAAAAATTATTATCGAAGGTGAAGAATAAAATTAACAATAAATAACATGGTGTTTTGCTTCTTTTCCCTCTAGTCACTTCCATTCATACACCATCGAAGTACAACAACCTAAAATTCTGTCAGATTGCACAGACTAAACGTGCAGCGTGATAAAGCGATTGACGCAAAAACTCGATATTGCTGTAGATTGCTACTACTCTACAGCGTGCCTAAACCTCTTTATTTTAAAAATAATCGATGTTTTTGCAACAAAATATCGATGTGAAGAAAACATCGAAAGCAAAATATCGATGATTGATAATTGATTGATTTTTCGTGTTTCCGGGCGCGTCAGCTGCTTCAGTCATTAGTCCCGTTAGTGTAGTGCATGTTTTTTCTCGGGAGATGGCGGTGATCTTCCCCCGCTAGATGGCGAGATCCGGCGCCGACTTACCGTCGGCTAGTGGGGTTTCCCCCTAACCAGGACTCTCCCACCAGCGGGGCACCGCCCCAACCGGGACAAGCTCTAAGCTCCCGACCGGTCTCCCGGAATATGTGGTAGTGTGGTGCATGTTACTGTAAAAGAAGAGGATAGGACAAGGAAGAGCTAGGACAGATCGCGCGCGGTCCGTGGTCCGTTTGGTAGGGTACTGCTCCGGCATTCGCCTGGCGTTGATCGGAGAAACCACGGAAAACTACCGATCAGAGCAGCCGGCCGCTAGAATTCTCCTCCAGACAGCAACTGAATTCGACCTAGCTGACAAGCTAGTGTCAAAAATCCTGCCGGCATCAGGACTCGAACCTAGGACCTCCCGGACAGAAGCGCTGCAGTGACATCAGTTGATGCACTGAGCTACCGCTACCGGTAAAATATCGATGTTAATATATATTATTTATTATATCTTAATGCATCGATGTTCTTCTGCCATCTCTAATCATCCACCTTATCCGTTTCGTCTTTCACCTCGCCTCTTCCCGTTCCCGTTCGTGTCGACCCGCCGCCGCCGACCAAGGCCTCCTGCGCGCTTCGACGCGGCCGATCCATCACTGGCTGCCTGCAGACAGGCGCCGGCGATCGCGCGCCTCGGGCAGCGCAGTGACAGTCGCATGACGTTTTCATCCCCTTCTGCCCGCCGCTGCGGACGGCGCACTTTGAAAGGCGCAGCTTTTGTTTTCGGTTGGGCTCTTTACCTGAGCCATAGACTAATAAAGAGTTAAATCTTCACTCTATGCCTGAGCCCACAGGCGAGAAGGGTTGTTTCGGATTTAAGTCTAGTATTTCCTTAGGACGAAGAGTACATCAGGCAAAACGGTATTATTATTATTATTATTATTATTATTATTATTATTATTATTATTATTATTATTATTATTATTATTTTATTAATATTATTTCTTAAATTTACGATTGAAAATGGAAGGCCAGTTAAATACTCCTAGCTTTACTCCAGGTTACAACTACTAACTGCTAACCACACGTACCCCCTTAACCCATGGCCGCGAGGCCGGGACGCTGCTGGCAGGCTACAGCCCGTACGTGGGCTCTCGCGCTAAGGACAGACAGATAGATAACTACCATCCTAAGGAGCAGATGAAGTGACTGTGGGTCTCTACAATATTTTGCGCAAAGTACGGGCTTTTCTCAATAAAGCGAAGCCTTGGTCTTCCAAGTCATTTGATAACAGGAGAGTTTGAATAACTTATTACCGGGAGCGGTAGCTCAGTGCATCAACTGATGTCAATGTTACTGCAGCGCCTCTGACCGGGAGGTCCTAGGTTCGAGTCCTGATGCCGGCAGGATTTTCGACACTAGCTTTCCAGCTAGGTTGAATTCAGTCGCTGTCTGGAGGAGAATTCTAGCGGCCGGCTGCTCTAATCGGTAGTTTTTCAACACCAGGCGAATGCCGAAGCACCCTACCGGACGGGCTACGATATGTCCTTCCTCTTCCTTGTCCTATCCTCTCCCCTTACACACACACACACACACACACACTAACATGCACTACACTACCACATATTCCGGGAGACCGGTCGGGAACTTAGAGCTTGTCCGGGCTGGGGCGGTGCCCCCCTTGTGGGAGAGTCCTGGTTAGGGGGAAACCCCACTAGCCGACGGTAGGTCGGTGCCGGATCTCGCCATCCAGCGGGGAAGATCACAGCCATCTCCCGAGGAAAAAAACATGCACTACAGTAACGGGACTAATGACCAAAGCAGTTGACGCGCCCGGAAACACGAAAAAATCAATCAATCAATAACTTATTACATTGATTTAGCGGAATAAACTGATAGCTCCGATACCAACCGACCTGTTTTTACGCCTCACTATCAGCTAATGTCGATTTTCTAATTCTTATATATGCAACGTTTCTGCATCTCCTTGCTTACCTACTTTCTGATCGCAAGTCAAAAAACATCAACAAATAGACAGTTTTTTTTCTAAATCCCGAATAATATCTGGTTTATTTGTTGGGTTTGTATTATCAGTTTGGATTTGTTGGTCGTACAATATTTTACTTAGCAGAATAGACGTCATTGGTTGATGGTGTTGGTATTACTTGGAGCAAATGTTTGAAACTTCGGGAGCATTGCAGATCTGACATTAGAAGTAATGAGAGACCCTGTCGACCCTTTCAGGTATTTGGACTTTGCTAGAAATAGAGTAGCTGAGGCGATGTAATCAATGGCTTTTACTTATTCCTGACAAATATGGCAATTATTGTCATGGGAAAAACACATCACAATATTGTGTTTTTAATACCTGATATTGGGAAACTATTCGATTTTATTCCCATTCTGGCTTCATTCTTTCCCTTTTAAGTGACAAAGTAGTAAATAATTGCTGTTTGTTGATCTGTATCTTGTAGGTTCTTTTTAGAAATATATCATAAAATGGTTTGCTTAACATTTGTTAACATTTTTTAATCGTAACCTTTTTTTGATGCAAAAATGTTACGATTTCTTTAACATTTTTATATCTCACAGTTCATGTCCAGCAGTATCAAGAATTCCTTGACTGTATTGTTCTACGTATTTTGGATAGTTTTCTTCCTAATTCCTCTTGTTATACTTACAACATCTCTATGCTTGCTATCATCGTAAGTAGGTCATCTTGATGACTGATCAAATGCTTTTCTATTTCACTATTGGAATATACCAGGATCTTAAATTTGTCTTAATCCTCTCCCTCCATATTTACGCGATACATTTAATCAACGTTTTGTGACAGATTGCCTATTATTGAATAATATGAAAGGGAAGTAAATCTACCACATTAAATAACTCTCCGACTCAAGGCCTTGAGTGTTGACCAATAAGAAACGAGCAGAGAACCGTTGGGCCGAACAGGCTTGGAACAGAAATTCATTAGTTCACGAAGCACCACGAGACAAGGTGGTAGCAGTGTGCAACTCTACCTTCGTTCGATCCGCAGTACAAATCGAACTTCAACATTCGAAATTACAAGCAATACGTCTAAAAAGAGGTAAATATTATGGCGCTACCTTATGAGGAATACAAAATATAAGCTTCATTAATTAAAAATATATCAATGAACGTAACGTATCATGATACAAATCAAGCAGGAGAGAAAAGCATGTCATAATTAGTTGCATTTTTTAAGCTCTTATAGCTAACATTGAAACTTACTTCACTTAGTACCTAAAGTATATAAGTATTTAAAATCTATTTTGGATTATATGGTTTGGTGTAAACACTGTATCTTATAACATTGGAAACTGATGAGGAAATTCGGTGTCCATAGTACGTGACAGAAGATGCACAGCCACGAGGGAATCTGCACGAGGCGACAACAAGAAATACACGACGAGCAAGTACCGCATCAGGAGTTTTAAAGGTACAAAAAAACATTTTATCTAAACGGTGATTAGATGTTGGTGTAGGTGTAACTGTATGCAAGGGATTCTGATACCTGACTAGTTCGCGTGTAATCAGTTGAGCAAGTAACTTTCAGTGCATATCAAGCATTCAAGTTATTTAAAATTATAAAAAGGACTAAAACCGGTTCCTCTGTTAGGTAACTTTGCAGCGAGCAAGTTCGACCTTCGTCGAGCAGGGCAAGTGGAAGTAAACGCTCAAGGTCGTTTCAGAGGGGAGCGCGTTCTGAATTAACTACATTCTATTTGCTGGATGGACTAGTCGAAATCGTAGGGAATTAGAAAAAATATGTAGAAATCTGAAAGAGAAAAGGAAAAAGATATCGATTATTTCCAAAGAAAAATTAAGGACTGTGTAATTGTGTCGTTGTAAATGGTTTTGATTGGTTTATATTTTTTGTTAAAATTATTTATGAGGTTAGGCATTGCATTGTTTTTCGTATGTGACCAATGAAAATAAATGTAAAGTTAGCTAGCATTTAATTTAATTGCTGTATTAAAAGCTTCATATAAGCTACCCACAAATGTGAAGAATAGTTTTAGTTGTAGCAAAGGTAAAATTAACGACGGGTTCCTAAAAACAAAAAAGTTTAAAAATCACATTTTATTCAGTCAAACAGATGAGTTTAGTGAGAATCCATATTTAGGTGGGGTAGACTTGTACTCATGATGTAATTTTTACAGGTGATTTTGTTTGTTGTATATTGTTCACGAAATATGTATGCATTGTTTTGTATTTTTCATGCTAGATTCAAGTGTTATGTTGTATGTGTATTTTGTTTGTTTTTGTTTTGTGTTGAATCTTTGTGAGTAATCGATTAGGATTGATTGATGTTTATACAACTAAAAACATATACTGTATGCCACCTAACAATTAGTTATTCACTAGTTGTTGCTGCAACAGAAAGGACTGGTGAACTGTGCTTGAAGTAGAATTTTTTGACATTATAAAATGAACCGTAACGATGTGACGTTCTATCGAAGTTTGTTTGATGAATACAATCAATTTCATTCAATTAGCGAGTAGATGAGACGGCAATCTGGCGAGAAATGATCGTATCTTTTGTTTACGATGGGTGAAACCACAGGTAGTATGTTACGAAGACGCTGGCTGTTCCACGAGTTGCCTCTCAAATTTAAAATGTTAGTCTTCACCATTTTAGTGGCAACGCGGTGTGTTGTTATAGTCCAGTATAGCGTGAGTGTGATTTCTGAAATCGTCAAGAGATTCGTACCCGGTCTGACATTAATTTTTAACTCATTTTGTGAATTATCTAAGAGAAATTCTTCATTGCATGTTGGCAAATGTACACATGATTATGTTTTATCAATAAATAATGTCGTTAAATTTGACTGGCAGTGATTTTTTATCTTGAGTCAGAAGTGCTTCTGATGTTGTTTTTGCATGTGAATGTTTTATTAAATATGTTTTAAGAAATCATTAATCTTGACAATTGTTTTACAACAGAAAAATTGACAACGTTTTTACGTAGTGTTACACTGAAAGAACATCCACAATTTCATAAAGTGGCATTCGGGATGTGCGGTACATTAATATTATTAGTAGACCTTAGATTTTAGGACAAATGTCTATTTAGTTCCTTTAAGAGGTTGAGGAAAATAATTATAGATGTTTAGGAATCTTGAAAAATAGAGAACTAAAGGCAACTAATAGTGCATAAAATGTCCTAAAAGGGCGGTTGCTGCCTATTTTGATATTTCGTCCTTAAACTGCCTAAAACATGTAATATTGAAGAATTATCATATTTTATTACTAATTTTTTTAATTTCATACAACAAACCACTAAAGTTTTACAACAAACCACACTTACAACAAACCACAAACCACGAATTTCCCAAAACGCGAATATTTTCTGATTGGTGAATACGCAATCGACTACGCATCGAAATCTCTCACCGAACACACCGAACATAAGGAACTCAGCAAGTCAATATAGATGTTTCACGTTCGTCTCCGATCAGCATGCACATTTTTGACAATTGCGCTCATTACTTGTGCAGATCCCTGTGTAGTTGACAGGTTGACACTTATCGCCTCGTTCCGTCTTCCGCACACTCCAGGCGAGGAAAATCAGGTTAGGCAAAAGTCTACAGTCGGAAAAGCGAATCTTAGAAATTAGGCTCAAGTCTTCTACACCTAGAAAGTAAAAAGGATTATTTGTACTTTTAACCTGTGTGTGTGTGTGTAGGAGGGGGTCGGGCCGAATCTTCATTATATACTGTTCTGTTTGATTGTGAAAGTAAATAAAATAAATAATTATAAGTGAATAAATAGAGTTGATTGTTTACGCTTGGAGCGAATCTCATCAATGTAAAAATATTTGACTTTCCTGAATAATAAAATTGTCGAAATTAGTAATTCTGTGATTAGTGTTAGATGTCAGAATCAACTTTTCCTGTCTAATGATTTTTAAATGGACGATTCAATCAGTTTGCAATGTATTTCAAGTGCCTAAAACATCACTTTTCATGTCTAATTTCATAATTTTGTTACTAACTTTAGGTGCGTAAATTATCACCCCTCTGTGCCCAATGTTCCGAGAAGTAATTATTAGACATTTATTTATTTTGGTATATGCTTATTCTGGCATTGCAGAAACAATTCACATATGAACATACTTGCAATTTCTAGCCAGAATTCTGTAACTTCAAATGACTTTTAAATTACAAAGATAATATATTGGATGGAACTTTAAATATAAATATTGGCGACAATTGTAGACATTGATCAAGTTTGGTGGCTACGCTAAAAAATTAAAGGCAGGAAGATTCAAATAAGAAAGCAATATCATACGATTTTTATATTTATCTCCAGTGAAACTAGTTAATTTTTTCAACTTGTTAGACCAGTTAATTTTTAATCTATGCAGTTATTAAAATTTAGCATATTGAAGCAGGTATAGAGTGAGCATTGCAAAACTATCAATGGGTTATGGATCACAAATTGTGTATTCGCAATTGACAAGGCTCAAGTTGAAAGTACATAGATACTGAGTTCTGAATTGAGGATGGGTGAGATCTTTCCTTTAAATGAATCGTTTTTAACATATTAGTTTTCACGCATACAAATAACACGGAAAATAAATGTTGAAAATTGCTTTCCAGAAATGAAGTTCGATAAAAAATGAAGTGTAAAAACTTGCGTCTTCCGAACACGTTGTTAGTTTTCACTTTGGGGGGTACCTCCGCCGCTGGGGCGCGAGCGAGCACGTCGCTGGGAGTGCGGGATGGGGCGACGAGGCTGACAGCCGGGCGGGGGCGGGGGCGGAGCTGGAGGGCGCAGATGTGGCTGCACAACAAATAGGAAAACAGCGCGCCGCCCCGGGCGATCGGTGCCATCGCTCACTGCCCATCGCCCATCGCCCTCACGCGCACACGACAGCTTCCCCCGCCCCTCCACTGCGGGCTGTCGCTCACCGGCACTCGCCCACCGCCACTCCCCAAACGCTCCGTTGCTCTGCCAGCCTATCCGCCCAACCCTTTGCCCGATTCCGTTGACTCTCCGGGGCTCCTCTAGTTTCTTTCGCTAACTTTCGCCTTTCTCGGCCGCCTTATCCGCCTGCTCTCTCTCTCTCTCTCTCTCTCTCTCTTTCTCTCTCTCTCTTTCTCTCTCTCTCATTCTCCTCTCTTTGCCCTTTCTCTTCCTTGCCGTTTCTCTCCTCTCTCTCTTTCTTTCTCTCTCTCTCTTTTCTGTTTCTCTTCTCTCTCTCTCTTTGCCTGCTTCTCTTTCTCTCTCTCTTTGCCTGCTTCTCTTTCTCTCTCTCTTTGCCTGCTTCTCTCTCTCTCTCTCTCTCTCTGTGGCCCGTCTATTCTCCCAAACACCTGCCCACTCGCTCTGCTGTCCTCTGCTTGATTACGAATAACTAATGTTTTTGTTCAAACAAATATCTGTGTTTTAATTCTCTACCAAAATCAGTTGCAGTAGTGTTTTTTCGTAAGTAAGATCAAGTAATAAAATATTGGTAAGGTGTCAGGTAAGTACGCGTGTGGGTTCCCGGTAATGCTTTTATATCACTCTTAAGTAAACATGATTACAAAATCAATACACTTTTGATTCAATGTTCTAAACAATTTATTCTCAATTGAGAATTTGAAATCTGGCTGATGTAGCATTTCGTTTTAATGGATATTTCTTTGTTTTAAAGAGAAAAGAGAATTAATGTGACTAAATTTGGGGCATTAACTGTCAACTGACATCGTGAAATGACCGTCATGGATCAGGTATCCAGTGACGTACCGCCACTCCGGAGCGTTTCAAAGTCACACAAGAAAAAGGGACAGGAAGGAAGACTCCAATAGTGAGCCATAAATGTGGGAGCTGTAGTGACATTGCAGCTCCCTGGATTTTGACGCCTAAAGAGCCGGGGCAACAAAACTTGAGCGAGCCGATGAATTAGTGAATGAGAGGACATGAAACTATACTTCCGATTTTTTAACGTGACGTCTCAAGGTCACGCACGAAAAAGGGAAAGGGAAGGAAGACTAGAGAGCCATAAAAGCGGGAGCTATAGTGACGTTGCAGCTCTCTATTGAAGTCTGCCTGACCTTGAGACGCCACGTTAAAAAAATCGGAAGTATAGTTTCATTTCCTCTCGTCCACTAATTCGTCGCCTCGCCCCGACTCGTTAGTCGTCAAAATCCAGCCGGGCGGGAATACCTCTGCTACCACGTCCGGGCTGTGCGTCCCCCGGCAGAGCCCTTGCAAACCGCATTCCCTTTGACCGGCGCCAATGCTCGTGAGAATCTCTTGTGACAGCGAGCGCGCAGCGGCCCGCGTGTGTACCGATGCGCGCTTCGCATTGGCCCCCCAGGGGGCGCGCGGGCTGTCGCCGGGCGCCCCGGGGGCCGCGTTGGCGCCGGAGGTTCGTTAAGTCGCCGCTCACCGCCGGAGATTGCACGTGTTGCGGCTTTGTGGCGCGCGGATATGAGCGCGCGTCCGCCTTGCAGTTTCGGCCACGCCCCTTTCCTCCGCCCGCTCCCCCGCCTGGCCCTAGCCCCCCCCCCCCTCCGCCCCTTTCCGCCCCTTTCCGCCCCTTTCCGCCCCTTTCCGCCCCTTTCCGCCCCTTTCCGCCCCTTTCCGCCTCTTTCCGCCTCTTTCCGCCTCTTTCCGCCTCTTTCTGCCCTCTTTCCGCCTTTCCTCTCCGCCTCTCCTCTTTGCCCCTCTCGCCTCTCGCCCTCCGCGCTCCGACGCTACATCGCGCTACTCCACGTCTCTGTCCTAAATGTTGGCTGCTCTGATCGGTAGTATTCCGTGGATTCTTCGATTAACACGAGGAAAATGCCGGAGCAGTTCCCTAACAAACGGGCCACGGACCGTGTGCGATCATTCCTTCCCCTTCCTTATCCTATACTCACCCCTCACTAACACATACTATTACATATGTCGGGAGACCAATCAGGAGCTTGAAGACCGCCCCGACTGCTGGGAGATACCTGGGTGAGGAGAAACCCTCGAAGCCGACGTGAAAGTCGGCAAATTGTATTGCTTTGCAGATACAAGTCCACTTCGATATATTTTAATTTTTTTTTAATTTATTTAAGGTCGCATCAACGTCTAGAACATTAGCGACTACTATTAGGGTTAACGATATGGTACCTATGAAGATGAAGCGATATGGTGATGATAAGGGGTGAAAGGACGAGCACAAATACAACCACGCCCGAGATTGAACTCGAAACCGCGACCCTTTGGTCCGAGATCGCTACGACACTACTGCCTTAGTGATCTCTGCCATCGGATCGGAATCTTTTAATTTTGTTCACCCCAAACCATGACTTTTGTGGGCATTCATATTTTCATAACAATGTCTGCTGCTTTCACGAACTACTCATTACCCCCCAAAGCTGTCTTCCCGTGAATCAGCTTTTTACTGCGGAACCTGGAATATCTCAGTATTTTTACTGAATGGCTCGAAACGCAATTCATTGGCATTTAAATAACATTATGTTATTGTAAATCGATTAGTTTTAATTGTAAGTAATTTGCAACATACATTTAAAATATGTGTCTAGTTAAACCTCCCCGCCAACGTAACCTCCCCCGTTTTCACGTCACTTCACGGCACGACATCGTATTTGCATTCCACCTGTAAACCTCTCTTCCTCTTGGGAGGCTTTCAAAGGAACCACTGGTGAGGTGTTTGTATCGCTCTCCCCGCCGGCTGAGACCGGCCGACTGTGGTTCCAGGTGCGGCCACAATGATCCTTCCCAACACCTGAGGTGGCTTGTGGGTTCTTACATTGTAGAGGTGTGGAAAGTTGGTGCTAGGCGAGTCGGAGAAGCCACATACCACGCAGCAAGGGTAAACAACGATGCTCAAGCGGGGTTCGAACCCGCAACCATTCTGACCGAAATCGCCAGCACGCCAGAGGCCTGAAGACTGCGGCCGTCCGAACAGGCTGTCACGCCTCGGTATCTGCTGCCAAGCTCTTATCTGCATTTAACGTACCATTGGGTCATTGCTTCATCCTCCTCGCCTCATCACATCCCTGCACTTCCCGCTGTCTTCCCTCTCCCCAACTAACGTTCTTTTCCTGCTCCCAATCCCTTTATCCTCAACGCTTCACTCCGTGTCTTCCTCAGCCCCGACCTCCACCAGACTGCAGGGCCAGACAGTCTGTTGCGCGCCAAAGTGACAGATAGTGCTGGCAACATAACTGAAGGTTCTGTGGTCGTTGTGCCCTTGAACCCATTAGACTCCCTTCCCGCATTCGTTCGTTTGCAGTTGGCTAACTCGTAAACGCCTTCGACACTTCCTTTTGTGGTGTCCTTGTCCGACAAAAATATAGTGCGCTGCGAGAAATAAATGATATTAGGAAGTGCAGTGTTATGTGCTCTTCTGTAAAAGTTCTTTTTTCATTACATATTACATTGAATTTACTTTTTGTGTGATAAATATTATGTTTATTTTAAAACCGAGACGTGAAAGCGAGATGCGTACCGGTGCACGTGTTTCCGGCTTAAAATCATTTTACTTTCTATTTACATTCGTGGCAGTTTTCTTTTACTGATTGTGAGAGCATGTAGAGAGATTTTCTACATACGTAATTAAATTTAAATATTACCCGAACTCACGTACGTGCATGTACCTCAGCTAAACTCTTAGACTTCATAGGGATGTTTTCACAGAAGCCATTACCAAACACTTTACGAAGAGGCGTGGTTGAACAGCTGTCGCGGCGGAGGGATACTTCTCTGAATTACATGTGATGTTCACTTGTTTACGCGAACTGTCACTTTGGCTCATCCTTAGGAAAATCGTTGTATATTATCCGCGCTCGTTTTCTTGAGCCTTCGCTTCTCAAGTTGACAGAGGAGTGAGAAGTTTGGTTATTTTGACAAAAAAAAATTTATTTCGAAATTCTAACTTGTTTTTCGGTGCAAAATAGTTCCTATTCCACGGGAGCAAACATTTATGCTTGTCAGATTTTGTCAAAAACGCTCATTGCTAAATCAACTATTGTTGGCAAAGGACCGGGGGTAGGTATTCGGTGGCT
The DNA here is from genome assembly GCA_964035755.1 of Teleogryllus oceanicus. NCBI lineage: Eukaryota > Metazoa > Arthropoda > Insecta > Orthoptera > Gryllidae > Teleogryllus > Teleogryllus oceanicus. The sequence continues at coordinate 83,217,681 of CAXIVR010000009.1, forward strand.
GAAGAAAACGTGCGCATATAGTACCATGACTTCGACGATCCCACTGTTTCTACCCCGCGATTTCAAATCTGATGTAGCTTCCTCCCTGGTGTATCCGGTTTGTGCTGCGTCCACCATGAACTTAGGAGTGCCCGTCCGCCTTGCTGCCCCCCCCCCTTTCCGCCGTCTTTCCATCGTAGGTCAATTTATTTATTTCGTAATCTCTTGATCGTAATTTAATTTGCTCATTTCCTATTTAAAAGATTATTTTTTATTTCATTCACACTCTCTGAAACGAAATCAAAAGTTGTTCTCGTAAGTTCTCATTATATATAGTTTAGCTACGAACTGCTCTGTTTTTGGAATACTGGAGTGAAGAATCCTAATCCCCTGCAATTACATTCTCCTCCTTTAATTTTTCTCCCCTGTCTGAAAATCACGTGGCAGCTCTAACAAGACGGCATTATCAGTGTGCCTTCCGCTGCTGCATACTTGAGCTCCATTTCTCTGCTGGGAACGGGGTCGCAGCGGAACTTCGCTGGCGCCCAACTCGCGTTGTTGTCAAAGTCAGCGCTGTCTTTAGCAGAGGTCGCGCCGCCTGCGGTCCAGGAGACGGTGCTGTGATCTCCGTTGCTTTGATGTCGAGCGCCTGCCATACAGAAGGCGGTGGACCATCTCGAGTGGCGAATGCCGCCCCCGCCGCCAGGGAACGTTTCGGAAATGGAATACCTCTCAACATTGCTTTCACGGTGAAATAAGGTCTTCAAAGTCCCCAGGACATGTTAATTGGAGCACAGACACACAAAGATTGTGACATTAAGTTTTCTACGCGAATATCACTAACATCTGGAATTGTAGAATAATGAAGAATTATTATTATAGAAAATATAACCGATTAACTATACAGGATTGTTCGGAAAACAAAGGAAATTTTAAAATCAGTATTTAAGTAATTGATATATCCTAGCAAATAAGGCCGTTAAACTTATTTGTAATTTGAGAAGTCTAATTTATGAAATAATTAGAATGAGATGCATTATAAAAATAAAATGAATCTATATTGTATAATATTCCAGATGAACTTGCATGCATATTAACCAGCGCGCCATGTACAGATGTGTAAAATTATTTCAAAATTATGAAGAGAAAGAAGAATATACACACGCCACAGTTTTGAGTTAGGGAATTTCTAATCGATAGTACAAGTTTGTGAACAGAGAGAACAAAAGTTTGTTCATAACGAAAGTAATGTATGCAATTATAATATGATCAGACTTCACTCTATAGCAAATAAACATTTGTAATGAAGTATATCGTAAATAAATAGCACTATACATTTTGTAGATCAATAATAACTATAGGGGCTTGAACACTATATACGGTTTAGTAGTAGTTACTTAATATTGTAATATTGCAATTTTTGATCAAAATCATATATCTCAGACTTTTCTTCTAAAATTCTTTACCAATCGTAGTGCATGAGGTACGAACCTGTAATTACATAGGCAGAGATAAACGGTTATTCATCTAAATGCTTAAATCACATTTGATTGAACACCTTGAAAGGAAACAAAACTGCATGTAATAGCTATTCAAATTTCTTTGGCCTCCGCAATTTCATCAATTAGTTTGTTGTTGGCGCCAGTTACATCAATGAAACGCATTGGTATTTTCTGTAGTCTTTCCATTAATATTGGATTACAATGTGATATAAGGATTAACTAGTGTATTTAACTTTATCACTTACAGAATAATCATTAAGTACGTATTAATTTTATTACATTACACTACACTTTAAAAATAAAATATTCGAATAATTCTTTGCACCACCAGCATTTTGATCAGATTTTCTGCTTTCTACATCGCAAATTCCATGTTATTCGATATTAAGAGTCGAAGTGAGGCGTGTAGTTAGAAAAGATATCCATAGATTGCACATTAAGTAAGGTCCTTTGGAAACAGGACATAGTCCGCTTCGTCGATTAGCTTTGCAAAAACAACGCTCCCACATGTCCAATTTAACTCCAACCACGCTTTGAATACTCTGTATACTAACAAGAACGAACTACAAAAATTTCAGCGAAATCGATCAAGTAGTTGTTGCGTTTATATTCGACAGACATACGCACATTTTTTATATAGATTCGTTGTTTGGGGGCGCGGGGGAGGCAGGCTGCCTTGGGACGCGCCCGAGGCCACCAATAAAGGAGGCACGTGCGCGACGCGGGCACGCCGAGAAGCCGCCTGCTGCCGAATTGGCCGACAAAGGGCGCCCGAACAGCCACCCACCCCGCTCCGCGCCGCCCCGCCCGCCCCGCCTCGCCTCGCCCCGCCTCGCCCCGCCCCGCCTCGCCCCGCCTCGCCCCGCCTCGCCCCGCCTCGTCCCGCCTCGCCTCGCCTCGCCTTGCCCCGCCTCGCCTCGCCTCCCCCGCCCCTCCCCGCCCCCCCGCCCCGCCCCGCCCCGCCCCGCCCCGCCCCATCGCCCCCGGCCGCTTGAGGCTCTCGCTCTTTCGCCGCAGCCGCTACCACTTCCTCTGTGTCCGTCGCTACTGCATTCGCCGCCACCCGCAACTGCGCCAGGAAAACCTACCACAGTCGACGCTTCGCTTCGCTACCGCCAGAGCCCGCCCCAGCTCCCCCTTCCACGCCACTGCCGCCTTCGCCCACCCTGCATCTGCCCACCGGGAGCGGTGGCTCAGTGCATCAACTGAAGTCACTGGAGCGCCTCGGACTGGGAGGTCCTAGGTTCGAGTCCCGACGGCGAAAGGATTTTTGACACTAGCTTTCCTGCTAGGTCCAATTCTGTCGCTGTCTGGATAAGTCTAGCAGCCAGCTGCTCTGATCGGTAGTTTTCCGTGTTTTTTCCGATGAACACCAGGTGAGTACCCTCACAAACGGGCCACGAACCGTACGCTATCTTTCCTTCCTCTTCCTTACCCTACCCTCGCCCCGTACACTTACACTTACCCTTACACACTTACACTAGCATGCACTACACTACCACACATACCGGGAGACAGATCGCGGACTTAGAATTTGTCCCGGCTGGGGCGGTGCCCCGCTGGTGGGAGAGTGCTGGTTGAAGAAACCCCGTTAGCCGACGGTAAGTTGGTGCCGGCTCTGGCCATCAAGCGGGGGAAGGCCACCGCTTCCTCCCGGGCAAAAAGAACTCGCACTGCACGACTAATGACCATAGTAGTTGACGCGCCCGGAATCACTATCAATCAACTGATCAATCAATCAATCAAGCATGCATCTGCTGTCTCGGTCACGTCCACTCTCCCACCACTTCTACTTGCTCTGTCGGCCCTCTCCCCCTCCCTCTTCTCGACCCCTGCCACCATCCCGCCTTCGCTTGACCTCCGTTTGGGTTTCAGCCGGCGACATCACCGCCCCTTCTTCACTTCTACGTCTCCCGGCCTTCGTCTCACCACCACTTCCTCCACCGCTCAATCACGGCTGCCAGCACCATCTCGGCCCCCCAAAGCTCCCCCCTCTCCCCACTTGCCTCAACGTACCTCGCTGCTTCCTCCAGCTAAACCATCGCTGTTCCACAGTCATCTTCACCGCAGGGACTTCAGCCTCAACCGCCTCCTTTGATCCTTCTGTACGTCCTTCGACTCTTGAGCCCCCACGACTCCGATCAATTAACTGACGTTTGTGGGCATGTCAACTGCTATCGTCGTTAGTCCTGTGAGTGTAGTCAATGTTTCATCTCGGGGGGACGCGGTGATTCCTTTTTTTAAAATTTATTTTTTTCCTGTTCCGTAGTTTTGCCTTTCAGGGGTTTGTACATATTTATTTGTAATACATAACGTTTGGGCATTCGCGTTTGAGCATACAACCTCTCACTCTTGTATCTTACTACTAGCTAATTTACACGATTTAATACTTATATTTCTAATACTTACAACTAAACAGTTTGACATACAATACACAAATTTTACATACATTATACATTCTTAAATCTAGATACACTCTATACATACATTGGGATGAAGATTTACATATTTAATACATATTAATATACTGATTATTTTATTTTTAATTTTTTTATGGGGGTTTAAACATGTATTTGGGATATCGAGAGCGAATTCTTTTGGGATTGTTTAAAGTTTTTCCCATTGTGAATTTTGTACTGCAAGGAGATGCTGAAAGAAGACTAAAAATATTGTTACGGTTTTTTCTTATATGTTCAATTACGATGATTCCTTCTGCACTGAATGGTGAAATATAGCGCTGACCTACACGTCGATTGCGGGAGATTTTTGTCTCTAGTAGCTCCTGTAACAGATCGCCGACCCAGTTGGGACAAGCTCTTATATTCCTACGTATGTGGTATGCATGGAAGTCTTCAAGTAAGGGGACACAAGAGGGCAAGGATGATGAAGGAAAGATCGCAGCCGGCCGGTGGATCGTTTGTTAGGGTAACTGCTACGGCATTCGCCTGGTGTTGATCGGGAGAGACCACGAAGTTCTATTGTACACGCACGTTTTCTTGAGCCCTTGCTTCGCTCGTTGCGCGAGGAGTGGGGAGTTTCCTCATTTTGAGATGGAATTTTATATCAAATTTGTAGTTCGTTTTTCGATGCAAAATACATTACATGAGAGCAATCACACAAAAAATACTAATAAAATAAATTAAAAATTACAAACATAATATTATGTCAAATGCAATTTTAATGTACACAAGCGAATGAAATATTTACTAGAAATATTCTCAATGATTAATGAAGTGTCAATACTTGGTTTGTAACCGTCTCTGTGATTGGCCAAGAACTTGTATCGTAATGAAATCTATATCGTAATGAGTAGCATTATGCAATGGGTTGCAGCCATCAAATGACAGAATTATACAATGGGAGTAGAAAAAAAGTTACCTTTCTCCTCTTACACCGCCGCCTCCCTATCCACCCACTCCTTCAGCTCCTCTGCTGGCACCAGTTTCATCGTTGCTGGTTCTTTAATCATGGTCGCTTCCACGCTACGCCCCTTTCCACGGCTGGCGCCGCGCCCTCTGTTCCTCCTTTGCCATCCGCAGATGCTCCGCGCGCCACTGTCTCCGAGCCCTTCGTCGCGATCACACCCTCCCAGCCCCGCCCTTCGAGTGGAATTGCTTCCGCCCGGCGCGAAGGTCCCGCGTTCCCTCGCCCGCCGCTGCCTAAATTTCCTCTGTCGCAAAGGTACGTTTCACGGAAGCCTCTGCGTTGGTGCGACGGTTTTTCAGGTCTTTCAGCTTCGGTCTCTTTTCGTGTCTTCTTTTCTTCTACCGTATCTGCTGTTGACACCATTCAGTTCTATTACTTTTCTTATTCCCATTTTATCTACTATTTTATAGTGTATTTTGTTGATTTTTCCGTATGTTTCCTTCAACTAGTCAGTTCAGAAATTTTACTGGATTATTTGTAATGAATTGAAGTACAAATGTTGGAATTTTGTAACAATTTGAATTTTTACGTCCTTTATTCGTCTTTGTTAGAAACATACTGTTTAGTTACACCAATCTAGATCATGTGAAGTGCTTCAAATTTTGCTCCAGATGCTTCCTGATATACACTGCATTTCTTTTCGTTGTTCATCCTTCCACTTACGCTTATTTATTTCACGTTATTAGTTTCATATGCGATTGTAACACTCTGCATGTATTCTACGCATTCATTGGTCGTATTATTTCGCTTCTGGTCCCCACGCCAACGTAGCTCCTACGATCGTGCTCGGGTCGCATTCTGAGCAAACTCTGTCGCAATGTTCGTCTGCGACGTAACATCAAAGTGCGCGACTCGACTGCGCGTTCACTGAACGATAACGGAGCGAGGAGCAGTGTGGAAGTTGCGAAATAAATCAAGTCATAAAGTGCTATCGGTGAATGCGGAATGAGGCTCCGGTTGAGCCCCATTCATGCCCGACTCCCAGCCATCTCGGCAGACGCAGTCGCTATCGAAAGGCGACTGGCAGACGCGGCGGCGGCGGCGGCGGCGGCGGCGGCGGCGGCGGCGGCGGCGGCGGCGGCGGCGGCGGCGGCGGCGGCGGCGGCGGCGGCGGCGGCGGCGGCGGCGGCGGCGGCGGCGGCGGCGGCGGCGGCGGCGGCGGCGGCGGCGGCGGCGGCGGCGGCGGCGGCGGCGGCGGCGGCGGCGGCGGCGGCGGCGGCGGCGGCGGCGGCGGCGGCGGCGGCGGCGGCGGCGGCGGCGGCGGCGGCGGCGGCGGCGGCGGCGGCGGCGGCGGCGGCGGCGGCGGCGGCGCGGCGGCGGCGGCTGGATGGCGCTGCGAAGACGTTCGTGAGCGAACGCGCAATCTAGTCGGGTTAAAGTAGACCATTAACTGGTTAACCCCTTCGAACACGATGTAGATTTCTGCTGTGGCTTCTTAAGACTAGCGGCATCGAAAAAGTTCCGATATGCTTTTTCCGAAACTGATTAGGTTAACGTTATTGTAAAACTCATTTCGCAAATGCTAGAAAAAATAACTAATAGCACCATTCTCACAAAATTCACTTCGATGATTGGGAAAAAATACGGAAAACCCTCGTGAAAACGAGAAAACCTCCTTTCTTACATCTCTCAAGTCGAAGTTTAACTATTGTAGCAAACCCACTCATAATAACAAAGGCCATATACCCTTGTGATTTACTTATCCATGATATTTTTTCTCGAAATAAAGGGGAAATTTGTCGTGATGGAATTTACGTCCTTAACCCAAAAGTGGTGCAGTACCGTTGAATTTGAGGATGAACGGAGATTAAACAAAACGATGGTCATTTTTGAGTCTTGCAAAGAAACGCCAGATACACGATGATGTAAGCATTGTCACTGCATTTTTCTACCTGCTTCGTCTGTTTCATCGCGAGCAATCTGCATGTGATGGACGTTGCATTTCTTCCTCTTTCCAGTGTCGAAAAGTTCACTTTTTCCTAGATGCGACAGCCTAATTCCAGTCTTGCACTTACATTTGTTTGCAGAAATATTAGAGGTTTTACACATAAAGAGAAATGAGTTATTTGCAATTATGAATCTACCCTTCGGAAGCCCTAGTGAGAAGAAAATGAGGAAGGCAGAATGTCGTGTAGTATGCAGCTGTTGTTTAAGGAGCCAGTCAGCATTTGCCTTGGATTCATCGGAGGAAGCCATGGAAACTACCAATTAAAGGAGACGTTTCTAACATAATCATCCAGAGTGTGGTATTACCATTTACTAACTATTCCCTTAGAATACCTTGTGGATCTACTCTTGGAAACGCGTGATCTAGTGATCTAGGATTTTAATGAAGTAAAAGATAGTTGCTAATGACCTTCTGTTAGTGATCTTCCATTGGCAGCTTTACAACAATCAAAATGAGAATGAACTAATTTATAATCTGTCTGATGTATAAAAGATTGTGTAAAGATTGTGTAATTATGTGTCTTTTATTTTTTTTAAAATTTGTTGCGTCTACATCTTGACGCAACGCGTCTCCAAGCCCCTTAAGGGGCGTTGAGCGCTTTGCACTGGGGAGTAATCCTCCATTAATGTGCTTTATATTTTTGGAGTAATCCTCCGTTAATTACTATATTTGTCAAATCTCGTCACGTCGCAGTCAGTCAGTGCCTTTTATTCCTTCGGCCAGGGGCTCGACGACGTTAGATCCCGGGGTTCCTGGCCGGTCACCCAACCAAGAACCCGCGAGTCTCGCATTCGCTTAACCTTCGTGACTTCACGGAGCGTAGTAAACGAATTCGGCTAGCGCCGCCGGCTCGTTCGGCTGTCTGATGTATAACCTTCCTTCAAAACACGGTTTTAGACCACATGCTAATAAGATATTATCCGCTTGCCAGCAACTACTTTCTTTGAAAATTTTCAAAACATTCCAGTTCCATAAATAAGTAATTGTGATTATTAACTTATAACATAATACATTGAATATAATTAATCAATTCATAAGATATTCAAAATATATGAATGATGTCTGTTTCATCAGCCATTACAGACTGGCACTCCGTTCTGAGCACGCATTTTCTTGTTCCGATTTCGTGTATCTTAATCAACATTTACGATGACGAAGAATGAAAAATTCCGCATCAAATGCGATGTCAATCGAAGCGATGAAATTATAGCCATGGATTCATTAATCTCCCTAATTAAAAGCAAGCTCTCTAACAGAAAATAGCCAATGCCAGAGCTGGTCCACCAGTTCTGGCGAATAGCCTGACCCAATCATCCGTACACTGTAGCCACGATGACCATCATAAACACTGCCAGTCCACCGATGCCACGACGAAAACACTGGTTCACGGCGGCCATACCCTTGTTTCAGCCACCACCAGTGCCTCCGCTCAAGTGGTTGTAGCAGGAACCTTCCACCACGAGCGCCGCAAACTAACTATTAGCATCTCAAACGGTTTAGCATATTTTCATTCACCATTGGTACATGCATATACATACATAGCCATGTAGTGTAGCCACCGATCATGGTACCAACGTCATTATACATTATACTGTTACCAACGTCATTATACATAAACATGAACGTCAGGAATAGTTAAGCATATTTATCCTCTTGCAGCACCCGTAAGGCATGCCTATATGTTCTTAAGTCGAGAGTTACCATATACCACACAACCATTTCATTTCATATGATTCGATTTATTTTCATAAAAAAAATTGTGAAAATTTAATGTGGCGTATGGGAGAGAAGAATAATATGCGCTCGTTTTCTTGAATTACGTAATCCTCTTACTTTTACGAAACGTAGTTGAATGATTAATGAAAGTTCGAACAAAATGAGGAAGGCAATATTTAAAAACTAGACATTTTTGTCCTCAAGTAACAAAAAAATTATAATAATCGGTAAACGAACTACACATTTCGTTTTATAGAGTTGCTTATAAAAAAGGAATCCACATCCACGTCTCTGCTTCTACCACAAACTAGCTAAAATAGAGCTTAACAAAACATAATAAAGCTACATTTATGTCCAGAAGCAAAAGGAGTGGCCATCTAGGTGCATTTGTCCTTCACTCGTTAATATTGACGCTCAAATTAGTGCCCTTCATTCATAGCTACGGTTCCTTATTCCATAACCCTATATTAACCCCAGCCAAAGTGTAGATGATTTTCTCTAAGAAGAGACCACTTTCACAGGTGGAAAAACAAATGAACGTCATGCAGGGCGATGAAATTACATGAGATAGGGACGAAGCGATTTACAAATGAGCGAACTCTAATTGAACTCGCTGACGAAATGAACGCATGAATGTAACTTGCAGTTATATTACCAGCAGTAGCTGTCAAAACAGGTCATTCTTACACTGATCTCTCTATAAGAGATGGGTCGTGCATTGCCAAGGAGTGGGGAGATGTTGTGGAGGCTGCACTTTCGTTTTGATTTTATTGCTGTTTTTGACGATTCTGAAAAATAATAAATTGATGTAACTTATATGCATGTGCATTCATGTAAAAAAAACTTGTTCAGTTTCTGGCTCTACTTATAAACTAGTGGTGCTACAACAGCACATATTTTCTTGCATCAATACATGATCATCTGTTGAGAAAATGTCACTACCAAATTCGCAAGCAATTCCTTTTAATTTAGCTACCGTACTCGCTTTCACATGAAGTATGGTACCAAAAACTTTTTTTCTTAAACCACAAACTTGAGCAACTGAGTACACAACTGCTCTTTGATCTGGCATCAGACGTTCGGATTTTGATTGTTGTTCTTCTTTAGCATGGCGCATTATCTCAACTTGCGAACTGCTGCGAAACAGTGCAGAAAATCACAGCGTGATTGACACACATTTCCTGTCTTCTCTAATTTCGTCTGTATCATCGCCCAAGTGTCAATTCCAATACAACACATTACTTACCAATGATAAATCATATCGTTCATAATCGGACAAATCGTTTGCAGGTGACAGCACCGTGGAATCATCTAAAAGAAGATTAGCCAAATACTGCTGCAATAAACGAAAAATATTCCGACGATTTCTGATGAATAATGTTCGTATTCACATTTATGAATTATTTTTTTAGTTTGAGGAGACAAATATGTATATTAACTGAAATTCAAAGAGAAATATGATTTAAGAACACAAAAGAAATCAGATATGAATATTAACTTAAATATAACGGAAATACCAGTATGATGCAATAACACAAAAATGCAATAAATATGCACTAATATAAAATCATAGAGTTTATTTTTGTTTAACTCTCTGATGGATAAAAAATAAGATTTTTCGTAATGTTCCGGGCGCTTATGAGAAGCATTAGTACACAATTTCAAATAGGTGTATTGCTTTTTAGCAAACTGACAGCGCATCAAAGTAAGTGCGGGATATTAGAATTTTTCCATTTCGATTTTGTTTCCGATTCGGAAAATGCAGAGGGCCCCGAAACTGGGACCTGCACTACTTTCTTTATCTGCTTTAGCGTTTTTTGCTACATACAAGAAAAAAGTTTAAGAGAAAGTTTGGAAAAATTCTCCGACACTCTCGTTCTTCCGCTATCTCGTTATTGGGCTCTCTCATTCTCGGGGTCTCTCCTCATTCTCCAAACATTCCCACTCTCCAAACATTCCCACTCTCCAAACATTCCCACTCTCCAAACATCCCCCAAACATTCCCCTCTCCAAACATTCCCTCTCTCCAAACATTCCCACTCTCCAAACATTCCCACTCTCCAAACATTCCCACTCTCCAAACATTCCCACTCTCCAAACATTCCCACTCTCCAAACATTCCCACTCTCCAAACATTCCCACTCTCCAAACCTTCCCACTCTCCAAACATTCCCACTCTCCAAACATTCCCACTCTCCAAACATTCCCACTCTCCAAACATTCCCACTCTCCAAACATTCCCACTCTCCAAACATTCCCACTCTCCAAACATTCCCACTCTCCAAACATTCCCACTCTCCAAACATTCCCACTCTCCAAACATTCCCACTCTCCAAACATTCCCACTCTCCAAACATTCCCACTCCCCAAACATTCCCCGTACAGTCGTACTCATCATTCTCTACGCTTGAACGCAGCCCGTTCCGGTGGGCGTGGCCGCCGCCTGCTGCAGCGTCGGGCGTGGGGGCGCCGCGTGGCGTTAACGATGCGCCCCTAATCCCGGCCCGCGTGCCTGCAGCGGAGGGAGTGGCAGGGGCAGCGCCGCCATAAAACGATTCCGCCCCGGCCGCCCTTCGGCTGCGCGATCACCGCGTTCGCTCACCGCGTGTGGTCACCGCGCCACCAACACCCTGCGTCCTGGTCAGCGCCCCGGCTAGATACACTTCCACATAAATCTCCTAAACCACACACCGGACACGTTCACGACGGAGAGTTTAAATAATTATGGGAAAATGTGAATAAAATAATGAGTAAATGGAATATTAAATTAATAAATGACTGATAAAAATGAACAAGTTTTCTGACATTAAAAATTGATGAGCCCAAAAACCTTGAACCGCAGGTGGAGTAAACGCTCCGAAACTTTGAACGGACATTTGAAATACATTTTTTTAACGAATTGCTCACTGTGTTACTTTCCCTGTGTAATTGGAAAGATACTAATATACACGTAGCAAGAGCTCTTTTGGTCAAGTCATATTTTCCTGTTTATCCCTATTCATAAAATTCCTTCATAAAGAGCTTGAAACTCAAATAAATGAATTTTGAATTTCAGTTACCCGTGACCAGCGAAAAGTTGAATTTTGAAATATTAATTGCAAAGACGTTTTGCCTTTTTAACGATATTTAAGTTCATTATTTTCAAAATTTTTAGCTCACAAATTATCAACCGTAATACGCGTGTCGTATCCAAAGACTAGCCACAGTGGTGGTTTCACCTCTGACCTTGTAATACGTGCGCGTCGATGCTACCTGTAGTACCATTAAAGATACTGCGCGCGCCATCGCAACGAGCAACTGAACAATTGTAATCTGAGATAGACCAAATCTGTGACAAGCAACGTAATCTTCGACTCTTCATTGAACTCACGTATTATGTGGGTAGGATTGGATTCGCACAGGCGTTAAAACTCGTGTCGAACATTGCTGATTTCACGAATTCACTCACATGATTGTAATTCCTGAAATGGGGTGATTTTCGAAGAAATGCTTCACTTTGGAAAGACAATCTGTTATGTGTATTAATAATTTCTCGTGTCAGTTGAAGAGGTAAAATCGTATAAGGAACACTTTTTGCATTAAATTCGCGAGTCAGAAATGATACATTGAATAAATATGTTATTTTCTAGAACATATACTATTATCTTGAATTTCATTTCATTTTCGTATGTCAATTTACCAAATGCAATATTTCAGTACATTTCCAAAATGTAAGAGCGGTGTGTTTCAAAGGAAATTTGAATTTTTGAAATTACAAGTAATAGTGACTTCAGAAAATGTGCCTACTGATGCAAGTGCGATTGTTGTCCACAAATGTTGTTGATGTAGTTAGTTCTGATAATCAACTCGTAATTAGTTTAGGACAATAAAATAAACTGCTCAAATGACAAAGTAGTACCTTATTATTTGTATATTTACTTCATTGACATAAACCAGTACGAAATTTAATATATAACTTACACAATAAATAATACACGTATGACTAGATTGTTTACAAAAGGTAAAACAAAATTATTCATTGATTACTTGATGCAGGAGTCATGGGAAGCGGTTTATAATACTGTTGATACAAACGACAAAAATAATTCTTTTTTTTAACTCTTTCATTTCATTTTAACACTTGCATCCTCTTCAAAAAAGAAAATTAATATTTCACGGAAAAGCAATTCTCGGATACCACAAGGCATTAGGACATCTTGTAAAAACAAGCGAATTCTTTCTTTCATTTCTAAATTAATATTTCAAGTTTCCTCATCTACATTAAAAAATACAAATCATTGTTAAGAAATATCATAAGGCAAGCCAAAATCATGAAACACGATCAGGATATTTTGAACTCAAATAACAAAACAAAATCAATGTGGAATATAATAAAAAATACGACAAAATCAACTAGAAACCTTCTAGAGAATGTTGTTTTAAAATATAACGATATAAATGTGAACGATCCGGCAAGAGTGGCTAGTCTCTTTAATCAATACTTTTCGAGAATTGCTGCCGATCTCACTAAGGGTCTTCAGCCACAAAATTCAAAAACAGACATTTCACCCAAACTTTTAGACACAATGTTCGTTTCCGAAACTTCTTCCTGAAATTCTTCTGAAATTCTCAAAATAATCGGTAAACTAAAAAATAAATATTCGTCGGGTTTAGATGAATTCCCGGATTCTTTGTTAAAGACCTGCGCGTATGCCATTATACACCCGTCAACTCACATATTTAATTCATCGTTATGCACCGGAACGTTTCCAAATATTTTCAAAACAGCTAAAATTAAGCCGCTCTCCCAAAATGGCAACAAAAATGAAATTCAAAATTATCGGCCATTTCTCTTCTATCAGGTTTCTCAAAAATATTAGAGAGACTTTTTACATACGAATGGAAACCTTTCTCAGTAAACACGACGCGCTTTCTGATTGCCAATATGGATTTAGAAAATCAAAATCCACGGAAACAGCCATATTCTCTTTTCTTAAAGATGTCGCCTCATCATTGGATCAAAACGAAGCACCTATTGGATTATTTTTAGATCTCTCAAAAGCTTTTGACTTCATTGATCATGACATTTTACTTTCCAAATTACCTTCATATGGAATCCGTGGTATTGCTCTAGATTGGTTATGTTCGTACCTTAAACAACGATCTCAGAGAGCGGAAATATCTTACTGGAATGATGGATCATTACGTACACACCTTTCCGAGTCTTTGCCCATTGCACGTGGAGTTCCTCAAGGATCGATTTTAGGCCCTATTCTGTTCCTACTTTACGTAAAATTGACATTAAACTATTAAATTCGATAGAAAAGTTTAAATCCCAAGTGAAATCGTTTCTGCTGCATAACTGTTTGTATACAATTAGAGACTATACTGAACATCACAAGAAAAGTAACATTAATTTTAACAGTGATATTTAATGTATTATTTACCATTGGACTGTATAATTCTAAACAATATGTAACAAGTATTGTATCGCAGCTTCTGGGTCAATGACCCCCATCTCGATCAGGTTTTTCGTCCAGTTTCCCTGATCCATTGAGCAAATGCTGAGATGGCCCCTTGTGTTGCTTCTGGACATAAATGTAACGTCATTATCTGAGCACGTCTTCTAGAATTCAGTGGGAAATACAGTTATTCAAATTATCGTATCCATGTGGTCGCGGCATGTAGTTCTTGACGAAGGACAACATGGATAAGAGCCCAAAATTTATTGCTTATTTATCCTTGAAAATAGATTTTATCACATGGGAGTCGTCTTTTTCAAAATTCAAGTAGTATATGACTTAGTGTATTAATCACAGAATTTTGAAAATGTGCACACAATTCACTTCTCCCTATAGCACGTCATACGCAGTTTTAACTGTTTTATGTCGTAAAATAAAATAAAAAAATGAAAATATACAATAATGCAATGGTCAACATACTTAAGGTATTGCCGAACCCTGGTATCAAAAAAATGGAAACATATGTTTCCTATGCGTTGTAAATTACTTTCTCTAACATGTTGTGTAGTTTCAAAATCCACGTTTGGTGGGTCCGTGGTTACAAAAAATTGGATTACGAAAAAATGACGGCATGTCAGTCAGTCTGTCTCTGTGTTAACAACGCTAGCGGCTTTCCGTAAGCGGGATTTTTACAATTGACATTCCCCGATCGATCTGGCATATGCCACGGCCTCTTGAATTTGAAACGGATATTTTCATTTTTAAGGGTAGTTTACATGAAACCTCACCATTTTCAACAATTTTCAAAAAATGTTCAGATTTTTTTCTTTACATTTTCCGCCTTTGATTGAGCAAAAAATTCTTAAAGAATTGGTCTAGCTTGTATTTTCGTTGAATTTGGAATTTTTGGAATCTGCAAACTTCAATTTTTTTTGCGTCTTCCTATAACTTCAATTTTTATGATTGTATTTTCTCAATATAATATGTTCAATTTAAAGCAGATATCAAAATAAGGTCAAGTACAATTTTATACAATGAGGTTACGTAGTTTTTGCGTACAATATAAGAAATTTATAAAAAATTATTTTCTCAGAAATATCTCCAAATTTTTTCTTTAAAAATGTTGCTTGTATGTAGCAAAAAAAGAAAATAATGTTGTTTTTATTGTCAAACTCTCTGTAATTTCGAGAATAGCAAAAAGTTAACCTTGTAAAAGTACTATATTGGTGATAGAGATTTCTTAAAAACAAATGTTATTTAAAAATTCAGTTCTTAAAAAATGGTTACGTACAATTGTTTAAAAATGAGAAGTTTAGCACAATTTTTGAATTTTTTGAAATTCCATAATCAAATTCTCGCCCTTTTTTACTAGAATATTTCAGAAGTTGTCAGCTTGCAATACAACAATGGGAACGTCACGACTCGGGGCTTTGAATTTTATTACAATAACGTCGCATTGTTGGACGGTATTGCTGAGCGAATGCAATCTTTTCAGCGCAATTAACTAATTTACCATCCCTGTCACGAGTCTCAAAGAAAAAAGCCCCGTTTTCACGAGGGCAACTGGCCGACCGTTCTCTAGACGGCGTGTGGCGTCGTGCAAATCCCTACGTCCAGTCCCAATTGTTCGGCGGGCTTCAAGTTTTGAGACCCACCAGTAGGCAGAAAATCCGAGGACAATCAGCTGTCATCGTGAGAACGCGTCGAAGATTGCCCGAGACCCTGAACAGAAACTTCTTTGCGGAAAAAGTTGTATCTATTGCGACGCCCCCACCTACCTGTGCTGTAATTGCCGGCTAGCTCAGGTGACGGGTAGAGCCTGAAATTTAGGTTGTGGACGGACGTGGCTACGTGACAGAGGTCAATTGAAAGAAAGTTTAAAGACAAAAAATGTAAATTTAATGAGAAATTAAAAATGGTAAATTGACATTATTATCTGAGCTCAGTTTTTTTTAAACCCTTGTTTTTTTTTTTATGCAATCTTAAAACTAATACGATCAAATTACTTAAAACAAATAAAGCAAAAAAGAGATGCGCTAACAAATAAAAAGAAAAAGGGGCCAATGCGCGGCCTGCACCTTCTGAATGTTGACAACAGTCCAGGTAAGCCTGAAGGGCGTAATGAATGTTTGTTTTGTCTGTCGGAGCTCGACAGATTATTAGAATCACCGCTGCGGCAGGAGGACGCGCTGGGGTGAACGGCCTCCAAACAGGCAACACAGCTGGGCTCCTTTCTTCTGGACGGCACGCCCTTTAGGGGCGGAGGGTGGATTCCCTCTCGCAGCCTGCTCCCATTCAAGAGAGTAGAGTTAACCACGACATCAGCTGGGACGTCGGCGGTAGCGGTGACGACAGATCGGTGACGACAGATCGTAATTTTCGTAATCGCGTAACTTGCGATACACGGCGCGGGCGTAAACGAGCAGAGAAACAAATAACATTACTAGATAAAGTTCTTTTTTCTCAATCTAATGACACGCGGTGCGATAATACCACAAATCGCACTCTAATCATGCTACTTCGCGCTATCCTAGCGCCTACACAACTCGGATGACCTCCGCGTCCCACACCCGTACAACATGAGCGTCCCCGCCTCTGTGTCCGCACGACTTGGGCGTCCCCGCGCCTCTGTCCAAAGACCTCCCGCTTCTGTCTGCCCTCAGCGCGTCTCAGCGCCCACGAACCTCTTTCCCCAATTTCCATGAATGTTCTAGAAGTTTCTACAGAAATTTTGGAAGACGTGTTGTTACTGGCCGAAAGTTACTACGCCGAAAATAATATTGCTCCAATCAGATTACGCGTCTTGTCGGTAATTTTGTGTCGTGACGCTGGCGACATTAGGAGGGAGCGGGAGGGCGTACCATTAAAAATACTGGCTCCTAGAGAATTTCCTGTTTATTAAGGGACTTCTTACACTAGCAATAGACTTATTAATAACTTAATCGACTCACATGGTGAAAGGCCGCAGACAAGTCACTCGGCGAGGGCGGTGTAGGTGGCGGTTGGCGGCAAGGCTTGGCGGCGTCGACTCAACATCCACGGGACTGGTTGGCTTGCTCTCACCAAAGCGCCTAGTCCGTCAGGAAGCCAGGTTACTCACTCGGTGCAAGCGTACCCCCAGACCGCGGGAACCACGTGGCAGTACCAGTACTTGTCCAGAGCGCCTGTGCCAGCAGGCAGCCAGGGTTATTCACTCGGTGCGGCGTACCTCCCAGACCGCGGGAACCCGTGGCAGTACCAGTACTTGTCCAGAGCGCCTAGTGCCAGCAGGCAGCCAGGGTTGTTCACTCGGACTGGAGTACAGGAGACTGCCCGGGTGGAGCAGCGCCGGAGATTATAGGCCGCCTTGGCGGTCACGGGTCGTATGTCGTCATGGTGTGTCACCCGGCGCTTCAGCCGGGGGCATGGGAGGTGCAGGGTTGGTGCACGCCGCGCCTGGCGGCGGGATGTGTCAGCCCGTCGTAACGGGAAAGGGGTGAGTCGATGGGTCAAGGGCCGGCGCCGAGATGCGTCGTCGGTCTGGAAAGAAGGGTGAGTCGAAAGGCGCAGGGTCGCAGCTCGCCGCGCCTGGCGGCGGGATGTGTCAGCCGTCGTAAAGGGAAAGGGTGAGTCGGTGGGTACAAGGGCCGGCGCCGAGATGCGTCAGTCGGCCTGGAAAGAAAGGGTGAGTCGAAAGGCGCAAGGGTCACGGCTCGTCACCACATCACCCCGTCCGAAGATAGCCCCGGGGGGGGGACCACAACCACCTTGGACTTGTCCGTGACCTTTCGAAAACCAGAGTCTTGGTGCAGGTTAACCCAAAATTTTAGCGACATTACAACAATTAATATTACACTTAATACAAGAGACGTGCCATAACAATATTTACAAGAGCCAAAAATCTTCAAATCCACTAACACTAATATCCATATTCACAATGCTTACAACTATTAACAGACGTCCAGTCATTAGTCAAAACAGCTGACATAACAGTATTCACAAAAATCAAGCAATTACACTGATACTTAACGAGATTATACTCACAAGACTTGTCAATAATTGGTCATACAGATCCAGCAATATTCACAGAAAAAAATACATAATACTATCTGCAATTACAGAAATACGGTCTTCAAGTTAGGGACCAGTGGTATCTGGTAGACAACATTTACAGGAATTAGAAACAACATTACAAACAAAATTACATTACTTTAGGAATTACAATCTTCCAGTTTAGGACCAGTGGTCTCTGGTAGACAATATTTACAGGACTTAGAAACAATAATACTTGATATGACTACTCACACGGATTAACAGATCTTCACTGACCAATTCACTCAGCAATTATGTAGGCAATACCTGTGTACGTTTAATAATGGATGTGGCGAACTAACGCCGAAAATCTTCATTAGTTCCGGAAAATCACTACATACACTTGCTTGAACACATACAAGGTACTGTATCCGTCCGGATCACACGTTCCGGTAGTACCGTTCCAAGTACCGGATCCACGTTCTGCTAAGGAGAGAGAAGTACATAGAAACTGTTATAGGGTCGCCTGTTCTCCTCATACCCTTCCGCTCCCCCTTCACTTTCACTTCCTAGCGCTACCTCCCCTTTTCTGTATCACCCCGTTTCACTCCCTACCACTATTCACGCACTGTCACTTCACTTTTTGGGATCCACACACTTTCCTTCCATCCGCGCCTGCTGCCTTCGCTGGCGGTAGATGAGGTTACGCCGACGGTTGTGTCGCTTCCTCGCAGTAATTCCTCGCCTTCGAACCCATCCCAGACCAAATGGTGGGTGGGGGAGGCTGGCAACTGGTCGAGGGCTTTGCCGCGGCGGGGTCTCGGATCCCGAACAGTCGGGGCTGAGTCGCCCGATGGCGGGCTGGGCCGCGGGATGTGTTGGCTGCCCCGCCCCGGGTCTAGTTTCACTGGCAGAAGGGAATTTTCCGATTGCTGTGCTGGTGCTGGCTCGGTTGTGTGGCAGCTGTCGGCGAACGAATCCCAGGTCAGGACCCTCACTGGAGCTCGAGGCAGGTACTCTTGGAACAGACTGCGTCCGGGCGTGGGCGGGCAACCTCCTTCCCTTACACATACGGGCGAGCCCCAGGTGAGCGCCTTCACCGGCGTACTGGGCGATCGACCAGAGAAGGGGTTTCGTCCGGGTGTAGGCGGGCAATCTCTCTTGACCGCGTATCTCGCCGGGGAGAAAATTGGGTCCGGACTGGCTTTTGGACTGGTACCCGCCATTGTCGTGGTGCTCTGCCGACGTGGCTCGTCTGTGCCCTCCAAATCCTTGAGTGGGCTGCCGAATATTTCCATGTAGCGACGTGTGAGCTTGGCAGCGCGCTCCATCCTGACTGTAACAGAGCCTCCAGTTAGCGCCGCCCCGGGAGTGGCCGGAAGTTGTAACGGCGTTGGACCGCCCTTGCCGGCGTGTCCGCTGGGAGCCTGGGCGACTCTCCTGATGGCCCTGCGGTTTCCGCTCCGGGAGGTGGTAGAGGCGGTGGTGGCGTCGGTGGTGGAGGTGGCGGCGACGGCATCGGCTGGAGTGCAGGCGGTGTTGTTTGCTGGGGTGCAGTGGCGAAGGGGCTGGTGGCGGCGACGGGCTTGACGGGAGGGGTGGCGGCGATAGTGGCTGGCGTGGCTGTGGCTGGGGGGCCGATGTTAGAGGAGGTGGCTGGGTGGTGGTGTCGTCGGTACCCGAGTGACTGTCCTTGGCGTTCTCATTACCTGGTAGAGGTATGGGGGTAGGAAGGGTTGCTCGAGTTCGGTGGTAAGAGCAACAGGTTACGGTGGTGGGCCGTCAAGGTACGCCCATTCCCGGTGCTGCAAGTCAAATGTTACTGCACTTCTTACCTTCACTACTAGGTACGGACCCACCCATTTGGACGCGAGCTTCGACTTTGTCCGGTTGCAGGGCTAGATTACGCAGAAGTACCCACTGTCCTTCGGTTATGTTCTGGAGTGTGAGGTTGGCATTTTTCCTTTCATGTTCTTTGGCCGTGACCTCCGCATTGAATTCCTTAGCCTGGGCCAAAGCTATTTGCAACCGCCGTTGTAACACGTAGTGGTACGGGGGATCTTCTGCATATGTCGGAGCGAGAGGGCTGAGTATGTCGTCCCAAGGCATCTGGATCTCCCGGCCGTATACTAAATAAGCGGGGCTGAAGCCCGTTACGCGGTGCTTGGAGTTCGATATACAAATAGCGCAAAATTTAGGTGTTCGTCCCAGTCCGTGTGATCTTGCGCGACATAGTGGGAAATAACGGCCGAGAAGGATTGATGGGCTCTTTCTAGGCGACCATTGGCCGAGGGGTTGTACGGCGAGGTTAGTATGGACTGTACCTTTAAGAGCCCAATCTTCTTTCATCAGCTGAGATGTGAAGTTGGCTCCTGGTCCGTTAGTAAGTCTTGGTACGCCGTGTCTGCAAACAACGTTTTCAACAAACGCGCGGGCGACCGTTGATGCGGACTGATCTGGGAGAGGTATGGCTTCGGGATACCGAGTGAAGCAATCCTGACAGGTGAGAATGAATCTGTTTCCGTTGCGGGACTTCCTAAGGGGTCCAACGATATCCAGGGCCACTTCTCAAACGGAAAGGTGGATTCGGTGACCGGCTGCAGGGAACAGGCTCTTTGACAGCCTTCCGCTTCGTACAGGTTAGGCAAGCCTTGACGTAGGCTTCGTGTCCCGGTACATTCCTGGCCAGAAGAAGTGCCTTTAACCAGAGCGTATGTCTTTGACACTCCGAGGTGGCCGGCGGAGGGTTGTCGTGGCACCTTTGTAGAATGTGGCGCGTCATGGAGGTGGGGGCGCACATGACAAACTCCGCGTCTGGAGGCCTGGCTGTAATCTTATAGAGCACGCGTTGGGCATCCACGAAGTAATCTGAGCTAGTCCGTCTCGCGCATTCGAAAAGGGGCTCGAGCCTTTTGCATAACCGTTGCTCTGAAGCAATCCTCTCCTTGTCCCAAGACGGTTCGTATTCAGGAGAGCTCGATCACGGAGACCGTCGGAGGAGGCGTGAAGAGCGTCCGCGTGAGAGATAGTTTTCCGGTAGGTGGCGGACTGTATACGAGTATTCCGAGATTTCGCATGATCCAGCGTGCCAACCTGGGTTTCGGTTCTGAAAGAGTGAGGAGCCAGCGAAGTGGCTTGTGATCGGTGCACAAGGTAAAGTGTCGTCCTAATAAATACACTCGAAACTTCTTCATCATCCCGACGACCGCGAGGCACTCGAGTTCAGTGGCAGAATAAGATCTTTGTTCTTTATGGAGCTGTTTGCTTGCACATGCAACCATATGCTCGCCATCCTCAAACACTTGGGAGAGAATGCCACCAATGGCCTGTGGAGATGCATCCGTCGTTAAAACAAAGGGTTGGTGAAAATCGGGGAAACGTAGTACAGGGTACTGAGTAAGGCTATTGCGTAATGATTCGAATGCCCGTTGCTGTTCTTCACCCCAGACGTA